>JAWHQI010000010.1:8520000-9720000 GCA_033032865.1 Dactylorhiza incarnata | reverse complement strand
GCCCTACAGAGTCCTTCCTTCTTGTATGAACCAGAAGGCAGACCTCTAACAAGATTGTCCTTAGAAAGCTTAGATATAGTTCTAAGGTTAATATGTCCAAGCCTTTTATGCCATAATTCATTTGTTTTACTTATAGAATTAAATAAGCAAATACCAGAATTGGCAGAGTCAAAATTGACTAAATAAATATTTCCATGTCTAATACCAGATAACACATTAATGTTTTATTATTGGTAATAAGACATAAGGAATGGTTAAAGGTTACCTGATAACCTTCATCACATAACTGGCTTATGCTGATGAGGTTGTGCTTGAGACCCTTGACATAAGCTACCTCCTTGAAGGTAACTGCTCCAACTTTGATCTTCCCATATCCTTTGGTTTGACCACAGTTGGAGTCTCCAAAGAACACCTTAGGTCCAAGCTTTGCCTTGTAGTTGCTTAGGTTAGCCTTGTTTCCTGTCATGTGCTTTAAACATCCACTATCCAAATACCATTGTTCATTTTTGCTTGGATAGCCTTGTACCTGCAAAACAGAAAAAATAAACTAGTTGTTCTTGACCCAGACTACCTTGGGTCCTTTTGTCTTTCCACAAAAATAAGAAATGTAAGACATTTCAGGCTGATCCTTGTAGCCTTGTGGATGATATTTCCTAGGAGGAATTATACACTCAGTGAAAGGATTCTTAGTATATTTAGAATAAGAATTCTTCAGATTTTCTGTACATTTTCCGTTCGACGAACTGGGCTGAGTTCGTCGATCGCCGTTCAACGAAGTGATGTGCTTTCGTCGAGGGTCGTTCGATGGATATATATACTGAAACTCTGAGTTCAGCTTTCGCCGATCTGAGTTTGACGAATTTATGTGATTTCGTCGAGCTCTATTCAACAAATTCTGCTGAATTCCTTTATCCTTAATATTCTTGCTTGAATTGTTCTTACTAACATCTGCAACCTCTTTGTTCTTAGCAGAAATGAATTTTTTTGGTGTAGAAAGTATGTTCTTCTTAATAAGAGGTGGCTCACTTGATGATGCACCTAAGCCCAGTTTGCCATTGAGCCTAACATTCACTGTTCTTGTGATGTCCATCAGTTTGATACTTCTCCCATTGAGGGATTCTTCAAATTTCTTAGCCTAAGATAGTTTATTCTCAATGAGAATAATATGTTCTCTGGAGGCAGCCAAATCTTTCTTAAGAATAGCATTTTCCTCACTAAGTTGGTTCATTTCAGCCAACTTATTTCTGAGAGAGATTATTTCCTTCTCAGATTTGATTAAGTCTAAGAAAAGAACTTTGAATTCATCTTTGAATTCAATTGAATTGAAATCAAAATTAGATATTACCTGATCACTATCATTGTCAGCTTCTGATTCTGATTCTTCTGAATTACTTCCTGAGGCATTGATAACCATCATGCAGAAGCTTCTTTCTTCTTCATCATCCTCATCATCACTGGAGCTGGATGAAGATGCTTTTTCTGACTCACTGCTTGAGTCATAGACATCCATCAAGCATTGGCCTTTTTCTTTTGATTCTTCTTCATCTTCAGATGAGCTTTATGAAGACTCTGAATCAGTTTCACTCCATGTTTCAGCTACAAATCCTCTTCCCTTGTGCTTGTGTTTGTGGGAGGAAGACTTGCTGGAGTGCCTCTTGTCTTCTTTGTCTTTTCTCTTTTCCTTCTTTTGATTCTCTGGACACTCAGGCAGAATGTGTCCAGGTTTCCTGCAGCCAAAACAAATTATTTCCTTAGAATTAGATTTGTCATACCTTGGCTTTTCTCTTGATCTGGAATCCTTCTTTCTGAAGTCCTTCTTAGCCATTTTATAGAATCTCTTGGCTAGTAAGCTCATGAACTCCATATCTCCTGGAGCTTTTTCTTCTTCTTCTTCAGTAGCTTGGAAAGCTATACTTTTCTCCTTCTTGGATGCTGGAGATGAGGTAGATTGTTCAGCTTCTCTGAATTTGATAAGCTGCTCATAGGATTTGAGTTTGCCTAACAAGGTCTCAGTGGAGATCTCATTAAGGCTTATGACTTCCTTAATTGGCCAGATCCTAGAGTCCCATGTGTTGGGGAAGCACATTAGGATCTTATCATTGATCTCGGTGATGGAGATCACTTTTGTAACACCCCCATCCGTTAAGAAGCATATGACAGAAGGTCCGGCCGGGGCCCCACGCCATATACTACCAAACAAACGGGAACGTCACTTAATTGAAATACCAAAAGACACTAAACAATGAACCTAACTCAGAGCATTCTATGCGGAAGCAAAAGAGAGAGACAAGATAAACACCAAAACCCATACCCGGGTATGTCCGCTTCTAATAATAGGAATAAAAGGTTTTACACAACAAAAGAGGCACGACGGCCTTACAGTTTACCAACATCGGCGCGCAGGCCGGCCTTACATGAAAAGTAAAAGAACATCAAAAGGCCTTGAAGGGCCGCAGCAGCACAAGGGCTTCAGGTCACTAAGAGCCCGCTATGTTCCCGCTCGGTCCAGCACCTGTACAACAAGCCCACCAAAAACAGTGGCAAAATAGGGCAACGGTCAGCTAAAGCTGACCAAATTATACCGACCCCACCCCTTCAAGGGGGTGGCAGTTCTAACCATCCCTGCAAAATAGTCTCTGCAGCATATATATAAGAGCGCGACTAGCAAAGCCCACAGCAGTTCATACATATGCAACAATCACAAACGTGGGAATGGCCCCCACGTCCCGTGCTCTCAGGCACCCTTTGGTGTACTCCGCCTTCCACCACCATCCACTCTTTTTGGCTTTGCCCTTCGAGGCTAAAGTCGGTGGCCCGAATACCAGGGCACCCCCGTACTTTAATTGTGAACATACCGTAGTCCGAAGACTCTTTCCCATTGCCTCCCGACGTGCTGTACGAGCCTTACTAGTCAGGTGCTGCAATGGTGGGGTTTCAGGTTCGCCAAATGCCCGTTGTTCACAGCTCTCGTTGTACAACACGAAGAGCGGGTATGGTGTTCCCTCAGCCCAGGAATTCTCAATTAGCCGGCCCTACGGGCCGCTAAGTCATCCACCAGGACACCCTCACGGGTCGGGCACAAAGGCCTCGGGTCCTCTCAATAGGTGGGCACCACAACATCACCAGAACCAAGTCTGGGAGCTGTCGCCTGACGATATTCAATATCGCCAGCGACAGTAAACAGAACTCCTTTTCCGCTTCTAACTTCGGGTGCTTCCCGGGGCACACCCCCAGGCGTTGCTGCGCATGTAGTAGCACTCTCTAGTCCTACGAAATAGGATATCAACACGGAGTTTTCCCCCGGCACGCACAATACCAAAAAGCATCACCAATCCGGACGAATAGTCTCGGATGGGCTTCACACAGCACGCCTACGTCCATTTCACGCATGGACTCTACATGAATGCAAGATTTGACGGGGATAACACAAATCGACCCGTCGGAGGCCACGACCTCACCCTTTTGGGTAGG
Organism: Dactylorhiza incarnata; assembly: GCA_033032865.1. Classification (NCBI taxonomy): domain Eukaryota; kingdom Viridiplantae; phylum Streptophyta; class Magnoliopsida; order Asparagales; family Orchidaceae; genus Dactylorhiza; species Dactylorhiza incarnata. Next base: position 9,716,529 of record JAWHQI010000010.1, on the reverse strand, counting down.
GGCCTCAACGATGCACGGAACGGACTAGAACATGTCCAAATGAGGGTAAAGAGAATCGTTACCCTTAGATGTCGCTTCTGAACCATGGAGCACGTGAGTTCTTCCTCGCACTTCGCCGGCCGAGCTCAAGCACCACGACTACACCCAACCCAAGGGTCGGCCTTCTCCTAACCGACGGCGGCCGGTACAAAGAGAGGAGGAGAGAAGCTCGACTCCTCCTTGTCGACGGGAGAAAGGAGACAAAGGGGGAGCTGGGTCCTCCTTGCCCTAGGCAGCGACGGGAAGGGAAGAAGAGGGCCGTTCGGGCCTCCCTGCTCCAGGCGACGACGAGAGAGAGGGGAGATCGGGGCTCGGGCTGCTCCTCCTTACTCTAGGCCGACGGGGAGAGAGGGATCGAGAGAGAAGAGATCGGGGGTTTCCCTCTTGCGGCTGCTCCAAAAGAACGAGAAAGAGGGAGGGTTCGAGAGAGAGAGGGGAGATTGGGAATGAGAGGGAGAGGGGAGGTATTAGGGGTTTTATTAAAACCCTAGACCCCCTGCTATCCGCACACCAACCCCCCCTTATTCGCACCCCAATAATCTACTTCTCCGCTCAAATTCGCGGAGCAGAATAAACAGGGCGCACGAGCATCGGCGCATGGTCAGTGGTCGTGCGCGAAGCACCTCCACTGATCGTGCGCGCTTACCGCAACAGCACTCTGTTTTCTTGCGAATTAACGCACGATCGCTGGCGCACGATCATTGGTCGTGCGCGAAGAGGAACAATGGTCGTGCGCGAAGAGCTGCTATGACATTTCCAGCCTAATCCGAGCGCAGCACCACCTCTCCGCCTAACTCGCTGAACTACGACTTCTTGGGGTGTTACAACTTTGTCCAAGGTCTTCAGCTCATTGATTATGAGGCTGAGCCTATTATACATATCCGCTATACTTTCATTTTCTCCCTTCATGAAGTTCTCATATTGAGAGATAAGGTGACATCTTCTGTCCTTTCTTTCATCTGCTGATCCTTCAACCATATTGTTGAGTGAGATCCAGATCTCCCTTGCTGAAGTGCATTCCACAACTCTTTGGAAAATGTCATCTGACATTGTTTGTGCCAATATGTTCATAGCTTTGGCATCTGCACTTCTCTGCTTCTTCTGTGCATCTGTCTACTCAGGTGGTGGAACAACATTGTTGTTAGTGGTGGCTTCAGCACTTGTTGCTGCTGTAGGAGCTGGAGGTCCAGTCAAAATAACATTAAAAATTTCTTCGTCAATAGAATTCATGTATAATCTAATCCTTGCCTTCCATAGTGCAAACTTATTTAGATTGCACATAGGAGGTCTTGTGCTTGAATATTCTTTGTTTTGTGCCATGAGTTTTTAAGAAAAAGAAAACTCTAAAATAAATTTAAGATCCAATTGATCTTTTGATTCAGGTGTTAGCATGTACACAATCAGCCTCGCTCTGATACCAATTGAAAGTGAGGTTAGATCTTAAAGTTACTATAGAGGGGGGGGGAGGGGCGGAGGGTATTAAAAAGATTTTCACTTAATTTTATAGCGGAATTAAAATTGTGTTACTTATATGTGTATTGAGTGAGGAATAAAAATAAACTAAAGAAAGCACACAACACAACACAGAAAATAATCACAACACAGAGGACACAAGGATTTTTATAGTAGTTCCCCAATAAACCTGGGTACGTCTACTCTTCTACCACACTTCGTAGGATTCCACTAGGTTATTGATTAGGTGCCCTATCACCAAGGGGTTTTTGATCAGGTGTCCACACACCAAGTGAGCTTTTGATCAGGTGCTCTAACCCAACCACAGGTTTTTGTTCAGGTGCCTTGTCACCAAGGAGTTAACTTTTGAAGGGAGTTAGAACCCTGTACAAGAGGGGATAAAGAGGGTTAGATGTTCTTCTCTGTCATTAATCTGAGAGAAGACTCTAGTGCAATGATGTTGTAAAGCTCCCCCTGTCTGATTGAAATTGTTGACAGCTTGAGGATGGAGCTTTCTCTTGAAACAGATATCTTCCTTGATCTTCCTGATAGCTGATGAATCTGAGAGACATAAGTTTCTCAGATTGTTTGTTGCTCTTTGAAGATCTGAACTTGCAGCAGAGACTGAGAGATTGATCTTGATGATGTTGTTCTCATAGAATGAAATGTGCTGCTTGAGGAAGATGATCTTTCTTTTTGTTACTGAATGAATATTTCTCTCGACTGATACTCTGATCTTTTCTTTCTGTTACTAATATGTTTCTACTAGTATCCTTATTCCTTTAGAGAGAATTATAATAGATTTGAAATTCAAATCTCTGAACAGGAATAGAATAATCAGCATTAATAATTTCCTTGGAACTGCAACTGATTCAGCAAATCTGATATACTTTATATCTTTTTCCTTTGCCATGAAATTGTCCTTTCCCAAAATATGTCAACGGCTATTTTCTCGGGAAGAGAATTGAGAAGGGAATAAACAAAGGAAGGATAAAATCTTGCCTTATCTGGAATAATAAATACATTGCTGATAGCCCGAACTGAGTTCTGAGAAAATATAACTGATCTGAATAAGCTGAGAGAAAATTCGTCGAGCTGAGATAGAAATTCATCGATCTGAAGGTAGAGTTCATCGAACTGAACATCTGATACTGATTCGTCGAACACAGACTGTAGTTCGTCGATATGAAGTTAGAGTTCGTTGAACTGAAGAATTCATCGACCGCTGAGCCGCTGAGAATGAAGCAAGCCATTCGTCGAACGCAAAATGCAAGACGTTCGTCGAATGCAGAGAGCATTTCGTCGAACGCAGTATTGAGTTCATCGAACGCAGAAACTTAGAGATTTCCTAAGTTCTAGCTATCTTATCAGCCTAAAACTATGACCCTTAGACTATACATTGGGGGTCAACTTAATCCTAGTCAACACATAGTAATCCTATCCCAAATCAGTAATAGGGTTGTTCCAATAGTCTGGCAAGTCACAAAGAGCATGGGATCTGAATTAAGAATGTTCGGAAATTGACTAATTAATATCATCTTGTAGACTCTCACCAGAAGTCAAATATCATCTTGATTAGAAGTAGCACCTCAAGCTACAAATATCGCCTTGGTAATATACTATCCAAGACAATATTGTCTTGTAGATTCTCAGCTGAAGTCAAATAACATTTTGCTTAGAATAAGCAGCTCAACCTCCAAATATCGTCTTGGTAATACACTATCCAAGACGTGTTCATCTTCACAAGATTCAGGTATACTCATATCATCTTGGAAATGATTAATAGATGTTTATAAGCTCTTCATAAATGAAGAATTTGGCTAAATTCTTTATCGTCGACTAAGTTCTTTATCGTAGAGATTAGATTCTTTATCATCGAGACTAAGTTCTTATCGTCGAGGATATCTCAATTATCGCAGAGGATAAGTGAAATGATGTCGAGGAGTCAAAATGAAGATTCAAAAATATAGAAGGGAGTTATCGTGTTGAACAAAAAATTTAACATGACAAGCTCATTCATTCAGCTAGAAGATAGTGGTAGTCAAATATCATATTGTAGACAACAAGTATCATTAAGACAATTCATGCAGAAGGTTTTTACAAAAGAAAATTTTCTAAGTCCAAATTCGAACAGAAGATCAACTTTCGATGAGACATCAAGAAGATTCGACCACATCCAGTCGAATTGCAGAAATGCCTGATTTTAATTTAAGGTGTGATTTTGGTGTTATCTCATTTATTGTCGCCACAGATTAGGCCAGTTAGAGTTGTGCTTTATCGAAAGAAGATATCTGACATAATGGCTATCTGAGGATTCGACCGTTAGTTAATATCACTATAAAAGGGATGAGATGGAAATCAGCAAACCCTAATGATAAGATTCATAATCATATTTTCAATCATTCTAAAGAAAGAGATCATCGTCGTCATCGTGCTATTTATCCAAGAGCACAAGTACAAAGGAAAAATTCTTTGAAGCAAATCAATCTATTCTCCCCAAGAAAAGACAGTCATCTTGCTGATTTAAAAGGTTAATCATCTCTTTGCAAGAAGATTTTTCAAGAAGCCATTTCTGCAACAGGCTTTAAGAAGATTCACGCTATTCAAGATAAACTTTTGGGTCTAAAGAATATTTATAAACTTATATATATTCTTTTGTAGGATTTCTGAGGAAATTTGAGTGTATGATCTTTTGAGGCTTGAGTGTAAGATCATGAGTTATGATCTAAGGTAGAGAGTACGGTATAGTTCCCGAGGTAGGATTCAAGTTCAATCTGAGTTGTAAGAGTGGAAAAATCTGAGTTGAAGATCCTGTGATTGGATCTGAGATAGGGAATCTGCTGTTATTCCTCAGTTGTAAGAGTCTTGGACTCTTAGGTGAAAGATCTATTAGATTTGAGTTTTTGCTTGAGTTGGCCGATTCTTGCACACTGCTAGATAGGCGGAGGAGGAAAGTGAACATTCCCAACTTGGGGAACCACTATATATCACTGTGTAATCTGTGATGTGTTTGCTCTTTCTGTGGTGATTTAGTTGAATATTTTTTAGTAGTTCAAAAAAAGACTTAAACACCTCTTCACCCCCTGCCCCCTCTAGGTGATTAGACTACCCCAACCTTACAAGTGGTATCAGAGGTAGGTTGTTCAAAAAGCGCTTAACAGCTTGAACAAGATCCTTATCATGGAAATCAGTCTACTCACCATGACTTCTGGAGAAAACTACAAAGAACGCAGTTCAATGAAGCTGCCCATGTGCAAAAAAGAAAACTTTGTAATCTTGAAGGAAAGGGTTAGGCTATTCTTGGAAGCTTTTGACACTAGAATATTTAGAACTGTTGAAGAAGGACTTTTAATTCCCATGATAGTCTCCACTATTGATGCAAATTTGCAAGTTCTAACGAAATTCTCTGAAACGACTAAGGATGAAGTAGTTTTGGCCACCATGGACAAAAGGGCCAAGAACATAATTGTGAGTTCCATAGATGACTCAAATTTCCAGAATCTGATTCAGTCAAGAACTGCTAAGGAAATGTGGGATACCTTAATTGTTTACATGGAAGGAACCGAGGAAGTAAGAGATGATAGGAAATTTCTTCTTAACCAAGAATATGAGGCCTTCAAGCAGGAGAAAAAGTACTCAATTGCTGACTACTATGAGAATTTCTTTAGGATGGTCAATGGACTAAAGAACTATGAGAGAGTTATCCAACTATGATCTCAATGACAAGTTCTTGAGGTCCCTCGATAAAGATTTGGACATCAAGATTTGTGCAATAACAGAGATGGGGAACTTGGCTACATCCAACCCAAAAATCTATATGGCAAGCTGCTATCCCATGAGTTGCAGCAGAATACAAGGAATGCAGAAGAAGAATCTTCCAGATCTCACTCCAAGGAGAAATTTGTAGCCTTCAAGACTGAAAGCTCTAGGAGTAGAGAAGACTGCCCAGCCCTCAAGGAGAGAGATGATGAAGAAGAAGAATCTGAGACCTGCTCTTCAAGTTCAGACCTTACAGGTACATAACTGACTTTGTTCTCCAAGCAGTTTAAAAAGCTACTGAGCAAGAGGAGGTAGTGGAAAAATAGACCCTCATCCTCCTCCAGCTCAATGAAGAACTACAGCAGCCCTGACAGGCCAAAGCACAATCCTAAAAGGTCCAGGTATGCTCCTAAATTGAACAAATAGTTTTCAAATGATATTATTTATTATTGTTGAAATAGACTAGGTCATTGCATAGCTGACTATCCTGATTAAAGAAAAGAAGGAAGAAGAACTGATGATAAAAGATAAAGGCAAGAAGCCTGAGAAGAGCTTCATTGCCATGAAGCACAAGACCTTGAGTGAGAGTGACTCAAGATCATCTGAATCAGATGAAGAAGCCTATATTGGGCTCACTATAATCTCAGAATATGAGTGTGAGGCTGACTAATTTGCTACAAGGGTGTGCATAAGGGCACCCATATCACTGTCAGAAAATGAGTCAGATGATGAGATTTGCGATGGGCTAATGGCCCTAACTGATGAAGAGAAGCATGATAGTGCATATCCTGATATGGTACATATCAAAGCCTCTCTATCTATTTCTGGATCTGATGTCGAATCTGATGCTAGAATAGATGCAAACTCATCAACTAATGATGAGAGTGGTTCTAAACTAGCAGATCAATATAATGATCTAATAAATAAGTATGGTGCTCTATTAAAGGCACTAAAGAAAAGTAAAGCCTTGGTCAAAGCTTAGGCTAAAGAAATAAAAATTCTTGAGCCATTCAAATCCCAAGTGGATGAGAAAACCAAAGAAATAATAAGTTTGACCTATAAGCGTATGGTACTTTAAATGAAGTATGATGCTCAGAGCAAATTGTTAATTGAAAGGGAAAGATCCATCAAGGCTTTGGAGGTCAAGCTTCTTATAGAATGGAATCTTGTGGCAAGCTTCTCAAAACCAAACACTGTAATCCCTATTATAAACAACTTCTCTTCTCCCTATAGAGGAGGGCTTGGCTATAATAAGGAAAAGGAAGAGATCTCCAAAGATAAAATTATCTTCCAAATGGTTATTCTGCCCTCCAATACAATATGATAATGATTCAACCTATGGATATCTCTCCAATGGATGCTACACTAGTGGAATAAAGCTACATAACTCTAAGAGCAGAGCAAACATATGGCTGAGTGCTCTCAAGGCATCCCATGAGGAGATCTAGACAAAGGATCATGGATCATTTGTACTTGGTTCTACAACACCATCAGCCAAAGGAAAGGGAAAGGCTCTTCCTCAAAAGCCTATCCCTAGAGTGAAACCTATGAATGTGCAGTCAACTCTCAATTCTGTGCATATCCACAGGATTAACCAAAGAAATATTAGTTATAAAGCAACCTGCTCTTCTGATCATCAACACCATCACTCAACTCAGAAGGTGACTCATAAGAGGAGGTACAATATCTTTGAATGCTAGTGTTGTGCCAAGATTGGTCACTGCTATAGACTATTGGTTCAACCCAATAGTGCATTGGGAAAAGAATGTGAAGCTTGCAAATAATTTAGTTATAAAGCATCCTGTATATAAGGCTAGCAGGAACCAAGAACCCAAATCTATTTGGGTTCCTAAGGTAACCTAGTTTATTTTTGCAGGTATGTCCAAAGACCAACAAAATGCCTATCTGGTATTTGGATAATGGATGTTCTAGGCACATGACTGGAATAAGAAGCCTTTTGAAGAACTTCAACCCTATGGAAGATGGAGCCAAAGTAATATTTGGTGGATTTGACATAAGCATTATTAAAGGCTATGGTATGATTACCAATGACATAGTCTCAATTACAAAAGTAGCTTATGTGGAAGGGTTGCAACACAACTTTATAAACATAAGAAAACTATGTGATTTAGGCTATGTCATTGAATTCCACAAGGATAAGTGTCTGATTAAATATTTTATAGACTTTGAGACAATCATATCTGACACTATGAGTGGAAATGATTATTATTTGAATTTCTTATATTTAGATTCTTCTACACCTGTTTGTCTTGTAGCAAACAAGAGAGACTCTCTTTCTTCGCAACGGTACGAGAGACTTGCTCACAAGAACTACAAGACAATCAAGAAGCTATTTTTAGAAGATTTAGTTTGAAATGGACCTAACCATAAATGCATTAAAGAAGGTATTTATTATGCATGCCAGAAGGGCAAGCTAACTATGACAGCCTTAAAGAGCATAGTTTCACGGACTTATCTCCTTACAAGCTCATGCGCGGCCTTAGCTCCTCCTTGCCACTCCGCGTAGCCAAGATAAGTCAACCTCTCATGTTGGTACAAAAAATGTACCTTCAAAACTCACACAAGAGAAGGGATGGAGAAAATTTTGAAGTGCAGGTTACTTGAGACGAAAGATGCCAGAGGAGAGACCTCTGATGAGAAAAACTGTTTCATTTAATCTTAAAAGTGGTTACAAGATGAAAGTCCAGAATAGGCTAGGGAAAGAGGTAGAAAAATGACAGAATTCGAGACCGCTTACACAGGTTGTATGCTGGAGCCTCGAAGCAAAAGTCCCTTTTCAGGTACCCCTACCCCTATTTATAGACGCGGACATTGCCCAAACGGGCAGATACAAAAAATTACGGGCTGCCCATGATACAGGGGAGCCAGGGCAAAAATTAGAGAAAAAATGAAGCAGACCGCCCGGTCTTGGCGGTCTTTAAGATCCTGACCGCTGGGACTTAGATGAAAACCCGGAGGGGAACCTAGCGATCTGAGCGGTCTCCAAAAGATGAGACCATTGGGAAGGGTCCTTCTGACTGGAGAAGGGAGGTCGCGGACTTCTAGGCAAACATGATCCCCACACATTTTCATGTTTCGATTGAAATTCAGAAATGTTTGCTTTGACCGCCGAGACCGTGACCTCCATAAATGCTAGAGAAACTATAAATACGGCTTGGGGGGCTCCAGAGTCCCGAAGCTTCTGGAAAGGAAAGCGAGCTAGCTGTTTAAGCGAACACTACTTCTGAGTCCGGAACGAGATTAAGGATGGTGAGCATGCTGGATCGGATCTCCAAGCGGTCTCCCAAAGCTTCTCCTCCGAAAGGGAAGAAGAAAGAGACCGCCGGTGTAACACCCCAGGTTTCGCTGAGCGCGGAGGTTAGAATGCCTAAGGCTGGTACAGGTTTTCTTGTATCTGGGAGCTAGCGCCGGCGTTAGCTGCCCCGTCGAGTAAAGCACTTGTTGCGATGGTGTTCATCAAGTTGGATTCATCAAGGCGGTTTTGTCGAAGGGAGTTCGTCGAAGAGCTAATGCGGGCGCTAGCGCTAATGTCGATGATAGCTTTTCGTCAGGTAATGCAGTTCCGCCAGGCCGTTGAGTTGGCTTCATCGAAGGGGACTTCGTCGAGGATCTAACGCAGGTGTTAGAGCTAACGCCGACGTTAGCTGACGGAACCTATTCTGTAAGTAGTGTTTCCTGGACGTCCGATCTGTTTGGATCTTGATCCTAAGGTCAATATTAGTGCGTCCTAAGGCTCTAATTAGGGCAGAGAAGTTCTATTATCATTTCATTAAGTCCTTTGTGCTTTTGGAGGCTTAGGAAAGAGGTAGGGTTTGGAGGAAGAAGAAGGCTAGATCCGCTATTGTTGGAGCACCGGAGCTCCGTTCGCCGATCTGAAACCAGATCCGTGGAGAGGACTAGAATGCGCTTCTTTCTACCCGTGCCTTTCAACCGATCCATGGCGAGGAAGAGAACTCTTAGGGTAATGACTTCTCTCCTCCCAGTTTTAGGATGCGTGCATGGCATCTTTGCTTTTACCTTCTCTTTTTTGAAATTTATGGCACCAGATCTCTGAAATGAGAGGGGTTTGGGTCGCCTTAGTTCAAGAAGAACCATTGTGTTGATTGAGTCCGTCCCCGACATGATTTTGCACTAGAGATCCACTCCATTAGTGGATTAGGCATTGTGGGTGAAGCAGAATTCGTGACCATTGTCCGATTCGGTAATGTTGCTTGATGTGCATTTTAGGGATTTTGCTAGAAATTCGATTACAGAGAAAATGTTGTAGGTGTTGTCTTTATGTTTCGTCTGAGAACGAACGGTGGTTTGGAAAGGGTAACTTGTATGTGTGATGAATGGCTTGTGAAGCCGCTTGTACGTGAAGGTGTGACTTTGTCTTTGTGGTCGGCTGGCTAGCCCGTGAATGCTTGGATTCATGTGGGGAGAGTGTCCCGACAAGACAAGTCCCCTTTTGGGCTAACTGACGAGGATAAGTATGATGATGCACCCGTTGGCAAGATGAGCCATGTAAGGGGTGAGATCTCAGTGGAGTCCTTGGCTTTTGTCTTAGTGTTTGTGGAAAGAACAAGTATGCTGATGCGCCCATTGGCAAGATGAGCCATGTAAGGGGTGAGATCTCAGTGGAGTTCTTGGTCTTGGGCTTGCATGCCCACGGGGAAATGATAAGTACCCTTGGTTTATTGTGAAATGTTGATGTGTGTTGTTATGTTAGAAGCATACACGCCATTGGGTGCCTTGGGTGAAACCCAGGTTTGCATACATGCTGCATTGTTAGGCCCTTACTTTTATTGCTCAACATAGAAACGTGGATGATGCTTGTGACACTCATGCCTGTCATTTTTATGTTATTATTATTTATTACATATGCAAATAAAGTGCTGACTTGCAGGGTGATGTAGTTCCCTGGGGTCCGCTAGGACGGCCGGGAGGAGGGGTGTTGTTACACCGTTGTTGGTCAGCCAAAGCTGACCCTCGTTATACCACTCTTTGTGATTTGGATGCAGGGCAAGGATCGCATGCTGGACCTAGCTTGCCAGCCAAAAAGGCCTATGCTTCTTGAAGTGCACTTTTCCTGTTTTCTTGCTTGGCTATGATGTCTTTACCTGTTCCGGCTTGCATGCCGAGGCAGCTTAGGATTGTGATGATCTGTTGGACATTTTTCTATGCCCTGTTTGTTTGACTTGAGTATGGGTTTTGTAAGGCCATAAGGCCGCGATACTCTTATGTAGATGTGGACAACTTCTGTGGTTTATTTAATGTTTCCGCTGTGTTGGTTCTGAGTATTGAGATGGTTAGATCTATATCACTTTTTAATACTAAAGTTGTGACGATTATATGTTGTGGGGTCCCGACCGGACCTATATTATATATTCATTGCAGGGGAGGTGTTACAATTTGGTATCAGAGGGAGTTTATCATTCTTGTTGAGGTTTAGTGTGTTCAGATCACGTTAAAGAGTTGTCCACAAAGGAGTACCTTAAGGGACCATGAGTGTCCTTGCATTCGAGTGATGCGAATAGAGTTTGATTCGTGTTTCCTTGCTTATGCTAGTGGAGGCAATGGTGGCGGCTCAAGCTGCGGCAATGCCACAGATTGCGACACCTGTTGTGTTGGCTGCGACTCCTGTTACTCCAGGTACTGAGACACTGGAGGTGGGAGTAAGGCAGGTAGAGCAGTTAGCCAAGAGAGCGGTTGGGCAAGGAGATCATCAGATGAAGTACTATCTGAGTTTCCATCCTCCGACGTTCAAAGGAGTTGGCACTCCAACAGACGCCGAGGATTGGTTGGCGAGAATTCAGGAACTCCTGAAAGCGACAGAGACCCCAGAGGACAAGCAGTCCTAGTTCGCAGCATTTATGTTAGAAGGCGACGCCAAGCTGTGGTGGGTGAATCATAGTGGTCGTCATTTGCCTGGATGTGCCCCATCCATGAAAGAGTTCGGGAATGCCTTCCTGAAGCGCTATATCCCCTCTTCGACGAGGTTAGCCCATCAACGGAAGTTCTTGCACTTGGTGCAGCGCGAGAAGACGGTAGACGAGTACTTGCAGGAGTTTACTTGGTTGGGTCGTAACACGGGAACTGTGAAATTTTCCGTAGATCTAGGAGTGAGCATGAATTATATAACTAAAAGTTCAAGCCAATCAACCAGAAGCACATGAAGCAAACACAATCATTATTGATCAAGCAAAATTCTTCATTACAGGGAGAGGTATACATGGCGAGACATGATTTTGCCAGTACACAAAAAACAGAACAGAAAAACAGCTGAAAGGAAAACCAGCGGTCTGACTTCTCGAGACCGCCTGACCGCCCGACTTGACAATCCGCTCGGCTAGAAAACAAGACCGCCCGAACTGCCTGCCTGTGCCTTGAACAACACCAACTGAGAACCCCGCGAACTCCCGGACTCCACTGATCCTCCTGAACTCCAGCAACCCGCACTGCAAGCCGCGAGACCGCCCGAACACCTTCAGAAGAGGAGGTGACCGCTGCTACCCGCACAATCCGCAGAAGCTGCACAAAACAAGTTCGATCAACTAACCGGCCGGTCAAAAAAAAGAGACTGCAAGAACAGGATGCGAGCTCAGCTTACACTTGGTGCGATTAATTTTGCTGCTACAGTGGCTCCTATTTATAGGCGTGAGACCTGATCCAGTCACCACCCTATGAGATAGAGTCACCACACCTTGATCGCGCGACCAGACCGGTCAACCCGCGCGATCAACAAAAAATCCTCCTGCTTACTGAGCTCGCCGACTTCACGAAGAAGCTGCGTGATCATGACAACTCGTCCGGTCATGATTCTCACCACCTGTGTTGGCCACCCGACCTCCTCCAGAGATCGCGAACACACCAAGCCGACTAGGACAACAACCCGCCAAGTCGACCAAACACCTGTGATCGCATATACCAGCTGATCGCCGAAAGACCAGCCATGCAAACACACACTGGAGACCGCGCGACTAAGAAGACCTTAGTCCATGCGCACCACAAAGAAACTGGACAGCCACCAGACCGGGCTGCCCCCACCACGCGATCACAAACATTAGATCGTGAGGTTACTCCAGCTCGCCACGTGGTCACACGACCAGACCGCGCGGCCTCACCTCGGCACCCTTGAACAGAAGAACGGCGGTCACGCCGAATAGCACGCGGCTAGACCAGAGAGGTCAAACCGCCAGAGGAGACCGCAAGACCGTGCGGTCAGACCAGATCGCGCGGTCTCCCCCCAGACCGCCAACTCCACAACTTCCACTTCAACATTTTCAACACTCCCCCTTGAAGTGGGAAGTTGAAAACAGCCCAAGTAAACTCGTTAGCCGAGTGAACGGCCCCTTCTCCAGCGCCTTTGTGAAGATGTCAGCAATGTTGTCCTGACTCCGAACATGCTCGACCGAAAGAGACCCCTCCAACACGTTCTCACGAATGAAATGATGTTCGATCTCAATATGCTTGGTCCTCGCATGACAAACTGGATTAGTAACCAGTTTGAGAGCACTCTCATTATCGCCGCAGAGCAGAGTCGGACCCCAAACCTCCTTATGGATGTCTCCAACCAACCTCCTAAGCCAGATGGCTTTTTGAGCTGCCAAGGCCGAAGCCTTGTATTCTGCTTCCGTGGTTGAGATAGACACGGAATCCTGCTTCTTGCTGCACCATGATATAGACGTGGGGCCCACCATGAAGGCGTATCCAAATGTCGACTTCCGATCACCCGAATCTCCCCCGTAATCAGCATCCATGTAACCATGCACCTCGAAGCCCGCATCCCTCCTGTAAAGGAGACCAATATCCGAAGTCGCCTTGACATACTTCAATATACTTTTGGTTCCGCCATATACCGACTCACCCTGCCAACTGCATATGCAATATCTGGCCTAGTAATCGTCAGATAGATCAAGCTCCCAACCAGAGCCCGGAACACCAGCGGATCTTCCAGAATCCTCCCCTCATCCTTGTGAAGTTTCATGGCCTTTTCCAGAGGTGTGGAAATGCACTTCCCTTCCTTCATGCCGAACCGCTCCACGATTCGCTCCGCATATCCAGCCTGGGACACCAGCACTCCACTTCCCTTCCTCTGCACTTCGAGTCCAAGGAAATGGTGCAACTCACCTAAATCCTTCATCTCGAACCTGATAGATAGCTCGGCCCGAAGCCTTGCTACCTCCTCCTTCGAATTCCCCGTCACAATCATATCGTCGACGTAAAGCAGCACGATGATTTGAAGCTCCCTGCTCTTCTTGACGAACAAGCTTGATTCTGAGTCTGAAACCCCAAACCCACAGAATAGGAGATATTCTGCTATCTTTCCATACCACGCCCTCAGCGCTTGCTTCAACCCATACAGGGCCTTCTTCAACTTGCAGACATGCTCCGGAACTACTTCAGATACGAAGCCTGGCGGCTGAACCATGAAGATGTCTTTGTCAATCTCGCCGTACAAGAACCCATTCTTTACATTGAGCTGCCAAATCTCCCACCCCCAACACGCCGCCAAGGTAATCACAACCCGAACTGAAGTCATTTTTGCCACCGGACAGAATGTCTCTTCATAGTCTTCATCGTATTGCTGCAAGAATCACCGAGCCACAAGGCGAGCCTTGTATCGCTCGATACTGCCGCCAGCTTTCTTCTTGAGCTTGTAGACCCATTTGCATGTCACAGGGGTGATATCCTTGGGCTTGGGCACCGCAGACCAAGCCTCATTCTTCTCAAGAGCACTCATCTCTTCTTGCATGGCTGAATCCCACTGTTCCACGCCTTTGTCCATTTCAAAGCTCGACGGCTCCCTCTCATCCAAGGGTCCAACAAAGAAACATGAGACAAAGATCATCATGTTTCCTCCTGTATAGCGATCAGTGGCAATGATTGTTCGCTTCGATCTCTGCAACGCCTTCCCCAGACTCACAGTATCATCAGCTGCTTCTTCCCTAGCTCCCCTTCCAGACGTACTAGGAGCATCGCTCCCCCTGCTTCCTGATCCAGAAGCCTCCGTCTCAGAACTAGATATTGATGGACCACCTGGTGACACAGGCAGCTCCACCTGAAGATTTTCCATAGCTTTCTCTGGCTCCTTCACCCCGCTTTCTGGTAGCTCAACACCAGAACTTCCCTTATACGATGTCACCTCATCGAACACGACATCGCGAGATACAACAAATCTCCGCGTCTCCGGGTCCATGCACTTCCAGCCCTTCTTCTGATCATCATAACCCACGAAGACTAGCTTCCTTGCTTTCGCATCTAGCTTCGTCCGAAGCGCATCTGGAACGTGCACATAGCAGGTGGAGCCAAACACCCAAAGGTGTGCCACGCTTGGCTTTTCCTTGAACATCAATTCATGCGAGGTCTTCATATTGATAGGACTAAGAGGCATCCTGTTGATGACGTAGGCAGCACAAGACATTCCCTCCGCCCAGAAGGACTTTGGAATACTCTTGGCATGCAGCCAACACTTGCAGGTCTCTGTCAGATGACGGATCTTCCACTCTGCAACTCCGTTTTGTTGTGGAGTATGCGCACAAGTAAGCTCCCTCCGGATGCCTGCCTTCCTGCAGAAAGTAGAGAACTCACAAGAGGTGAACTCCCCTCCGTTGTCAGTCCTCAGCTTCTTAACTCGCAGGCCAAGCCGACCCTCCACGAGCTCCTTGAACTCCATGAACTTGGCAAATTCCTCCGCCTTCTCCTTCAAGAAATATACCCAGACATATCTGGTGTAGTCATCGATCAACACCAGCATATATCTGCTGCCTCCGAGGCTTGGGGTAGTAGTCGGTCCCATCAAGTCACAGTGGATGCACTCCAACGGCACACTACTCCTTGTCTACGACTTGTCAAATGGTAGTCGATGAGACTTGCCGAACTGACATCCCGCGCACACATGACCGTCTCTGTAGGAAGATAGACTAGGCAGGCCCTTGACCAGACCTCTTACCGTCATAGCCGTCAGCTTATCCATCCCTACATGCCCCAACCTCTCGTGCCAAATCACGACACTATCATTCGTCCTCATCTTTTCGACATAAGAACTTGTCGATATAACGAACAAGTCTTTAGCTCTCCTCCCGACATGAACGACCTCTGCTTTCACCGCTTCAACATGCCAAAGAAACCTCACTTCCGTTGGGCCAAACAGAACGTGATACCCAGCGTCTACAGCGTTGGTCACAGAGAAGAGGTTTTTCCTCATTCCGGGCACATGATAGACACTCTTCAAAGTTAGTGTCCCTCTATCACTGCCCAAGGAAACAACCCCACCTTCTTGACAGCATGCTCGGTATTATCAGCAGTAATAATGACATCATTACCTGAGTACGGCTGAGCTGAAGAAAGCTTTGACTCATCCCCGGTGAGGTGATGACCATACCCCGAGTCCACGATCCAGTCCTCCTGATAGTTGATAGGAGTCGTAGATCCAACAGAAGCTGAGAAGGCTCCTCCCCATCCTCCATCAATCTGTCTGGCCTCAGCTTCCTCCTTTCCCGCAGCAGCATGCCCCGACTAAAGATTCACCCGGCAATCCTTCCTGATGTGACCAACCTTTCCGCACTTGAAGCACTTGGGACCTTCTCCCTTCTTCTTCCCTTCAGTCTTAGGAGCATAGCCCCTCTCCTGCTGTCTAGAAGTTGAAGGCCCATTGCATCCTTCAGCGGTCTTCTTCTTATCCCACTTCTTCTTCTTACCCGTGAAGAGAACCTCGCCTTCTCCCCCAGACACTGACACCCCCGCCATCTGCCTTACCAGACTCTCCTGAGAAGCAAGCAGATTTTCCAGCTCCAGCAGAGACGGCTGATTTGCCCAACCCTGCACCGACATCACAAAGGCAACATACTCCTTCCACAAGCCACGGATGATGTGCCTCTTCAGCTTCGCCTCAGAAATTGGCTCATCAGGATCCAGTGCTGAAATCTCAGTGCACAGGTTCTTCATCTTCAAGAAGAACGTAGAGATAGAAAGATCACCTTGAGCCGATCTGGCTAGCTCATTCTCCAGGAATTGAAGTCTTGCCACATTCTTTTTGTTAAACATCCCATCCATGGCTCTCCAGATCTCAGCAGCTGATCCACACCCTAAGATGTGATCAAACAGGTCAGGTGATATTGCCCTTTTCAGGGCGAACTCTGCTTTGGCATTAATCCGCCTCCAGTTCCTCACCTCGTGACCATTGTCCCCAATCAGGATAACTTCCTCCATGCTCTCTCCTCCAACCACCTCCCAGAGGTCCACACCCAGAAGATAACTTTGCATACACGACTTCCACTTCTTAAAGTTAGTCGATGTAACATCTCAATTCCAAGACCCCTTGCTTCCATGGCTCTACCACTGGTTCCTTCTTCACAAAGGCGATGAAAACTTTTAGTTATTCACTGCTCTATCCACTCCAACCTCCCTCTGATACCATGTGAAATTTTCTGTAGATCTAGGAGTGAGCAGGAATTGTATAACTAAGAGTTCAAGCCAATCAACCAGAAGCACATGAAGCAAATACAATCTTTATTGATCAAGCAAAATTCTTCATTACAGGGCGAGGTATACATGGCGAGACATGATTTTGCCAGTACACAAAAACAGAAGAGAAAAACAGCTGAAAGGAAAACCAGCGGTCTGACTTCTCGAGACCGCCTGACTGCCCGACCTGACAATCTTCTCGGCTAGAAAACAAGACTGCCCGAACTGCCTGCCTACGCCTTGAACAACACCAACTAAGAACCCCGCGAACTCCCAGACTCCACTGATCCTCCCAAACTCCAGCAACCCGCACTGCAAGCCGCGAGACCGCCCGAACACCTTCAGAAGAGGAGGTGACCGCTGCTACCCGTACAATCCGCAGAAGATGCACAAAACAAGTTCGATCAGCTAACCGGCAGGTCACAAAAAAGAGACCGCAAGAACAGGATGTGAGCTCAGCTTACACTTGGTGTGATTAATTTTGCTGCTACAGTGGCTCCTATTTATAGGCGTGAGACCTGATCCATTCACCACCCTATGAGATAGAGTCACCGCCCCTTGATCGTGCGACCAGACCTGTCAACCCGCGCGATCAGCAAAAGATCCTCCTGCTTAGTGAGCTCACCGACTTCACGAAGAAGCTGCGCGTTCATGACAACTCGCCCGGTCATGATGCTCACCACCTGTGTTCGCCACCTGACCTCCTCCAGAGATCACAAACACACCAGGCTGACTAGGACAACAGCCCGCCAAGTCGACCAAACACCTGTGACCATATATACCAGCTGATCGCCGAAGGACCAGCCATGCAAACACACATCGGAGACCGCGCGACTAAGAAGTCCTTAGTCCACGCGCACCACAAAGAAATCAGACAGCCACCAGACCGGGCTGCCCCCACCACGCGATAACAAGCATCAGATCGCGAGGTTACTCTAGCTCGCCACGTGGTCACATGACCAGACCGCGTTGCCTCACCTCGGCACCCTTGGACAGAAGAACGATGGGCACGCCGAATAGCACGCGGCTAGACCAGAGAGGTCAAACCGCCAGAGGAGACCGCAAGACCGTTCGTTCAGACCAGACCGCGTGGTCTCCCCCACAGACCGCCAACTCCACAACTTCCACTTCAACATTTTCAATAGGAACGACCATGACAGACGATGAGGAGAGGGATAATCTCTTATATCAGGGTTTGAGAGAGAATTTAAGGCAACCTTTGATAGCCTTAAAGAATGCGGGGTTCAATGAGTTAGTTGAAGCTTCTCGAACTTTGGATAATGATATGGAGCGAACCCAGCGATGTAAGGGCTTGACGGCAAATCAAGGAGAGAGTAAGCCATCTCAGTCTCAGGGGAAGTCCGAGAAGAGTTGGTAGAAGAAAAAGCCTCGTCCTTTTAGGACTGGCGAGAGAAGCGGTGCGACTTCTGGAGAGTTCCGTTCCAAGAAACCAGTGACGTGCTACAAGTGTGGCAAAGTGGGCCACATAGCTCGGTTTTGTTTCAAGAGTGGAGTTGAGCTAGATCAGAGGCAGGATCAGTCGGTGCGTTCCGGTCCTAGTGTTGGGGAGAAAGTGAAAGCGGCTGAGTCTAGTGCTTCTCATTTCCCTCCTGTGCAGCCTAGAGCGTACAACCTCGGGCAGCTGGAAGCGATTCGTCAACCTGACGTGGTGACAGGTATGAAAGTTCGGAGTTTCATTTAATGACTTTAAACTGTTTGCGACCTTTCGTATTCGTTATACGCGTGTTAGGCTTCGTGCTAGTTTCTGGCTACCCCTCTAGAGTGTTGTTCGACTCGGGAGCGTCACACTCTTTTGTCGCGAAAAACTTTATTCGGAGGATCGGTGTTGAGACTGTCGAGGCAGAGGTGGAGCTTAGTGTGCGCATGGCAAATGGGTCTTTCATAACCACTGAAAGGAAAAGATGCATTGTGTTGTTGATTTGCGAGTGTGATTTCGAGTTTGTAGCAGCGATCCTACCACTAGCCGAATTTGACATCATCCTGGGGATGGACTGGATTGCAGAGCAACGAGCTAGTATTGACTGCCTATTGAAGGTGGTGACCCTAAGGAGTGAAGGTAGAGCGGAGGTCAAGTTCGAGGGCCCATGCAGAGTGGCTTGCTCCCTTATTTCTGCCGTGCAAATGGTGCGTGCGGTGAATCGAGGGGGTGAGGCATTTGTAGCTTTGTTGGAGACTCACTCCACAAAGTTGGCGACCGGAGAAGTGCCAGTGGTTAAGGAATTCGAGGATGTGTTCCCTGAGGAGCTTCCGGGAGCGCCTCCTCAGTGTGAAATTGACTTTTCGATCGAGTTGGTACTGGGTGCGAGGCCGGTGTCGCGTCCTCCGTTTAGGATGGCACTGAAGGAACTAGCTGAGCTAAAGGTGCAGTTGCAAGAGTTGCTCGAGCAGAGGTACATTAGGCCCAGCTCCTCACCGTGGAGTGCACTGGTGTTGTTCGTTAAGAAAAAAGATGGTAGTATGCGGATGTGCATAGACAATCGCGAGTTGAATAAGTTGACCATCAAGAATAAGTACCCGATTCCGCGAATCGATGATTTATTCGATCAGTTGGTGGGGTCGACGGTGTACTCCAAGTTGGACTTGAAGTCGGGTTACTATCAGTTAAGGATTCGAGAAGAGGATATTCCCAAGACGACGTTTGGGACGAGGTATGGTCATTTTGAGTTCTCGATGATGTCGTTCGGTTTGACGAACACGCCATCAGTGTTCTTGGATTTAATGAACCGAGTGTTTCGACAATACCTGGTTTCGTTCGTGGTGGTGTTCATCGACAACATCTTAGTGTATTTGAAGTCGAAGGCGGAACATGAGTCTCATCTGAGAATAGTGTTGCAGACTTTGTGGGAGAACCAACTATATGCTAAGTTCTCAAAGTGCGAGTTTTGGATCGGGAAAGTGGCATTCTTAGGTCACGTGATTAGTGGAGATGGGGTGGCAGTGGATCCTGCGAAGGTGGAAGCCATTAGAGATTGGTCTGTATTGAGAACCCTGGCGTATGGCCGGAGTTTCCATGAACTAGTTGGTTATTACAGAAGGTTCGTTGAGATCTTTTCGCGGATGGATTTGCCCCTCACCACTCTTACCCGAAAGGACCAGAAGTTTGTGTGGACGTCGGAGTGTGCCCGTGCGTTCGAGACCTTGAAGGAAAGATTGATGTCTGCTCCAATCCTAAGTCTTCCTAGTGGGACCGAAGGGTTTCAGATTTTCAGCGACGCGTCAGGTTGCAGTTTGGGTTGCGTGCTGGTGCAGCATGGCAACGTGATAGCTTATGGGTCGAGGCAGCTAAAGCCTTATGAGAGAAATTATCTCGTCCACGAATTGGAGTTGGCGGCATTGATTTTTGCGTTGAAGTTGTGGCGGCACTACGTGTATGGTGCGAAGGTTGAAATCTTCATGGACCACAAAAGCTTGAGGTATCTTTTAGATCAGAAGGATCTTAATATGAGGCAGCGTAAGTGGGTCGAGTTCCTTGGGGACTGCGACGTAGCGATTCAGTATACGCCAGGAAAGGCCAATGTGGTGGCTGACGCCTTGAGTAGGAAGTATTCCGGGCAGGGAAATTGGATTAAAGCGCATGACAAGCGTTTGGTACGAGAGTTTGAGTCTCTTGGCATTGTGTGTGTGGCTAAGGGTGAGTCCAGCGTAACTCGACTGAACTGGATCGAGATGCAGTGTGATATGGCAGATCGAATTCGAGAGGCAACCAGTGCAGATGAGGAGTGTTAGCGTTTGGCGTTGGAAGTTCAGCAAAGTGAAGGCAGTGCTCTGGAGATGGTCGGTGGACTTTTAAAGAGAAATGGAAGGGTGTGTGTCCCTCGCTTTGGCAAGCTCCATGAGGAGTTTATGTTTGAGGCTCACTTCACGAATTACTCCATTCATCCAGGAAGTACGATGATTTACTTGGATTTGAAGAAATCCTTTTGGTGTCCTGGGATGAAGCGGGATGTAGCTTTGTATGTCAGCCAGTGTCAGACGTGCGCCTTAGTGAAGGCTGAATGCCAAAGGCCAGGTGGATTCTTGAAACCTCTTCCTATCCCCTAGTGGAAATTCGACGATGTCTCCATGGATTTTGTGCATGATTTGCCTTGATCGCGGCAAGGTAACGATGCGATTTGGATGATTGTGGATCGTCTAACCAAGGTAGCCCACTTCATTCCAAATCAGAAGGATGATAGCGTGGAGAAGCTCGTGGAGATGACATTCGTAACATTGTGCGGTTGCACGGAATTCCGAAGAGCATCGTTAGTGATCACGATGGATGGTTCACGTCCAAGGACTGGAGGTTAGCGCAGATAAGTTTGGGCACAAAATTGAAGTTTAGTACCGCGTTTCATCCGCAGACCGATGGTCAAATGGAGAGAACGAATCGTACGTTGGAGGACATGTTGAGGGTGTGTGCTCTCGATTTCGGTTAGAATTGGGAAGACCACCTCTTCATGGTGGAGTTTGCCTACAATAATGGTTTCCAGGCAAGCAACAAAATGGCACCATACAAGGCTTTGTATGGAAGGCGGCGTCGAACGCCGATATCTTGGATTGAGGCGGGAGACACCCAGCTGTTAGGAAAAGAAGTGGTGGCAGATGCTTGTGAGCTGGTGCGAACGATCTAGGACCGCATGAAGGTCGCTCAGGATCGGCAGGCAAAGTATTTTAATGCGCACCACAGAAATGTGGAGTTTGCGGCGGGCAACATGGTCTACTTGAAGATCAAGCCGTTCAAAGGCGTTTCACGGATTCAATGACTCAAGAAGTTGAGTCCGAGATATTTGGGTCCGTTTGAGGTTACAGAGCGCATAGTCGAAGCGGTCTATCGGTTGGCATTGTCTGTAGAGCTAAGCAGATTACATGATGTATTTCATGTTTCGGTGCACAGGAAAGCATTGGTGGAGCCGGAAGATGTGGTTGAGTCTTCGATAGTTCTTGTAACCGAAGATCTGAGGATGATAGTTTGTCCGGTTTACGTGGAGGATTCTGAAGTCCGGCGGTTGCGGAACAAAGAGGTCAAGCTGGTGAAAGTTCATTGGGATAATTGCGGACGAGACGAGTTCTCGTGGGAGCGAGAGCAAACAATGCGGGATAACTTTGCGGAACTGTTCGTTTTAGGTATGTGTGTTATTTGTGCTTTCGTGAACGTCTTAAATATTGAGGACGAAATTATTTTAAGGGGGGTGGATTTGTAACACCCCAGGTTTCGCTGAGCGCGGAGGCTGGAATGCCTAAGGTTAGTACAAGTTTTTTAGTATCTAAGAGCTAGCGCCGGTGTTAGGTGTTAACGCAGGCGTTACCTGCCCCGTCGAGTAAAGCACTTGTTGCGATGGTGTTCGTCAAGTTGGATTCGTCAAGGCGGTTTCGTCAAAGGGAGTTCATCGAAGAGCTAACGCGGGGGCTAGCGCTAACACCGGCGATAGCTTTTTGTCGGGTAATGCAGTTCCGTCGAGTCGTTGAGTTGGCTTCGTCGAAGGGGACTTCGCCGAGGATCTAACGTAGGCGTTAGAGCTAACGCTGACGTTAGCTGACGGAACCTGTTCCGTAAGTAGTGTTTCCTGGACGTCCGATCTGTTTGGATCTTGATCCTAAGGTAAAAATAAGTGCGTCCCAAGGCTCTAATTAGGGCAGAGAAGTTCTATTCTCATTTCATTAAGTCCTTTGTGCTTTTGGAGGCTAAGGAGAGAGGTAGGGTTTGGAGAAAGAAGAAGGCTAGATCTACCATTGTTGGAGCACCAGCGCTCTGTTCGCCGATCCGAAACCAGATCCGTGGAGAGTACTAGAAGGTGCTTCTTTCTACCTGTGTCTTTCAAATGATCCATGGCGAGGAAGAGAACTCTTAGGGTAACGACATCTCTCCTCCCGGTTTTAGGATGCGTGCATGGCATCTTTGCTTTTACCTTCTCTTTTTTGAAATTTATGGCACCAGATCTCTAAAATGAGAGGGGTTTGGGTCGCCTTGGTTCAAGAAGAACCATCGGGTTGATTGAGTCCGTCCCCGACATGATTTTGCACTAGAGATCCGCTCTGTTAGTGGATTAGGCATTGTTGGTGAAGCTGAATTCGTGACCGGTTGTCCGATTCGGTGATGTTGCTTGACGTGCATTTTAGGGATTTTGCTAGAAATCCGATGACGTCGAAAACGTCGTTGGTGTTGCCTTTATGTTTTGTGTGATAATGAACAATGGTTTGGAAAGGGTAACTTGTATGTGTGATGAATGGCTTGTGAAGCCGCTTGTATGTCAAGGTGTGACTTTGTCTTTGTGTTCGGCTGGCTAGCTCGTGAATGCTTGGAATCATGTGGGGAGAGTGTCCCGGGAAGACAAGTACACTTTTGGGCTAACTGACGAGGACAAGTATGCTAATGTGCCCGTTAACAAGATGAGCCATGTAAGGGGTGAGGTCTCAGTGGAGTCCTTGGCTTTTGGCTTAGTGTTTGTGATAAGAACAAGTATGTTGATGCGCCCGTTGGCAAGATGAGCCATGTAAGGGGTGAGGTCGCAGTGGAGTTCTTGGTCTTGGGGTTGCACGCCCATGGGGAAATGATAAGTACCCTTGGTTTGTTGTGAAATGTTGATGTGTGTTGTTATGTTAGAAGCCTACACGCCATAGGGTGGCTTGGGTGAAACCCAGGTTTGCATACATGCTGCATTGTTAGGCCCCTTACTTTTATTGCTCAACATAGAAACGTGGATGATGCTTGTGACACTCATGCCTGTCGTTTTTATGTTATTATTGTTTATTACATATGCATACAAAGTGCTGACTTGCAGGGTGATGCAGTTCCCCGGGGTCCGCTAGGACGGCCGGGAGGAGGGGTGTTGTTACCCCATTGTTGGTCAGCCAAAGCTGACCCTCGTTATACCACTCTTTGTGATTTGGATGCAGGGCACGGATCACATGCTGGACCTAGCTCGCCGGCCAAAAAGGCCTAAGCTTCTTGAAGTGAACTTTTCCTGTTTTCTTGCTTGGCTATGATGTCTTTACCTGTTCCAGCTTGCATGCCGAGGTAGCTTAGGATTGTGATGATCTGTTGGACATTTTTCTATGCCCTGTTTGTTTGACTTGAGTATGGGTTTTGTAAGGCCATAAGGACACGGTACTCTTATGTAGATGTGAACAACTTCTGTGGTTTATTTAATGTTTCCGCTGTGTTGGTTATGAGTTTTGAGATGGCTAGATCTATATCACTTTTTAACACTAAAGCTGTGGCGATTATATGCTGTAGGTCCCTACCGGACCTATATTATATAGTCATTACAGGTGAGGTGTTACAACAAGCTCAAGGAAAATGGCAGCGGTTAAGACTCCAAGAGATACTGCTAAGGTGGGAGCAGCGATGGAGATCGTCGATGCTCTTAAGAAACATACTGCGCTGCCAAGGGATATCATCTTGTCGGTCTCAAAAGTTGCGGACTTTCCGACCACTTCTTCTGGGCCTCCTGTACTTGGTCGTATAGATATGACGATCACTTTTGATTGTCATAAATCTGAGGAAGCCCTTAAGCTGGTCGTTAATCAGACCGAAGAGACCGCGTCTGCTGAGAATATCAAGACTCGTCTGCAATAGCAGGCGGCCTCGGCTGGGAAGTTGAGGTAGCAGATCTCGGACCAACACGAGGCTGCAACTGGAACAAAAAGAAAAAATACTGAAAGTATCTAGTTGCCTACCTAAATCACCTAGAGGGGGTGAATAGGTGATAACTTCGTCTTTTGCGGAATAAAAACTTGAGAAACACACAACACAGAAAACAAACCACAATCACAGACGACACAAGGAATTTTATAGTGGTTCCCCGATCTTGGGTACTCCACTTTCCTGCCTCACCAATCTAGCACCACGGCTAGCCTCAGCTACTTCACTAAATCTCGGATCAAGAATGGTCCTTCAATCTCGGAGTCACCACTCCTACAACTCAGAGATAAATCTCCTACAAACTCGAAGACAATGCTCCTACAACTCGGAGATAACCCACCTACAAACTCAGAGATAACCCTCCAAAACTTGGAGATAAATCTCCTACAAACAATAAAGATTGTGTACAATAAAAGATCAACAAAAATGAGTTCAGATCTGAAATACTGTAATCTTCTTCCTTCTTGAGATTTGAAGAACTTTTTCTTGATGATGAGGAAGAAAGGGTGAAATCTAAGATCTGACCTTCTAGGATTCGACACGATCTAATAAACTTCAGTAGATGATAAGAGCAATGATCTGTCGAATCTTTTCTTCCAAAAGGATCGGCTAAAAGAGTAAAAGAATGATCTTCAACGATGGCAGGAGGCGGCGGCTCTTTCTTAATTTTCCGATTGAATAATAGAATTAGGTTTAGAATAATGATTTCGAATAAGAGCCGATAAGAGCCTTATATAACAATCAATCACAACGGCAAAAAGTCCTTGAATTAAGGTAGAAAGAACCTTAAAACACGACACACGTGCCGTCGAATCCGTCAAAAAAAAAAATAACAGAACCGTCGGAACACAGATTTTAAAGCAGGACAGGAAGAAAACTTCTTTCTCGAGACAACAAGGATTTCTCGAGAAATGAGTTGACTTCTCGAGAGATGGTTGCAATAACTCGAGAAAAGGCTTGGAAAAGCTTTCAAAAAAACTTGAAGGGGACTTCTCGAGAACAACAAGATTTCTTGTGAAATAGCTTTGATTTCTCGAGAGAACATTTGACTTCTTGAGAAACGGCTTAGAAACACTTCACTGGACAACTGAGAAGATTTCTCGAGAACAAGGATGACTACTCGAGAAATAAACTCGATTTCACGAGAAACAAGAGACTTCTGGAGAAATACTTTAGAAACCTTAAACTTGAACACAGAGAAGGATTTCTCGAGAGATGAAAAAGACTTCTCGATAAATAACCTGGATTTCTCAAGAGATGAAGTGTTTTCTCGAGAAATACACTTAGAAAACTTTCTGAACATTTTTCCTTTTTCTTCTCTTGGACACCAGCAACTCTTCAAACCCTTAAGCTTCAAGGGTCTTGAAAATGAAGTGTATCCCAATAGAGAGATCACACATGGGTCAACACCATGTTCCACACAATGAGGAATTACATTGCATAAAACTGTGTTTAATGACCCATTGTGATCTGACATTGGTCTACACCTAACAATAACAACCTGCAAGAACATAGCTAAAAGACAACATCAAATACACTAGCTATTCAACTTGGTTCAATGGTGACTTCTCACAAATCTAGGCTATTGTGGATACAATACCCAACAATCTCCCCCTATTTGTAGAAGTCAGAACCATATGCACTAAGATGAATTGCATCAAGATAAGATGAATAAAAATGCACATCACATAAGAAAAATGATAAGCAGCAGAGACCATCAAAATAAAAAATTATATACATAATTAAGATTGTCTAAAATGAATTTGAGTTCACACAATCTATCTAATCAAAAGATTTGACATGTCTCAGATTCCCTTTCTTCAGTGGCTGTTGTTCTTCTTCTTTTCCTGTCTTTTAAAATATGCATAAGGCTTTGGATGATACTTTGGAGGTGGAGCTGGAGCATCTGGATTTTCCCATCCATGGGTTCTAAAATGTATTCTTCTCTTAGTCATGCTCATCTCATACCTCTGCCATTCTTCATGACTATAATAATCTTGAACTTTCATGCCACCTTCATTTACAAGATTGAGGGTATCTAAGATGATAATTCTGGAATCAGGACTCCAAGTTTCAACAACCTCTCATGCACTTCCCTTTCCTTTACCTTCCGAGATTTTCCATGGAATTGACTTACTTGCAGAGAGGCCTTCTTCATACCTTCTTTTTCTTGAACCTGACATTTTACATTGTACTTCAGATTGGTCAGCTGACCAAACTTGAGTATAATCCACTAGAGGATTATAATCTGGCACTACAGGTCTAGGAGAGAACTGAGGTCTAGGAGAGAACTGAGGAGGTTGAGGATGAATTGCTAGTTCAGGAAATATCTCATTATGAAACCACACTACTGTATTGGAAGTGTAAGCATTAACCTCTGCAATCTGCTTTTGAACACCAACATTTAACTGATCAAACTGATTAGCCCAATGTCTTTGAAGCTCAGACACCTAATAATCCAACAATTTTGCCATCTTATCCTCCCCTTTTACGACTTCTACAGATAGGGTTTGGATTATAGGTTCTTTGAATTTGCCAACTTCCTCTATGATCTGAAATGTGTTTGCCTCTGCTTTTGTTTCTATAGAATCCTGAGTTTTCCTTACCTTAACTGTTTCCTCCATAACTGATCCCATACTCTTAATGGAGTGATCTATTGCTTTGCCTCCCTTATTAACAATCTTCTTGAGTTCATCAGTGTTAGCTTGAATTTCAGCAAGTCCTCTGCTCATCTCCTTTTCAACAACAGTGATCCTTGTATGAACATCTTTGATTGAGCTATCAAACTTCACTCTTTGCTTGTTCAACATAATCTCAATCTTACTAAGAAGATAATCTTCATCATAGACAGGTGGTGAAGGAGGTGGAGGAGGTAGAAAAGCAGTCCTCCAGTTTTCTATAATTTCTTTAAGAATGATAGAACTGACTATCTTTTGGGTAGAGGATGGAACCATATCCTAACCCTCACTTTCATGCTCAGACTGAGCAGCCCTGCCATCTTCCATACCAAACTCCTTCCCCCCTCAATATCTGCTGGGGGAGGAGAGTGCCCTTGCACAGAATTAACATCATCTACATCAGCAAAATCATGGTCAGCCCCTGATCCTGCCATATGTACATTGGGACTTTTCTCTGCATGATCATCACTTTCTATATCAGCAACTGTATCTGCCTGCACAATTTCAGGATTATTATCTGGAGGAGGTGTTCTAACAGTATCAACACCTATAGTGGAGGGGATAGCTTCCTCGTCAAGAATATCTGGAACTTCAGGAGCAACTGAGGTTGGAGCGGTATGCTGAGGTTGAACTGATTCCTGAGGTTGAACTGATACCTGGGGTTAATCTGATACTTGGGGTAGAACTGAAGGAGCAGCTGTAGGCTGAGAAGCAGGGAGGGGAACTGGAAACATGCTGAACATCTCCAGAAGGATCAGGCTCTCCCTGGGAACTTGCACCAGTATCCATTGGCTTTTGAATCCTGATGTCCCATAACTGAATAGTGGAGACATCGATCTTCTTCAGATGGTGAATCACTGCACACTTGGACATATCAAATACTTTAGGATATACTTTGTTCAGATACATGGATATAATTCTTGCATAGTTTGGAGCGAGGAGACTTTCTTTTATTTTCATAAATAGAGCTGTTGCCCAATCACAATTCTTCCTGCAGACAACAGGTGTCATGAGGTAGAAGACATCATCAGAAACATAGCCCATACTTCCAGTCTTGCACAAAAAACTATAGCAATGATGTCCACCAATAGCTTGCCCACATCATTCATCTGAATTCGTCGAATTGACTTGGCTGCTTTGTCCAATCCACAGAAATATAATGTTCTTGTCCAATCTCCATCTTTTAGATTACCTTCAGATTCAACTATGGGTAGTTTCAGAAACTTGGAGATTGACTTTGAGGTAATCTTTACCTTGAGATTATTCACAGTTGATTTCATCATCTTTTCGTCCTTCAGAACTTTGACATTCAAGTAGAATTCTTCCACCTCTCTGAATAGGATTCGATAAGGGTGTTCCATGACAAATGACAGTCCTGAAGCATCTAGGAGATGGAAAAGGTTGAGAAAGTCGTCTGAGATGGAGCTTAGACCTGATCGTACGAGCTCACTGCCGACACTGATCTTTGGTCTTAGAAGAGGAGCCATTGAATCGAGAGGAAGGATTGTCGGAACTGTCGAGAGAAATCGTGAGAAGATTGTGCTGTCAGGAATGTCGCGAGAGGTGCTAGGTTTTCTCGGAGAGAGCGTGTGAGAACTCAAATTCATTCGAGATATCTTATATATATGTTTTATTTTTGATTTGACAGTTTAAAGGTAATGAAATAAGAAGTTAAATATCGAACGACGTACCTGACTCTTCAAATTCCAGAGGATGAACAGTACATAAGTCTGGAAAATTAAATGATATTTCTCGAGAGGTATATGTATTTCTCGAGAAATCATAAGTCATTTCTCGAGAAGTATATTATTTCTCGAGAAGTAGCCGAGTCAGCTCTTTGAGATCTTGGCTTCAGAGAATTGTCCATTTCACGAGAAGTAATGGTCATTTCTCAAGATAATAAAGATTTCCCGAGAAGTGGAATCATTTCTCGAGAACTTTGCTGAAGTATCTCTTTAAGGTCATTTCTCGAGGGATTTAGCCATTTCTCGAGAAATAAAGCTCATTTCTCGAGATCTATTTTACTTCTCGAGAAATATAGTTCATTTTTTGAAAAGTGCTAGAATTCCCTTGATAAGTTCTTTTCTCGAGAGAAACATCATTTCTCGAGAAATATAAGTTGTTTCTCGAGAAATCTCAGATATGACTTGAACTTTTCATGATTTATTCTAGATCTTTGCTTCCTTGAAAGTTTGAAGAGTTGAAGGTCTTCCTGGCTTCATATATGTCTTTACAAGGGCTCCTTGTTGAGCATTCCAAGTTCTGTCTTGAATAAAAAAAACTTGGTCTCATCTAGTGGCTTTGTGAAAATATCCGCAACTTGCTTGTCCGTTGGGACATAACATAGATTGATGTCCCCATTCTCCACAAGCTCCCAGATGAAATGGTATCTTAACTCAATATGCTTTGTCCGACTGTGAGAGACTAGATTATTTGCAATTGCTATTGCGCTGGAGGAGTCGCAAAACATTGGAATGTCCTTGAACTTCATATTATAATCTTCAAGCTGATTCCTTATCCAGAGAAGTTATGCATAACAACTACCTGCAGAAATGTATTCTGACTCGGCGGTTGAAATTGCAACACAATTTTGCTTCTTGCTACTCCTTGAAATAAGCCTCCTTCCAAGGAATTGGCATGTCCCCGAAGTGCTTTTCTTGTCGTCTTTACTACCTGCAAAGTCTGCATTTGAAAAATCAATTAGCTCGCTATCATTACTTCTTGGGTAACATAAGCCAAGATTTGGTGTACCCTTAAGATATCTCAAAATCCTCGTTGCAGCGGTATAGTGAGATTCCTTAGAGTTCACCTGATATCTAGCACATACACATGTAGAAAACATTATGTCGGGCCTACTAGAAGTAAGGTAGAGCAAAGAGCCAATTATGATTTTGTACTTTATTTCATTGAAAGGTTTCCCTTTCTCATCCTTGTCCAGAGACATAGCTGAACTCATTGGAGTCCTCATCGAGGATGCACTCTCCATTCCAAATTTCTTTATCAACTCCTTGGTGAATTTCGTCTGAGAGATGAAAATTCCATCTTCATATTGCTTCACCTGAAGTCCTAAGAAATATTTCAGCTCACTCATACTGCTCATTTCAAACTTTCTTTGCATAAGTTTGGAGAACTTCTTGCAAAGGTTGTTGTCCGTAGAGCCAAAAATAATATCGTCGACATAGATTTGCACTAGCAAAATCTTGCCTTTAACTTCCCTAAGAAATAATGTCTTATCTATGTTTCCTCTTGTGAATTTGTTCTCAAGAAGAAAGTTAGACAACATATCATACCAAGCTCGAGGAGGTTGTTTCAACCCATATAAAGCTTTTTGTAATAAGTAAACATAATCAGGGTGTTCAGGATCAACAAAACCTGGGGGTTATTCCACATATAATTCTTCTTTTATATTACAGTTGAGAAATGCTGACTTGACGTCCATTTGGTATACGGTGAATCCCTTGAATGCAACATAAGCAAGGAACAACCGGATTGCTTTGAGCCTTGCTACAGGAGCATAAGTCTGATCGAAGTTGATCCCTTCTTCCTGTCTATATCCTTTCGCTACAAGTCATGCTTTGTTCTTGATTATTGTTCCATCTTCATCCAATTTGTTTATGCAGACCCACTTTGTTCCAATGATATTATTATCTTTGGGTTTTGGTACAAGAGTCCAAACTTTGCACCGCATGAATTGATTGAGTACTTCTTCCATTGCAATAATCCAAGAGGGGTCTTCATTTGCTTCTTGGAACTTATTTGGTTCAACCTTTGAGAGGAAACTCAAATACATATTTTCATTAGTAGTACCACTTCTTGTTCTTATGCCGACTTGAGGATCTCCTATGATATGATCAATCAGATGATCCCTCAAATGTCTGAACTCTAGATTCCTTGCATCAATTGGGCCACCAGGAATTTCTTCTACTACAGGAGTGTTTTCCTCCACTTGGATTAGCTCTTCATCTTGGTGATCTTTTTCTTCAGTTGAGGTTGGGGGAGAGATCTTGATGAAGTTTTGAGTATTTACTTTGACTGGCTCATCCAAGCTTAAGTCTTGCAACTTTGAACCTGCATCTTCAATAGAAACACTAGAAGAGCTGCTTTGTAGCATGATCGTCTCATCAAATACAACGTTAATGGATTCCTCTACAACCAGGGTTTTCTTATTAAAAACTCTATAAGCTCTATTATGGCTACTATAGCCTATGAAAATACCTTCAAAGCTCTTTTCACTAAACTTGGTTTTGTAATGCTTCCCATTATTAAGTACAAAGCATTTACTGCCAAAGATTCTAAAATAAGAGATGGTTGGTCTCTTGCCTTTTAGTAGTTCATAGGGAGTCTTTTCATGGTTTTTATTTATGAGTGCTCTGTTTTGCACGTGGCAAGTAGTGTTAACGACTTCAGCCCAGAAGTATTCCGGTAGTGAAGAGTCGCTCAACATTGTTCTACAAGCCTCAATGAGTGTTCTATTCCTTCTCCCAGCTACTCCATTTTGTTGTGGAGTTCGAGGAGAGAAAAACTCATGAAAGATACCAAGGCTTTCACAGAAGTCTGTCATGGCCCCAGATTCAAATTCTGTTCCATGGTCACTTCTGATTTTGACCACCAAACAATCTAATTCATTCTGAATTTGCTAGATAAACTTGGTGAAAATGTCAAAGGTATCTGACTTGTGATGAAGAAGAGCTGGCCTCGTCCGAGGATTCTTCTGAATTTGTGGGAGAAACTTTTGAACCCGAGCTTGTGTCCACCGCAGAGCTCGTATCATTGCCTATAGCATATTGACTTCCGCTCATTTTAGCAGCATCTCCTTCAATATCTACATTCTCCTCTTCTTCTTCTTCTTCCTCGGCAGCGATCTCACGAGTCATGATCGACTGTTCGTCAATTACCCTGGCCGCATCAGGGAAAAGATCAGCGAACTTTACATCTTTATACTAATCAATAAAAGCACCGCGATCACGAAGCTCAGAAATTGTTTGCTCCGTGGTCTCTTTTACATGGTGCATCAGAGAATTCTGGAAATCTTCATTGTCCGCATCATATGCTCCTTTCTTTGATCGCTGCAGGAGGAAGAATGATTAGATCGCGCGGTCACAATACCAAATAAAAATGGAAATCTCAGGTAAAAGTTTTACTTTTAATTCTTCCTGCATGCGTTCGTTCTCCCTCAAGGCACCTCGAAGAGATAGCCCCATGTGATGGTTCAAGACCGTGCTATTAGCGGTCGCTTGTACGCAGATATTAGGAAGCATATTGGTCTCAATATCATAAACTTCTCTGGCATTGCTTTTCCCGTAAAGGGCAGCAGTGACCGCGAAAGCATGGCAAGTCAATTTTCCACCCCAAAGAGGGAGATCGGTTGAAACTTTGACATTTTTGCCTTTTGCACCCCATTTGAGAAGGGGCTTTGCAAAGGAAATGGTGCACCGGCGGTCTCAGATCCACCACCAAAACCTGCAATCTCGCGCTCGCGGTCTCTTTTCTTCCTTTGTTCTCTCTGAGTAAGTACCTCGGTCGGTGCCACCTGGTCGTTCGCAGGAACAATAATGGCCGCTGAAGAGAAAACGGTTAGAAGAAATAAGAGAGAAATTATATTGAGATTGAAGTAGGCCGCGGACAGAAATACTTACTCTCTTCTGGCGAAACAGCAGCGATCTGAGGCCAGATCGCCAAGTAGTGAACAAGGTCAAGGCGCTTGCCCGCCAAGAAGGCCAAGACCTCGAACTCGCCTTC
This sequence comes from Dactylorhiza incarnata, assembly GCA_033032865.1. Taxonomy (NCBI): domain Eukaryota; kingdom Viridiplantae; phylum Streptophyta; class Magnoliopsida; order Asparagales; family Orchidaceae; genus Dactylorhiza; species Dactylorhiza incarnata. Next base: position 9,683,751 of record JAWHQI010000010.1, on the reverse strand, counting down.
TGAGAAAACTTCAGTTTTCTAAAAACCCATTCTGTTCGCGGAGACGGTTGGCTGCTGAGACCGTGGAGGTCGCCTTCAAAGACTAGATACCTCTCTGTCCAAAATGGGACTTTGTTGGGGAGATTCAAAACCTTTATTCCATTACACGAGAAATATACTAATACCTTAAATTCTTCTTTCTTCTGACCTTCTTTTAGCGATTTTACAGTAAAGGTCGCTCGGAAAAGGGCCATAGAAAACTTTATCTTTTCCGATCTCAGGTAATTAATAAAGACATTCATCAGGATGATAGAGTTTGGAGGCAGCTGGGTGAGCACAAAGCCGTAGTACTCCATCACTTCCAAAATTTCCCAGGGAAGAGGCAATTTTAGGCCGTATTCAAAGTGATCGATAGGGATTATAAACTTGTTATCCTCTCCAAAGCTTAATCCTTCATTCTCCATTAGCGGTCTCACCACGATCTGGCTCTGAATCATATGCCTTGACAGGAAATCTTAGAAGATTTGTGATCGGCATTTAAGAAAATCTCAGCTGAAGAAGCTTGGAAGGACACCATTTTGTAAGACCGCTGAGATCGGTGTTTTGGTCGCATTCAAGAAAGCATAGAATGAGAAAGTGAAAGCTGGCTATTTATAAGAAAGGAAGGGAGATATTGTAATCATTACAATTTTGCGAGACCGCCCAGGAAGCACACCAGGCCGCTGAACCTACTGAAGAAATATAACACAACATACAGTAGCCCCTTTCTCAAAAAAGGATAGATCGCCATAATCATCCAATAAACAACACAAGAGAAAGCAAAGTAAAATAGATCGATATCACAGCAATTAGCGAGATCGCATAGAATTAAAATCTAATTGTCACAAATATATTACAGTGCTATCAAGACCACTTGAAATAAAAAATGAATATCTATCTCCTTGGCTGGTGCTTTCTTCCGATGAAGGACGCAACATCTTGCATTTTGTTGACGGCGGATAGAGCGATCGCTAGGCTTTGGATTGCCGACATTGCAGCATGGTGGATCTTAGCGACCTACCTATCTGCCTGCTCCATGGGTATAACCATGATTTCTGAGGTCGACCTTTCTTCTGGGTGACCGCCAGAAGATCCTGGTTTCATCACCATGGGAGCAGAGCAAGTCCTGAGAGAGGCAGCCTCAGCAATCAGTGCAGTAGGTTTCCCTTTATAACAATCTGTATCTCTTTCAGCCCTGCGGAGCGCCCTGGTAAGGTCGCCAATCTTCAGCTCACTTTTCTCACGAACTTGTTTTTCTTTAGCTCGCAGCTTCTCTTCAAAATTAGTGGACAAAACCCGAAGTTGATCCTCGAGAGCTCGCTCCCGAGCTCGCAATATTCTAACGTCCTCAAACATAGGTTTGAGGACATCAGCGAACTGAGGAGGTAGAAGCATCGGTTACTGCTGAATTTCTCCCTCTTCAGGAGTTGCGTCGATCACATCAACACATGCGGTCAGAAGCAAAGAAAAGTTAGTCTAGCCTCAAACAAAGCAAAAATGAAAGAGCTCGCGCAAGGAGAAATACTCGAAAAGAATTAAAGACCACTGCACTGTAAATTATTTACAATATCTTTTGTGATCGCAAGGTCCGCGGTTAGCAAAAGGCGGGCCGACCCCCTAAAGCGCTCGAGGTTCATTTTTTCCAATTCCCTCTTCTGCGACCTCTCTCCCTCTTTTCGTCTTCTTTTTAATTCGGCATTACTAATGAGAATATCATCAGTTTCAATAATGACGATCTCACGCTGTCTTCTTGGAGATCTAGGTCGAGGAACAGGCAATGGAAGGAATTCAAACGATCTCAAGGCTGGCCCAGCCTTACCAGTTCGCAGGGCGATGACCGCTGCAGCATGGTCTATCGCTGCTCTATCCAGCTGATCCTTCAGGTCGGCAGAGGCATTCGTCAAACCGCCAATTAGCGGTGTCTTCTCTTTTTAAATTTGTTTGATCTGTTCCATCTCCTCTCCTTCACCTTCAATAGCCTTCTTCTTTTTCTTTTTTTCTTCTTTTCCTTCCCTTTTTCTTTGGTGACCTGCGCCACTTTTTCTTCTTCTCTTTTCTTGTTAGCAGCAATCTGAGCTGCTTTCACCTCTTCTTCTTTCTTCTTCTCAGCAGCGACCAGTGCTGCCTTCTTCTTTTCTTCTTCTTTCTTCTGCTCAATGGCGATCTGCCTCGCCTTCTCTTCCTCCTCTTTCTTCTCCTTCTCTTCCTTCTCTCTCCTCTTCGCCTCAGCCTGTTGCCTGATCACTTCTTTCGTGATCTTCTTCTTTTGCTCCTAGGCGGCATCTCGAAGGCTCTCAACTTCAAAAGGATCGATCTCCTGTGAGATCGGAAGGACAAAGTCGTTAGAAGAATCACAATCAAAATAAGCAATTAATTCTGGGTGCACTTCCACAGAGGGAAGAGAGATCACAGAAGAAAAAGGAGGAATGATCTGCCTTACCTTCTCAGGAGCCCTTGTAGGGAGTTGCGGATTCGCATTTTCAGGGAGTGAGACTGCTCCCTTAGCGGCAGCAGCTTTATTCTCTTAACTTTTTCTTTTCTTAACTACTTTGCTAGGACTTGTATTTGTTGGGTATTGTATCCACAATAGCCTAGATTTGTGAGAAGTCACCCTTGAACCAAGTTGAATTGCTAGTGTATTTGATGTTGTCTTTTAGCCATGTTCTTGCAGGTTGTTATTGCTAGGTGTAGACCAATGTCAGATCACAATGGGTCATTAAACACTGTTTCATGCAATGTAATTCTGCATTGTATGGAACATGGTGTTTACCTATGTGTGATCTATCTATTGGGATACACTTCAATTTCAAGACCCTTGAAGCTTAAGAGTTCAAAGAGTTGTTGGTGTCCAAGAGAAGAAAAGGAAAAATGTTCAGAAAGTTTTCTAAGTGTATTTCTCGAGAAAACACTTCATCTCTCGAGAAATCCAAGTTATTTCTCCAGAAGTCTTTTTCATCTCTCGAGAAATCCTTCTCTGTGTTCAAGTTTAAGGTTTCTAAAGTATTTCTCGAGAAGTCTCTTGTTTCTCATGAAATCAAGTTTATTTCTCGAGTAGTCATCCTTGTTCTCGAGAAATCTTCTTAGTTGTCCAGTGAAGTGTTTCTAAGCCGTTTCTCGAGAAGTCAAATGTTCTCTCGAGAAATCAAAGAAATTTCTCGAGAAATCCTATTGTTCTCGAGAAGTCCCCTTCAAGTTTTTCTGAAAGCTTTTCCAAGCCTTTTCTCGAGTTGTTGCAACCATCTCTCAAGAAGTCAACTCATTCTCGAGAAATCCTTGTTGTCTCGAGAAAGAAGTTTTCTTCATGTCCTGCTTTAAAATTCGTGTTCCGACGGTTCTGTCATTTTTCTCTGACAGAGTCGACGACACGTGTGTCGTGTTTTAAGGTTCTTTCTACCTTAATTCAAGAACTTTTGTCGTTGTGATTGATTGCTATATAAGGCTCTTATCGGCTCTTATTCGAAATCATTATTCTAAACCTAATTATATTATTCAATCGGAAAATCAAGAAAGAGCCGCCTCCTGCCATTGTTGAAGATCATTCTCTCTCTCTCTCTTTTAGTCGATCCTTTTGGAAGAAAAGATTCGACAGATCATTGCTCTTATCATCTACTGAAGTTTATTCGATCGTGTCGAATCCTAGAAGGTCAGATCTGAGATTTCAACATTTCTTCCTTATCATCAAGTCAAAGTTCTTCAAATCTCAAGAAGGAAGAAGATTACTTTATTTCAGATCTGAACTCATTTTTGTTGATCTTTTATTGTACACAATCTTTATTGTTTGTAGGAGATTTATCTCCGAGTTGTAGGAGGGTTATCTTCGAGTTTGTAGGAGGGTTATCTCTGAGTTGTAGGAGCGTTGTCTCCGAGTTTGTAGGAGATTTATCTCCGAGTTGTAGGAGTGGCGACTCTGAGATTGTAGGATCATTCTTGATCCGAGATTTAGTGAAGTAGCCAAGGCTAGCCGTGGTTCTAAATTGGTGAGGAAGGAAAGTAGAGTACCCAAGATCGGGGAACCACTATACAATTCCTTGTGTCGTCTGTGATTGTGGTTTGTTTTCTATGTTCAGTGTTCGATGTTTCTCAAATTTTTATTCCGCAAAAGACGCAGTTATCACCTATTCACCCCCATCTAGGTTATTTAGGTAGGTAACTAGATACTTTTAATTGGTATCAGAGGGTCGTTGTTCATTGCTAGGTTAACACCTTGAACAGGATCCATCCATTCTAGTTGCTAGCAAATCATGGAAAGAAGCAAGGAATCCTCCTCGTTGAAGCTGCCTATCTGCACAAAGGCTAACTTTCCCATGTGGAAAGAAAGAGTTAGATTTTACATGGAAGCCTTAGATCCGAGAATTTTTCAAGTTGTGGAAGAAGGCTCTCATGTGCCTATGACTACTTTTACAATTGACCCTAATGTTCCTGTGCCAAAGAAAATTATGGACCTAACCAAGGATGAGATCGCCATCGTAGCCTTGGACAAAGAGGAAAAGAATATAATTGCCAGTGCAGTGGACGACTCTATGCTATAAAACTTAATCCACGGCAAATCAGCCAAAGAGATGTGGACATCCTTGATTGTTATCATGGAAGGTACCGAAGAGGTAAGGGATATAGAAGATCTCTACTCAATCAAGAGTATGAGGCCTTCAAGCAAAGCAAGAAGGAGTGCATAGCCAATGCTTATGAAAGATTCTTCAAAATTGTTAACGACCTAAGAAATTATGGTCGGGAATTTACAAACAGTGAACTAAATGGAAAGTTTATGTGATCCCTGATGAAAGAATGGGATAGCAAGATCATTTCTATTAGGGAGTTTGGAAAGCTACCAAACATTGACCCGTAGAATCTGTTCGGGAAGCTACTATCTCATGAGCTGCAGATGAACATCCACAAAACTGAAGAAGATGGGAATCGGACCTCAGGCAAGGAGAGGACCTTGGCTCTGAAGGCCGAAAGCTCCAGGAAGAGCAGAGTTGTGTCACCAATAAGGGCATAAGAGACTGATGACGAAGAAGAATCAGAAGCTGGCTCCTCCTGCTATGAAATGTCAGATGGGGAATTTTCTCTAATTTCCCATCAGTTCAAGAAACTGCTAAGCAAAAGAAGGCATACGAAGATCAAGCCATCCTCCTCAGACTATAGACATTCTCATCGTGATGGTGATCATCACAGGAAAGGCTCAAGTAGCCATGACAGGTATAAGTCTAAACCGAACAAACATGTTTCTTCTGACATTGTTTGTTATTGCTGTAACAAGCCAGGGATCGCTAATTTCCCTCACAAGAAGAAAGAGGGTGGAAAGAGAGAAGAAAAGAAATCCACCCATGGGAAAAAGAAAACTGAGAGAAGCTTCGTCGCCAAGAAGTCCAAAACTCTTAGCGACAGTGATTCAAATATGTCAAATGATGAATAAGAAGCCTACTTTGGGCTTAAGGCCATGACTGATGACAGAGGCCTCCGAAAAGGTCAAGGAGCAAGTAGATTTTCTTTTGTATGTTTAATGTACTTAATCGATCACCGGTATTGAGACCAGTCGAACAGTGTAACTGTAATGCTCCTGAAATTTTGGCTATTATTTGGAAATATATTGTTGACGTCATAATGATGTAAGGGCATTACATTAGTGCGGAGTTAGCGATGTGCCGTCATGTTTTCGCATCCGTTCGGTCAAGTCGGCCAAATTTTGGAATGACCAGGAATTAGAAAATTTTACGTTAGGAAATTACATTATTTAATTTTAGAAATGTTGTCAAAGTTTCGTGGCGTTCCGAGCGATATTAGAGCCTCGGTGAATTTTCAAAATTTGTATAAATTTAAAGTCGCCATAAACTTCGGAAATTTATATCTCAAGGACGGTACGTTGGATTTTGGTTTCGACTTCACCATTGGATTCGTAGCGCCGGCGTTCGCCTTTGGTGCGATTTTCGTCGGTTTCGGCATTCGTTTAGTTTCGATAATAATATAATATTATAATAATAATTATTATTATTATGATAAAAATATATGTTCGTTGGAATTCAGCGAGAGAATTCTTGTGCAATCCACGAATAATTTATGGGAATTGTTAAAGGCACCGCAGCTTTGGCTATGTGCACCGTAGTTTTATGCGTCTTTTGGAAATACGCTTTGTACATGTATATTTAGGGAAAGTGTTCAACACAAAAGTTGCATATCTCGTCGAGATCTACAACTTTCGTGTTGAACATTTTTCCTAAGAATGCACGCACAAGGTGTATTTCCAAAAATTTGCTATAGTTACGCCCATGTTTCAATTAGGGCGGCAATACGCCTTGTGCGTGCATTTTTAGGAAAAGTGTTCAACAAGAAAGTTGTAGATCTCAACGATATCTACAACTTTCGTGTTGAACACTTTTCCTAAATATGCATGTACAAGGCGTATTTCCAAAAAGCGCATAATAACTCGTACAAATTGCGGTGCACATAGCCAAAACTGCAGTGCTTTTAACAACTCCCTAATTTATTCCTTATAAAAATCATTTCATTGAATGAGTATAAGCCTTCTTTTCCTCCTGCTATTGTTGTTGTTATTATTATTATTATTATCTTTATTATTATAAGTATGAATAGCCACTTCCCCATCCGTGAAAACCTAGAACCTTTTTTTCTATTCACCGGCCATTTGCGAACCAGTGAGAGGCGCGTCCGTTCGTGAGCCTTCAGATCGCCGCCGCCGGAGTTCCGCTGCACAAAATCTTTGTCGGAGTATAGATCTGGAAAGCTCTCGCCGAGCTCTTCGCGTGTGCGGTAAGTATTTTTAGTTTCGTGGTTTTCGTTGATGAAGGGTATAGCCCTAATCTTTCTTTTCGTCCCAAAAGTTTCAAAAATTCTTCCTTGAGACCTTCTAGCGGTAGATCTACGATGTGGAGCGTGTTGGAGGCCATTTTCTTCGAAAGGTTTGAGCCAAGTGGTGGACTCCTCCCCCTTGCCATGTTATTTTCCATTTGCTACCATTTTACTTCCATGTGATTTAGACAAAATGTATTGTATATCATTTTTCTGCTAGAAATCATGTATCCGACCCAATTAGCAAGTAATTTATCAAGTTCGTCAAAAATATACGAATTCGCCGATTTTTCCCCTAAGTCACAATTTGTCGATTATGTTCCGCTGAATTCGTCGAAAACCTTAGGATTTGATGAATTCGTTCAGTGTAGCCGTTGAGTTGTAATGTCCCACTTTGAACTAGACCCCTCGAGTGACACGGGTCACTTGGAGGTGCTTGGGCTAGGCAGGAGACTTGAGATCCTAATGGTGCCATGCATGTGCCCTGAGCTCCAGGAGTTGGTGTAACCATCACCCCCTTGAAGATAGAAAGCAAATGGCAAAGGATTGGTAAAAGGGAGCCAACGCCGGCGGTAGCGGCCGAATCAGTGCACGAGATTTTTCCATGATGTATGGCTTAAATTGCCTAAAAATGAGTTAATGGTGGAATTAAAAGCATATAATCAGCTGGCACTAGGTGGGGAATTTCAACATAAGGCTTGGGAAGTGGAATTTGCATTTAATGTTCATTAATGCTATCTCTTTCTCTCTCTCTCTCGAATCCCTCCTAACCCAAATGGGATGATCTCTCCTAATCAGAGGATCCTATTCTTCTTCTTCTTCTTCTTCTTCTTCTTCTTCTTCTTCTTCTTTTCTTCATTTTATTCCTCACACCTCAAGGTGTTCACTTAGGGTTCTTGAAGGAGCAAACTTGGAGAAGGACTTGAGCTCCTCCGACCCCTCTCCCTTGGTGCTAGATCTTTAGATCTATTAGGAGAGATATCGAGTTCAAAAGAGCTTGATTTTGTTAGATTAATGGAGTTTCGTAGGAAGAGGCCACGCTAGAATTTACGTTCTAGGGCATCTTTCACCGTGGAAATGTCTTCGATCAACTCTCCTCTTCAATACGAAGTTAAAGGACTTGATTTCGTGAAGATTAGGGGCCTAATGAGGGAGTATTGGAGGAGAGAAGGCAAAATGACCTAATTCTTATTTGGGGAAGATGATGAATAGTCCCATGGTTAATGGGTTATGATATTTTAATATGGGTTGATATTATAAGTATTGCTCTGGAGGAATAGTCCCATGTTAATGGGTTATGATATTTTAATTGGGCACTTAATTAATTAATGGGACACATGAATAGTGGTGAAAGTCTAGCAACTAAGAGAAGAAAGAATTGATCGTAATTTGGAGCCGAGGTTTCACGGGAAGGGAACTGGAGGTGTTTAACAGAGAATTGGTCCTCTGTTAGCTAATGCCCGGCGATAGCGCTACCACCAGCGTTAGCATGTCGACACTTAGTGTCGACAGGAAGGACTAGTGTCGACGGGAAGGGCTAACTTCCCGTTGACCCCCTTACAGTCGACGGGAAGGGTTAGCTTTCCGTCGACATCGACGGGAAGGGTTAGCTTCCCGTCGACATCGACGAGAAGGGTTAGCTTGCCATCGACATCGACGGGAAGGGTTAGATTCCTGTCGACATCGACGGGAAGGGTTAGCTTCCCCTCGACATCGACGGGAAGGGTTAGCTTCCCATCGACATTGACCGGAAGGGTTAGCTTCCCATCCACATCGACGGGAAGGTGTGTTGTCTGGATCACTAACTCCCGACGATAGCGTTATCGCTGTCGTTAGCAAACAGAGAATTTTATATTCTCATCCTTTGGTGTGGTAGGAGTTCCTGGGTTCCCATGTCAATTGGGTGAGGCGTAGGAGAATGTTATGATTCTGAAATGGGACATTGCGATGCATAATTGAATGAGGAATTTAGTAAGATACGAATACGTCTCTATACGCACAAGTAGTCCTGCAAGGTCTCATAGATTAATTTTCGTGTAATATGCACACTAGTACATAAGAGTTATAACCATTTGGTATGGGTAGCCTTGTGGCTTGATGCGGATTGTAAGATATGGACGTAACTGATGGGGCAATGTTAAGGGCCCAGTGGTTGTGGGCCTTGGATGCTAATTAGCATCAGCATTGATTGTATGAGGAGAAGTGTAATAAGACTGCTTTCATGAGTCCTTGGGTTCTTGATTGCACCGATATGCATGGGAGTTACATGAATGTGCATGGTTTACACATGGTGGTGTAAAGATCCTGGTTGGAGGATTGCTTGTGGCAGATCTACGGGCTCACCAGTCATCACACCGACGGGGGCTGGCAGATAGATCTTGGCCGGCTGGGCTGTGCTCTTTGTGTTTACTTCCAAAGACCCCTCCCGTGCCTAGTGACCGGTTGGGTTGTGCTCTTGGTGTTTACATCCTAAGACCCTTTCAGAGTCCAGTACGCAGGTGCTCTACTGTTGTGCTCTTAGCGTCGAGGCGTACGTAAGGCCTAGGTCTTCTAGTGTGCTTACCCACCTAGTAGTGGAGAAGCATGTTCCACTGCCACCGTCTGGCCACGACGGGGGGGGGGGGGGGGGGGGGGGGGGGGGGGGGGGGGGGGGGGGGCACCTGAGAGGTTAGCTACCCTCGAAAAGTGAGAAGGATAGGTCTATGTCGACATAGCAAATATGTGTGGGTGAGTCATCATGTCATAATCATTGCATTCATCCCTTTATGATCATAACATTGCACCGCATTGGATCCTCATCATATAAACTTGTATGGGGATCTTTATATGATGGGTTACATCATGTTCGGATCCTTAACTTATAAGCTTGTATGGGCATCCTTATAAGTTAAGTTCAATTTGGTTATCTATATACTCTGCTTGCTTATACTCTGTCACTGACCATTCCACTTGTTAGTTATACATTTCATACTTATGATATACTGCCGTGATTACATCTTTCATTGCCACCTGTTTTTGCCACTACTATTTATATTGCATCTTCTCTTCATTCCCTTCCGCCCGGTTCCTTGGAGTCGCCGGGGAGAGGATTTGAATCCACTTAGTCTTTATGACTAACGATTGTTGCACCCCTCTTTTTAGGAGCACACCCAGGAGCAGCAGCGCACGACGTTGGAGGCAGATAGCCAGGTCAGGACGACAGGGCCGGAGACTACGAAACCATCATTACCGTCAGTGATAGATGTGAGCGATAGTTTGAGATGTAGCCCTTGGGGCATTTCTTTTGATACTCTGATATTTGTAGGAGATCTCGGAGCTACCTGTCTTTTTTATAATTGTGACACCTTTACTTATATGTGAATCAATGGATTTTTTTGTTTTTCTTTTGTTGATGGGTTGGCATGATGATATGTGGGGATAGCTGGCAAGATAAGCGTCTTGTGGAGGGGCTAGCCCGTGTACTGTCACTTTCTCAAGGCGGCTATCCTGAGCATAAGACTTACCTCAGCCGTGTCTTGTGTTCTGGGAGGAGGGGGGGGGGGGGGGGGGGGGGGGGGTCCTACAAATGGTATCAGCTTGCAACGATCCTGAGATAAAGAAGTTCATTTCCTCATGGTGCCACCCCTCTCACTTCTTCAATTTGAGGACAAACTGAATGAGCGGAAGCGATGGTGTGCCCATGTGTGATTCACATTAAATGTGTCCATTACCTTTCATTAAGTAGCCAACCTAACCCAAAAATATACCTTACATGTAGATCCCGGTACGTTCGGAGCCAGCAGCTGGCACCCTCATACCTCCAGTACCTACTTCGTTCCAGCAATCTGAGCTGGGTCAGACCTTAACGACGATCTTGGATGCCTTCAAGTCTCAATAAACCCCGGTGTAGCAGCAGGCTCCGAACTCAAATTGGTTAAGCAGCTTCCGAGCTCTCTCTCCTCCCACCTATCATGGGACGGAGTCGACGGTCCTGACATAGGAATGGTTAGACACGGTGCAGGAGCTGCTGGCAGGGATTCGATGCCCTGGCAATATGGCAGTCACGTTGGCAATCACAGCCTTGGATCTGCATGCCAAGAGGTGGTGGAAGTCCCTTATGGGCTCCACCTTTGAAGGGAGTAACTACCTTGACATAAACTTGGATGAGTTTGCGAATGCATTCCTTGAGCACTTCGTCTCTTCTATGGCCTGTGATGAGATCGAGGAGAGGTTCCTGCAGCTGATGCAGGGATCTAGATCTGTAGTTGAATACCAGCAGGAGTTTCAGCACCTTGCCAGATTCACAGACTCCTGCGACTTGGATGATCGTGGTTACGCAAAGCGGTTCTACAAGGGTCTGCGCGATCCCCTTAGGCAGGCTCTTCTCTTCATCGCTGATTCGATCCTCGCTCAGATCATAGAGATGGCACAGAAGTTGGAGGCGGACCACTTGAGGGTCCAGGCTAGGAGCAATAGGCCCGCGGAGGGTGTGATGGAAGCAGGACCAAGCTTCAGGAGGAGGCAGAACATCATGGGCAGAGGAGGAGACCAGAGGAGAGGTGGTGGGCATTTCCGCCCAAATTTCAGGATGGATCAGCCAGCACGACTGCTACCATTACCCCCACCATATCAGGGTCAAGCGCCTCAGCCGCCAGGATAGCCCATTAGAGTAATTTGTTTCCATTGCCATCAGTCGGGCCACATTCAGTGCTTTTTCCCGCAGCTACATGAGAATGCTCTGGATCATCCCATGGCTCCTCCAGCAGCACAGCGAGGACGAGACCGAGGACGTGGTCGGGGATGAGGACCTCACGGTAGAGGCCAATGACCAGAGCAGATGTATGCATCGGATCTCGCAGAGCCCCGGAACCCTGAGGAGGTCATCACAGGTACTTTAACGTGCTTCTTTTGATTACTTGGTACCTTACAAACTTTTGCATTAGTTTAACTTATGACCCAAACAACAAAAATCACCTAGGTATAGTACTTATTTACGATAAACCCACATACACCTTGTTCGATACGGGTGCCTCGTAATCATTCATCTCAGAGGAATTCATAAATGATTTGGACCAAGTGCAACACTTTGAAGGCATCCATAGGAAGGTGCGACTTGCAAACGGTTCGGAGATATTGACGTGCGCAAAGTATAACATGAACATAGAGATCGGAGGAATTTTATTCGAAGCACCGACGACACTTCTGAAAATGACAGATTTTGATCTGATCCTAGGCATGAATTGGCTGCATTGGAACCATGCCAAGATCGACTACCCGATGAAGAAAATTGTAGTGAGGCATGAAGATTCTGAGGTTATGATCTAAAGTATTACCCCACCTCCCATCTATTACTATCATCTATTCAGGTGGTCAAAGCCCACCAGCAGGGCGATGAGGTTTATATGATCTGCTTTGAGATGAAGGAGATAGAGATCATCATTGCTGAAGTACTTATAGTTCGGGACTTTCCTAATGTCTTTCCGGACAAGCTGCCCGGACTACCCCCACATCGAGAGGCAGATTTCTGGATCCAACTGGTTCCGGGAGCTAGACCCGTTTCTAGGCCCCCCTATAGGATGGCACTGAAGGAGCTTACAGAGTTTCAGACGCAGCTTCAAGAGTTAGTAAATTCGGGGTTCGTCCGCCCAGTTCATCGCCTTCGGGAGCCCCGGTTCTATTCGTGAAGAAGAAAGGCGGTTTGCTCCGACTATGTATAGATTACCGGGAGCTCAACCTGTTGACGGCCCGGAATATCTATCCATTGCCAAGGATCGAAGAGCTTTTTAATTAGCTGGAGGGAGCGCACTAGTTCTCCAAACCTGACTTGCGGTCAGGTTATTATCAATTGAGGATTCAGGAGGAGGATATCCTGAAGACCGCCTTTAGCTCGAGGTTTGGTCAATATGAGTTTACTGTCATGCCATTCGGACTCACGAATGCCCCCGCCGCATTCATGAGCTTGATGAATAAAGTATTCGAGCTGTGCCTGGATGTCTTCGTGATAGTATTTATTGATGACATTCTAGTCTACTCAAGGACCGGGGAGGATCATGCACATCATTTAGCACTTGTTATGGGGAAGATGAGGGAGCACAGCTTGTTTGCAAAGTTGAGTAAGTGCCAAATCTGTCTCCAGGAAGTCGCTTTCCTGGGCCATGTCATCAGTGGATCCTGCCAAGGTACGAGCAGTGAGAGAATGGCCGCCTTTGAAGTCAGCAGTGGAGGTGCACAGTTTCTTAGGGCTTGCTGGCTACTACCGCAAGTTTATAGAGGGATTCTTGAAGATCGATATTCCCCTCACCACCCTGACAAAGAAGGATACCACATTTACCTGGACAACTCAGTGTGAGGCAGCATTCCACGCTCTCCTCAGCCCCGATCCTTGCTCTTCCATCTGGGAAGGAGGGATTTCAGATTTACACTGACGTATCCTATCAGGGAATGGGTGCAGTATTGATGCAACAAGGGTACGCCATAACATATACATCGAGGTAGCTGAAGAAGCACGAGCAAAACTACCCAGTACATGATTTAGAGCCCGGGGCTGTGATCTTCGCCTTGAAGATTTCGAGGCACAATTTTTATGGGGTTCATTGTGAGATATTTTCTGATCACAAGAACCTCAAGTATATAGATACTCAGAAGGATCTAAACCTACACCAGCGGAGGTGGCTAGAGTTCCTATGTGATTATGACAACACCATGCACTATCATCCGGGGAAGGCAAACAAGGTGGCGGATGCCGGCCGGTACGTCTAGATCGGAGCCCCGAGTGGTGGCTATGGAGCTGGTGAAGATGTTAGAGGACATGGAGATCACATTGGTATCCAGGGCCGAGCCTGAGGCCTACAGAGAGTACTAAGCTTCCCTGAGCATTACTTGTGACATCTGAAACCTCATCAGGACACATCAGAGACAGGATGCAGCACTGGAGCCGTTATTCAGAAGCCTAGGAGGGGGCATCTCAGGAGACTATTCATTACAGGATGACCTTGTTCATTTCCGGGGCTGCTTATACAAACCCACAGGAGCTGGGGTCCGGGAGGACATGCTAAGAGAGGCGCATTGCACCAAATATTCGGTGCATCCCAGAATCATCAAGATGTATGCAGATCTGCGGAAGACAATGTTTTGGCAAGGTATGAAGAGGGATTTCACCTATTTTATCACCCACTGCGAGGCATGCCAGAAGGTGAAGGTAGAGTGTAGGAGTCCCGCTGGGTTGTTGCAGCCGTTGCCCATCCCCGAGTGGAAATCAGAAGATATATACATGGATTTCGTTCACGGTTTGCCTCACTCCCGCTCCGGGAATGACTCTATGTGGGTGATTGTGGATTGTCTGACGAAGGTTGCCAGGTTCATACCGATGAGGAAGGGCACACACGTCGAGGTGTTGGTTAGACTCTTCATCAAGAAGTTCGTTCGATATCATGGAGTGCCCAAGACTATCATTTCAGACTGTGATGGTCATTTCACCTCCAAGGAGTGGAAAGCAGTGCATGCTTATTTGGGCTCTCGCTTGACTTTTAGCACGACCTTCCACCCTCAGATGGATGACCAGTCAGAGCAGACGATCGGACTTTGGAAGATCTGTTGCGCCTATGTGTTCTAGATCGAGGAGAGCCATGGGAGAGACTTATGCCCTTGGTGGAGTTATATTACAATAACAGTCATCAGACAAGCATTTGTGGTGAAATTCATTGATGATACCGATGAAATGGTCAGATTGATTCGAGACCTCATGCTCGAGGCACAGAGCCGACATGTAACGCCCCGGGTTTTCTTATAACTATTTTATTAAAACACATGGAATTTGAGATAATTATTCGAAAGCGATATTTTTATTTAGGGTGTCGATGCGTAGGGGCATTACCTTTCGTCGTCGTCGTCGCCATCCGGCGAGTTAATTCTAAATGAAAGCGTATATGCAGATCTATGTATGTCTATGTATATATACACATATGTATGTATGTATATATAGCATGAATGAAAACCCATATATATAAGCATGCCATTTTAAGTGTATACGAATGCATGTATTCCCTTGGGTATGCATGCTTGAAGTTTTATAGGGGAAGGGGTTTTTGTGTCGGGTACTACATTTATATCATATATATATATGTATACTCAGGTATAGGGGTATATATACAAAGATCTTGTTCATATAAAACTATATATATTCACATATATACATTATGTATATACTTGTTTGAGTGCAGGTAATACAAAAAAAATAATAATAAGAAAGAAGAGGAGGGGAAGAATTTGTATGTATGTACGTACATACATGAATTTTATATAAGCTTTAGTGCAAAATTTTATAAGAGCTTTAATATATATTAGGCTGGCTGTTATGGTGGATCGGCAGCCCCCTTTTCCTTCTCCCCTTCATTCTTCCCTGCTTTCCGTGCAAGCCTGGAGCGATTTTAGGAGCGTGAGCTAGGGCTTGTCGCTGGCGCCGGAGATCGGAGGGCTTGGCTGTCGGAGGGGACTTGGGTTGTTATCGGGCCCTATCTTCGTCTCACTCGATCCTCGTCGATCTTGCCGCGACCCGCGGTCGTCGATCAATTCAAGGCAAGAAAACTTCTTCATCTCCCCCTTCTCCTTCTTCCACTGCCTTCTTACCTCAGCTTTTATTCACCTGGTTCTTATATGGATGTTGTGCTTGGGCTAGGTTTTGTAATCTTGCGGCTTTGCTTTATCCTTGCTGCCGTATATGTGCTGTTATACATGTGGATTAGGTAAATCTTGGGGTTTTGTTTTACCCCTGCTGCCATACTTGTGCTTGGGCTAGATTTACCTATTTATTGGGGTTTTCTCTTTCTACCCTTGCTGCCATACCCCTGCTGCTGTACATGCGAAATTTGCTAAGTTTACTGATTGTTTTTTGGGGCTTCCTACTCCTGCTGCTATGTCATCTCCTTGGGTTGGACTTAATTCATTTTGCTGCTATAGACCCCCTTGTTCGACCTCCTACTGCTATGGGATTTCTGGACTGAGCTTGCTGCTGCTATGCTAGTGAAATTAGGAAGTTTTTACTCCTTTGTTGCCGTGGATGTGGCTGCCTTGGGGTAGATTCATACCTTATTCTTTGATTATCCTGTTGCTATGTGATAGTTTCTTGGTGGGGTTGTGAAGGGCCCAGCTATTTATATATATATGTATATGTATCTTAGATGCAAATGTCTCATATGGCTTGCCTATTTTCTTCATGCTAACAGTTGAACTTGTTAGGGGCTGCTTTGCATCATTTCTATTTAGATTATTCCGTCTGGGGGTGCTGTTAAGCATATTCTAATTGGGGTTGCTTTATATACATCGTCTAATCGGGTTTTCAAACGGGGGCCGTTATATATATACAACTCTAATTTGGATTTGCTGGGGGCTGCTCCTTAAGGAGTGGTTAAATGGGGCTGTTTTATTTGATTTACTAGATTGGGGATTGCCTTATAGAACCCTGTCATTTTGGGGCGGCTTTATTCATGGTCCTACCTAATAGGAATATGTTGTGGTGGTCTTCTTGGTTGTGGGCAAGGTTCCTTATAATGTCTTTGTGGCTGTCTCCTCCCTGATTTTTTTTGCATGGTAGCTACTGATCCATTTTATTTTCCCTTGTTTTCCTCCTAGTTCAAACTCTTGATATACGAAACTCTGCGCCTATACGCTAGGAAATTTTCCTGGTTTAAACTTAAGTCAATTACCCGGTTCATAAATTTTATGGGTTTATGTTTGAGGGCTAGGTATTTACTTAGGTTTATGCGAAGTTAAATTTCCTAGGCCATATGATAGAGATTTCGTTCTCTTGGGGTGAGTTTGAGCCTGTCAGCTCTTGGTTTTATGCGGGGTTTCTCCTTAGTCTATATGTTGTTGGTTAACTCTTGGGCTTATTTAATTAGTTAAGCGTAAATGGTCTTGCTCGGTAAATTTCCAATCCTGCAGTTTTCCTTTGTTGGCCAAGCTTTGATGTTTTGGCGGGCTAAACTTCCTAGAAATTTTGCTTAGTAATTCTTAATGGGTCGGGTGAATTTGGATCTTAAATTCCCCGGAAATTTTGTTTTCCAACTCCTGACGGTTTGGGGAATTAGATGCTAAATTTCCTGGGAATTTCTCTTGCTAGTTTTCGGGGACTTAGCGAGGTTAGCAATTGTTTTCTTGAAGGATTTATGGAGGAAATTTCGGTCTTGGGTCCCTATTTGTTCCAGGGACCGGCAGCTTTGTACTCATAGTAAAAAGTATCGAATGCTATTATATAACACATATATGTATAGAAGTTATTGAAGGATTGTTAAATGGTTTTCTACTTATAGTGTAAATGTTAAAGTTCATTCTTCTATATCTAATATAAGACCCTCCTTGAGCGCCAAACCACGCATGCTGCTAGCAAGTTTTGTTGGATATGATTTTGACTGGAGTGTGGGCGGACGTAGGGGCCCTCGCCACAATAGTTTTGGGTGAACCATTGAGCTTTGTTCAGGTGTTTGACCTTCGTGTCATGTTTTTCTTCATCTTGTTCCGGCACCAGACCTGGCATGGTGTTGGCTTTCTGAAATCCTGTTCCCCCACCTGACACTCCTCTGTTTGCTATGTTGGATTTATGAGCTATGTATGCTATGTTGACTAATTTCCAGGGATAGTTTTGGTGGGTGGTTCTTGATCTCTATGACCTTCATTGTTTAGATGTTCTGTGTATTGTCTGGTAAACTGCATCGTGGTATAGTTATATACTTATGTATATGATTATGCACCATGTTTTGGCTTTTTGGGGGGCAGTGGACCACCCTGTTTTGGCTTTTTGGGTGGCAGTGGACCACCCTGTTTTGGCTTTTTGGGTGGCAGTGGACCACAATGTTTTGGCTTTTTGGGTGGCAGTGGACCACCCTGTTTTGGCTTTTTGAGTGGAAGTGGACCACCCTGTTTTCTTTTGAGCTGATCAGTCTCAAGTTCTTAAGCACATATGCTTATATATGTGTATTATGATAGTATATGTATGACCATCACCTTTGAGCCGCAATGGGGGACGCGTGGTGGGCTTTGATTGTGTTGACTATTACCTTCTGGTGCAGGCTTTTCTTCTTACCGAGTGCACTCATTTGAGCTGGCTCGGGTTGTTGTAAGATTATAGATGTTTAACTGCTTAGCTTTTCCTTCCTGCACTCTTTTACTTCTGATGCTGCTAATCTTGGTTTTCTTGCACCCCTTTTGGGCTGAGGCATTCTTTTCTTATGAATGTCTCAGGTTCAGGTCTTTAGCTTTCACAGGTGTTAGAGCAGCGTCGTTCAGGTCTCCTGTCGAGGCCCTTCCCCTCTTCTAGGTAAGAGGCAGTTCCTTTTTGTTGTTTTCCTTCTTCCTTGCGGGTTCGTGTCAGTTGTTGGCGCTCGTATGGCTTTTATCTTTAGATCACTTGCTAGTAGTATTGCTGCTACTTTTGGGTTGTTTACCTACTTGCTCTCTGGGAAGCTTTATGCTAGGATGCATTAGTTACTTTATTGATATAAAAATGTCATCCTTGCATATCATGATTTTTACTTATATAAATGTCACATATTTTGAAAATCGAAGAAAATCCTTTCTTATTATACTAAACATAGATATGTGCATATCATTTCTGAGATGTTTAGTTCCATGCTCATGTAGGCTAAAAACAAACCTATTTTCCGCTACGTATGTATAGTTTTCTACTTGTGCACTAGATGATCCACCAGACCGAGGGACGCAGTCTTAAGCTAAAATGAAAATTTCTCTTTTAATCCAATCACATATATGTCTTTTATAAAATTATCGTAAGGAGTGTTTGCCTGAGCATCTGTAGTCGTCTCCTGCAGGCGTGGCATCACGACGCGTATTTTCCCCTTGCTCTGATATTACGTATTATATTTTTTGGGAAAATGCAGGTTGTGACAGTTGGTATCAGAGGGAGGTTAGCCGGGTTGCTGTTATAGTTTGGTTGCCCGGTTAACCGCCTGGTGAGAATCGTCATTCATTGCATACACACACCGAAGGGTCATCAGTATGTCTTGGCTGAAGCACGAACACAACACTCATGGCATGATTAGAAGTATACGGGGCATATTATGTAGTATGGGATGCATAATATGTGTTTGTATATGGATCCTCATAGGTGACAACATGCGACGGTTATGTAGTATGGGATGCATAACGCCAGTCCCATGGATGTCCATTAGCTCATTTTTCTTTTTCGTTGTATGCGATAATATGTAGTATGGGATGCATAAGATCACATGTGTACGCCGCTCATAGCATGCATTAAGGCCTTTTTATATTGCATAGCACTGCATATGCATCATAACATAGCATTGCACACGTGCCAAGCTAAAGACATACATGATGACGCTCGTACAAACATGATTTGAAATTTTTTTTAGCATTTATGCATTCATATGATTTGCACAAGAGTTAATATGATGATGATATATCATCCGAGGTTAAGCATAACATCATTTCATAAATTCCCAGAGCAAGGTAACAGCAAGAGCAAGTATCTACTCTTTTCTGATCTGTATCGAGTTAGGAAATTCTGGTTCCTAGCTGTTGCGTCTTAAGTTAGGTGTATTGAGGTGTTCGTTCGTAATTGCAGTCGATGACTCCAGAGCGTCGTGCGTCGGAGTCGGCTCCCCAGTCAGAGGGTGAGCCTTTGGGTGCTCGCAGTGAAGCGGTAATTGAAGAGTTGCGTCGGAGTAACGAGGTGTTGTCGAGGCAAATGGTTGTGAAACAAGCGCAGTTTTTCTGCCCAGGTGTTTTCAGGATTAAGGTTTTGACCTAATTTATTCGTTGGCTTGCGAGTGTGGATTTGGATTTTGTTATCTCAATACTGTGCGAGTTATGGTAGAGGATGTTGAGCATGCCTTCTTTTTGATTTGAGTTTTACTCGATGTTTTGGCTATAGAGCTTCGTAGGCGATCGTCGTTAGGTTATCGATTGTTGAGCAGTTTTTCCCCCCAGGTGATTCCAGGTTAGATTCTAATCTAATTATTTACTTTCAGCTTTGATTCTAGTTTGTTTTCGCTCGTTTAATTGCGTATCCAACCTTATAGGAGAGTTAAAGGTATATAACCTTTAGGCGCACGTTCCTTCTCGATTCTCGGCTACCCACTTGTGCGTGGCTAGGTCTTTGGTAGAGCGTCATGGTTTGACCCTTGATCGGGATGGTGATCCCCTTAGTGTTAAGTTTTCCTTTTGTTGTTTCTGTGGTGTCGAATCAGGGCTTTCAGAGTTGTCCTGTCCTCTTAGGTGGTCTCTTAGATTTTGCTAATCTAAAGGTGCTATACGTGGAGTTTTCGTCGTGATTTTTGGGTTTGGGCTGGTTGTCCAGGTTTGATGTTGTTATCCAACGCAAGGTAAAGCGTTTGGTCTTTAAGCTGGACATCGGTCAAACCTCGAGCGTGTTTGGTTTTCCGCGCTATGTTTTCCCCCGTTATTTCCGCGGCGTGTGCCAGGAGCCTTTAGTTTTCAAAGGCGTTACTTACCTTGTTTCTATGTTAGAAACTAGTAGTAGTTTGTTGTGTATCGAGGATTTACTTCCCTGCGATGCGAGATCTCGCTGATGTCTTCGCCGTTAGTCTCCCTGGTTCTCTACCTGTGAGAGTTGGGGGGGGGGGGTTGTTTCTGACCTTGAGCCAGGTACTTGTCCTATTGCTAAGGCACCATACCCTTTGGCCTCGCGTGTGTTGCGAGAGTTGCGCACTCAGATAAATGAGTGGTTTCGGTGCGGCTTTTCCGGCCTAGTTCCTCGCTCTGGAGTGCTCTCGTCTTGTCGTAAAAAAAAGAAAGTAGTTCGGTATTTTCAAAGGCCGGTCTTCGTGTAGGCTTCCTTTAGTTGGGGATCCGCTTGTCAGTCGTTCCGCGATTTGTTTCTGTCCTCGGTTTGGACATTTCGAGCTCTTGGTATCGTCCTTTTCTTTTTGGGTAACCTTATCTGCATCTATTTTCCTAGCCCCTTTCGGATAGCATTTCTAGCTAGCGAGTGTGAGCTTACCTCTCCCTTTGCGCTTTTATTCGTCGTGTTCTGAGTCTTGGTCTAAGTTTTGGGTCAAAACTTTTGTTAGGAGGGGTGGCTGTAACGCCCCGGGTTTTCTTATAACTATTTTATTAAAACAAATGGAATTTGAGATAATTATTCGAAAGCGATATATTTTATTTAGGGTGTCGATGCGTAGGGGCATTACCTTTCGTCATCGTCGTCGTCGCCATCCGGCGAGTTAATTCTAAATGAAAGCGTATATGCAGATCTATGTATGTCTATGTATATATATACACATATGTATGTATGTATATATAGCATGAATGAAAACCCATATATATATAAGCATGCCATTTTAAGTGTATGCGAATGCATGTATTCCCTTGGGTATGCATGCTTGAAGTTTTATAGGGGAAAGGGTTTTTGTGTCGGGTACTACATTTATATCATATATATATATATATGTATACTCGGGTATAGGGGTATATATACAAAGATCTTGTTCATATAAAACTATATATATTCATATATATACATTATGTATATACTTGTTTGAGTGCAGGTCATACAAAAATAATAATAATAATAATAATAAGAAAGAAGAGGAGGGGAAGAATTTGTATGTATATACGTACATACATGAATTTTATATAAGCTTTAGTGCAAAATTTTATAAGAGCATTAATATATATTAGGCTGGCTGTTATGGTGGATCAGCAACCCCCTTTTCCTTCTCCCCTTCATTCTTCCCTGCTTCCCGTGCAAGCCTGGAGAGATTTTAGGAGCGTGAGCTAGGGCTTGTCACTGGCGCCGGAGATCGGAGGGCTTGGCCGTCGGAGGGGACTTGGAAAACTTCTTCATCTCCCCCTTCTCCTTCTTCCACTGCCTTCTTACCTCAGCTTTTATTCACCTTGTTCTTATATGGATGTTGTGCTTGGGCAAGGTTTTCTAATCTTGGGGTTTTGCTTTATCCTTGCTGCCATATATGTGCTATTATACATGTGGATTAGGTAAATCTTGGGGTTTTGTTTTACCCCTGCAGCCATACTTGTGCTTGGGCTACATTTACCTATTTATTGGGGTTTTCTTTTTCTACCCTTGCTTCCATACCCCTGCTGCTGTACATGCGAAATTTGCTAAGTTTACTGATTGTTTTTCTGGGGCTTCCTACTCCTGCTGATATGTCATCTCCTTGGGTTGGACTTAATTCATTTTGCTGCTATAGACCCCCTTGTTCGACCTCCTGCTGCTAAGGGATTTCTGGATTGAGCTTGCTGCTGCTATGCTAGTGAAATTAGGAAGTTTTTACTCCTTTGTTGTCGTGGATGTGGCTGCCTTGGGGCAGATTCATACCTTATTAATTGATTATCCTGTTGCTATGTGATAGTTTCTTGGTGGGGTTGTGAAGGGCCCAGCTATATATATATGTATATGTATGTTAGATGCAAATGTCTCATATGGCTTGCCTATTTTCTTCATGCTAACAGTTGAACTTGTTAGGGGCTGCTTTGCATCGTTTCTGTTTAGATTATTCCGTCTGGGGGGTGCTGTTAAGCATATTCTAATTGGGGTTGCTATATATACATCGTCTAATCGGGTTTTCAAATGGGGGCCGTTATATATATACAACTCTAATTTGGATTTGCTGGGGGCTGCTCCTTAAGGAGTGGTTAAATGGGGCTGTTTTAATTGATTTACTAGATTGGGGATTGCCTTATAGAACCCTGTCATTTTGGGGCTGCTTTATTCATGGTCCTACCTAATAGGAATATGTTATGGTGATCTTCTTGGTTGTGGGCAAGGTTCCTTATAATGTCTTTGTGGCTGTCTCCTCCCTGATTTTTTTTGCATGGTAGCTACTGATCCATTTTATTTTCCCTTGTTTTCCTCCTAGTTCAAACTCTTGATATACGAAACTCTGCGCCTATATGCTAGGAAATTTTCCTGGTTTAAACTTAAGTCAATTACCCGGTTCGTAAATTTTCTGGGTTTAAGTTTGAGGGCTAGGTATTTACTTAGGTTTATGCAAAGTTAAATTTCCTAGGCCATATGCTAGAGATTTCGTTCTCTTGGGGGGAGTTTGAGCCTGTCAGCTCTTGTTTTTATGCGGGGTTTCTCCTTAGTCTATATGTTGTTGGTTAACTCTTGGGCTTATTTAATTAGTTAAGCGTAAATGGTCTTGCTCGGTAAATTTCCAATCCTGCACTTTTCCTTTGTTGGCCAAGCTTTGATGTTTTTGGCGGGCTAAACTTCCTAGAAATTTTGCTTAGTAATTCTTGATGGGTCGGGGGAATTTGGATCTTAAATTCCCCAGAAATTTCATTTTCAAACTCCTGGCGGTTTGGGGAATTGGATGCTAAATTTCCTGGGAATTTCTCTTGCTAGTTTTCGGGACTTAGCGAGGTTAGCAATTGTTTTCTTGAAGGATTTATGGAGGAAATTTCAGTCTTGGGTCCCTATTTGTTCCAGGGACCGGCAGCTTTGTACTCATATTAAAAAGTATCGAATGCTATTATATAGCACATATATGTATAGAAGTTATTGAAGGATTGTTAAATGGTTTTCTACTTATAGTGTAAATGTTAAAGTTCATTCCTCTATATCTAATATAAGACCCTCCTTGAGCGTCAAACCACGCATGCTGCTAGCAAGTTTTGTTGGATATGATTTTGAATGGAGTGTGGGTGGACGTAGGGGCCCTCACCACAGTGGTTTTGGGTGAACCGTTGAGCTTTGTTTAGGTGTTTGACCTTCGTGTCATGTTTTTCTTCGTCTTGTTCCGGCACCAGACCTGGCATGGTGTTGGTTTTCTGAAATCCTGTTCCCCCACCTGACACTCCTCTGTGTGCTATGTTGGATTTGTGAGCTATGTATGCTATGTTGACTAATTCCTCGGGATAGTTTTGGTGGGTGGTTCTTGATCTCTATGACCTTCGTTGTTTAGATGTTCTGTGTATTCTCTGGTAAACTGCACTGTGGTATAGTTATATACTTATATGTATATCCATATACTTATGTATATGATTATGCACCCCGTTTTGGATTTTTGGGTGGCAGTGGACCACCCTGTTTTGGCTTTTTGGGTGGCAGTGGACCACCCTATTTTGGCTTTTTGGGTGGCAGTGGACCACCCTGTTTTGGCTTTTTGGGTGGCAGTGGACCACCCTGTTTTGGCTTTTGGGTTGGCAGTGGACCACCATGTTTTGGCTTTTTGAGTGGCAGTGGACCACCCTGTTTTCTTTTGAGCTGATCAGTCTCAAGTTCTTAAGCACATATGCTTATATATGTGTATTATGATAGTATATGTATGACCATCACCTCTGAGCCGCAATGGCGGACGCGTGGTGGGCTTTGATTGTGTTGACTATTACCTTCTGGTGTGGTGGGCTTTGATTGTGTTGACTATTACCTTCTGGTGCAGGCTTTTCTTCTTAAATGCACTCGTTTGAACTGGCTCGGGTTGTTGTAAGATTATAGATGTTTATCTGCTTAGCTTTTCCTTCCTTCACTCTTTTACTTCTGATGCTGCTAATCTTGGTTTTCTTGCACCCCTTTTGGGCTGAGGCATTATTTTCTTATGAATGTCTCAGGTTCAGATCTTTGGCTACCGCAGGAGTTAGAGCAGCGTCGTTCAGGTCTCCTGTCGAGGCCCTTCCCCTCTTCTAGGTAAGAGGCAGTTCCTTTTTGTTGTTTTCCTTCTTCCCTGCGGGTTCGTGTCCGTTGTTGGCGCCCGTATGGCTTTTATCTTTAGATCACTTGCTAGTAGTATTGCTTTTACTTTTGGGTTGGTTACCTACTTGCTCTCTGAGAAGCTTTATGCTAGGATGCATTAGTTACTTTATTGATATAAAAATGTCATCCTTGCATATCATGATTTTTTTATATAAATGTCACATATTTTGAAAATCGAAGAAAATCCTTTCTTATTATACTAAACATAGATATGTGCATATCATTTCTGAGATGTTTAGTTCCATGCTCATGTAGGCTAAAAACAAACCTATTTTCTGCTACGTATGTATAGTTTTCTACTTGTGGACTAGATGATCCACTAGACCGAGGGACGCGGTCTTAAGCTAAAATGAAAATTTCTCTTTTAATCCAATCACATATATGTCTTTTATAAAATTATCGTAAGGAGTGTTTGCCTGAGCATCTGTAGTCGTCTCCTGCAGGTGTGGCATCACGACGCGTAGTTTCCCCTTGCTCTGATATTACGTATTATATTTTTTGGGAAAATGCGGGTTGTGACACGACAAGCCAAATATTATGACGCGAAGCACATGGCAGTGGAGTTTTAGGTTGGTGACAAGGTGTTCTTGAAGAATAGGCCGATGCACGGAGTGTCTCGTGTTCGGGGAAGGAAGAAGCTCAGTACTCGTTATATGGGGCCTTATACCATCCTGGAGCGGATTAGCCCCTTAGCCTATCGGTTGGAGCTCCCATCGAAGTTGGAGAATCTGCATGACGTCTTCCATGTATCCTCCCTTCGGAGGGCATTGCTTCGCCCTGATTAGCATGTCCCAGCTGCGTCGGCCCCTGTGGGGACCGACAGGTCTGTCCGGCTAGAGCCGGTACACATAGTGGATACCGAGACCAGAGTTCTGCGGTGAAAGAGTGTTCCATTGGTGAAAGTTTTGTGGTCCAACCACGGACGAGACGAATACACTTGGGAGCCGATGGACCTTATGCAGCAACATTACTCGGGATTTTTTCCCCAGGTATGATCTAAACTGGCTTGTCATACTTAGCTTCAATACCCGTAGCCCCAAACTCAAATTTCGGGGATGAAATTAATTTTTTTGTTTAATGGATTTGTAACGTCCCACTTCGAACTAGACCCCTCGAGTGACACGGGTCACTTGGAGGTGCTTGCTCTAGGTAGGAGACTTGAGATCCTAATGGTGCCATGGATGTGCCCTGATATCCAGGAGTGGGTGTAACCATCACCCCCTTGAAGATAGAAAGCAAATGGCAAAGGATTGGTAAAAGGGAGCTAACGCCATCGATAGCGTTTTCTAACGCCGGCGGTAGCGGCTGAATCAGTGCACGTAATTTTTCCATGATGGATGGCTTAAATTTCCTAAAAATGAGTTAATAGTGGAATTAAAAAGCATATACTCAGCTGGCACTAGGTGGGGAATTTCAACATAAGGCTTGGGAAGTGGAATTTGCAATTAATGATCATTAATGTTATCTCTCTCTCTCCATTCCCTACTAACCCAAATGGGTTAACCTCTCCCAATCAGAGGACCCTATTCTTCTTCTTCTTCTTTTCTTCATCTTATTCCTCACACCTCAAGGTGTTCACATAGGGTTCTTAAAGGAGCAAGCTTGGAGAAGGACTTGAGCTCGTCCGAACGTCGCCATGCCGCCGAGGAGACGACCGCGATCGTCGGTCAGAAATCAGGTGACTTCCGACCCCTCTCCCTTGGTGCTAGATCTTTAGATCTAATTAGGAGAGATATCGAGCTCAAAAGAGCTTGATTTTGTAAGATTAATGGAGTTTCATAGGAAGAGGCCACGCTAGAATTTACGTTCTAGGGCGTCGTTCACCGCAAAAATGTCTTCGATCAACTCCCCTCTTCAATACGAAGTTAAAGGAGTTGATTTCATGAAGATCGGTGGCCTAATGAGGGAGTATTGGAGGAGAGAAGGTGAAAAGACCTAATTCTTATTTGGGGAAGATGATGAATAGTCCCATGGTTAATGGGTTATGATATTTTAATATGGGTTGATATTATAAGTATTGCTCTGGAGGAATAGTCCCATGTTAATGGGTTATAATATTTTAATTGGGCACTTAGTTAATTAATGGGACACATGAATAGTGGTGAAAGTCCAGCAACTATGAGAAGAAAGAATTGATCATAATTTGGAACTGAGGTTTCACGGGAAGGGAGCTGGAGGTGATTAACAGAGAATTGGTCCTCTATTAGCTAACGCCCGGCGGTAGCGCTACCGCCGGCGTTAGCGTGTTGAGAATTAGTGTCGACAGGAAGGACTGGTGTCGATGGGAAGGGCTAACTTCCCGTCGACCCCCTTAGGGTTAGCTTCCCATCGACATCGATGGGAAGGTTTAGCTTCCCGTCGACAGCGACGGGGAGGGTTAGCTTCCCGTCAACATCAACGGGAAGGGTTATCTTCCCGTGGACATCGACGGGAAGGGTTAGCTTCCCGTGGACATCGACGGGAAGGGTTAGCTTCCCGTCGACATCGACGGGAAGGGTTAGCTTCCCATCGACATCGACGGGATGGGTTAGCTTCCCGTCGACATCGACGGGAAGGGTTAGCTTCCCGTCGACATTGATGGGAAGGGTTAGCTTCCTAATGAGTCCCATTTATATACACATTTATGGGTTCATCTGGGCTGATTATCGAGTCTATGCACTACACTTTGGACATGTTTTTATTCATATTCGTTATTCCATGCTAAGTGCACTCTTAGGCCCGTTTTGGTGTGCATTTGCGCTCCTTGTCATTGGGGGTAAGCACATGGTGCTCCCTAATCCTTTTTCTGTGTTTGATTGGTGCTGGAGGTGTATTCCCAGCTGGTTTGCTTTGCTTGCAGGTGGTTGAATCACCCCGTTCTCCAGATATCACGACTGTGTACAACGCACGGTCATGCGTTTTATTGACACACGGTCGGATGCGATCGTACGCTCTCATCTGGGAAGGAATCCGGTGATCTGACTTTGGTTGTGCGTTTTAACGCACGGGCAGTTTGCCCGTGCGTGAGTAAAACGCACGATCGCCTATTTCTTCTTGATTTTAGCTATTCTGAGTTTGTCCGTGCATTCTTACGCACGGGCGGATTTGCCCGTGCGTGAGTAAGACGCACGGGCACTCCTGTTTCTCCCTCAAGTCAAGTTTAATAGTTTAATAACGCACGGGCAACGCACGACCGTGCGTTCTCCCGTGCGTGACTAAAATTCCGCCTGTTTAGTATTTAACGCAGGAAATCTGCAGCATTTGGACGGATTCTGGGGAGGACGATCCCTCTCGCGGGAAAAGCCAGAGAAGCCCGCCATTTTCACCTTTTCCACCCTAGGAGACCACCTCCGGTGATCTCTTCCACCACACTACCATCCGGGATCGTTTGCAAGCTTTCTCCACCACGAGTTCAAGCATTCTTCATCTTGGAGGCCATAGAAGCGCTGAAGATCGCTGGAGATGTGACAGCCTCTTTCGAGTCCACACACCATGTGAGGGCCGAGCCCGGAGAGAGACCGACAACCTCTCATTCTGGCCGAGAACCCAGGATACGGTGACATCTTCTGTTGGGTCCTTTCTAAACCTTTGAGCTTGTGCTTATTTTAGTGTTGATTGTAATGAACTCTTGCTAGTCTATTGTTATAGATCCTTTGTGTGATGTTCATGTGCAATGATGCTATGGTTGTGAGAAGCGCTTTGCTTTTTTTTGAGATATTCTGAGTTGTTTGCGTGTGAAGCCATCTAGCAATTGCTAGTGGTGATGTTGGCGAAGAGGTGAATACGACCCTCGCAAAACCTCGCTCTGTTTCCATTTCACCCTCTTACCGAAGGGCGGCATCGCGGACGCTGCACTCACCCCCACTTTGCGAAGCGGAGCTCTAGGCCCGCATTTTCCCTCTCTGTTGTTAACTTAGGAAAACCACTTTGAAAACCTTCTTCTTTCATTATGTATTTGAGAATCTCTTTAAACATTTCCTAATAGGCGAATCATACTACCCAACTTGCAGTCCTTGGAGAATGATATTATGGGAGCTTCTCCCTACTTTTATTACTTGACAGCGACCGATGCACTTGCCGAATGCGCATCAAGTTTTTGGTGTCGTCGTCGGGGACTGCAAGCGTGTATGATTCATCCTTCTTTGGAAACCAGTTAAAGACATTCTTGTTTTTGAGTTTTCCTTTTTGTTTTTTTGTTGTAGTGTGTGTATGCACCGACGAGATCTCGGTGACTTTGCAGCGTTTGACCCTGAAATAGAGCATACCCTACGGGCGCGTCTCCGTGCTGCTGTCACCATGGACTCCAATGGAAATCAGATCGATCCCGAGGTGGGAAATGCACCAGAAGGTGGTCAGGTTGCCGACGAGAATGAAGTGGTTAGGCCAAGGCCTAGGACCATGAGAGACTACACTACACCCACTGTTGGGAGTGTGTATCCTGGATTCGGCCCGGCCATCACCAACAACAACTTTGCGATAAAACCGGCCATCCTGAATATGATCTTTAATCAGGCCCAATTCTCTAGGTTAGCCAGTGAAGACCCCCATCTTCACTTGGTTGAATTCGCAGAAATTTGCGGGACATTTCGGTACGCTGGGCTTGCTGATGAGACGGTGAAGCTCAGGCTGTTTCCATTCTCCTTACGTGACAAGGCAAAAGCTTGGCTCCACACCATACCACCTGGCACAACTACCACTTGGGACATTCTGGATGCAAAATTTCTAGCGAAGTTCCATCCCGTGGACAAGGTTGTGAACTTGAGGAGGGAAATTGCAACCTTCCGACAGCTTGATCAGGAGACTCTTGCGGAAGCTTGGGAAAGGTTCATGGACCTTCTCCGGAAATGCCCCCATCATGAGTTGCAACCATGGACCATAGTAGAAAATTTTTACTTTGCAATTGAGCCTAACTTCAGAGCCATGATTGATGCAGATGCAGGTGGTACTCTGATGAACCACACTCCCGAAGACGCATTGCGGATCCTCCAAGACACTGCCATCCATAGCTCATTTTCGACCGCTGGAAGAAATGCTCCAAGGAATGCTCGGGGACTCTATGAGGTGAACAAGGCTGCTGCCCTCCCTTCTGTCCCAGTGATGGTTATATCATGTCAAGGTTGTGGAAGCCCGGGGCATCATGCATATGAGTGCCCCACAGGTGAGCAACCTAACGAAGTCTCTTATGATGAAAGCGTTTATATTAATGATCAAAACCGCGGAGCCCCTTTTAATAATGCTTATAACCTGGGTGTGAGGTGTCATCCAAACTTCTCTTGGAAACAAAACGTTCCTGGCCAAAGATGGCAAGGAGGCTCGCATCAATTCGATGCTCAAACCTCCAGTAGCCAACCGCGGCCAGCTCAACCGAGTCATGATCAAGGTGCTGCAGCTCTTAAGAGGAGTAACTTAGAAGAAATGATGGAGAGGTTTATGCATGCCTCCAATTCGAATATGGTTAATCAAACCGCGTCCATGCGAAACTTGGAGACGCAATTGGGCCAATTGGCTCAACTGCTAACCAAGCGTTCGAAAGGGACCCTTCCCAGCAACACTGAGAAAAATCCGGTCAATCAAGGGAAGAGTCTCACGGATGCGGAGGTGAGTAACCCAAGTGAACTAATAATCACATGTTCCATTAATAATGTCGAAACTACTGCCTTGTGTGATTCTGGTTCATCCCGCAACGTCCTTGCAATGCATGACGTTGCTAAATTGCATCTTGAAATGAACAAGGATGACCGGAAGTCCTTGTTGGATCTTGTGGCGCCCTTAGAGGGGGGGGGGGGGTGAATAAGGGGCTTTTTAAATTATGATTTTTTACTTAAGAATTTTTAAAAACAAATTTTGCTTTTCTAAAAATCACTTATAAAAATTTTCAAACTATGAAATTTTTAAATTAATTCAAACACAAATTTTTAAGATAAAAATTAAACAATAAAATTTGCAATTAAGAGAAAGACATAATTTTATTAATTAAGAAAATGACATACAATAAAAGTGATCTTAACAATGCTTAAGATCAAGGCACAAGTTTGATAATAAAATTTCTACAATTTGAGTTTACCAATCCTTCTCCCAAGGATCGGAAGGCTATCACTTGTCTCTCCCTAGACCAAGCCCAAGCCTATCCTCTAGATCTTCCCAAGATCTAGGCGTAGCACACAAGGCCACGATTTCATTCCAAGCCACGCAAGGACTTGGATGATCCACACAAGGAAGCGATTTTCCCCTAAGCCACGCAAGGACTTAGACGTCACGCACAAGGAGATGATTTCCCTACCAATACAAAGTGAAATGTATATAAATGAAAATACAAAATGAAATGAAGAACTCCCTAGAAATTCAGATCTCTGAAAGGAAGGTTGAAGCCTCGAGATGATCGTTGATATAGAAGTGCTTCCGATCTCGTCTTCAATCTCAAACCTTCTAAGCACAAATGGGAGTTGATGAGGTTCTGGAGCTCTCTAGTCGAAATAAAAAAAAATAACTTAAACATGATTAATGTCATTTTAAAGTATCATAGAAAGACACAATTGTGTATAGAAATTTGGAATCTTTTCGGTCCAATTCTCATGAGATGAAGGTTTATATAACATAATGATGTGTACAAGTGTTGCTTTGATCAAACATATGAAATTATTTAATTTACATGATCATTGGAATAGAAAACATAATATAAGCATATAAAAACAACTTTGACCTTGAAGATATAGCACAATAAGAATAGAATGCCATTTTTTCTTTTGCACAAGACACTTTACAATTCTTTCCAAGGTGCTCAACCTCACAATGCTTATTAAGACTTATCATGAGGGTAAGTAGTGCTTGGTGGAGTATCCTTGTCCTCAATTTAAACTTTTTGTTGATCACATATTTTGTGATATCTTAACTTTGTAGTTTGTATATATATTCATATATAGTTTTATTTTTAATTGACCAAGGATCTCCGAATTCACTTGAATCGCAAAAGATGGTGTATATTTGGTTGTGCTAACAAATAAAGCTTGAAAGTAGTATTTATGAAATGCTATTGTATTATGTTAAAGCAAACATGATTCATGTATATATTAAATAGAAAGACATATGTATGGATCAAAAGAAGTGAACGTGATAGCTCATTATTATATATAAACAATTTCTCATACTTAGAGACATGCGAAAACAATTTCCAATAGTCTAAACCACTTAGCAGGAGTGTCAATACTATGATATAGTGGAAATGAAATCATATAATCATGTAAATAGCCATTTTTACAAAAATAAAAAGCACATGGTTTGGCATCAATTCATGAGTTGTGGCATTAATAATGACATATAACTAGTGTAGAGTATCAGAGAGACCAAAATTGAAGAGTATATTTCAGGCATGACTGTGTTTTTCAATCGGTTAGGTGGACTCGACGTGGAAAGGCTGTAAGACGTGGATCATCAGAAGACTGTCCAGAAAGTAACGGGGCTGGATATGATGATTCTGAGTAGTTTCCAGCAGGTTGTTGCTTCTGACTGATGTAGGAATTTTCTGACACTCACTATCGCCTGGGCGACAGTGAACTTACCCAGATTTCATTTTCTGTTTACTGAACTTAATCTTATGTTCATTTCTACTATTTTTCTGGAACAATTTGTATGAATTATTAATGATATGAGTCATTCAAATTCTATGTCTTGATTTAAAATGATGTTTTTCCATTGTTCTTTATCTTATTAAACTTGATTTGTCATATTGGATATGCTCAGTTTGAAATATCTAGGATTCCTAATTCAAGCCTTAGCATTGAAAATCGGGAATCCGGCAATGGTTTTGTGAATATATCGGCTAGTTGATTATCTGTTCCTATGAAGGAAATTTTAGTCTGATTATTTTTAATGTGGTCTCTTATAAAATGATGCCTAACGTCAATATGTTTAGACCTAGAGTGATGAACCAGGTTGTAAGTTAAATCAATTGCACTATTGTTATCGCACCATAGATCTATAGTTTGTTGTTTAATGTTAAAGTCTTCTAAAGTTTGTTTCATCCAAAGATCTTGTGCACAACAACTACCAAGTGCGATGTATTCGGCCTCGGTGGTTGAGAGGGCAACAAAATTATGTTTCCTACTCGACCATGAAATGAGTGAAGTGCCTAAAAAGTGACAAATGCCACTAGTGCTTTTCCTATCTAGTGAACAACCGGCATAATCAGAATTAGAATAGCCAAAAAGAGTAAAATTATCGCTATGAGAATACCACAAACCAAGTTTAGATGTGCCAATTAAATATCTAAAAATTCTTTTTATCGCTTTTAAATGTGATTCTTTGGGATCGGCTTGAAATCTAGCACATAAACAAACTGAAAACATAATATCTGGTCTAGAAGCGGTTAAGTATAAAAGTGAACCTATCATGCCTCTATATAAAGTTTGATCTATGGATATTCCACTTTCATCTTTTCCTAATTTTAAAGAGACACTCATAGGAGTACTAGCTTGTTTAAGATTTTCAAATCCAAATCTTTTCAAAACATCATGTATATATTTTGATTGGTTTATAAAAATTCCATCATGTTTTTGAATAATTTGAAATCCTAAGAAATATTTTAGTTCTCCTACCATGCTCATCTCAAATTCACTTTCCATCATTTTAACAAAATAATTACATAACTCTTCATTAGTGGCTCCAAAAATAATATCATCAACATAAATTTGTATAACAATTAAATCATCATCAACTTGCTTAATGAAGAGTGTACAATCAACACCACCCATTTTAAAACCATTTTGTAATAAATATAAGGTCAATCTATCATACCATGCTCATGGTGCTTGTTTTAAACCATACAAAGCTTTTAGTAATCTATACACGCGATTAGGAAATTTTTCATTTATAAAGCCTGGGGGTTGTTCAACATAAACTTCTTCTTTAATCAACCCGTTTAAAAATGCAGTTTTAATATCCATTTGCAATAATTTAAATCTTTTATGACTAGCAAATGCAACAAAAATTCTAACTGCTTCCAATCGTGCAACGGGTGCAAAAGTTTCATCAAAATTTACCCCTTCAATTTGATTTTATCCTTTCGCTACAAGCCTAGCTTTGTTTCTAGTGATCCTAGAGTCAGTATCTAATTTATTTTTAAAAACTCATTTGACTCCTACCACAGGATGATCACTAGGTCTATCTACAAGAATCCAAACTTTATTTCTTTCAAATTGGTTAAGTTCTTCATTCATAGCTAAAAACCAAGAATCATCATTTAAAGCGGTGACAACATCTTTTGGTTCTATATTAGAGACAAAACATAAATTTGAAAAACTCTCATGTAAACTAGAACGTGTACGTACCCCACTTGATGGTTCTCCAATAACAAATTCTTGTGGATGATCTTTTGAGAACCTTAGCTCGGTTGGAGGTACATATCCTTGTTCTTCTTCTTCTTCACCATCTTTTTCGTCTTCTTTCTCTACTTTTTCTTCATCATCATCATCATTTTTCCTCAGATTTTGTTCCACATCTTCTTCATTTTTCTCATTACCTGCAACTTTAGTATTTTCTACACAAGAAATGTTTTCATCAAATTTTACATGAATAGTTTCTTCAACCACTTTAGTACGTTTATTATAAACTCTATAAGCCTTACTAGTTGAAGAATAACCAATGAAAAGTCCTTCATCACATTTTTCATCAAATTTACCTAAGTTATCTTTTGTATTCAAAATAAAGCATTTACAACCAAAAACTTTAAAGTAAGATATATTTGGTTTTCTTTGAAAATAAATTTCATAAGGAGTTAATTGTAATGTAGGACGAGTCATGACACGATTAATAATATAGCATGCAGTTCCCAAAAATATTTTGGCAATTTAAATTCACAAAGCATAATACGTCCTAATCCTTGAAGTGTTCTATTTTTCCTCTCTACTACACCATTTTGCTGTGGTGTGCGAGGAGCGGAAAATTTGTGTTTTATCCCAAATTCATTACAATATGAAATAAAATTTTCATTATCAAACTTTCCTCCATGATCTAATCTAATGCATTTTACTTTTAAATCAAGTTCATTTTGAATAGGTGAAATTAGTTTTACAAATTCATCAAAAGCATCAGATTTTGAATTTAAAAACAGTGTCCAACAAAATCTAGAATAATCATCAATAATAACAAATGTATATTTTCTACCTCCTAGATTTTGTGTAGTAATTGGACCAAACAAGTCCATATGTAACAATTGTAAAGGTCTCATAGTAGAAATAACATTTTTGCTTTTAAAAGATGATTTTGTAAACTTTCCTTTTTGGCATGGTGAACATAATGAAGAAAGCTTTCCATTCAAATTTGGTAAACCTTTTATTATTTTATTTTTAGAAAGCTTTACTATGCGTTTAGCACTAGAATGTGCTAGTCTCCTATGCCATAATTCAAGTTTATCATTCTTTGAAATAAAACATTTAAGTGTAGAATGAGATAAATCATGAAAAGTTAGACATTGTTTATTCTTGGTGTAGTAAGTACGATTTCGTTTGTTTTAGAATCAATAATTTTACAAAGGTTTGAGCTAGAGTCAAATAAAACATTTAGATTTTTATCACATAGCTGACTAATAGAAATTAAATTATGTTTCAAACCTTTAACATATAAAACTTTTGAAATTTTAAATTCTTCGTTACCTACTACTCCAATGCCTTTTACTTTACCCTTGCCATTATCTCCAAATGTCATTGTTCCTCCTTTTTTCATCTCCAGGCTTAGGAACTTTGATTTATCGCCCGTCATGTGTTTTGAACAGCCAGAGTCTAAATACCACACGTCTTCCTTGTTCCTAGCATGCACGCACACATAAAAAGATGATGAGAGTAAAGATCTGGTTACCCAAGTGGTCCCTCCCATGGTATAGGTGGACGCCTTAGGTACCCAGATTTGTTTAACACTAACTTTTCCTTTCTTCCAGCATGAGTCTGAGATGTGACCAAATCGATGACATTTGGCACATGCAATGAATAGTGAGGAACCATTCTTTAATGGTTTCTCTGGACTCTTGCTGGAGGAAACATCTTTATGTGTGGACTTAGAAAAATTTTATTTTGAAAAAGAGGTTTTCTGAACCTGGAGCTATCGCTGGTTCCGACATCAGCTGTCGGAAATTTCCGACAGCTTCCAGAGCTTCCAGAAACGTATCCTGGCCCAAATTTTGCTGACCCATGGCATTGGTTGCCTAAAATCATATCCAGAGATTTTTTTCCAACACCAAATTTTCCAATTGCCATGTTCAATTCATTTACTTTGGACTTTAAAATTGAATTTTCTTTTACTATCATGCCACATCGATTTGCAAACTTTTTCTTGTAATTCTCTAATTGAGAATGAGATGTTTTGACAACCTTTTCTAAGTCCTTTTTCTCTTTTAGAAGTTGATCAATTTTTTGATCGGACTTAGAAATAGTGTTTTCAAGTTCTTTTATCCTTGTCAAAGAGTGATCACACTCTTGACAAATTACCTTCTCCTTCCCATTAGATTTCAACTCATTTGATAACTTTTATTTACTTTCAAAAGATCTTTATTTTCACATTTTAAAAAATCGATTTCCTTTAGGCTTTTATCCAAAAATTTGTAAGTTTTCATAAATTCAGAATATAAATCATCATAGGATGGAGGAGTTACCTCAGTGTCGCTTTGGACACTGCTATTATCGTCAGATGACGCATTTTCTTTCCCCATCAAGCATACATTTGCTTCTTCTTTATCTTCATCACTTGCTTCACTTGAGCCTTCAGAAGTTGTGTCATCCCAATTCTCCGCCTTCAGAACCTTCTTTTTGAACTTCTTATCGTGCCTCTTCTCTTTCTGCTCTCTCAGATATTTTGGGCACTTGCTTCTGATATGACCAATCTTCTTCAATGGTAGCACTCCGGTAGCGGACACTCCTCTTCATTCTCCATTTTTCCTTTGCCTTTTTGGTAGACAAAATCGTTCTTTTTGAAAAATCTTTTAAATGAATTTCTCCTCTCCGGATTTCTCATAAACTTCTTAAAGTTCCTCACAAACAGTCCTTCCTCATCTTCCTCACTTTCTTCAGATTCAGTCTCAACTTCCCTTCTTGATTTCAACGCCAAGCTGTTCTTTTTGGGCTCCAAATTGTACTCTTGGCTTTGAATCTTCAACTCCACTTCATGGGCTTTTAGATTCCCAATGAGGCTCTCCAATTGTAGGGTCTTAAGATCATGTGACTCAAAAATTGCAGTCACTTTTGGATTGAACATCAAGGGAAGTGATCTTAAGATTTTCCTTACTAAATCTCCATTGGAGAACACCCTACCCAGCACCTTTGAATCGTTCACGATTTTAGTAAATCGTGTGTACATTGTATCAATTTCTTCATCCACCTCTATTTTGAATCTTTCGAACTCTGACTCCAGTTGAAATAGCTTTGAATCCTTTACCTGTGAAGTGCCTTCATGAGTAATTTCTAAAAAATTCCAAATTTCAAATGCAGTATCACAAGCACAAACTCTATTAAATTCAGTGCGATCTAGTGCGCAAAATAAAGCATTCATGGCTTTTGCATTGTTCTTACATTTTAATTTATCATTGTCATCCCACTTGTCTTTGGGTTTGACCATAGTTACATTTCCTACAACAAATGTTGGGGAAGTATAACTCGTCTCGACCATATTCCAAACTTCTATGTCAAGAGCTATTAGAAAACACCGCATTCGGGTTTTCCAATAGTTATAGTCTGTGCCCGTAAAAGTGGTGGCCTACTAATTCCTTGCCCCTCAACGAATGCGTGATCGTTGTGCGCCATTACTCCCGGTGGTAAAACCATTTTGGAGTAACCTGGCTCTGATACCACGTGTTGGATCTTGTGGCGCCCTTAGAGGGGGGGGGGGGGGGGGGGGCGGAGGGGTGAATACGGGGCTTTTTAAATTATGATTTTTTACTTAAGAATTTTTAAAAACAAATTTTGCTTTTCTAAAAATCACTTATAAAAATTTTCAAACTATGAAAGTTTTAAATTAATTCAAACACAAATTTTCAAGTTAAAAATTAAACAATAAAATTTGCAATTAAAAGAAAGTCATAATTTTATTAATTAAGAAAATGACATACAATAAAAGTGAACTTAACAATGCTTAAGATCAAGGCACAAGTTTGATAATAAAATTTCTACAATTTGAGTTTACCAATCCTTCTCCCAAGGATCGGAAGGCTATCACTTGTCTCTCCCTAGACCAAGCCCAAGTCTATCCTCTAGATCTTCCCAAGATCTAGACGTAGCACACAAGGCCACGATTTCCTACCAAGCCACGCAAGGACTTGGACGCTCCGCACAAGGAAGCGATTTTCCCCTAAGCCACGCAAGGACTTAGACGTCACGCACAAGGAGACGATTTCCCTACCAATACAAAGTGAAATGTTTATAAATGAAAATACAAAATGAAATAAAGAACTCCATAGAAATTCAGATCT
This sequence comes from Dactylorhiza incarnata, assembly GCA_033032865.1. Classification (NCBI taxonomy): domain Eukaryota; kingdom Viridiplantae; phylum Streptophyta; class Magnoliopsida; order Asparagales; family Orchidaceae; genus Dactylorhiza; species Dactylorhiza incarnata. Next base: position 9,645,814 of record JAWHQI010000010.1, on the reverse strand, counting down.
CTGAAAGGAAGGTTGAAGCCTCGAGATGATCGTTGATGTAGAAGCGCGTCCGATCTCATCTTCAATCTCAAACCTTCTAAGCACAAATGGGAGTTGATGAGGTTCTGAAGCTCTCTGGTTCGTATGCACTCAGGAAAGGACTTAGAATCTTCAAAGCTTGGAATGCACGAACAAAATGAACCAATTTATAGTTTTTCACTATCGCCTGGGGGACATCGCTGTCGGATTCCGACAGCGCCAAACTACTGCTCGTCGTGCTATCGTGCGGGCTGTTGCTGTAACTTCCGTCCTGTCGCCTAGGCGACATCGCTGTCGGAATTCCGACAGCGCCAAATTACCGCTCGCCGTGCTGTCGTGCGAGCTGTTGCTGTGACTTCTGTCCTGTCGCCTGGGCGACAGTAGATGTCAGAAATTCCGACATCGAAATTCTCCATACAGTTAAATTGAGCTCCAATCAAAATTGTGAACATCTCATACCTGTTACCTGCACACCATCAATAAAAATAGAATCAAATACAAACGGGATTTTGTTATTATCAAACCGGAAGAGTGCGAAACGCATGCTCTAACAGTCCTTTGTGCTTGTAACGGTACCGTCATTCAGGCGGAGGGAGAAGTGAAAAATGTTAAGTCATAGTCGAGGGGACGGTGGTGGTCGTCGATTTCCAAGTATCGGGACCCCATGAGAATCAATCTATCCCCATCTTGGGAGTGCCGTTCTTGAAAGAGAGCGGTGCCACTTTAGATTTCTCTGCGGGGAGTGTTATCTTACCTAGTAAGGTAACACCACCCATTCGCCCCAAAACCGCAACTAAAACATTGTCTCGCTCCCACAAATTATTATTGACGAATCTCTCAGCGATGTAGAAAACAGGGAAGGAAAAGTATCGTTGGAAGAAGTAAAAGAAGAGGAGCCGTCGAGCGGAAAAGAAGGAGAAGTTGAGTCTCGAAAGGAATATGACCCGTGGAGGAAGAAGAACCTCCATTCTGAACTTATCAAGCCGAACACAACTCGAGACAGCATCCCATTTTTATTTTGCAAAAAACTGTGTAATAAACTTCCTAAACGCTCTATCTCGGGGGCTGATCCAGTTTCCATTGCGGCAATGGAAGTGATGCCACCCACCACCAAGGTGGGAAATTCTGATGACTATCAACACTGGCGCTCTCCAACAGTGGAGAAGCTTAAAGAAGAAAGACTGTTGCGTGGTGCACGCTCTGCTGCCCTCCAGCACGAGAAGGAGAAGGTTAGGGGCAAGGGGGAGACATCCTCCTTGGGCCCTAAAGCCTTCACTTTCCTTCCATCTCACGTGGCTGGGGAGGACCACCACAAATCAGCATATAGTTGATGCATGATGGGGTCTCCAGGTTTTGGTTGTGTTGTGTCTTCCGCTCTGATTTTTATGCGTTGTTAATCTGCCATGTTGTGTTGTGTTTTTATTTAGTTTGGAACATTTTTCATAACTGCTGCTATCAAACATTAATACAGGTATTTGGTCCACCTTTAAGGATGTTAAACAAAAGGGCTTCTTGGGAGACAACCCATGGGAACCACCCAGTTCTGTGTGCTTATTTAATCTCTATTATGTTTTGTTTGTTTGTTTTTATGCTAACAATGTAGGTGTGAACTCGCTTGGAGGATGAGGAAGGAGAAATTTAAAGAAGGAATTTCCGCACTTCTGGCATGCTCATTCGTGAGCATAGGTCCACTCTACCCTTGTATCCTTTTTCTTGAATTCTCTATTTTATGTGGTTTTGATTAAGACTGGGGGAGAGATCGGTTATGCACGTGCACACACTTTGCATAGCATGCTAGAATGTGATGAGTTAGGATTTTTGATTTTGTTGCACACATTTGCATCTAGTTCACGCGTACTTGATCACACGCGCTTATTGGGTATTGCTGCGAGGTTCCCCTGCTCTAGTTGAGTGCTCCCGTCACGCCTAGGAATTCAATTAGAGTAGAATAAAATTCAAAGTTATAATTTAATTATTTCTATTATAGTAGTTACAATTTATTTTACTGTAGTGGTGAATCCGGTGAATCTAATGGTAGCATAGGGTCGAGTGTAGCAAGATTTGTAGTAGCTTATTACTAGGGTCGGAAGGAAGGATAACCTTTCTCGGTGGCTAGAACTTGCACTAGGCGACTCTTGAAACGATTGCGTTGAATAGCTCGTTATAAAGCATGATTTAGGCCGTCTCTTGATCCGTTTGTGCTTTTGAAGTCCTAACCAATGTAATCACCTTTGCAAGCCCACTTGAGCCGACCTTTCCTCCTTGTTTAGCTCCACTTAAATTTCACCAAAGCCATACGACCAACCCTAATTTCGCACCAACAAATGAGTTGAAAGAAATATATATATATATATATTTCGTTTGTTGTTATCTCTGAGTGTATGGTAGATTTATAATAGCTAAAGGAGAAGTTTATTGTGCCTACAAAAGATATTCTGTCGAGATGAGATAAGAAAAGAAAGAAAAGAAAAGATTTTTTTTTGCGAAAAGAACGTTCAAATGCAATCTCTCGACAAAACATTGTGTGATCGGCTTAGCACACACCTAGTGTACAATTGAATTCTGGGGGTGTTGTGTGGTTGTTAATTTTCTTGTATTGGTGATTTTATGCTCTCGTGTGCTCAGGTTATGTTGAGTGCGATGCCCATCGTTCTTCTACTTATCTAACCTAAGCTCATCCTAAGCCAAATCTTAACCTATAAGTCCTATTGATTTTAGATATGAGTCATCTCATGCAGTGGAGAGAGTGCGAACGTGCAAGCCTAAGGACACCGACTTTGATGGATTTCTTAGGAGATTGTCCCGAGCTTTGATTCGAGTAATCCTCTACTCATTAGTCACGCTATTTTCCCTTGTGCGCGACCGAAAGATTCACCGGGATTCACCATCCGAGTAAACTAGATTTCAAATTACTATTCTGGAAATAGTTAAATATAATCTTGAGTTAAATTCTATTCTAACGTACTTCTACGCACGTGAGCATGCGACTTCGCATGGGTCTCTACCGCTCAAACTCACTCTAACACCCAATTATTCCGACAGGTGAGCTGAGTAGTTTGCCCGAGATGTGCAAATGGTTAAGTCTTGGGGTGTGATGAGTCCCATTTATATACACATTTATGGGTTCATCTGGGCCGATTATTGAGTCTATGCACTACACTTTATGCATGTTTTCATTCATATTCGTTATTCCATGCTAAGTGCACTCTTAGGCCCGTTTTGGTGTGCATTTGCGCTCCATGTCATTGGGGGTAAGCACATGGTGTTACCCAATCCTTTTTCTGTGTTTGATTGGTGCTGGAGGTGTATTCCCAGCTGGTTTGCTTTGCTTGCCGGTGGTTGAATCACCCCGTTCATCAGAAATCATGACTGTGTACAACGCACGGTCGTGCGTTTTATTGACGCAGGGTCGGATGCGATCGTGCGCTCTCATCTAGGAAGGAATCCAGTGATCTGACATTGGTCGTGCGTTTTAACGCACGGGCAGTTTGCCCGTGTGTGAGTAAAATGCACGATCGCTTGTTTCTTCTTGATTTTATCTATTCTGAGTTTGTCCGTACGTTCTTACGCACGGGCGGATTTACCCGTGCGTGAGTAAGATGCACGTGCACTCCTGCTTCTCCCTCAAGTCAAGTTTAATCATTTAATAACGCACGGGCAGCTCATGACCGTGCGTTCGCCCCTGCGTTCCTAAAATTCCGCCTGTTTAGTATTTAACGCAAGAAATCTGCAGCATTTGGATGGATTCTGGGGAGGACGATCCCTCTCGCCGGAAAAGCCAGAGAAGCCCACCATTTTCACCTTTCCACCCTAGGAGACCACCTCCGGTGATCTCTTCCACCACACTTCCATCCGGGATCATTTGCAAGCTTTCTCCACCACGAGTTCAAGAATTCTTCGTCTTGGAGGCCTTAGAAGCGCTGAAGATCACTGGAGAAGTGACAGCCTCCTTCGAGTCCGCACACCATCTGAGGGCCGAGCCCGGAGAGAGACCGACAACCTCTCATTCCGGTCGAGAACCCAGGATACGGTGACATCTTCTGTTGGGTCCTTTCTAAACCTTGAGCTTGTTCTTATTTTAGTGTTGATTGTAATGAACTCTTGCTAGTCTATTGTTATAGATCCTTTGTGTGATGTTCATGTGCAATGATGCTATGGTTTTGAGAAGCGCTTTGCTTTTTGTTGGGATATTTTGTGTTGTTTGCGTGTGAAGCCATCTAGCAATTGCTAGTGGTGATGTTGGCGAAGAGGTGAATACAACCCTCGCAAAACCCCGCTCTGTGGACATTTCACCCGCTTACCGAAGCGCGACATCGCAACCGCTGCACTCACCCCCACTTTGCAAAGCGGAGCTCTTGGCCCGTATTTTCTCTCTCTGTTGTTAACTTAGGAAAACCACTTTCAAAACCCTCTTCTTTCATTATGTATTTGAGAATCTCTTTAATCATTTTCTAATAGGCGAATCATACTACCCAACTTGCAGTCCGTAGAGAACGATATTCGGGGAGCTTCTCCCTAATTTTATTACTTGACAGCGACCGGTGCATTTGCCGAACGCACATCACTTCCCATCAACATCGGCGGGAATGGTTAGCTTCCCGTCAACATCGACGGGAAGGTGTGTTGTCTGGATCACTAACGCCCGACAGTAGCGCTACTGCCGATGTTAGCAAACAAAGAATGTTAGATTCTCCTCCTTTGGTGTGGTAGGAGTTCTTGGGTTCCCATTCAATTAGGCGAGGCGTAGGAGAATGTTATAATTTTGAAATGGGACATTACGATGCATAATTGACTGAGGAATTAAGTAAGATACGAATATGTATCTATATGCACAAGTAGTCCCGCAGGGTCTCATAGAGTAATTTCTGTGTCATACGCACGCCACTACATATGAGTTAAAGCCAATCGGTATGGGTAGCCTGATGGCTTGATGCGTTTTGTAAGATATGGTCGTAATTGATGGGGCAATGTTAAGGGCCCTGTGGTTGTGGGCCTTGGATGCTAATTAGCATCGTCCTTGATTGTATGAGAAGAAGTGTAATAAGACTCCTTTCGTGAGTCCTTGGGTGCTTGATAACACAGATTATGCATGAGAATTACATGAATGTGCATGGTTTACACATGGTGGTGTAAAGATCCTGGTTAGAGGATTGCTTGTGGCAAATCTACGGGCTCGCCGGTCATCACACCGACGGGAGCTGGCAGATAGATCTTGGCCGGTTTGGCTTTGCTCTTTGTGTTTACTTCCAAAGAACCCTTCCGTGTCTAGTGACCTATTGGTTTGTGCTCTTGGTGCTTACTTCTCAAGACCCTTTCTGAGTCCAGTACGCAGGTGCTCTGCTGTTGTGCTCTTAGCGTGAGGCATATGTAAGGCCTAGGTATGGTAGTGTGCATACCCACCTAGTAGTGGAGAAGCCCGTTCCACTGCCACTGTCTGGCCACGACAGGGGGGGGGGGGGTGCGGGGGGCGCCTGAGAGGTTAGCTACCCTCGAAAAGTTGGAAGTACAGGTCTATGTCGACATAACAAATTTGCATGAGTGAGTCATCATGTCATAATCATTGCATTGCATTCATCCCTTCATGATCATAGCATTGCACCGCATTGGATCCTCATTATATAAACTTGTATGGGCACCTTTATACGAGGGATTACTTCTTGTTCGGATCCTTAACTTATAGGCTTGTATGAGCATCCTTATAAGTTAAGTTCAATTTAGTTATCTATATACTCTGCTTGCCTATACTCTGTCGCTGACCATTCCACTTGTTAGTTATATATTTCATACTTATGATATACTGCTGTGATTACATCTTTCATTGCCACCTATTTTCGCCACTACTGTTTATATTGCAGCTTCTCTTCATTCCCTTCCGCCCGGTGCCTTGGAGTCGCCGGGGAGAGTATGTGAAGCCACTTAGTCTTTATGACTAACGGTTGCTGCACCCCTCTTTTTAGGAGCGCACCCAGAAGCAGCAGCGCACAACGCTGGAGGCGGATAGCCAGGTCAGGACGACAGGGCCGGAGACTACGATACCGTCATTACCGTCAGTGATAGATGTGAGTGATAGTTTGAGATGTAGCCCTTGGGGCATTTCTTTTGATACTATGATATTTGTAGGAGCTCTCGGAGCTACCTGTCTTTTGTATAATTGTGACCCCTTAATTTATATGTAAATCTCTGGCTTCTTTTGTTTTTCTTTTGTTGATGGGTTGTCATGATGATATGTGGGAATAACCGGCAGGATAATCGTCTTGTGGAAGGGCTAGCCCGTGTACTGGCACTTCCGCAAGGCAGCTGTCCTGGGCATAGGACTTCCTTATGTCATGTCTTGTGTTCCAGGAGGGGGTCCTACATGATTCGCATTCTGTAGAATAGTTAATGCGAATAAGCCGAATACGTCGAATTCATTTCGGCGAATTCGTCGAATGACTAGGCTTCCGTCAATCAGTTTTAGATTTCCCGGTAGTTGTTAAGTCATTTCTGTAAATTCGTTGAATTCCTTCGATAGAGTTTTCGCCGATTGTCCTTGTAATTCGGCGAATGTATTTTGCCGAATTCGTCGATATCCTTGGTTTCGTCGGGTGCTTTCGACGAGCTTGTTGTGAAGGTGGTTTTCTTGGGAGTTTTTCTCCAGGTTTTTCTTTGGTGTCTGTTTTGGTCAGGATTTTGTGAACCTCTATTCCAGTCGGTTATTTTTGTGCTATTGGTGTAGTTGGACAATGAGGCCACTACCACAGTGCATGTTTTCCTTTCCGTGGACGTGTAGACTGTTGGTTGTGTGGGCTGTAACCACCACCACAGTATTTTTGTGCCTTAGATGTTTTGGTCTGATGGTTGGTTGGAAAGAATGCCTCTGCCTCAGTACTATTTTTGGCTGGGATAGTGATTCATTTCTTGGGCAACTCGATACCTTTTCCTTTTGGATGTTGTTGGAATGCAACATTGACCGCATTTTGTGCCAGTCTTTCCTTACTTGTTGGATGCTAATACTTCTTTATTGATTTTGCTGATGCTTTACAGCCTTTTCTCGGTGGGTTGGTAACCCTCTTTTGCTAATATTTCTCTTACTCTTTGATTATGATGTCTTTTCATGCCTTTGTGCTGAGGCATTCTTTTCTTTTAAATGCCTCGGGTTTGGGTCAGTAGCAGGTTGAGCTGACCGAGTTCAGTTTCCGTCAGATCTGCAGTAGTTGTTTTCTTTACTCCTTTTGGTGAGGTAGACTGTTGATTTCTTTTGAGAACTTGTTAAAGTGATGGGTTCGTGTCAGTTTGCTGACACCCATAACCTGAGTTCTTTCTGCATGTGTTGGACTTATTCTTGCAATTTATACTACTACTGTTACCTTGCTATTTGTGCAAATGCTCTTGGGAAATTTTATGTTAGGACGCATAATAGATATTTTACATACCAAAATCTGCATAATTCTTCATACATGACATCACTTTTAAAACAATCATCCTTCTATTTTGAAGCTCGTAAAAGAAACCTTTTTTACCTATACTAAATGTAGAAGCTGCATATCATTAGAATGCTGGTTGGTTTATCATGCTCATATAGGGTAAATTAATGTAAATTATGTATTTTCTGCTGCGTAAATTTATACTTTCTTATTTATGGACTAGTTGATCCATTAAATCGAGGGACACAGTGTTTGAAAACCTTAAACTTAAACAATGGTTTAAACTCAAGTTCATGACTTTCTAAAGAAAAGTTGGAGGTAAAGCTGCCTGAGCGTCTGCAGTTGTCCCCTAGATGACGTGACATCATGATGCATATTTTCTATGACTCTGATAATATATTTATATATATTGAGAAAATGCGAGTTGTGACAGTTGGTATCAGAGCTAGTTTTGTTTGACAAATTGGTCGAACGACTTTTTCTGATCAGGTGTAAATCATCTTGTCTCATTGCATACATACACCGAAGTGTCATCCGTACGTCTTGGCTGAAGAATGAACACTACACTCATAGCATGATAAGAAGTATACGAGGCATACAATGTAGTATGTGATGCATAATATGTGTTTGTATATGTATCCTCATAGGTGACAACATGTGACCGTTATGTAGTATGGGATGCATAACACCAGCCCCATGGATGTCCATTAGCTTGTTTTTTATTTTTTTCATTGCATGCGATATTATGTATTATGGGGTGCATATTATTTCATGCGTACGCCGCTCATAACATGCACTAAGGCTTTTCTTAGAATGCATAGCACAACATGCACATCATAACATCGCATAAAGCACCTGTGCAAAGCTAAAAATTTATATGATGACACTCATACACACATGATTTGAAAAGAAGATTTAAACATTCATCCATACACGTGATATGCACAAGAGTCAAAGGATGATAGTAAATCATCCTAAGTTAAAGAATAACATCATTTGTATAAAATCCCGGAGCAAGGTAGAAGCTAGAGCAAATGTCTCTTCTTGTTTGGTTCGAGCTAAGTTGAGTAGTTCTAGTTCCAAGCTAGGGTTTTGATAAGCCATTTGTTTGTATTTATAGATATGCCGCCGAGGCGTGTTTCGACGAGGTTGACTCCACAATCGGAGGGTGTCTTCGGGTGCGCAGAGTGAAGCCATTATCGAGAGTCTGTGACAGAGTAATGAGGCTCTGTCAAGGAAGTTGGTTGCGATGCAATCGCAAATTCAGACGTTGTCGACTGCCGCCGCTGTGCAGCAGCCTGTGGTGTAGGACCCTGCAGTGGGCCAAACTATAACTGTTCCTCGTGCTCCTCTGGTGCCTCCATTTCTGCTTCCACCAGAGATGAACTTTATATCGCATTTCAAGCGATTAAGAACTCCTACGTATGACGGAAGAGCTGATTTCATAGCATTGAATGACTGGTTAGTTGCCATTGAGGAGATGTTTACGTACTCAGGAATCTCTGCGAGGCAAAGGGTGATGGTTGCCGCTTACCAGCTGAAAGAACTTGCTAAGAGCTGGTGGATCAGGGGAGAGAGAGAGAGGCTCATAGACGGATGTTCGTGGGAGTCATTTAAGGCGATGTTGCTGAAGAAGTTCCTGCCATCGGTCGAGCAAGACCATCTGATGAATAATTTTCTGCACCTGAAGCAGAGGCAACTCACGGTTAGTGAGTATGAGATTGAATTCAGTAAGTTGAGCAGATTTGCTCCAGATTTAGTGGCTTCTGAGGAAGGAAGAGTGAAGCGATTTCTCAGAGGACTTCGTAGTAACATTCAGCAATTGGCTAGTGTATACAGATCTGAAAGCTATGCTGAAGTAGTAGAAACCACATTGAAATTTGAGGCCATCGATAATGCCAAGAATAGAGGTGCGTTGATGAGAAAGGACATGGGAAAGGTCGAAGAGGGGGAAAGCCCCATGATATCTAGCCCTGCTCTAAAGAATAGAAGTTGCGAAGTTTGTAGCTTCTGTGGTTGCCCGTGCCATCCGTTCGAGAAATGTTTCAAAAGGTTGGGAGCTAAGAAGCATCAACAAGTGTCGGCAATTCAGAGCGCTCCAGAGGAGATCTAACATGTACCTTCTATAAGAGAAAGGGGCATGATATTGCCCATTGCTGGTCTAAAGATAAGGTGTGTTTTCAGTGCGGACAGAAGGGGCACGTAAAGACTAAAAACCCGCATTTCCAGCCTGCTCTGCAGCCAATGCCACTTCAGGCTTTGCCGCCGCAGTATCAGGATAGTGGAAATGACAAGTTAAATATGATGACTAGGGAAGAAGCACAGAATTCCACCCAGGTTATTTCAGGTTAGACCTTAATTTAACTCTTAGCCTTCATCTTTAGTTTCAATTTCTGTTCGGCTAGTTACGTATCTGATTTTTATAGGAGAATTTAAGGTAAATAACCGTTGGGCGCGTGTCCTCTTCAATTCTGGTCCTACCCACTCGTTCGTGGCTAGGACTTTTGTAGAGCGTCATCGTTTGACCCTCTATCAGTTTGGCGATGCGTTTCATGTTAAGTTTCCTTTTGGCGACTCCGTGGTGTCGGACCAGGGTATCCAGAATTGTCCTATCCTCTTAGGTGATTTCTTAGCTTTTGCTGATTTTAAGTTGCTAAACCTGGAAGACTTTGATGTGATTTTGGGCATGGACTAGTTGTCCAGATATGATGCTGTTATCTAATGCAAGGTAAATTGTTTGTACTTTAGGTTGGACAACGGTCAACCAATGAGTGTATATGGCTTTCTGCGCCAGGATTCCCTGATTATTTCTGCGGTATGTGCTCGGAAACTTTTAGATTCTGGATGTTTTGCTTACCTTATTTCTATGTTAGAAACTATTAGTGGTTTGACGTGTATCGAGGATGTTCCTGTGGTATGAGAGTTTCCTGATGTTTTCCCTGTTAGTCTTCCTGGTCTTCCGCCTGAGAGAGATGTGGAGTTTGTTATTGATATTGAGCCTGATACTCGTCCTATTGCTAAGGCACCATACCGTATGGCCCCGCATGAGATGGAAGAGTTGCGTACCCAGTTAGATGAATTCTTGTAGTGTGGATTTATTAGGCCAAGTTCTTCGCCCTGAGGTGCTCCAGTATTATTCATGAAAAAGAAGGATGGTTCTATGAGGTTGTGCATAGACTATAGAGAGTTGAATAAGGTAACCATCAAGGACAGATATCCGTTGCCGCAAATCGATGATTTGTTTGATCAGTTGCATGGTAGTTCGATATTTTCGAAGATTAATCTTTGTTCAGGTTACTATCAGTTGAGGATCCGTAAGTCGGACTTTCCTCAGACTGCCTTTCGTTCCCATTATGGTCATTTTGAATTTCTGGTGATGTCATTTGGTTTGACAAATGCACCATCTGCTTTCATGGATATGATGAACAGAGTGTTCAGAGACTTTTTTTGATCATTTTGTAGTAGTTTTCATCGACGATGTGTTGGTGTATTCAAGAAGTGCCGAGGAGCATGTTACGCATTTGTGCTTAGTATTGTCTACTCAAGTTGTATGCGAAATTGTGTCAGTGCGAATTTGGGCTTTCGCAAGTGTCTTTCCTTGGCCATGTGGTGAGCAAAGATGGAATTTCTGTAGACCCAACAAAGGTTTCTGCTGTTTTGGATTGGAAGATGCCTACAATGCCTAAGGAGATAAGGAGTTTCTTAGGGTTGGCAGGTTATTACAGAAGATTTGTCCAAGGATTTTTGGTGCTGTCGGCACCTCTGACTAAGCTAACTCAAAAAAATGCAGCCTTTGCTTGGAGCGATTCTTGTGAGGAGGCCATCCAGGAATCAAAGAGGCATTTGTGCAGTGCTCCTATTTTGACATTATCGACCGAGGGAGTAGAATATGCCGTTTATGTGGACGCATATCACATTGGACTGGGGTGTGTTTTGATGCAAGAAGGGAAGGTGATCGCGTATGGATCAAGACAACTGAAAGTTCATGAAAGGAATTACCCTACGCAATACTTAGAATTTGTGGCAGTGATTTATGTCTTACAGCTTTGGAGACATCTTCTTTATGGAGTGTCATGCAGGATTTTAACGGATCACAAGAGTTTGAAGTATGTCTTTACCCAGAAAGAACTTAATTTGCGCCAGCGCAGATGGTTGGAGTATGTTGCAGATTATGAAGTTGACATCCTGTATCATCCGGGTAAGGATAATGTGGTGGCCGATGCCATGAGTCGAAAGACCGCGCATGTCTTCAACCTTTCTGTGCAGTCCTTAGTGGAGGAGTTTATGCTGATGAATATCTCAGTCGTTAGTAGTACCACACCTTTGAGTTTAGAATCTGAAGAGCCTTCTTGGATTACCCTTACAAGAATGCATTAGAAGGAAGATCCTGATTTGCAGCATCTCCGAAATAGAGCTGAGAATGTGGAATTACCTGATTTTTCAATTGATGATAAGAATACCTTGAAGTATCGAGGTAGGTATTGTATTCCTGTGATTAAGGATATTTGAATAAAGATCTGTAGTGAAGCGCATGATTCTTGTATTTCCTATCATCCTGGTTCCACAAAGATGTATAAAGACCTGAAGCAGATTGTTTGGTGGTCAGGTATGAAGAATGATATAGCTAAGTATGTTTCTCAATGTTTTACTTGGCAGCGTGCTAAGGCAGATCATAAGAGGCCTGAAGGTAAATTGAACCCTTTGGATATTCAAAGCTGGAAGTGGGAGAGTATTTCAATGGACTTCATTACCGGTTTGCCAAGATATCCCGAAGGACATGATTCAGTGTGGGTCATAGTTGACAGATTGACAAAGTGTGCTCACTTTGTGCCTTTTAAGATTGGTTATTCCATGGAGAAAATAACAGAACTTTATTTGGATGAGGTCATCAGATTGCATTATGTGCCCGTGAGTATTGTGTCAGATTGGGATTCTAGGTATATGTCTAATTTCTAGCAGATTTTGCAGGGAGCTTTGGGCACCGACCATAGATACTCTACCGCTTACCACCCTCAGACCAATGGTCAGACGAAAAGAGTGAATCCAATTTTGGAAGATATGATCAGATGTTATATTTTGGATCATGGTGGAGCTTGGGATAAGCGTCTTGGATTGATGGATTTGCTTATAATAACAGTTATCAGGAGAGTTTGCAGATGGCCCCCTTTGAGGATTTTTATGGGAGGCATTGCCGAACTCCCTTATTTTGGGCCAAGGTTGGTGAGAGTCCGTTGTTAGGTACAGAATCATTGGAAGAGATGAATGTTGGCCTGACTCATATCCGCGAGAAGCTTCGCATTGCTCAGGAGCGATATGTGAAGTATGCTAATCGGGGAAGGGTTGATCTGGAGTTTGCAGTTGGGGACATGGTTTTTCTGAAGGTTTCTTCGATGCTAGGTGTTAAGAGATTTGGAAGGAACCACAAGTTGTATCCTCGGTATGTGGGACCTTTCTAGGTTGTTGAGCGCATCGGAGTGTCAGCTTATAGGCTGGATTTGCCTGCTTCTTTCCCAGGTTTTCACGACGTGTTTCATGTGAGCCTGTTGAGAAAGTGAGTGCGTAGTGACCGTCATGTCCTTGACTCGGTGCCCCAGTTGCAACCTAATCTGTCTTATGTTGAAGAGCCTATTCGTATTCTAGATACTCAGGATCGAGTGTTGCGGAAGAAGACGATTCTTGTGGTCAAAGTCCTTTGGCGAAACTAAGACGTCGAGAGCGCAACTTGGGAACTGGAATCTGTTATGAGAACATCTCATCCTCATCTTTTCTCCTAGATCTCTTTGGTGAGTGTTTTCATCCATTAGTTTTTTAGTTTCTCACTTCCTTCTGTTGCATTCGAACTATTTGTCAAAGTTTTGGGACGAAACATCTTTTTAGGGGGAGTGGCTGTAATGCCCCTGAAATTTTGGCTATTATTTGGAAATATATTGCTGATGTCATAATGACGTAAGGGCATTACGTTAGTGCGGAGTTAGCAGTGCACCGTCGTTTCCACGTTTTCGCGTCTGTTCGGTCAAGTCGGCCAAATTTTGTAACAACCCAGAATTGAAAAATTTTATGTTAGGAAATTAGATTATTTAATTTTAGAAAGGTTGTCAAAGTTTCATGGCGTTCTGAGCGTTATTAGAGCCTCAGTGAATTTTCAAAGATTTGTATATATTTAACGTCGCCGTAAACTTTATAAATTTATATCTCGAGAATGGTACGTTGGATTTCGGTGTTGACTTCGCTGTTGGATTCGTAGCGCCGACGTTCACGTTTGGTTCGATTTTCATCAGTTTTGACATTCGTTTAGTTTCGGCAATAATATAATATTATTATAATAATTATTATTATTATGATAAAAATATATGTTCGTTGGAATTCGGCGAGAGAATTCTTGTGCAATCGACGAATAATTTATTCCTTATAAAAATCAATTCGTTGAATGAGTATAAATTACTCGACGAAGCCTTCTTTTCCTCCTGCTATTGTTGTTATTATTATCTTTATAATTATAAGTATAAATAGCCATCTTCCCCATCCGTGAAAACCTAGAACCTTTTTTTTCTATTCACCGGCCATTTGCTAACCAGTGATAGGCGTGTCCATTCGCGAGCCTTCAGATCACCGCCGACGGAGCTCCGGTGCATGAAATCTTCACCGGAGCATAGATCTGGAAAGCTCTCGCCGAGCTCTTCGCGTGTGCAGTAAGTATTTTTATTTTTGTGGATTTTTGTTGATGAAGGGTATAACCCTACTCTTTCTTTTCGTCCCAAAAGTTTCGGAAATTCTTCCTTGAGGCCTTCTAGCGGTAGATCTGCGATGTGGAGCGCGTTGGAGGCCATTTTCTTCGAATGGTTTAAGGTAAGTGGTGGACTCTGTTGGATCGATAGGCTCCCTTAGAGGGGGGGGGGGGGGTGAATAAGAGAATAAAAAACTTTTTATAAGTTTAAGCAATTTACTAAATTGTTTTTAAATAAATGAGAGTGAAATAACAATTTAGCTGAAAATAATTTGCAATATAGGAATTAACGCCAAATGAAAGAAATCAAGTAAACACAAATAGAGATATGATTGTATTATATAAAAAGGTGTTTACATAAATTTGATTTCAATATCGCTAGAAATCGGAGGAGTACAAATACAAATATATTTCCTTTTCTATACCAACTCGTATCCCCACGAACCGATTGGCTTTAGCCTATCCTTCCCCGGATATGGACTCAATCCACTCTAGCTAATCCTTCCCCGGATATGGCCTTGAGCACCCCTAGATCTAATCACCTAGACCTAGTCGCCAACACACGCGGCGAATTGCCCCTAAGCCGCGCAAGGACCAAGTCGCCAACACAAGGCGGTTGAAAGATTCACAATAAAGAAATAATACGAATAAAAACTCCCTTTATGATATTTTCTGGAGTTGATGATGGAGGACCGCTGTAGCATAAATGAGGTTGAAGCGATCATTCTTTGGATGCAGTGTGATGGCTTTCTTTTCCAGAAATCTTCTTTATCTTTGAGTGGGAGAAGACTTTTCGACAGAGTAACAACAATGAAATTTTGGCACTTGTATTCTCTCTCGGATGATGTTTCAAAATGAGAGAGAAAGCTTCAATTTATAGAGCTTCGAGATAGCACCTGCGCTAGCTCCTAACGCCTGCGATAGCATTCGTGTAGAGATAGTTACGACGTCGCGACATGGCATTGTTCACGATCTCGAGATAGCGCCAGGCGATAGCTACTAGCGTCCGCGGTAGCGCTAGCGCCTACGGTATCTCCTAGCGTTGGCTGTAGTGCTCTAGTTCAGAAATTTGGTTCCAAGCTACTTTCTATCTGTGGAGTATTGCACCTATAGTTCCTGCACACTATAAACACACGACAAGCAAGATCAAATACAATATGAGATTTGTTATTCTCAAACAAAGGGATGTGACACACTTGTCCAACAATCTCCCCCTTTTGATAATAACAAATCCTCTTAGTAAGAAATCAACAATGGTGTTTATAGTATATGATAAGCGAGACAATAGTGCATACTATAGTATGCTCACCTACATAAATGCAATTTATGTTTTACTCCCCCCTAAATGATAGATTACATGAATTATTCTCCCCTTAATCTTCTTGATTTCTTCTCTAGATTTCTTCAATTAATCTCCCCCTTTGGTATTATCAAAATAAGGTGGGGTAAGGGAAGTAAGGAGACATTCTTTAGGAATTACAAATTATGATCGAGCTTTTGTAATATATGTAATGATTAAGAGTTTAAGCATAATATATAAGAGTTTTCAAATAAATAAATAAGAGTTTTAATCAAGCGGAAGATTATAAGAAACATCTTTTTATAAGCATGAAAATCATAAGTATAAATATGAGTTTAAGTTCAAAATGTAAAGATGTTTTAATCTTTTTGAAATCTCATAGTTTTCCATAAAGTTACCAAGCATGAAATGAACATATCAAAAAGAGATTATACTACAATGTTACTTAATTTCAAGTTTTATGAAATACCAAACATTGTAGAGATCATGCTAGGTTATCTAGTGCATTTCTTATAGAATGAGTAGTATAGATAAAGCATTAGAATCCAATACACATGATAAGAAGTGTTATGAAAGATAATGATGTGCACATAAGTGTATTTTGAGCAATGTTAACAAATGATGTAAATCACAAAATACAAAACATATGTAGTGTAAAGTGCACAAGAAAACACAAGTATATTAACTTTCACACACTTTAATGCACATATTCTAGAAAAAGTGGCGTAATAACCAAGGTTTGCACAAGACACTTTACTATTCTTTCCAAGTAGTACTTGGTGGAGTTATATTTGTCTATATTTTTTGTTCACTTTTGTGAGACAACATTCTTCGAATACACTTGTTTTGCAAACCCAACATAATTTTTTTTAAAACTCAACCACTTTTCTTAATTTCTTAAGTGCAATTCAAATGTAGTGTAGGTAATAAACTTATGCAAGTTTTAATTCATTGTACAATTACAATACACAAGCAAGCATTTTTAGATTTAAACACACATGTAGATTACCAAAATAAGTGAGTGAAAAGTTATCATTATCAATCACAAAATATTTACTCATACTTAGAGGCATGCTAAGCTTAGCTCTACGCATATTTTTCAATATAATTGATGCACTTAAATAGATATATCAAAGCATGATAAGCCAAACAATGTTCATAGTAATTTGAAGGAATAAATTTTAACATTGTAAATAATTCTAAATAATAGAATTCATACATGCTTGGTATTAACAATAAAGATCATACAATTTTTTTTTGTTTTGAAATTTTTAATGAAAGTAAAACAGAAAGACAAACATATTTTTGCATTTTTAATTTTTGAAATTTTGTAGTTGATTTTCCATTATATTAATAAAACAAAAATAACAAATTTCAGAAATACAAAACTAAGTTGTACATATGAACTAACATAATTGTAATGATTTTTCGAAATTTTAAAAAAACTGAAAAATTGAACACCCACGCTAGCGCCGCAAACAGTAAGAGAAATTTTGAGAATTTTAAAAATCTATTTTTTGATATTTATTAAGAGTCTTAATAGTAGTCTTATGTAGAAATTTTGTAATTTTTGGAGATGTCTTGATTGCTCAATTTGCATAAAACTTCAGTGTTTCTCAAATAACTCATCCTAAGATGTCTAAGACTCCTAATTCCAACCTTAATATTTGAAACCTTGCATCGGGAAGTGATTTAGTAAAAATATCAGCAAGTTGAGAGTCCGTGCCAATGAAACTTATTCTAATATTTTCCTTTTTAATGTGATCCCTTATGAAATGATGGCGTACATCTATATGTTTGGATCTAGAATGGTGTACCGGATTATTTGTAAGATCAATGACACTTTTGTTGTCATATTTTAATTCAATATGTTTTAGATGAAATCCAAAGTCCTCTAGAGTTTGGCTCATCCATAGTGCTTGTGCACAACAACTCCCAAGAGCAATGTATTCGGCCTCCATGGTGGAGAGTGCTACCGAATATTTTTCCTACTCGACCATGCAACTAATGAAGGTCCTAGAAAATGGCAAGTACCACTAGTGCTTTTTCTATCAAGTGAGCATCCGGCGTAGTCCGAATTTGAATAGCGGTGAAGTGTAAATGAATTATTGTGCGGGTACCATAATCCTAATCTAGGTGACCCAATTAGATATCTAAAAATTTGATTGACTACTTTTAAATGAGATTCTTTTGTATTGGCTTGAAATCGAGCACATAAACATACGACAAACATAATATCGGGTCTAGTTGCACTTAGATAAATTAGAGATCCTATCATACCTCTATATAAAGTTTGATCAATTGAAATTCCCGATTCAACTTTCCTAATTTTAGTGATGCACTCATTGGTGTAGAAGCATGTTTAAGGTTTCCAAATCCAAAGCGTTTAAGCATATCAAAGACATATTTAGTTTGACATATAAAAATACCATCATTTCTTTGCGATATTTGAAAACCAAGAAAATAAGAAAGTTCTCCTACTAGACTCATTTCAAATTCATTTTTCATCACTAAAATAACTTCAATACACAACTCTTCAATACTAGATCCAAAGATTATATCATCAACATATATTTGCAAAATAATTAAATCATCATTATTGTGCTTAATGAAGAGAGTATTAACGACACTTCCACAATATAACCGTGCTTTAATAAAAATAATGTAAGTCTTTCGTACCATGCACGGGGCGCTTGTTTTAAACCATAAAGCGCTTTTACTAGTTTATAAGCATGATTGAGAAATTTTTCACTAATAAAACCGGGGGGTTGTTTAACATAAATTTCTTCTTTTACAAACCCATTTAGAAAAGCACTTCTTACATCCATTTGAAATAATTTTATTCTTTTAAAGCTTGCAAATGCTAGAAAAATTCGTATAGATTCCAATCTAGCAACGGGTGCAAAAGTTTCATCAAAATCTATCCCCTCGATGTGTGAATATCCTTGTGCTACTAAACGTGCCTTACTTCTAGTGATTCTAAACTCACCATCTAATTTATTTTTAAAAATCCATTTTACACCTACAACCGGGTGATTAGATGGACTTTATACTAATTTCCAAACATTATGCCGCTCAAAATGTTCTAACTCTTCATTCATAGCCAAAAACCAAAATTCATCATTTAAAGCGGTAGAAATGGTTTTTGTTTCTATTTCGGAAACAAAACATATATTTGAATAAGATTCATGAAGAGAAGAGCGAGTTCTTACCCCAATAGATGGTTCACCAATTATTAGCTCACGTGGATGATCCTTTGTAAATTGCAAGGCACTTTGAGGCACATAATCATCTTCCTTGTCCTCCTCTTTCTCTTCTTTGGAAGGTTCCTCGTCACCATGCTCCAAAGGTTGTAAAAGATCATCCTCGTTGCCTGTGTAAAGTCTTTCTATACAAGGAACAAGCTCATCAAATTTTATATTAATTGACTCTTCAACTTTACTAGTTCTTTTATTAAAAATTCTATAGGCTTTACTAGTTGAAGAGTACCCAAGAAAAGTTCCTTCATCGTATTTTTCATCAAACTTTCCCAAGCTATCTTTAGTATTCAAGATAAAACATTTACAACCAAAAACCTTGAAGTAAGATATGTTAGGCTTCTTTTGAAAATAAAGTTCATAAGGTGTGTGATTAAGAGATGGGCGAAGCATGATTCTATTCATAATATAACATGAGGTATTTACGCTTCGGCCCAAAAGGACTTAAGGCAATTTATATTCACATAGCATAGTGCGCGCTAGATCTTGAAGTGTCTTATTCTTTCTTTCTACAACACCATTTTGTTGTGGTGTGCGTGGTGCGGAGAAATCATGTTTAATGCCTAACATATATAAAAAAGAAGTAAACTTTTCATTATCAAATTCTCCTTCATGATCCGAGCGAATGCATTTAATTTTTAAATCACTTTCATTTTGAATACGAGTACAGAATTTTGCAAATTCGCAAAACGCATCGGATTTGGATGAGAGAAATAGTGTCCAACAATATCTTGAAAAAGTCATCTATTAAAACATATGTATATATGATCTACCATCAAGACTTGCGCTGCTAACGGGACCAAAAAGATCCATATGAATTAATTGCAAGGGTCTTGTAGTAGAAATAAAAATTTTACTTTTGAAAGAGGATCTAGAAAATTTACCCTTTTGACATGGTGAACAAAGTGAAGGTAAAGTTCCATTTAACTTAGGCAATCCTCTAATTAAATTACTTTTGGCAAGTTTCACAATAAGCTTTGTGCTAGCATGTAACGTCCTTGGTTTTTCGTTAATTATTTGCGTGCCCGCTGTGACGTAATTTTGGCATAAGGGCGTTGCGTCAACTCGTCAGGATTAGTTTTGAGCCTTAACTTAGTTAATGTATTTAATTTTTGTCGCGCGTGCAAGATTTCGCATTATTTCGAGTTAAAGGGAAAACTCGGGGGTATTTTGAGTAATTATTGAGATTCCAGCTTCGGGAATTTTAATCTCAAGTTTGGTTCGTCGGAATTGAATGCTGGCTTCGCCGTTGGATTCCTAGCGCCGATTTTCAGTTTAGGTGCGAATTTCGTGAAAATCCGAGGTGATTTAGTCGCCCTCGTAGTTTAAATAGAATGGGAGAATTATTAATTTAATTAAACAAGGAATTAAGGTTTTATATAAATACCAAAATTTCCAAAGAACCTATTCTTCTTCTTCCCCAAAGAGCCGATCTAGATTTCATGCGAGAGCGGGAGAGGCGTGTTAGAAACTTCTTCTGGCCGGTGATTCGGGAGCTTTAGTGGACAGAATCGTAATCATAGAGTAGAATCGGAAAGGTCTCGGCGAGATCTTTGTGCTAGTCAAGGTAGCGACCTAACTCCTCTCTTTGGCACGAAAAGTTTTAGGTTTTGTGTGATCGGGTGAGTTCATAGCCGATCCATAACTTTTGAAGCGGAGAACTTTGAGTTTGGAAGGTTTAAGGCAAGTGGCTTTCTTTCCCCCTCTCTTTGCTTTGGAGTATTGTTTTCTTGCCTTGAAGACTTGTCGTGTTGTTTAGCCTTTGATTCGAGCATCTTACATTGCTAGCTAAATTCATGAAATCCTTAATCTTCCCCTAAGTGTCTACAGTTTCCATTATAAGTATCTGACTGCTGCCTAGACCTTCTCCCTGTTTTCATGAAGAATACCTTGATTTCTCGAGAAATGCCCTTGATTTCTCGAGAAATGCCCTTGATTTCTCGAGAAATGCCGCTTATTTCTCGAGAAATGCCCCCTGTAATCTTGAGAACTGCCTAGACTTTCTCCCATTTTCTCGAGAAATACCTTGATCTCGCGAGAAATGCCTCTTCTTCTTGAGAATCGCCTATTTTTCCTTCTCGAGAAATGCCTCCTATTTTCTCGAGAAATGCCTCCTATTTTCTCGAGGAATGCCAAGTATTCTCTCTGTTTTCTCGAGAAATGGCTCTTGTTTCTCGAGAAGTGCCAAGACCCTTTTTTCCTGTTCTCTCAAGAAGTCCTTTCTATTTCTCGAGAAAGGCCAGTCCATTTCTAAGTCCTTGAGCTATGCCTCAGGCTTCCCCTCTCTCTTGGGATCTCGTGTCTTCTAAAGTGTACAGGGATGTTGCCAATGTCTGTACTATGCCTTGATCATGATTTCCTCCTGCCCGAGTTCTTATTCCTGTGGTGGTTATGCAAATTTCTGTGTTTTCATTATGATCATTTTAAGTGGTGTTTTTCTCATTTGTAACCTTGTCCTTAGGATCCTTCTGGCTTTGTTCCTTGGGCTAAGTCTCGTGTGGTAACTAAAATTAATTAATGAGGACTATTGCCTTTAGCCTTGCACGGTGGCCATTGCAAGGGACATGAACAACATGCTTGACCTGTGGTCCTGTGAGCCGTGTTTGGGGGGCAGTGGAGATTCTTGTATAGCCTTGCACTGTGGCCATTCTAAGATGCATGAACAGTAGGCTTGGGCTGTGGCCCATGGACTGTGTTTGGGTGGTACTGGATAAAGGACCACCACCTGGTTTTGGGCTTTGGGTGGTAGAGGATAAAGTACCGCCCCATTTAAATTGAGCTGATCAGTCTCATAAATAGAATTAACAAGATAAATAAACTTAGTTTGTATTTCTAAAAGGTGTTAGTGCACTCAGTGCGTTGTTTAGCTCTATGCTTTGGAGCTTCTTTTCTCTGTAAGTTGGGCTTGGGTTGGTACCCCTTATGCCTTATTATTAACTTATTTTGCAGGACTTTTATGTTTTTTTTCTACCGTTTGTGCTTTCCTTGCTGAGGAGTTCTTTGTTTTATTTGAATGCTTCAGGTTCAGAGCTATAACAGTTAGAGGTGTATTTCGAAGACCTTGGGAGTTGTGGCTGCTGTCTTACCCCGCTGCTGTGAGGTAGTGGCAGTTAGTTTTCTTCTTGTGTTCAGACATGCTAGTTTGAATACAATGGGTTGGTGTCAGGTTGTTGACGCCTATTGTGCATTTTTCTGTTACATTGTAGCTTACTTGCTAGTTATTGCCACTACTTTTTGATCTCGTGTATCTTGCACTCTGGGAATGATTTATGCCTAGGTGCATTATAGTTATAAAATGATTTTCTTTCATTCTCATTGCATCTTTTATAGGTCAAATCCTTATATTTAAGTCACGTACAAGTATCTTCATACCTAATCTAAATATAGATTTGTGCATATCATTTACTTTATGTCCAGACATCACGTGCATATAGGACCTTAATAAACTATACCAAGTATATTTCCGCTACAATTACATATATACTTTCTTCTGTGGATTAGTTGATCCACGAACTGAGAGACACAGTTCCTACCCCAAACCTATTAAGTGATTTCAAGTAATGAGTGATCATGTAAACCTGTTTTGTAATGAATAAGAATTAGGATCTCGTCTGAGCATCTGTAGTTGTCTCCTGCACGATGTGGCATCATGACACGTATTTTCTCTACTCTGATATTCCTAAATGCTGAGAAAATGTGGGTTGTGAAAGTTGGTATCAGAGAGAGGTTCATTTGACAAGTTGGTCGAACGACTGTTTTCTGATATGGTGATAGTCGTTTCATCTCATTGCATACACACACCGAAGTGTCATGTGTACCTCTTGGCTGAAGCATGAACACTACACTCATAAGCATGATAAGAAGTATACGAGACATATTATGTAGTATGAGATGCATAATATGTGTTTATATATGGATCCTCGTAGGTGACAACATGTGACCGTTATGTAGTATGCAATGCATAACACCAGTCCCATGGATGTCCATTAGCTCGATTTTTTTTCGTTGCATGCGATATTATGTATTATGGGGTGCATAATATTTCATGCGTACGCCACTCATAACATGCATTAAGGCTTTTCTTAGAATGCATAACACAATATGCAAATCATAACATCGCATAAAGCACCCATGCCAAGCTAAAGATTTATGTGATGACACACGTACATCCATGATTTCAAAACGAACACAAGAAAATTCATGCATCCATGACCTTTGCATATGAGTCAAGAGGGATAATGTAGTATCACCCCAAGATTTAGCATGACATCATTAAAAAATCCCAGAGCAAGGTGGTAGCAATAACAAGTATCTGTACATGTAGGTTCTGAACCAAGCAGAGTAGTTTTAGTGTAATGTTAAGTTTTGAGCGTAGGTTTATGTGTATTAGCAGATATGGTGCCTAAGCGAGTCACGACTAGATAGAATCCTCAGTCGGAGGGTGAGTCATCCGGAGCGCAGAGTGAAGCCTTGATCGAGAGTCTGTTCCAGAGCAATGAGGCTCTGACGAGATAAATGGTTGTGATGCAGTCGCAATTTAAGGCATTGTTGTCTGCTGGTGCAGGGCAGCAAACCGTGATGCAGGCCCCCATAGTAGGACAGGCCTTACCTACCCCTCCTGCTCCCCTAGTACCCCTAGTAGTGATACCGCCAAAAATGAACTTCATTTCACACTTTCAGAGGTTGGGACCTCCTTCGTATGACGTACGAGCTGACTTTGTGGCCTTGGACGATTGGCTTATAACCATTGAGGAGATGTTCTTGTATTCAGGGATCATCATAGACCAGAAGGTGATGGTCGCCGCGTACCAGCTAAAGTGTCTCGCAAAGAGCTGGTGGTTGAGAGAGAAGGAAGGCCTTACTGGAGGATGTACGTGGGAAACCTTCAAAGGGATGCTGATAAGGAATTTCTTGCCGTCAGTAGAACGAGACCGGTTAATGAATGACTTCCTGCATCTAAAGTAGAGGCAACTCTCTGTGAGTGAGTACGAAATTGAGTTTTGCAAGCTGAGTAGGTTTGCTCCAGCTCTGGTAGCCTCGAAAGAAGGTAGGGTGAAGAGGTTTCTGGGTGGTCTCCGCAGTGACATCCACCAGCTGGCCAGTGTGTACAGGTCGGAGAAATATGCCGAGGTAGTAGAGGCAGCACTGAAGGTTGAGGCAATTGATAATGCCAAAAACCGAGGATCGGTAATGAAGAAGGGAAAGAGGAAGGCTGGAGAAGAAGGGAGTTCTGGTGCACCTGGCACAGCCCCGAAGAAAGGAAGCGGTGAGGCATGCAGTTTCTATGGCCGCCCTAGCCATCCATTTGAGAAATATTTCAAGAGAAAGGGAGTTCAGAAGTAGCAGCGAGTGCTGTCAATCCAGAGTGCTCCGGAAGGAGAGGTGCCTTGCCCGATATGCAAGCAGAAGGGGCATGATGCGGCCCAGTGTTGGACCATGGAGAAAGTCTGCTTCCAGTGCAGACAAAAAAGGCACATGGAGTTTCAATGCCCATGATTCCAACCCCCATTGCATCGAGTTCCACTTCGAGCCTTATCGCCGCCGCAGCATCAAGACAAAGGGAGAGGAAAGCTGAACGTGTTAACCTAGGAGCAAGCGCAGTCCTCGACCCAAGTGATCTCAGGTTAGACTTCAATCTAGCTATTAAGTTTTGGTTTTAGTTTCGTTGTGTTAGACTAGTTTCTTTTTCGCTTATTGGGAGATTTAAGTTAAAGAGTCGTTGGGCGCGTGTTCTATTCGATTCTGGTGCTACCTATTCATTTGTGGCTAGGACTTTCGTCAAACGCCATCGTTTGACCCCTGAGTGGGGCAACGATTTGTTCCTCGTTAAGTTTCCTTCCGGAGATTTGGTAACTTCGAACGAGCGCATCCAGAGATGCCCCATCCTCTTAGGAGATTTCTTGACGTTTGTTGATCTCAAGGTGCTGGACCTAGAAGACTTTGACGTGATATTGGGTATGGACTGGCTTTCCAGTTATGATGCTATCATCCGATGCAAGGAAAAGCGTCTGGACTTTGTGATGGACAACGGTCATCCCATGAGCATTTTTGGATCTCCGTGCCAGAGTTCCCCATTTATTTCTGCGGTATGTGCTCGGAAATTGTTAAATTCCAATTGCTTGGCTTACCTTGTTTTTGCGTTAGAAACTATTAGTGGTTCACCGTGTATCGAGGGTGTTCCGTGTTGGATCTGATGGAGCCCTTAGACGGGGGGAGGGGGGGATGAATAAGGGGTATACTGTTTTTAAGGTAAACTGACAGATTTTACAAAACAAAAAACTTTTGTTTGCTTTTTCGCTAACACCTGGCGTTAAGAGTCAACGCCAGGCGTTATCTCTCCAGAAAAAGAATTTTTATAGAAATATTCAAAGTGATTTTCTTTATGAAATATAATTCGAGAAAAAATAGATATACTGAAAAAGAATATTATATTTCACAAAAATGATTACAAGGATAAAATTTCAATAACGCTTGAAATTGTAGCCGACAACTTAAAAATCACTTTTTGTTCCTTCACCGGTCCTTCTCCCAAGGGCCGGTTGGCTATAGCCTATCTATTCCCAGATAAGGCCTCTAGCCACCCCCTAGATCTACCCTTGACCTAGTCGCCATGCACAAGGCAGCGAATTACCCCTAAGCCGCACAAGGACCAAGTCGCCACACGCAAGGCGGCAAATTCACTACCGTTACAAGAAAATATGAAAAGACACAGATAAAAATCTGAACAAAAGACTCCCTAGAATGAAGAGCGCTGAAGGAGATGTTGAAGATACGCCATGACCACGTCAGAGTTGAAGAGAGCGTCCTTCTTCAAATTTTCCGTTGGAAATCTCCTTCTCACTCTTGTTCCTCAATGTTGGTGTTGGGAGTTCTCTCTGAATTCGGAAGCTACGCGTGGCGTTAAGAGTTAACAAATCCACTAATAAGAAATAAAATATAATTAAAGTAGTGTTTATAGTATATGTTAAGCGTTATAAACATACATACTCCCCCTATGTGGATACTCCCCCTACATGAATGCATTTCCTAATGAACTCCCCTTAAATAAAAGATTTCTTTATTTCTTCATATATTCTCCCTTTTTTGTTATAATCAAAAGAAGGTGGGATAGAGTCATAGCAATATAAAACAATATGCATTTAGTAAAGATAAGTGCAACTTGAGTATAAATAGTGAACACAACGAAAACAATCTGTAACATCTTATAGAAATTGTAAGTACAAAATATAATAAACGTTTAACTCAAAATATTTTGATGTTTTGAATGTAAGAAATAAAAGTTGCAAGTTCATTTGTAATTTGTAACAAAAAGTAGCAAGCAAGATTATAAGAATATCAAGTAAAGATATGTTTATAATGTAAATAAATTTGCATTTCAAGTATACAAAAACATTGTAAAGAACATGCGTTGCTATCTAGTGCATTTACTCATGATTGTAGAAAATTGTATAGAGAAATTTTTAGTCCAATTCTCATGAGTGGAAGTATTATAAATGATAATGATGTGTTCAATAAGTGTGTTTTGATAAAGTATACAAGAGTATAAATCATACCACATGAAACTATGTAATGTAAGAACATAACTTGAATTCAACATAAACAACTTTACTTCCACAAATTTCAATGCACATAAAGATTTTCATTTTTATTTTTAAAGAGAAGTGGTGAAAATTTTGTTTGCACAAGACACATTACAATTTTTTCCAAGGTGCTCAACCTCACAATGCTCATTAAGACTTATCAGGAGGGTGAGTAGTGATTGGTGGAGTTAACCTTGTCATTCATTATTTGCTTTTTAGATTAGTGACAAAGGACTCCCAATTCACTTGTTTTTGCAAACATAGAAATTTTTATTTTATATACCACATTTCTCTAATCACAAGTGCATGAAGAACAAAGAATTCAAGAAAGAATTCAATGTTGTGTAGGTAAACTATTTATGAGATTCAAAATAAGTTCATATACTACACAACTATGCAATAAGATTTAAAACACATGTATATTAACAAAAATGTGTAAGTGAGAAAATCATTATCAAAGATAAAAACTTTACTCATACTTAGAGGCATGTAAAACATTTCTACACATGTAATCTATAACCAATTTTTTTTTTTTGCACATTTGAAGATGATATTCAAGACATGATAAAATCAAAACAATGTTTTTAAGAAACTTGAAGGTTTAAATTAAACATTGTAAAAAATATTTAAGCAATATACATATAATTATCCTTGAAATAAACATTTAAGCACATTTTTTTGTTTTGAATTTTTGATGTAAATAACAACAAACAAACAAAAAAATTTTAAAAAAAATTTATGAGCATAGAGGCTAACGCCAGGCATTAACTTCTTAACGCCGAGAAAGAACATCAATTTTTGACTTTTTGAAAAATATTTTTCATGATAAATTTGTAATATAAATAAGCCTTCTTACAGTTGAAATTTCAGACATTATGAAGTTCATATGAAGGCTCTTTTAGCATGTTTTTGGCGGTTTGTCTATAGTTTTTAAATGTTTATTGATTATTGATTTTTTTTAAAAAAATAATGCAAACAAATATAACAAAGTACATAAGATAATTTTGATAGCTCTTTATAAGGATTATAGTGACATTTCTAAGACACCTAATTCTAACCTAAGCATATGAAAACGTGCATCGGGTAGAGGTTTGGTAAAAATGTCGGCAAGTTGTGATTTAGTCCCTATAAAACTAATTTTAACATGTTCTATCTTAATATGATCTCTAATGAAATGATGTCGGACAACTATATGTTTCGATCTAGAGTGATGTACGGGATTGTTTGTGAGATCTATAGTGCTCTTGTTGTCACACTTTAATTCTATGTTATTTAGATGAACACCAAAGTCTTCTAACATTTGGGTCATCCACAAGGCTTGTGCACAATAACTACCTAGTGTGATATATTCGGCCTCGGTGGTGGAGAGAGCAACAGAATTTTGTTTCCTACTTGACCATGATACGAGTGAAGGGCCTATAAAATGACACGTGCCACTAGTGCTCTTACGATCTAGTGAACATCCCGCATAGTCCGAATCAGAAAAACTGTGTAGAATAAAACAATCATTATAAGGATACCATAAGCTTAATCTAGACGTTCCGATTAGATATCTAAAAATACGTTTCACCGCTTTTAAAAGTGATTCTTTTGGGTAGCATGAAATCTAGCACATAAGCAAACAGAAAACATAATATCGGGTCTAGATGCGCTTAAATATAGCAATGAGCCTATCATCCCTCTATATAATGTTTGATCAATAGAAATACCAGCTTCATCTTTTTCTAATTTTAGTGATGCACTAATTGGTGTATTAGCTTGTTTTAGGTTTTCAAATCCAAATCTTTTAAGAATATCATGAGCATATTTAGTTTGACAAATGAATATACCATCTTATTTTTGTGAAATTTGAAATCCTAGAAAATAAGTGAGTTCTCCTACCAAGCTCATTTCAAATTCATTTTTCATCACTAAAATTACTTCGTTACATAACTCTTCATTAGTGGCTCCAAAATGATATCATCAACATAAATTTGCAATATAATCAAATCATTATCTACATGCTTAATGAAGAGTGTATTATCCGCACTTCCCATTTTATAACCGTGCTTTATAAAAAATAATGTCAATCTATCATACCAAGCACGTAGTGCTTGCTTTAATCCATAAAGCGCTTTTTCTAACTTATACACATGATTGGGAAATTTTTCACTCACAAAACGGGGGGGGGGGGGTGTTCTACATAACATTCTTCTTTTATAATCCCATTCAAAAAGGCACTTTTAACATCCATTTGAAATAATCTAAATCTTTTAAAACTCGCAAATGCAAGAAATATTCTAATAGACTCAAGGCGAGCAACGAGTGTAAAAGTTTCATCAAAATCTACCCCTTCGATTTATGAATATCCTTATGCAACTAGTCTAGCTTTATTTCTTGTTATCCTAGAGTCACCATCTACTTTGTTTTTGAAAATCCATTTGATTCCAATAACCGGATGATTAGATGGCCTCTCAACTAAATTCCAAACCTTATTACATTCAAATTGATTTAATTCATCATTCATAGCTAAAAACCAAAATTCATCATTTAAAGCGGTTGAAACATTTTTTGGTTCTATTTCGGATACAAAACAAAGGTTTGAAAAAGACTCATGTAAAGAAGAACGAGTACTTACCCCTTTTGACAGTTCTCCTATCACAAGTTCCCTTGGATGATTCTTTGAAAATTGTAGCACACTTGGAGGTACATATTCTACTATCTCATGCTCCTTCTCTTCTTTTTCTTCTCCTTTTTCTCCAAGTGATTCATCATCCTTATGATCCAAAGGGGAAATAGGTTCGTCTTCATTTCCTGTATGATTAGAATCTATACAAGGAACAAACTCATCAAATCTTACATGTATAGACTCTTCAACTACTTTAGTTCTTTTATTATATATTCTATAAGCCTTTCTCGTTGAAGAGTAACCAATGAAAATTCCCTCATCGCACTTTTCATCAAATTTTCCTAGTGCAACTTTAGTGTTTAAAATGAAACATTTACAACCAAACACATGAAAATAAGATACATTAGGTTTTCTTTTAAAGTAAAGCTCATAAGGTGTCAATTTTAAAATAGGACGAAGCATGACACGATTAATGATATAACATGAAGTATTAACCGCTTCGGCCCAAAATGATTTAGGCAACCCATATTCACAAAGCATAGTGCGTGCTAGCTCTTGAAGGGTTCTATT
Source organism: Dactylorhiza incarnata (assembly GCA_033032865.1). NCBI lineage: Eukaryota > Viridiplantae > Streptophyta > Magnoliopsida > Asparagales > Orchidaceae > Dactylorhiza > Dactylorhiza incarnata. Next base: position 9,616,354 of record JAWHQI010000010.1, on the reverse strand, counting down.
TTTCCTCTCCACTACACCTTTTTGTTGTGGGGTGCGAGGAGCGGAAAATTGATGTTTAATTCCTAAATCATCACAAAAAGAAGAAAATCTATCATTTTCAAATTCTCCTCCATGATTCGAACGTATGCATTTAATCTTTAAATCAAGTTCATTTTTAATACGAATGCATAATTTAGTAAATTCAAGGAATGCATCGGATTTGGAGATAGAAATAATGTCCAACAAAATCTAGAATAATCATCAATTATTGCAAAAGTATATTTTCTACCTCCTAGACTAGAAGTGCTAACCGGTCCAAATAAATCCATATGAATTAATTGAAGAGGTCTAGTGGTAGAAATGACATTTTTGCTTTTAAAAGAATTTTTTGAAAATTTTCCTTTTTGGCAAGGCATACAAAGAGAAGATACATTTCTATTAAGCATAGGTAATCCCTTAATTAATTTATCTTTTGATAATTTTAAAATAAGCTTGGTGCTAGAGTGACTAAGACGTCTATGCCAAAGTTCTAATTCTTCATTTTTAGAAATAAAACATTTTAAAGAAGAATTTGAAAGATCATTAAAGGCAATCATATAAACATTATGCATCCTAGGTGCGGTGAGTATGACATCATTTGTTTTAGAATTTATAATTTTGCAAAGATTTCTAGATGATTCAAATAATACATTTTTGCCAATATCACATAATTGACTTATTGAAATTAAATTATGTTTTAAGCCATCTATAAATAAAACATTTGAGATTGAAAAAGAATCGTTACCCACTGTCCGATGCCCATGATCCTTCCTTTTCCGTTGTCACCAAATGTCACCATCCCTCCTTTCTTCATCTCAAGGCTAAGTAACTTTGATTTGTTTCCCGTCATGTGTTTGGAGCAACCCGAGTCCAAATACCACACGTCTTGTTTGTCCTTAGCCTGCCAACATACCTAAAAAGGAGATGAGAGTAAAGATCCGGATACCCAAGAGGTTCCTCCCATAGAATAGGTGAAAACCTTAGGCACCCAGATTTACTTTATAGCACTATGACCCTTTTTCCTACAGGAGTTAGAGGTGTGTCCAAATAAATGACATTTGGCACACGATATAAAAGGGGATGATACCTTTTTTGATGTTTTGGATAAACTCTTGTTGGAAAATGAGGTAACATTTGAATCTTTGGATTTATTATTAACAGAATTAATTTTTTTGGAATTATATCTAACGTTGGCGTTAGGAGTTAACGCCAGAATATAGCTTCCAGAACCATATCCAAGGCCATATTTGGCACTTCCATGGCATTGGTTGGCCAAGATCATGTCCAGAGATCTTTGCCCAACTCCAAACTTCTTAATAACCAAATTTAAAATTTGAATACGAGCTTTGAGAGTGGTGTTTTCCATTACCAACATAATGCACCGATTCGCAAAACTCTTCTTCCCATCCTCTATTTGAGAAAGAGAGGGTTTTAAAGTTCTTTCCAAATCCCCCTTCTCCTTAGTAAGAAGTTCAATAGTGGAGTGGGATTTAGAAAGAGCTTCTTCAAGTTCTTTCACTCTTGCCAAGGAGTGATTGCACTCTTGGCAAGATACCTTTTCTTTCCCTAATTGTTTAAATAATTTTTTGTTTTCTTTTAACAAAAGTTTATTTTCAGAATTTAGAAGATCAATATCTTTTAAACTTTTATCAAAGAATTTGCAAGTTTGTAAATACTCAATATATAAATCATCATAAGAAGTAGGGAGAGTTACCTCAATGTCGCTTTGGACACTGCTTTCATCTTCAGATGTCTCACCTTTTCCCATAAGACACATATTTGCCTCTTCTTCATCGCTAGTGGATGAGCCGCTTGAATCCTCAGAGGAGGAGTCATCCCATGTAGCCGCTTTTAGGACCTTCTTCTTCTCTTTTCCCTTGTGTCCTTTTTCTTTACGCTCTTTCAGATATTTTGGGCACTGGCTCCGAATATGTCTAGTCTTTCTACAATGGTAGCACTCTGGTGGTGGTCGTTCATCATCGTCATCATCGCTACCTCTATCTTTCTTAGATGAAGCTCCCTTTTTGATGAAATATTTCCGGAAGGTGTTTCTCCTTTCCGGATTCTTCATTAACCTTTTGAACTTCTTCACAAAATGGCTCTCCTCGTCCTCTTCAACATCATCTCCATTTGCCTCCTTTTTGACTTTAAGGCCAAACCCTTCTTCTTTGGCTCCAAGTTGTACTCTTGTTGTTGAATTTTGAGTTCAACATCATGTGTCTTTAGGTTCCCAATGAGGCTCTCAATTTGGAGCTTTTTCAAATCGTGCGACTCCGAGATAGCCGTCACCTTTGGATTGAACTTTGGAGGAAGAGATCTTAAAATTTTTCTCACCAAGTCGCCGTCGGAGAACACCTTTCCAAGTACTTTTTAGTCGTTGATGATCTTGGTGAACCTTGTGTACATTGAATCTACGTCTTCATCCGCCTCCATCCGGAATTTCTCGTATTCGGGTTCAAGTTGGAAAAGCATTGAATCCTTGACCTGCGAAGTACCTTCATGAGTGAGTTCTAAAAAATTCCATATATCATACGCAGTTTCGCAAGCACAAGTTCTATTAAATTCCGTTCTATCCAAAGCACAAAATAACGCATTCATAGCTTTAGCATTATTTTTGAATCGTAACTTGTCATTATCATCCCATCTATCTTTTGTTTTTTCCATAGTAATTTCTCCAACAACAATTGTTGGTGGAGAGTAACTTTGTTCTAGCATACCCCAAACGTCATTATCTAAAGCAGTTAACAAACAACACATTCTAGTTTTCCAATAATTATAATCAGTTCCGGTAAATAGTGGAGGTCTACTAATCCCTTGACCCTCAGCTAAAGCATGATCATTATGCGCCATTATTCCCGGTTGTGAAACCATTTTGGAATAACCTACCTCTGATACCAAGTGTTGGATCTGATGGCGCCCTTAGAGGGTGGGGGTTGGGGGGAGGGGGGGAGGGGGGTGGGGGGGGGGGGGTGATCAAGGGGTTTACAGTTTTATGGTAAACTGACAGATTTTACAAAACAGAAAAACTTTTTTTTGCTCTCTCGCTAACGCCTGACATTAAGAGTCAACGCCGGGCGCTATCTCTCAAGAAAAAGTATTTTTACAGAATATTCAAAGTTATGTTCTTTATGAAATGCACTTCAAGAAAAATTAGATGTACTGAAAAAGAATTTTATATTTCACAAAAATGATTACAAGGATTAAATTTCAATAGCGCTTGAAATTGGAGGCGACCACTTAAAAATCAATTTTTGTTCCTGCACCGGTCCTTCTCCCAAGGAGTGGTTGGTTATAGCCTATCTATTCCCAGATAAGGCCTCTAGCCACCCCCTAGATCTACCCTTGACCTAGTCGCCACGCACAAGGCGGCGAATTACCCCCTAAGCCGCACAAGGACCTAGTCGCCACACGCAAGGCGGCGAATTCACTACCGTTACAAGAAAATATGAAAATATAAAGATAAAATCTGAACAAAAGACTCCCTAGAATGAAGAGCGCTGAAGGAGATGTTGAAGATATGCCATGACCAAGTCGGAGTTGATGCGAGCGTCCTTCTTCAAATTTGCCATTTGAAATCTCCTTCTCACTCTTGTTCCTCAATGTTGGTGTTGGGAGTTCTCTCTGAATTCGGAATGAAATGCTCTCACAGATCTCTGGAATGTAGGCTTCAAAGCATCATCCTTGAGCAAACTAAATCAGGTCTTTAAATTGACACGGGAGCTAACGCGTGGCATTAAGAGTTAACGCCATCGTTAAGCATCGTGTACGGTAGTTGCTGAGATCGTGCAAACCGTCAGAATCGTGGCAGTTTGTAGAATCAATGCGGGCGTTAAGAGACAATGCTGGCGTTGAGTTTCATTCTCCTTTTAAATAGCTGGCATGCCATTTCGTCGAAAGTCATCAAATTTCATTGAACGAAATTTCATCGAACGCAATTTCGTCGACCGGCATCTCATTTCGTCGAAAGCCATTTTGTCATGCAACATCTCATTTCGTCGAATGCCATTTCGTTGAGCGGCAGCTCATTTCGTCGAACGGCTAGCGTCCAACGTTAAGACCTAACGCCTGGTGTTGTCTCTGGCTTCTCGACGAATTCATTCTCGGCGGATTCGTTCTTGACGACATTTCTTCCCGACGGATTCCTTCTCGACGAAAGTTAATGCAGGGCATTAACTACTAACGCAGGGCGTTAGCTCTCCTTTCAGAGAATCGTCATCAACCAGCATCCTGTTCATAGGGTTATATAACTATAGTACCTGCACACTATAAACACAAGCAAGATCAAATACATAGTGTGATTTGTTATTTCTTAAACTAAGAGAAGTGGAACACAAACTCCAACGTTCCGGTGGTGCGGGAGTTTCCTGATGTCTTCCCTGTTAGTCTTCCTGGTCTTTTGCCTGATAGAGACGTGGAGTTCGTTATTGATCTTGAGCCTGGTACTCATCCTATCGCTAAGGAACCGTACCGTATGGCCCCGCGTGAGCTAGAAGAGTTGCGTACCCAGTTAGATGAATTGTTGCAATGTGGATTTATTAGACCAAGTTCTTCGCCCTGGGGTGCTCTAGTGTTGTTCGTGAAAAAGAAGGATGGTTCTATGAGGTTGTGCATAGACTATAGGGAGTTGAATAAAGTAACCATCAAGAACAGATATCCGTTGCCACGAATCGATGATCTATTTGATCAGTTGCGTGGTAGTTCAGTATTTTCAAAGATTGATCTTCGATCAGGTTACCATCAATTGAGGATCCGTGAGTCAGACGTCCCTCAGACTGCCTTTTGTTCCCGTTATGGTCATTTTGAATTCCTGGTAATGTCATTTGGTTTGACAAATGCACCCTCTGCATTTATGAACACGATGAACCGCGTGTTCAAAGACTTTCTAGATCATTTTGTAGTGGTTTTCATCGATGATGTGTTGGTGTATTCCAGAAGTGCTAAAGAGCATGCTATGCATTTGCGCTTAGTATTGTCTACTCTAAGAGAGCACAAGTTGTATGAGAAGCTGAGTAAGTGTGAGTTCTTGCTTCCTCAGGTGTCCTTTCTGGGTCATGTAGTGAACAAGGATGGAATTACTGTAGACCTAGCTAAGATTTTTGCCGTGTTGAATTGGAAGATGCCTACAACGCCTAAGAAGATAAGGAGTTTCTTAGGGCTGGCAGGTTACTATAGGCGGTTTGTTCAAGGATTCTCGATGCTAACAGCACCTCTGACTAAGCTTACCCAGAAGAATACATCTTTTATTTGGAGTGATTCCTGTGAAGAGGCTTTCCAGGAATTAAAGAGGCGGTTGTGCAGTGCTCCTATTTTGGCCTTGCCGATCGAGGGAATAGAATATGCAGTTTATGTGGACTCATCTCACATTGGACTGGGGTGTGTTTTGATGCACGAAGGAAAGGTGATTGCTTATGGGTCAAGACAACTAAAAGTTCATGAAATGAATTACCCTATGCATGACTTAGAATTTGCGGCAGTAATTTATGCCTTAAAGCTTTGGAGACATCTTCTTTATGGAGTGTCATGTAAGATTTTTACGGATCATAAGAGTCTGAAGTATGTCTTCACCTAGAAAGAACTGAATTTGCGCCAGCATAGATGGTTGGAGAATGTTGCGGATTATGAAGTTGACATCCTCTATCATCCGAGAAAGGCTAATGTCATGGCCGATGCCCTGAGTAGAAAGACCATGCATGTCTTCAACCTTTCTGTGCAGTCCTTAGTAGATGAGTTTATGCTAATGGATATCTCAGTCGGTAGTAATACCGCACCTTCGAGTTTAGGAGCTGAAGAGCCTTCTTGGATTACCCTTATAAGACTGCATCAGAAGGAAGATCCTGACTTGCAACATCTCCAGAATAGGACTGAGAAAGGGGAATTACCAGACTTTTTAATTGATGATAAAGATACCCTGAAGTATCGAAATAGTTGTTGTATTCCCGCGTTGGAGGATATTCGAATAAAGATCTGTAGTGAGGCGTGTGACTCTAGTGTTTCTTACCATCCTGGTTCCACGAAAATGTAGAAAGACCTGAAGCAAATCGTTTGGTGGTCAGGTTTGAAAAATGATATAGCTAAATATGTTTCTGAATGTTTTACTTGCCAGCGCGTTAAGGAAGATCATAAGAGGCTTGTAGGTAAACTGAACCCTTTGGATATTCCAAGCTAGAAGTGGAGAGTATTTCAATGGACTTCATTCTCGGTTTTGCCGAGATCCCCTGGAGGACATGATTCAGTATGGGTCATAGTGGACAGATTGACAAAGTGTGCTCACTTTGTGCCTTTTGGGATCGGCTATTCTATGGAGAAAATATCATAACTTTATTTGAATGAAGTCCTCAGATTGCATGGTGTGCCCGTGAGCATTGTGTCAGATCGAGATTCTAGGTATATGTCTCAATTCGGGCAGAGTTTGCAGGGAGCTTTGGGCACTGACCTTAGATACTCTACCGCTTATCACCCTCAGACCAATGGTCAGACGGAGAGAGTGAATCAAATTTGGTAGATATGATCAGGTGCTATATTTTAGGTCATGGGGAAGCTTGGGATAAGCGTCTTGGGCTGATGGAATTTGCTTATAATAATAGTTATCAGAAGAGCTTCCAAATGGCCCCCTTTGAGGATCTGTGTGGGAGGCGTTACCGAACTCCCTTATTTTGGGCCGAGGTTGGTGAGAGCCCGTTGTTAGGCCCAGAGGCTTTGGAAGAAATGAATGATGTCGTGACTCATATCCGCGAGAAGCTTCGCATTGCTCAGGAGCGGTATGAGAAGTATGCTAATCAGAGAAGGGTGGATCTGGAGTTCGCTGTTGGGGACATGGTGTTCTTGAAAGTTTCTCTGATGTCGGGCATTAAGAAATTTGTGATGGAGCCAACCCAGTACCGCTTGGTGAAGCAGATTCTTTTGAAGGTTCAAGCCGCTACAATCTTTGCCCTCGAACCCGGAAGAATAATTAATTCCAATTTATTCAATGGTTCTTTTTGGATAATTATCTAGTTTAAAACTTTTGTGTTGTTTGTTATGTTAAGACAATTTTTATTTGGGTTGAACCAATTTGGACAAGGCATAAGTCCTCTTGGTTCAAGTTGGTTTGAGTCTTTTATTTTAATTCATGCACTTTATATTTGGCCATAGATGTTGAATGGCCGAGATTTTATCCCTAGGATGAATGGTTGTGAGAGATTATTGTAACTCTATTTATATCTCTTTTTAGAGATGAAAACCTAATGAGAATATTTTTGAGAACTTCAAATCAGCCCTCCTTTGGATATGCCGCTCCCTCCCTCTCTCCTAGAGGAAATTTTCGTCCCTCCTCTCTTGGAGGAGAGATCGTCTTCTCCGGTGTGACTCCGGTAGAATCTGTGGTAGTGTGATGCTCCGCAACACCTTTGTGAGACTCATTGGGTAACTTGTTTCTATCTCCCTTTCTCGGTGTGTGATTCTTCTAACTCTTCTTCTTGCTAGTAATTTTGGTGGAGTGAAAGTTTGGTGTTGCCTACGAAATTTTTGAATTAATCGCTTCCAATTCGAACATGTGAATGTTCATTTTATTTTTATAGATTTTAAAATGCGATTTGACTCTTTCTGTTCTCTTCTTGTTGGGGTATCATTTTACTAGATCTGAATCTTACATTTTAAAACGGCCTCTTCTCTTGCAAATTTTCATCTATTTAAAGATCATGTTTTTTGATAACGATGTTATTTAAATGTGAAGATGTTGATCATATTTCTTGTTGAGAAAATCCAAATTTTGCATCATTCGAAATCATTGGGAAAAGATTTATATCTACATCAATTTAATTAGATCTACATCAATTTGGTATCAGAGGTAGGCGTGCGAGTTTCTTAACTTCGAATCGATCTTTCTTTGTGTTTGATCTATAATTCATCTTGAGCGACGTCTGAGTTTCAATAAAAAAATCAAAAAAATGAAACAAAATTAAATTTAGGGTTGATAATTGTTTCCTATTCAGCATACCTATTGTATTTTTGGTAATTTTATTTTTGAGCTTTTTGGGCTGAAATTTTAAATGCAATTTAAAGACACCCTCAGGAGCCTACACAAAAAATTCCATAATTTTCTAGATTCGTTTCGTTGTCAAACAAAACCAACACTTTTAATGGTTTGATATTTGTTTCCTATTTTGCACCCCCTTGCTATTTTATTTTTAGTATTTTTATTTCTTAACATTTTGGGCTGAAATTTTTACTGAGTATTAAAGGCACTCTCACAAACGCACTCAAAAAGTTGCATAATTTTTCAACTTTTTTTCTTGGTCCAAATAAATTCGTGAACCATTACCATATAAAAGGATTTCCTGCACTGGCCAGATTTTTAGGTGTCCACTATTTTAGCCATAACTTTCTCAATTTAATTCCAAATTTCGAAATTCAAAATTCTGCAGATCCGTCTTTGAGTCCTCTACACATTTTCTATTGATCATAGTTTTCAAATATGCATTAAATTGGGTCATAAAATTCATTCATTCCCGCACTCTATGCACACTAGATCCGGTCAAGAATACAACACCTCTTCTCCTTCTAGTATGGCCGACGACCAACCTACAGACCAAGATCGCGATCCTATAGCTGTACTACGACATGAGATGAACCAGCAGATGGATGAGCTTCGGGGCATGTTCGCTCAATTTATGACCAGTAGGAATCCAGACCCTCCTCGGGGTAATCAACACCCTATTCATCAAGTCCCCAATGCTGATGATAATGCTCGTGATGTTCCCCCACGTGCGAGGCAGCATAACCGCAAAAATGAACAGGAACCTGATCTTACAAAAAAATTTAAGATTGACGCTCCTACTTATGATGGTCTCGGTGAACCCCAAAAATTTCGAAATTGGATCCTAGACATTGAATGTTATTTTGATTGGCACCATCTGACGGACCCGCAACAAGTTCAAGTGGCTAAAATCAGACTGATTGGGCATGCTAAAGTCTTTTGGTTGAATGAAGAAAGATGTTTAGGAGCAAATAATGGTGTTCCCCCCTGTCGGATGGCAAATTATGAAAAACCTCCTTAAGGACCAATATGTGCCCGCATATCATCGCACACAAATGTTTGATGAATTAGCAACCCTAAGACAAGGTGATAAATCTGTTTCTGAATATATGGGAGATTTAAAAGATAAAATGGTTCTGTGTGAGGTACGAGAGATGCCTGAAGTAACCCTCTCTAGATTCCGTAAAGGCCTTAACTTTGATGTCCAAAGAAAACTCCTTCGCTATGGTCACACAGACTTAAACACTACCTTTAATGCTGCTATAGATATAGAAAAACATCTTGCTTTCAAGTCAAAATCTAGAAATAATCAAAATAAGAGTAAGTCCTCTCAAAATACTTCCACTACGTCGTATAAGGACAAGGGCAAATATAAAACAGCTGATCAAAATATCATTGTCATTATGGCTAAAAATGTTAAAAATCCTAATGGTTAACAAATTCCTGTAGGTAAAATTACTAAAAATAAAACAACATGTTATGCATGTGGTTTACAAGACATTATGTCGTAGAATGCCCAACAAAAAAGAAAACCTTGACTTTGCTTGAACCTTCTAGCGAACCATCTGATTATGTTTATGAAGCTACTGATGAGTATGAGTCTGAAGGGGTACCTAGTGACATGGAAGATGATTCCAATGTTATGGTGATGCGTTGTATTTTGAGCACCCCTCACACATTTGATGATTGTAAAAGAACTAACATTTTCTCCTTAAACTTTAGGAGTGGTGAGAAATTTTGCAAACTGATCATAGATAGTGGAAGCTGTATGAATGTTGTGTCTGAAAATGCAGTTTTTAGGATGAAGCTTACAACTGAACCTCAGTCAAATCCATATCAAGTTGATTGGGTCAATAAAACATCTATCCTAATCACATCTAGATGCATTGTCCCACTGACCATTAAAGAATACTTTGATAAAATCTGGTGTGATCTCATTCCAATGGATGCTTGTCATATTCTTTTGGGTCGCCCATGGTTATTTGATAATGATGTTACTCATTTTGGGAGAGCTAATGTGTATGAATTTAAATTCAATGGAAAGGAAATTACGCTAAAGCCAACTCAACCCAAGGATCTATCTAGCAAAACAAAAGAAACCACACTACCTGCTGAGAAGAAAACATTAAGCTTGATTATTAAAAATGAATTTTCACGTGATACATTTGCTGGTGGAATTGTCCATGCTTTAATTTTATTACAATCTTCTGGTTCTAGAAGAATACAAGGATATTTATCCTGATGAGCTACCTTCTGATTTACCTCCCCTTAGGAATATCCAACATGCCATCTATCTCATTCCTGGATCTTCTTTGCCCAATCGGCCGCACTATAGATTTTACCCTGATGCACATCAACAGTTACAAAATCAAATTTCTAATCTTTTAAATAAAGGCTTCATTAGACATAGTATAAGTCCATGTGCAGTCCCTGCCTTACTTGCACCCAAAAAGGATGGTACTTGGCGGATGTGTGTTGATAGTCGCGCGATTAATAAAATTACTATTAAATATCAATTCCCTATCCCTCGTCTAGATGACTTATTGGATATGCTTAACGGTGCCACCATATTTTCCAAACTAGATCTTAGGAGTGGTACCATCAAATTAGAATTCGTGAAGGGGATGAGTGGAAAACAGCATTCAAATCTAAAGAGGGCTTATATGAATGGCTATTAATGCCATTTGGACTTTCTAATGCACCAAGCACATTTTCTCTAATGATGACTCATATCTTCCAACCCTTTATGGGTAAGTTTGTTGTGATTTACTTTGATGATATTTTAGTATATAGCACCTCTAGTTCTGACCACCTCTCTCATTTGAAAGCCATATTTACTATCTTCCGCAAAGAGAAACTATTTGTTAATCTTAAAAAGTGCACCTTTTTAGTGAATTTTGTTGTATTTTTGGGATATATTGTGAGCTCAGAAGGCATCCAAGTGGACCCTGAGAAAGTTGGACTCATTAAGGAATGACCTGAACCTAAGAGCATTAGAGATGTGTGGAGTTTCCATGGATTAGCAACCTTTTATAGACGTTTTATTCGTGATTTTAGTAGCATCATGGCCCTTATCACGGAGTGCATGAAAAAGGGTGAATTTGTTTGGACTAAATCTGCTGCTCATTCCTTCCAAGCTATAAAACATAAGATGACTGAAGCTCCAATCCTTTGCTTGCCAGATTTTAGTAAAGTTTTTGAAATATCATGTGATGCTTCAGGGACAGGTATTGGTGGGGTTTTAAGTCAAGAGGGGCACCCAATTGGGTACTTTAGTGAGAAACTTATGGGTCCCAAGCTTAATTATTCAAATTATGATAGGGAATTGTATGCCTTAGTTCAAAGTATTCGTTATTGGAGACATTATATCCTTCCTAAAGAATTTGTACTATTATCTGATCATGAAGCACTTAAATTTATCAATTCCCAACATAAGGTTAGCCCTCGACATGCTAAATGGGTCTCTTTTCTCCAAGAATACACATTTAATATAAAACACCTTAAAGGTTCTCACAATCGTGTAGCTGATGCTCTTAGCCGCATATCCTTACTATTGTTCATAATGCAAGTCAAAGTTATTGGCTTTGAAAGGATTAAAAATGAATACGTGGATTGTCTGGATTTTTAAGACATTTATTTGAGTGTTACAAGTGATTCTCCAAATTTAACTTCTGAATATTACATTCGAGATGGATATCTATTCAAAGGTTCCAAACTTTGCATCCCATGTTCTTCTCTTCGACACTTTCTCATTTGGGAATACCATAGTGGTGGGCTTGGTGGACACTTTGGACGTGATAAGACAATCTCTTTAGTAGAAGATAAGTTTTTTTTGGCCTAGATTGAAATCTCTTGTAGGAAAAGTTGTTAGTAGTTGTAGGACATGCCAACTTGCCAAAGGTAATAAAACAAATGCAGGTTTATACACACCTCTTCCTATCCCCTCCATTCCATGGGAAGATATGAGTATGGATTTTATCCTAGGCCTTCCTCCAACCATTCGTAAGCATGATTCAATCTTAGTTGTTGTGGACAGATTCTCTAAAATGTCTTATTTTATTCCTTGTTAGAAATCTAGTGACGCATCTCACATTGCCAAAATTTATTTTAAAGAGGTTGTTAGTCACCGTGGTGTGCCAAAAACAATAGTTCCTGATAAGGATGTTAAATTTACAAGTTATTTTTGGAAAACACTTTGGAAATTATTAGGTACTAAACTTCTATTCTCGGCGGCTTACCACCCACAAATGGATGGGCAAACCGAAGTTGTTAATAGAAGTTTAGGCAATCTTTTGCGGTGCCTTGTGGGCGAGCACAAGGGTACATGTGATTTACTACTTACTCATGCCCAACTTTCTTATAATAATTCAAAAAATAGATCTACTGGTCTTTCTCCCAATGAAATTGTTCATGGCTACAAAGCACCTGTGCCTCTTGACTTGATTCCGTTACCGCCATCATACAAAACAAGTCAATTTGCACAAGATTTTGCTCAACATATTCATGATTTACATAAAAACATTACAAAAAAACTAGCTTCTACATATGATCTTTATCAATCAAATGCTAACTTGAATATAAGGGCTCAAGTTTTTAATGTTGGAGATTTGGTTTTAGTACGCCTAATCCCTGAACGGATGCCTTCTGGCACCATAAAGAAGTTAGCCAAAAAGAGGGCAGGTCCCTTTAAAATTCTAAAAAAATTGGGTGATAATGCTTATGTTTTAGAATTGTCAGTTTATTGGAGAATTTCTCCTATTTTTAATGTTTCAGATTTAACACCTTATTTATCACCAACACCTGAACTACTTTGTCCCCCCTTTTTTTTCTTCTACTAAAACTACATCTCTTGGGGTGGGAGGTGAGTCTATTTCAGAGCATACTTCTACTACAGATCCTTTCGTAGTTACACATGGACACATTATACATGATGAAGTTTCAACTATTACTAATGCATTTCCAAGGTTTCCCAAAACCTCCTTTGTGCCTGACAGGATTTTGGATGAAAAAATTACTACCGATATTGATGGTGGCATTCATTGCTACCTTGTTCGTTGGAGAGATCAACCTATCTCAGATGATTCATGGATTACTGAAGCTGAGTTGGAAAGACTTGATGATGCTCTACTACAACAATACCGCTTGGACCACTCACCGGTGATGAGTGCTTTTGAGTAGGGGAGGATTGATGGATCCAACCCAGTACCGCTTGGTGAACCGGATTCTTTTGAAGGTTCAATCCGCCACAATCTTCGCCCTCGAACCCGAAAGAATAATTAGTTCCACTTTTTTCAATGGTTCTTTTTGGATAATTATCTAGTTTAAAACTTTTGTGTTGTTTGTTATGTTGAAACAATTTTTATTTGGGTTGAACCAATTTGGACAAGCCACAAGTCCTCTTGGTTCAAGTTGGTTTGAGTCTTTTATTTTAATTCATGCACTTTATATTTGGCCAAAGATGTTGAATGGCCGTGATTTTATCCCTAGGATGAATGGTTGTGAGAGATTATTGTAACTCTATTTATATCTCTTTTTAGAGATGAAAACCTAATGAGAATATTTTTGAGAACTTCAAATCATCCCTCCTTCGGATGTGCCGCTCCCTCCCTCTCTCCTAGAGGAAATTTTCGTCCCTCCTCTCTTGGAGGAGAGATCATCTTCTCCAGTGTGACACCGGTAGAATCTGTGGTAGTGTGATGCTCCACAACCCCTTTGTGAGACTCATTGGGTAACTTGTTTCTATCTCCCTTTCTTGGTGTGTGATTCTTCTAACTCATCTTCTTGCTAGTAATTTTGGTGGAGTGAAAGTTTGGTCTTGCCTACGAAAGTTTTGAATTAATCGCTTGCAATTCGAACATGTGAATGTTCATTTTATTTTTATAGATTTTAAAACGCGATTTGACTCTTTCTGTTCTCTTATTATTGTGGTATCATTTTACTAGATCTGAATCTTACATTTAAAATGGGCTCTTCTCTTGCAAATTTTCATCTATTTAAAGATCATGTTTTTTGATAGCGATGTTATTTAAATGTGAAGATGTTGATCATATTTCTTGTTGAGAAAATACGAATTTGTATAATTTGAAATCATTGGGAAAAGATTTAGATCTACATCAATTTAATTAGATCTACATCAATTTGGAAGGAACCACAAGTTGGATCCCCGGTATGTGGGACCTTTCAAGGTTGTTGAGCGCATCGGAGCTTCATCTTATAGACTAGATTTGCCTGCTTCTTTCCCAGATGTTCACGATGTGTTTCACGTGAGCCAGTTGAGGAAGTGTTTGCGTATTGACCGACTTGTTCTCGATTCAGTGCCCAATTGCATCCCAATATTTCCTTTATAGAAGAGCCTATCCAAATTTTGGATACTCAAGAGCGGGTGTTGCGGAAGAAGACGATCCTGATGGTTAAAGTTCTTTAGAGAAATCAGGGCGTCGAGAGCGCAACTTGGGAGCTGGAGTATGCCATGAGAGAGACTCACCCTAGTCTCTTCTCCTAGATTTCAGGTAGACCTTCCGTCTGTTTATCTTTGGATTTTCAGTGCTTTCCGTGATCGTTGGATTTCAAGTTTCAGGATGAAACTTCCTTTCAGGGGGAGTGTCTGTAACGCCCCTGGTTTTTCGTTAATTATTTGCGTGCCCGCTGTGACGTAATTTTGGCATAAGGGAATTACGTCAACTCGTCAGGATTATGTTTGAGCCTTAACTTAGTTAATGTATTTAATTTTGGTCGCGCGTGTGAGATTTCACATTATTTCGAGTTAAAGGGAAAACTCGGGGGTATTTTGAGTAATTATTGAGATCTTAGCTTCGGGAATTTTAATCTCAAGTTTGGCTTGTCGGAATTGAATTCTGGCTTCGCCGTTGGATTCGTAGCACCGATTTTCAGTTTAGGTGCGAATTCCGTGAAAATCCGAGGTGATTTAGTCGCACTCGTAGTGTAAATAGAATGGGAGAATTATTAATTTAATTAAACAAGGAATTAAGGTTTTATATAAATACCAAAATTTCCAAAGAACCCTATTCTTCTTCTTCCCCAAAGAGCCGATCTAGATTTTGTGCGAGAGCGGGAGAGGAGTGTCCCGAACTTCTTCCGGCCGGTGATTCGGGAGCTGTAGTGGACGGAATTGTAATCGGAGAGTAGAATCGGAAAGCTCTCGGTGAGATCTTCGTGCTAGTGGTAAGAGTTTCCTATTTCTTGGGATTTTTGGAGTCAAGGTAGCGACCTAACTCCTCTTTTTGGCCCGAAAAGTTTCAGGTTTTGTGTGCTCGGGTGAGTTCTTAGCCGATCCATAGCTTTTGGAGCACAGAACTTCGAGTTTGGAAGGTTTAAGGCACGTGGCTTTCTTTCCCCCTCTCTTTGCTTTGGAGTATTATTTTCTTGCCTTGAAGACTTGTCGTGTTGTTTAGCCTTTGATTCGAGCATCTTACATTGCTAACTAAATTCTTGAAATCCTTAATCTTCCCCTCAGTGTCTAAAGTTTCCATTATAAGTTTCTGACTGCTGCCTAGACCTTCTCCCTATTTTCACAAAGAATACCTTGATTTCTAGAGAAATGCCCTTGATTTCTCGAGAAATGCCCTTGATTTCTCGAGAAATGCCCACTTTAATCTCGAGAGCTGCCTAGACTTTCTCCCATTTTCTCAAAAAATACCTAGATCTCTCGAGAAATGCCTCTTCTTCTCGAGAATCGACTATTTTTCCTTCTTGAGAAATGCCTCCCGTTTTCTAGAGGAATGCCAAGTATTCTCTCTGTTTTCTCGAGAAATGGCTCCTGTTTCTCGAGAAGTGCCAAGACCCTTTTTTCCTGTTCTCTCGAGAAGTCCTTTCTATTTCTCAAGAAAGGCCAGTCCATTTCTAAGTCCTTGAGCTATGCCTCAGGCTTCCCCTATCTCTTGGGATCTCGTGTCTTCTAAAGTGTACAGGCATGTTGCCAATGTCTGTACTGTGTCCTTGATCATGATTACCTCCTGCCTGAGTTCTTATTCCTGCGGTTGTTATGCAAATTTCTGGGTTTTCTTTATGATCATTTTGAGCGGTGTTTTTCTCATTTGTAACCTTGTCCTTTGGATCCTTCTAGCTTTGTTCGCCGAGCTAAGTCTCGTGTGGTAACTAAAATTAATTAATGAGGACTATGGCCTTTAGCCTTGCACGGTGGCCATTGCAAGGGACATGAACAACAGGCATGGCATGTGGTCATGTTGGTCGTGTTTGCGGGGGGGGGGGGGGGGGGGGGGGGGGGGGGGGGGGGGGAGGGGGGTAGTGGAGATTCTTTTATAGCCTTGCACAGTGGCATTCTAAGGGGCATGAACTGCAGGCTTGGCCTGTGGCCCCGTGGTCCGTGTTTGAGTGGTAGTGGATAAAGGACCACCACCTGGTTTTGGGCTTTGGGTGGTAGAGGATAAAGGACCGCCCCCGTTTAAATTGAGCTGATCATTCTCATAAATAGAATTAACAAGATAAATAAACTTAGCTTGTATTTCTATATGGTGTTGTTACACTCATTGCATTTTTTAGCTCTATGCTTTAGAGCTTCTTTTCTCTGTAAGTTGGGCTTGGGTTGGTACCCCTTATGCCTTATTATTACCTTGTTTCGCAGGACTTTTATGCTTTTTTTTCTGCCACTTGTGCTTTCCTTGCTGAGGCATTCTTTGTTTTATTTGAATGCCTCAGGTTCAGAGCTGTAGCAGTTAGAGGTGTAGTTCAGAGACCTTGGGAGTTGTAGTTGCTGTCTTACCCCGCTGCTGCGAGGTAGTGGTAGTTAGTTTTCTTCGTGTGCTCAGACATGCTAGTTGGAAGCCAATGGGTTAGTATCAGGTTGTTGACGCCCATTGTGCCACTTTCTGTTACATTGTAGCTTACTCGCTAGTTATTGCCACTACTTTTCGATCTCGTGTATCTTGCTCTCTGGGAATGATTTATGCCTAGGTGCATTATAGTTATAAAATGATTTTCTTTCATTCTCATTGCATCTTTTATAGGTCAAATCCTTATATTTAAGTCACGTACAAGTATCTTCATACCCAATCTAAATCTAGATATGTGCATATCATTTCCTTTATGTCCAGACATTACGTTTATATAGGACCTTAATCGAAATATACCAAGTATTTTTCCGGTGCAATTACATATATACTTTCTTCTGTGGATTAGTTGATCCACTAACTGAGAGACACAGCTCTTACCCCAAACCTAATAAGTGATTTCAAGTAATGAGTCATCATGTAAACCTGTTTCATAATGAATAAGAATTCGGATCCCGCCTGGGCATCTGCAGTTGTCTCCTGCACGACGTGGCATCATGACGCGTATTTTCTCTACTCTGATATTCCTAAATGTTGAGAAAATGCGGGTTGTGACATAGCATGTCCTAGCCGTCTATGCCAAAGTTCTAATTCATCATTTTTAGTGATAAAACATTTTATAGATGATTTAGAAAGATCATGAAAACAAAATATATAAACATTATGTATTCTTGGTGCAGTTAGTAAAATATCTTTTGTAGTAGGAATGGATATTTTGCATAAATTAGTGGAAGATTCAAATAAAACATCTAATCCTTTATCACATAATTGTCTAATAGAAATTAGATTGTGTTTTAGCCCTTTTACATAAAGAACATTAGATATCGTAAAGGATTCGTTACCAACTGTACCACTTCCCATGATCCTTCCTTTTCCGTTATCGCCAAACGTCACGATCCCTCCCTTCTTTTCTAGGCTAAGGAATTTTGCTTTATTGCCGGTCATGTGCTTGGAGCATGCAGAATCCAAGTACGACACATCTTCATTGTCCTTAGCCTTCCTGCACATCTAGAAAGTAGATGAGAGTAAAGATCCGGATACCCAAGCGGTACCACCCATAGAATAAGTGGAAGCTTTAGGTACCCAAATTTGCTTTAAAGTAGTTTGTTTCACTTTCCTACGAAAACTAGACGTGTGAACTAACCTATAATAGTTTGCACATGAAATAAAGGGGGTTGAGACCCTTTTATTTAATTTTGTGTTATTCTTGCTGGAAGGAATTAGATTTATAGAAAAAAAGATTTTGTATAAGAAAATGCTTGATTTTTGTATGAGGTGCTAGCGCCGACGTTAGTGGCTAGCCCCGACGCTAGCCCTCACCTCGATATCCGAGCCCAAATTTTCCAGAACTATAGCACTGGTTCCCTAAAATCATATCCAATGATTTTTAGCCTATTCCAAATTTTTTAATGGCCATGGTGAGATCATGAACTTGTTCTTTAAGCGATGAATTTTCTTTCACAAGCATGACACACCTATTTTCAAAACCCTTTTTATTATTCTTAATTTGCAAAAGAGAGGTTTCTAATTTCCTTTCTAATCCCCCTTCTCTTTTGTATGAGTTTTGGCATGGGAGAGGGATTTAGAAAGAGAATCTTCAATATCTTTTGCCATTTTAATGGAGTGATCACACTCTTGACAAGAAACCTTTCATTTTTCTAAAATATTTAATTTTTTGGAAAACTTTTGATTTTCTGTAATTAGAGATTCATTTTCATGATTCAATAAAATGCTATCTTTCATATTTTTATCAAAAGCTTTGCAATTTTCAAGAAATTCATTAAAAAGTTCATCATAAGTGGGAGGAGTTATCTCATTGTCGCTAAAAACATTACTATCGTCGTCGTTGTTTCCATGTCCCAAGAGGCACATGTTTGCTTCCTCATCTTCGCTTGATGAAGACCTGCTTGA
The DNA here is from genome assembly GCA_033032865.1 of Dactylorhiza incarnata. NCBI lineage: Eukaryota > Viridiplantae > Streptophyta > Magnoliopsida > Asparagales > Orchidaceae > Dactylorhiza > Dactylorhiza incarnata. The sequence goes on along the minus strand of JAWHQI010000010.1, from coordinate 9,597,604 downwards.
TTCTTTGGAGGAGGAGGAGTCATCCCATGTTTTAGATTTTAACACCTTCCTCTTTTCCTTCCATTTGTGCCACTTTCCCTTTTTCTCCTTCAAAAACTATGGGCACTGGCTTCGAATATGCCCGGTCTTCCTGCAATGATAGCATTTCGGTGGAGGCCTTTCTTTTTCATCGTCTCTCTCCTTTTCCTTCTTTGAAGATGACCCTTTCCATCTTCCATCCTTTTGGAGATATTTCCGGAAGGTGTTTCTCCTTTCCAGATTTCTCATGAACTTTTGGAAGTCCTTTACCAAGAGACTTTCTTCATCTTCATCCTCATCCTCTTGGCACTCCACCTTTGATTTTAGTACCAACGCCTTCTTCTTTGGCTCATTGTTGTATTCATTGTATTGAATATTTAGTTCTACCTCATGGGTTTTGAGATTCCCAATGAGGCTCTCAACCTAGAGCGTTCTTAGATTGTGCAACTCCGAGATGGCCGTCACCTTTGGATTGAATTTTGGAGGAAGAGATCGAAGAATCTTTTGGACCAAGTCGCCGTTGGAGAAGGTCTTTCCAATAGCATTGTAGGCATTGATGATCATGGTGAAGAGTGTGTACATTGCATCAATATCTTCGCTTTCATCCATCCGAAACTTTTCAAATTCTGACTCTAGTTGGAAAAGTTTTGAATCTTTAACCTGCGATGTACCTTCATGAGTAATTTCCAAATGATTCCAAATTTCATATGCAGTAGTACATGCAAAAATTCTATTAAATTCATTTCTATGTAACGCACAAAATAAAGCATTCATGGCCTTGGAGTTATTTTTGCATTTAAGTTTATCCCTATCATCCCATTTATCTTTTGGTTTTTCTAGTGTTATCTCTTCAACTACAATTGTTGGAGGAGAGTATTCCTCTTCTACTATAATCTATACCTCAATATCTAGGGTCATAAGAAATATCGGATCCTATTTTTCCAATAATTATAATCTGACCCAGTAAATAGTGGAGGTCTACTAATTCCCTGACCCTCGGAAAAAAGCGAGATCATAAGACGCCATTATTCCTGATTTTTAAACCAATTTGGAATAACCTTCTCTGATACCAATTGTTGGATAATTAGGCGCCCTTAGAGGGGGGTGAATAAGGGAATAAATATCTTTTTATAAGTTTAAGCAATTTACTAAATTGTTTTTAAATAAATGAGAGTTAAATAACAATTTTGCTGAAAATAATTTGCAATATAGGAATTAACGCCAAATGAAAGAAATCAAGTAAACACAAAAAGAGACATGATTGTATTATATAAAAATGGTGTTTACATAAATTTGATTTCAATATTGCTAGAAATAGGAGGTGTACAAATACAAATATTTTTTCCTTTTCTATATCGGCTCGTATCCCCAAGAACCAGTTGGATTTAGCCTATCCTTCCCCAGATATGGCCTCAAGCTGCTCAAGCCAATCCTTCCCCGGATATGGCCTTGAGCATCCCCTAGATCTAATCACCTAGACCTAGTCGCCAATACATGCGGAGAATTCTCCCTATGCCACGCAAGGACCTAGTCGCCAACACAAGGCGATTTAAAGATTCACAATAAGGAAATAATATAAATAAAAACTCCCTCTATGAGATTTTATGGAGTTGATGATGAAGGACCACTGTAGCATAAGCGAGGTTGAAGCGATCATTCTTCGGATGCAGCGTGATGGATTTCTTCTATAGAAATCTTCTTTAGCTTTGAGTGGGAGAAGACTTTTCGGTAGAGTAACAACAATGGAATTTTGGCACTTGTATTCTCTCTCGGATGATGTTTCAAAATGAGAGAGAAAGCTTCAATTTATAGACCTTCGAGATAGCGCATGCGCTGGCTCCTAACACCTACGGTAGCGTTCATGTAGAGACGGTTACGAAACTATCACGGCGTGGCGTTGTTCACGATCTGGAGATAACGCCAGGCGGTAGCTACTAGCGCCTACGGTAGCGCTAACACCTGCGGTAGCTCCTAGTGCTGGCATAGTCCTCTATTTCAATAATTTGGTTCCAAGCTGCTTTCAACCTGTGGAGTATTGCTCCTATAGTTCCTGCACACTATAAACACACGACAAGCAAGATCAAATATATGAGATTTGTTATTCTCAAACAAAGGGATGTGACACACATGTCCAATAGACTCCCCCCTTGCCATGTTATTTTCCATTTGCTACTATTTTACTTCCATGTGATTTAGACAAAATGTATTATATATCGTTTTTCTGCTAGAAATCGTGTATATGACCCAATTAACAAGTAATTTATCAAGTTCATCAAAAATATACGAATTTGCCGATTTTCCCCTAAGTCACAAATTGTCGATTATGTTCCGCCAAATTTGCCGAAAACCTTAGGATTCGACGAATTGGTTTCGTGTAGCTGTTGAGTCGCGTTTCGTAGAGTAGTTAAAGCGAATAAGCCGAATTCGTCGAATTCATTTCGGCAAATTTATTGAATGACTAGGCTTTCATCAATCAGTTTTAGACTTCCAGCTAGTAGTTAAGTCATTTCGGTAAATTCGTTGAATTCCTTCGATAGAGTTTTCGCCGATTGTCCTTGTAATTTGGCGAATGTATTTCACCAAATTCGTCGATATCCTTGGTTTCGTTGAGTGCTTTCGACGATCTTGTTGTGAAGGTGGTTTTCCTTGGAGTTTTTCTCCGGGTTTTTCTGTGGTATCTGTTTCGGTCAGGATTTTGTGAACCTCTTTTCCCAATCGGTTGTTTTTGGGCTGTTGGTGTAGTTGGACAATGAGGCCACTACCACAGTGCCTATTTTCCTTTCTGTGGACATGTAGACTATTGGTTGTGTGGGATGTAACCACCGCCACAGTGCTTTTGTGCCTTTGATGTTTTGGTCTGATGGTTGGTTGGAAAGAATGCCTCCGCCTCAGTACTATTTTTGGCTGGGATAGTGGTTCATTTCTTGGGCAACTCGATACCTTTTCCTTTTGGACGTTGTTGGAATGCAACTTTGACCGCACTTTGTGCCAGTCTTTCCTTACTTGTTGAATGATAATACTTCTTTATTGATTTTGTTGATGTTTTACAGCCTTTTCTCGGTGGGTTGGTAATCCACTTTTGCTAATATTTCTCTTACTCTTTGATTATGATGTCTTTTCATGCCTTTGTGCTGAGGCATTCTTTTCTTTTGAATGCCTCGGGTTTGGATTAGTAGCAGGTTGAGCTGACCGAGTTCAGTTTTCGTCAGATCCGCGGTAGTTGTTTTCTTAACTCCTTTTGGAGAGGTAGACTTTTGATTTCTTTTGAGAATTTATTAAGGTGATGAGTTCGTGTCAGTTTGTTGATGCCCACAGCCTGAGTTCTTTCTGTGTTTGAATTATTCTTGCAATTTAAGCTACTACTGTTACCTTGCTATTAGTGCAAATGCTCTTGGGAAAGTTTTATGTTAGGACGCATAGTAGATATTTTACATACAAAAATCTGCATAATTCTTCATACATGACATCACTTTTAAAACTATCATCCTTCTATTTTGAAGCTCGTAAAAGAAACCTTTTTACCTATACTAAATCTAGAAGCTGCATATCATTAGAATGCTGGTTGGTTAATCATGCTCATATAGGGTAAATTAAAGTAAATTATGTATTTTCCGCTGCGTAAATTTATACTTTTTTTATAGACTAGTTGATCCATTAAACTGAGGGACACTGTGTTTGAAAACCTTAAACTTAAACTATATTTTAAACTCAACTTAATGACTTTCTAAAGAAACATTGGAGGTAAAGCTGCCTGAGCGTCTGCGGTTGTCCCCTGCATGACGTGGCATCATAACGCGTATTTTCTCTTACTCTGATAATATATTTATATATATTGAGAAACTGCGGGTTGTGACAGTAACAAGCATGATTGATATATAAAGTGAATTTTGAGATACCTTCTTATTTGTGGATGAATGTCTATTTACCGGTGCTTATGTCGATCATTCTCTTCTTTTGAACGAGCTAACTTATTATCACTTGCGGCCTCGTTGGAGAATTTTCATCATCGGCGATAATTTTCTCTGATAATTTCAGTAATTATCTTCATCTCAGCGGTCTATATTTTATGAGATAGAGAATAACATTCAATCTCAATGCTTTTAGGTCTTGTTGAACTCGAATAAACGATAATTTAAGAGAATGTTGTATAATAGTTGGAGAATAACAATCAATAGTGGCAGTCTCGTAAGTGTTAAACCACCTAAACCATGATAGAAATTAGTATGAGTTTTATGATACCTGTATGAGTCCGCTTGTTGCACTGCGATCTTGAATTTTAAGATCTTCAGAGATAAAAAATCATAACTCTCAAATGTTGATTCCCGAATAGCTTTTAAAAAGAGCAAAAGTGGTGATCTTCAATGATTCAGACCGCTTCTTCCTAGGATATTCAGATAGAAATGATCCTTCCAAAGAGGATGACCAGCGATTTCCTATTTTTAGATCGCTATCTTAGCTTCTAAAACCTGCAGAGACAAAAAAAATAGTCTGAAAAATAATGATTCCCAAATGATTCTGAGATCGAATAACCAGCAAATCTCATACTTTTCAGATCAATTATGAGAATAGTTATTTAAGTTGTATAATCATATAAGAAAATAACCAGCGATCTCTTGTATTCTTAAGACTATTTTGAACTTAGAAGAAACCCTGGCGGTGATCTCAAATTGTTCACACCGCCCTTCATAGCTTGGAATCACAAAAGTTGTCCACCTGAAAATTTTTATAAGGCCTTGAAGAACCTTAGGCGGCGGTCTCAAATGTTCTAGACCGCCCCATTCCCAAAAATGATTCAATACTGAGACCGGTGGTCTCCACAAATCTCAGACCACTCCTTCATAATAACGGCTTGAAAGGTAGAATCTGTAATGATCTAAAGGGTAGGTGCGGATAGGCCAGCATTGCTTTCCTCAAAAGATCATTATAATTCTATCATTTTTTCAGAAAAAGAGATAGAGAGAGAGAGGTGGACAACTCCAAATGATCAAAAGGGCAGGTGCGGCTAGGCCAGCATTGCTTTCCTCAAGAGATCACTAAGGTTGTTCCCACCATAAATAGAGAGGGAGAGAAGAGAGGTGAACAACTCTAAATGATCAAAGGGGTAGGTGTGGTTATGCCGCGGTGGCTTTACCGACATTGCTTTCCTCAAGAGATCATTAAGATTGTAACACCTTAGCCATTCAAGGGCTCTAAAAAACATCAATAGATGTAACTGACCTTCTCTTGGCTATCCTTACTCCAATGAGTATTTGAAGGTTACATAGCATGATGATTCATAGGGCAGGTGTGGTTATGCCGCGGAGGCCATACCGACATTGCTTTCCATGAAGGATCATCAAGGTTGTAACGATGTTCTGAAATGCATAACATAGCTGATCATTCACCCAGACCTCCCATGATATAGTGGTGTGTCATATATTAGCAAGGACCTGGCATCCTAAAGTTCCTCCACACGAGCTTGGCGGGCTACTACTACACAAGTGTGAAATCTCCCTGCTACTTGTGATCCTGGTAGATTTACATCTCAAGCTTCAAGTCGAGGGGGCAGCAAGTAGGATCCATCGATATCTCATTTGGTAGGATCTCTAGCCTTTGACAGTCATTTAATAAATCCTCCATTCTTCCTTTCCGATATACGTCATGCAAGAGATTACAACCACATCACAATGCTTGTAAAAAATGAAGGAAAGAAGAAAAAACTGTAACGAATACAGGTTTTTAAGAGAAGAAGCGCTTGAGATCATTTCCACTCCAAGTGTGAGATATATCCTCCCCTTCATAAGTTTGGAGATGATAAGATCCATTTTGAGCGCTTCTTTAACTATAAATGGCCCTATCCAATTTGGGTTCAGCTTTCCAATCGAGCCAGATCTTGCCGCAGTATCAACTTTTTTGTGGACGAGATCGCCATCAACAAATTCTTTAACTCGAACATTTTTGTCAAAATATTTAGCCATTCTTCTTTTTACTTCCTCCTGCCTGATTGTTGCTGCATCCCTCAGTTCTTTGATGAGATCAAGGTTGCATTTCAATTCTTCATCATTTCCTTCCATCCAATCATCTTGATGTTGTTGAGATAATAATACCCTTGGACTATTAACTTCAAATTCAACGGGAATGATAGCTTCCGAGCCATGAGATAATTTGAAGGGAGTTTCTCCAGTAGCTAATGTTGGAGTCATCCTCAAAGCCCAGAGTACTAAAGGTAACTATTTAGCCCAATTTCCTCAGAGATTTTCCACTTTCTTCTTCAAGAGGTTGATTATCAATTTGTTAGCAGCTTTTACTTGCCCATTACTTCTTGGATGATGCACGGAGGTGAACCGCAACTCCGTGCCAATTAGATCACAAAAATTTATCAGATTGGAGTTGTTAAACTGAGGAACATTATCTGTGATTATCGCCATTGGAATTCCATGCCTGCATACTATCTCCCCCCAGATGAAATTCCTCATAACTTATGTAGTAGTTTTAGCTAGTGCCTTGGCCTCGATCCATTTGCTAAAATAATCAATCATCACTAGAATGAATTTTCTTTGTCCACTAGCTAAAGGGAATGGTCCGATCAAATCCATTCCCCAAACTGCAAATGGTCATGAAGTTGTTATTGACTTAAGGTATTGAGCTGGTTGATGCTGAAGAGGAGCAAACTTTTGGCATTCGTCATACTTTTTGGCGAATTTCTCTGCACCTTTCCTCATCTGAGGCCAGAAATAACCTTGCCTTAGAATCCTCTTTTCTAAGGTTCTAGCTCCAGAGTGACCGCCGCACTCTCCCGAATGTACTTCTCGAAGAATAACAGGAATTTCCTCTTGAGAGACACATCTTGCCAAAGGTGATAGAAACATTTTTCTCTAGAGGATTCCAGCAACAAGATAATAATAAGTTGCCTTTAACTTAAATCACTTTTTATCTTTTACCTCTGGATGAAACTCTCCACTTGAGAGATAGAGAACCAAAGGGCCCATCCAGGATGGTCGTTGATCAATCAACATGATATCTTCTTCTTCAATAGCTGGATGTAAAAGTTCCGAAGTAGTTCGTCCTTAAAGGAGACCGAATTTGGCCAACTCATTAGCTTCCAAGTTCTCTTCTCTTGGAATGTGCAGAATAGTGAAGCTTTTGAACTTTCCCATCTCGATCTTCACCAGCATTTGATATTGCTTTAAAATTGAGTCTCTAGTTTCATACGTTCCATTCACTTGAGATGACATCACCAGAGAATCAGTTTTAACTTGGACATCTTCGATCCCTAGCTCTCTAGAAAATCTCAAACTGGCGAGCAAGGCTTCATATTCTGCCTGATTATTTGTTGTTGGGAAGTGATACTTGAGAGATTGATTCTATCTAACCCCATTGGGATTGATTAACACGACTCCATCTCCTGATGAATTTCTCTCGGAAGCTCCATCCACGTAGATTGTCCAAGCAAAAGGTTTTCCAATCTCTTTTTCAGATCTAACCTCCTTGACATCAATCATAAAATCTACTAGCACTTAGGCATTTATTGTCACTCTAGGAATGTAGGAGATATTGAACTCACTGAGTTCTATCGCCCATTTTGCTAATCTACCCGAATGTTTTGGCTTTTCCAACACGCTCTTTAATGGAAGATCAGAGACGACCAGAATAGAATGGTCCTGGAAGTAAGGCCTTAACCTTCGTGTTGAAACCACAAGCATTAAGGCCAAATTTTCTAAAATCAGATATCGAGCTTCCGCATCCCTCAAAACTTTACTCACGTATTAAACTTGATACTACTTCTTCTTTTCTTCCCTTACTAGAACAGAGCTGATAGCATCAGAACCAACTCCCAGATACAAAAAGAGATCTTTTCCCTCTCTTGGGCTTTGGAGTAAAGGGGTGGACATTAGCTGCTTTTTGAGTAGATCAAACGCATCATCACACTCTTTTGTCCATTCAAACTTAGCTCCTCCACGGAGAGTTTTGAATAATGGAGCACTCTTATCTCCTGAGTGGGAGATGAAATGGCTCAAACCTACCATCCTCCCACCTAATTGCTGGACTTCCTTAGGGGTCTTGGGAGGTGACATTTCCAGGATAGCTTTCACCTTATCAGGATTTGGCGCAAAGCCATCTGAAGTAAGGTGGTGCCCGAGAAACTTCCCCTTATTTGCTCCAAATACACATTTCAAGAGATTTAATCTCATATTGAAAGCTCGGAGGGTTGTGAAGTTTCATTCAAATCGTTGATATGAGCTGAGAAAAGCTTGCTTTTTATTAAAAGATCATCAACGTAAACTTCTAAATTTCTCCCCTTTTGAGTTTTGAAAATGGTGTCCATCATTTTCTGATAGGTGGCACCATCATTTTTTAGCCCGAAAGACATTACGAGATAGCAAAAACAGCTGTCATTCGTGATGAATGAGGTGTGAGGGATATCGGGCTTGTGCATTCTTATTTAATGATAACCGTAGAATGCATCTAAAAAACTCATGAAAGAGTACCATACCGTAGAATCTACTAAAGAATCTATCCGAGAAAAGGGGTAGCAATCTTTAGAGAAAGCTTTATTGAGTTTTGTGAAATCCACACACGTTCTCCATTTTCCTCCATCCTTTTTCACCATTACAACATTCGATACCCACTCTGGGTATTGAATTTCCCTAACAAAGTTAGATTTGTGAAGCTTTTCCACCTCCTCCCGGATTGGTTGAGCTAATTTCATTGCAACCGCTCTTTTCTTTTGCTTCATCGGAGTAAAAGCTGGATCAATGTTGAGATGGTGACAGGCGACATATGGATCAATTTCAGGCATATCATCCGCTGACCAAGCGAATATATCCAGATTTTGCAGCAGGAAAGAGATAAGCTGATTCTTTTCAGCTTCAGGCAACTCAGCGTTGATTGAAAGCTTCTTTCTTTCATCTTCATCACTGATGGGCACTGCTTGAGTTGCTTGGGCAGGTTCCAAGTAAACTCCATCTCTTGACTCTTCTTCCACAACCTCTTCTTCAGCTTTAGCATGATTAAAGACTTGAGGGGCTAAAGAGGTCTCAGCTACCTGAGGGGGAAAATATGCAGTCATGTTAACTGGCTTGACATAGCATTCTCGGGCTTTCCTCGGATCGCTCCTGATCCAATATTGTTTTCCATTTAGAGCAAACTTCACTGCAAGGTGGTAGGTGGAAACTACCGCTTGATATTCATTCAAGATTGGCCTCCCAAAAATTGCGTAGTAACTGCTCGGAGCTTCAACGACTATGAATTTGACCAACTTTGTGATGTCTACAAGCATCACTGAGAGCGTGACATTCCCATATACTTCTTTCTTCTCTCCATAAAACCCATAGAGTGGCCATTCGGTGGAAAGAAGAGTCTTTTCGGTCTCAGAGCCTCAAAAGCTGGCTTGAAGAGAAGATTTACTGAACTTACTGTATCAATCAGAATAATCTCAACTGTATAATTCTCTATGACTGCCTTTATAACGATGGCGTCGTTGAAAGGATTGGCCATTGCATGCAGATCCTCTTATCCGAAAGTCACAGTCCCTCGGACTGGAGCAGAGGAGGAGGTAGCGGCAACCTATGATCTGAAAACTCTAGCCTTGCTAGCCTTCCTTGAAGACTCTAGTCGTGCTACCTCATAGATGCAAAAAAGATAACCCATAGTTCCTTCATCATTTGCATCCACACATTCTCCAGGATAACCAATGTTGTCATGATGGCCAACATCTTCGACCTCTTCACACTCCTAGTCTTCTGCCACTTCTTTGCTCTTGGAGGTGGAGGATTTAGAAGGATCAACTTTTTGCAACAGCCCTTGCAGCTTCCCTTCCTTCAAGAGCTTTTCCACCAACATCCAAAAAGCTCTGCAATTCTCTGTCAGATGAACTTTCTCTCTATGATGCTCATAATAAAGAGAAGCGTTTCTGAATATGGGATCAGATTACATATGTGCAGGCCTTTTGTAGAAAGGCTGCTTCTCGAGGATCTGAACCACCTCACTCATCGAGATGTTGAGTTCAGTGAATGATTCTTGAGAATCATTAAAAGAATGCTGAGGGAGCGGGGGAGGAGGCTGAACAAAGTGAATTTGCTGAATCGGAGCCTGCATGGGAGCTGGAGTGACTGGAGCAGGTAGCAAGGGCACTTGTGGCTGAAGCTATTGATTGCCTTGGTAAGGACGGCGATGACGGAAATTCCTTCCCCTTTGAGCTGGAGGTTGGAATTCTTGATGAGGCAGCTTTGACGATGGAGGGGCCGGAGGAAAACCTGTGGAGCCTTTCTGAATCGCTTTGCAAGTCAAATTGGAAACATAGACGGGGATGTTTACTTCCCCTTCTATGAACCTATTTACAATGCTAATTAATTCCTGATAAGAACTCGGTTCTTTTGTTGTGACTTCAAACTTCAGAGGACCCTCCTGCAGACCATTTATTAAGGTGACAAGATATAGTGAGGGATCGACATCCCTTATTCCCAGAATCTCTCTTTGAAAATGGTCAATGAAGCAAGTTGTAGTCTTGAAAGTGCATAGTGTGCCTCTGAGAATCCTCTAAGGGGGGTGAATAGAGATTTAAAAAATATTTCTATCCTAACTGTGTAATCAATAAACTAATCTAAGGATATATGCTTAAACAAGAACTCAGACAGAATAAACTTGTGCTGAAATATAAAACACAAAGCAGTAAGGTAAACTAGCTATAGAGACAGCACAGAAAATTTATCCAACCAGAAGACACACATATTTTTATAGAGGTTCCCCAAAATATGGGTACTCCCCTATTCTACCACTTGGTAGGAATGCACCAACAGTGCCTGAGTCTTTTGATAAGGAGACACTCAGAACCACCAGATCTTTTGATAAGGAGATCTTGAACCATTGAATCCTTTGAAAGAGGGATTCTCAAAACTCTCTACCAGATCTTTTGATAAGGAGATCTTGAACTACTGAATTCTTTGAAGTGGGATTAATAAAACTCTTTTACAGAATGAGAAAGAAAGAAGAGAAAGAAGGTTGTAGGAATTCTGTTCTTAGAATTCTTGTGAGGGTTGTATGAAGAACAACCAATTATGTTCCACATGATCTGCTCTTGATTAGCCCCTGCTTCTGATAGTGATGAGTTGCATGTGCTTTGTATGTCAGATCCTTTTTACTTCTGCTGATTGTGATCTGGCTAGTATAATATTGTGAGGAAGAGCAGCTTCCAGATCCCCTGTTCTATTAGATGAAGAAACACAAAACCTTTTTCTTTTTGTTTCTCTTTTCTGTATATAAGTTCCTGAGAGAGAAAGAAGAAGAGGAAGACCTAGCAAGAAGGAGACGACTGATTGTGATTAATGCCTTGTTTGTTTCTTTCATCTCTTCTCCTTTTATTCTCTCTATTCAATTTCAAATTTGTTTCCCTTTCTGGTATGCCTTGAAAAGGTAATCTGCTGACGATATTCTCTTTCTTTCCTCTTTAATTCTCATCCCGACCACCTACAAGGAATATTGTTCCAAGAAACCTTTTGTGTCCTTCTTTAATGCTTCTTTATATTTTAGGAAATTATTGAGCCATTGGTGGAACGGTCTTGAAGGATGTGGGCCATGAAAGAAGGATCAGAGAGACAGCTGAAAAGATTACCTTTTACAGACTGTATTCGACGTAACATAAAATTCATTTCTTTTCTTATCGATGTAGCTTCGAGTTCTTCTAGGAGCTGCTTCGATTTCATCTCTGCTCAGAATGAACTATGCTGGTCGATGTGTACGTCGTGTTGATCTGCCTGGCTCTGAGCTTCATCTTCTAAATTTAGATGAAGTCGACGTCATGGCTTCGATAGATAACATCTTCTGCTTTGAGTTGAAGTAGAAGCTGCGTCGACTTCCCTAGTTACTCTGACAAGTCCCTGCCCTTTACATCGATATCTATTCAACGTAACATCGACTTGAGTTACTTCGACAGAAGGGTTGATCCACCTGGACTTCTAGTCAGAGCAGCGTCGATATGCACTCGATGTTGCGTCGAATTCTATTCGTCGTAAATATTAACTTAGCCCAATTTTGCTCCCCTTGATCTGGTCCTAATACCCTATGTTGAGTATGACATCCTAAGACATCTAATGACTAGATTACCCTTACTATACAATGGGTAATTTATTCCTATAGGATAAAACCACTTTTGGTTAATTTGTTTTGTTAAATCAAGGGTTTTTTCCAACAATCTCCCCCTATTTATCTTAACAAATTTTACAGATTGAATAAAGTGATTTTATATATTCTTTGTATAAATACACATAAATGCATACAAGACATCCTGGACATAAAAATGAAATACATACAAGACAACATTTGTACATATAGAAAATAACATATTGTTTTTCACAGATCATTCTAATGTCAAGTCATATGTAGATATCCAGAGTTTTTTTTCAGGAGAAATATTTCTTACACAGCGCCTCATTGCTTCTTCTCAGGGGTTTTTCTTTTTCTTGAAAATACTTTTGAGGAGACTTTCCTTGAGGCAATCTTCAAAGGCTCATCATTTTCTTCAGTAGTTTCTTTGGGAAGCTCCCCCTGACTTTGTGCATTTATTTCAGCTTCCTGGACAGCTTCCTCAGCTATCTGTGTTATTTCATCCAGTCGATTTTTATCCTGAATCTCATCCTGAGCTACAGCTGTGCTTACAGCTGCCATTTCTGCATCTAGATCCCTTTGAACATCTGCCATATCTTTGTCAGTTATCTCCCCCTGAACAGATAGGAGATCACCTTGATCTGCTGTTTCTTTTTCTACTTTATTCAGCTTCTCTGTAAGCTCCCCTTGATCTGCTGGAAGCTCCCCCAGGTCTTCTTGATTGGATTGCTCAAGATTTAACTTTTCTGAGGGCTCCCCCTGAATCTGTGCATCCTGAAATGTGGTCATTTTGTCAGGAGCAGGCTCATTATCAGCATTCCTTTTACCCTGTTCACTCGTATCAAGAACAGGTCTTTCTTCCTCTGAGATGTTCTCCCCCTTCTTAACCTTGCTGGCCAGTGAGGTTAAGAATTCCTTTGTGACCATGGAGGAAGTTATAAAATCCTTTAGGCTCTGTAGAGTACTTTTAAAAGTTAATAGTTCAGCCTCCATATGAGAATGTTTTCTGTCAAATCTTCTTTCCTGAGCCCCCACCTGATCTGTTAATGTGGAGGAGGCAATGGCCACAGCTTTGGAAATGATCTGCTCAAGATCAATCGTGGGTGGATGAGATGTAGAGGGATGGGAGAATGGTAAACATCACCATTCTTAAATGGAGGCAGCTCTTCTTGGATAGGGGTGAGAGAATGGTAAACATCAGGTGATAAATGAACTGATAGTGGTGGAGGTGGAGTAGGCTGATGATCTAGAATGAGGGCGAATGGTAGTTTATAGGTTAGTTGGGGAGATGGCTCAGGTGTTGAAGTGGATGAGAACTGTTGTTGTTGTATGTGTTGTTGTGCTGGAGTGTCTTCCTGGTGGATATATGGAACAGTGTCCAGTGGAGGTGGAGAGTGAGCAGGAGGGATAACATCCCTTGGAGGGTCTGGTATGTGCCTTTCAGGGTCTTAAAGAGGAGGAGATGGAGGAGGTGAAACTGGTGCTTAAGCAGGTTTTAAAATTTGCCTAGTCCACTTAGAGAATATTCCAATATTTATTCTCTTTCCTGGTGGAATTGGCACACCCTTTGACTTACACACACTGGGATAGTGGTGAAGCAATATCTGACTCATGATTCTCATGAAAGCATTTTCCTTATGAGCATACTTATGCCCAATCATTCTTAGGAGGCATTTCCCCAAATTAATGCTCTTCTTTAGAACTAGAGCAACCATTATCTGAAGCTTTTGTTTCGGAACAGCATCAGGTGCTAATATTTTACAGAGCAGAACTTTCCCTACAATATTTGCAAGGAATATGTATTCCTCCCCAAGGTCAATCTTCTTCAGATTTATGGGTTTGTCCTTCTTGAACTGCATAATCTTTAGGGCCGTCTTGGTCTCGTCCCCTGATAATTCTTCTGACTCATTTCCTGGAAGAAGATCATAGGTTTGGTTCAATATGTCCTGTGTTATCTGAACATCTGTGTTAGAGATTTTTCCTTTAAGAGAGCCATCCTCTCCTATCTGAGCATTATCTTTGAACTCTGTTTGGTCGACATCCAGTATCTTGCATCTGGTTGAGATAAGCTTGGTTATCCCGGCCTCCTGAAACAAGCCCAGAATGGCTTTGAAGCTTTCTGCCGCAACATTGAATGAGTCAACGTCCATATCAAATCCAGAGTTAACTTTTGGAGGCGCCATTGGTTGAGATTGGATGTACCTGCAAAAGAGGAGAAAACGAGAGAGAGAACAAGGGAGAGCTGGAGAGCAAGAGAGCAAGAAGGCATGTGAGCAAGTGAGAATTCAAAGGCGTATATGTTTCGATGCAGTAATTGTTTAAAAGCAGATGAATCGTCACTACTTAGGGTTCAGATCGACGCACCATCGATATTACTTATTATTTGGTGCGCAAAGCTGTGTCGAGATTGCTTCTAGAAGCAATTCTGTGTGTGTGCTGATATATCGGCATTGCGTCGACTAGTACTCGACGTTGATTTGAGATTATTTAGAGACCCTAAGTCGATGTAGTCCTATCGACGTTACGTCGAATTTCAATCGACGTGACTTCGAAATTAATCAACAATTATTATGTCGATGTTACGTCGATAAGAACTTGACGCTGCGACAAATTCTATTCGAATTGTCTGCTCTGCGTGCTTCTCGACGCTGGCATCGAGTAGAAGTCAATGGTCGTCGACTTCTATTCGAAGCATCTCTTAATAAACATATCTATTTCTCTTAGAAGGTTCTTGTTGTTTTCCCCAGCAATTTTATTTATTGAAAATAGATCATAATATTAATTTTATAAATAATAGGGACAAATTAAAATAGGAATCACTCCCTTGGATGAAGTTTTGTTCCTTATTTTTGACCTACATCTTCCTTCACACTCAAATTTTTCCTGAGTGGGACCCTTCCTAACCCTGCACAAGTAATTCAAACATTAGAAGGAACCCAGTTACCTTGGGCCCTTTGCTTTTACCATTGTAGGGTTCAATGAAAGAATAGGAGGGTCTTTCATGATACCCTTTGGGATGATGAGGAATTGATTTCCCAAACCTCTTATCTTGATACTTGAAGTGAGTATAAAATGTATCAAAATATAACAAATCAGCAGAATGTTTGATTATCCTAGGTTTTGTTTTTGCCTGTTGATTGTTGTTATTTAACTTCTCTAATTGATTCTTGCCTAGGGGTTTCCCTTTTATTTAGGTTTGCCTTTTGAGTTTTTTCTATCCTATCTAGATGATTGTTATCTCCATCCTTGGGTGATACACTCTTCTCGCTTGGTTGATATTCACTAGGTCTAACAAATGGCACTGGATTTTTCCAGGCTCGTTTCCTAGATGTTTCTGTGCTAGTGGAGGGTTCTGCTCCTAATCCTAGGTGATTAAATCTCATAGAGAGATTTTCTGTGATATCCTTGAGCTTCTGACTCCTCCCATTGAGTGAGTCCTCAAAGGCCTTTGCCTTTGCTAGCTCTTCTTTAGATTTGTATTTTCCTCTCTAAGCTTAATCAATTCTAACTCTTTATTATTAAGTTCATTAGTTAGATTTTGATTTATTAGGAGTGTTTCATTTTTCTTCAGATTTTCTAATTCAGTTTTAGCTGTGTTTAGCTCGTTTTCCACCCTAAGTTGTTCAATGCAAAAATCTTTGAAGCATGTTTTAAAATCATCAGATGTAAAGTCAAATTCATCAAAAACTGATACCTGATCATCTTCATCATCTGATGCCATTCCAAGAGCCATCATACAGGCTGCTACTGCTTCTTTTTCATCATCACTCTCAGATGATGATGAGCTCTCTTCCACTTTCGAATCACTCCAAGTTTCAGCAATGAAACCCTTTGCTTTCATCTTTTCCTTCCCTCTGGAGGACTTCTTCTTCTTCTTCTTCTTCTCATCTTTAGTGCTGCCCCTGTTCCTTTGCTCTTGAGGGCACTCAGGAGAAATGTGCCCTGGCTTGTTGCAGGTGAAGCAGATGATCTCCTTCCTTGGAGTCTTGACATATCTAGGCTTTGAGTCTCTATCTCTTATCCTTGAGTCCTCAGTCTTTACCCACTTCTTGAATCTTTTTGCCAGCAGACTGAACATTTCATCCTCAGGTGTGGAGGACTCTCCCTCAGCAGATTTCAGAGCAAGGGACCTTTGGACAGGAGCTGGAGAGGTCTTTTTTTCTTCTGCCCCAGCTCTGTTCTTCAGAAGCATCTCATATGACTTAATCTTTCCCAACAAAGCTTTAGTGGAGATCTCTCTGTGGCATCTGGATTCTCTGATTGCCCAGATTCTTGAGTCACATGAGCTAGGGAAGCACATGAGGATCTTATCATTAATTTCAGTCAAAGATATTTCCTTGTCTATGCCTATGAACTCATTAATGAAAAGATTGAATCTGTCATACATATTAGCAACAGATTCTTCAGCCTTCTTTTGAAAGTTCTCGTACTGGGATATGAGAAGGGACTTTTTGTTCTTTCTTTCATCAGCAATTCCTTCAACCATTGTTGTGAGGGAGTCCCAGATTTCTTTTGTTGATTGGCATTCAGCAACCTTCTGGAAAATGTCATCTGACATTGATGAAACCAGAATGTTAATGGCCTTAACATCACATGCCTTGACCTTCTTCTCAGCCTCTGTCCATTACTTTCTTGGGACAGCCTCAGTTGTTGAGGTTTCTCCTTCCTTTTGTCTGATTGGAGCAGGAGGACCTGTGAGAAGAACATTATATATGTCTTCATCAATTGAATTAATATAAAGCCTTATCCTAGCCTTCTAGAGTGTGAACTTGTTTAAGTTACACATTGGGGGTCTTGTGGAAGCATAATCCTTAGTACTCATTTTCTTTAAAAAAAAATATTTATAGAAAAGAAATAAGAGTAGGAGGTCTTTTTGATCAAGGGGTTAACCTTTTATTAATCAACCTCCCTCTGATACCAATTGAAAGTGCACAGTGTGCCTCTGAGAAATCCTCTAGAGGGGGGTGAATAGAAATTTTAAAAAAATTCTATCCTAACTATGTAATCAATAAACTAATCTAAGGATATATGCTTAAACAAGAACTCAGACAGAATAAACTTGTGCTGAAATATAAATCACAAAGCAGTAAGGTAAACTAGCTATAGAAACAACACAGAAAATTTATCCAACTAGAAGACACAAAATTTTTTATAAAGGTTGCCCAAAATTTGGGCACTCCCCTCTTCTACCACCTGGTAGGGATGCACCAGCAGTGCCTAAGTATTTTGATAAGGAGACTCTCAGAACCACCAGATCTTTTGATAAGGAGATCTTGAACCATTGAATCCTTTGAAAGATGGATTCTCAAAACTCTCTACCAGATCTCTTGATAAGGAGATCTTGAACCACTGAATCCTTTGAAGAGGGATTAATAAAACTCTTTTACAGAATGAGAAAGAAAGAAGAGAAAGAAGGTTGTAGGAATTCTATTCTCAGAAATCTTGAGAGGGCTGTATGAAGAACAACCAATTATATTCCACATGATCTTCTCTTGATTAGCCCCTGCTTCTGATAGTGATGAGTTGCAGGTGCTTTGTATGTCAGATCCTTTTTACTTCTGCTGATTGTGATCTGGTTGGTATAAGATTGTGATGAAGAGCAGCTTTCAGATCCTCTGTTCTATTAGATGAGAAACAGCAAAACCTTTTTCTTTTTGTCTCTCTTTTCTGTATATCTGTTACTGAGAGAGAAAAAAGAAGAGGAAGCCCTTGCAAGAAGGAGACAACTGATTGTGAATAATGCCTTGTTTGTTTCTTTCTTCTCTTCTCCTTTTATTCTCTCTCTTCAATTTCAAATTTGTTTCCCTTTCTGGTATGCCTTGAAAAGGTAATCTACTGACGACATTCTCTTTCTTTCCTCTTATATTTTCATCCCGACCACCTACAAGGAATATGGTTCTAAGAAACCTTTTGTGTCCTTCTTTATTGCTCCTTTCTATTTCAGGCAATTATTGAGCCATTGGGGAACGGTCTTGAAGGATGTGGGCCATGAAAGAAGGATTAGAGAAACAGCTGAAAAGATTATCTTTTATAGACTGTATTCGACGTAGCATTGAATTCATCTCTTCTCTTATTGACGTAGCTTCGAGTTCTTCTAGGAGCAGCTTCGATTTCATCTATGCTCCGACTGAACTCTGCTTGTCGACGTTGCGTCGATATCTTATCGACGTGTATGTCATTTGTTCTGCCTGGCTCCGAGCTTCATCTTTTGCGTCGAGATGAAGTCGACGTCACGTCAACATTAGATGGCTTCGACAGATAACATCTTCTGCGTCGAGTTAAAGTAGAAGCTGCGTCAACTTCCCCAGTTACTCTGACAAGTCCCTGCCCTTTACGTCGATATCTATTCGACGCAATGTTGACTTGAGTTACTTCGATAGAAGGGTTGATCCACCTAGACTTCTAGTCAGAGGAGCGTCGATATGGACTCGATGTTGCGTCGAATTCTATTCGACGCAAATGTTAACTTATCCCAATTTTGCTCCCCTTGATCTGGTCCTGATACCCTATGTTGAGTATGACATCCTAAGACATCTAATGACCAGATTACCCTTACTATACAATGGGTAATTTATTCCTAGAGGATAAAATCACTTTTGGTTAATTTGTTAAGTTAAATCAAGGGTTTTTCCCAACAAGTCTCGCCATCATTCTGCTTGATTTTGAAGAGGGCTGCAGGACCGCTCTTCCTCTTCTTTGAGGTAGCAAACCTCAGAAGAAGGTCCTGCTTCAGAACTGTAAAGTAAGAGATGGACTGGGGAGGTAAGTTGTAGAACCACTCCCTTGCTTGCCCATCCAGAGAGGTGATCAACATTTTGCACCTCATCGCATCTAAGAGAGTTCTCAGAGCGACTGTAGATTATAAGGCTTGAAGATGAGAACTGGGATCACTATCTCCAGTAAACATAAACATCCTTAAATCTCTGAAACCATGGGGAGTTGGCTCCCAACGGATCCTGTCGGAAAAAGGAGAGGGATCTTCTGCTCCATAGTCACCAGAAGGAGCAAAAGAGGTAGAAGCGGGGGCTGGAGGATAGACATAATCCTCCTAGAAATTCAGGGCTTGAGCTGGAGATCTCTGAGCTGCTTCCCTAAAAAAGGCCTGACGGGCGGAAAACTCCTCATTCCGGACCGCAAGGGAGTAGCGGACTGAGGGGTCACGCGATCTTGCGGCTGACCGACGGCTAACCGATCAGGGGTCGTGACCTGATCATCTTGAGGCATCAGCCTCTTGGAGAGCTCGGACAGTAGCTGATTCATAGACTCAATCTGTCGAGATTTCTCCTGGTGGGCTTGAGCGGCATCCCGACGGGCTTGAGAAGAGAAGAAGCTCCATTCGAAGCTCAAGAGCTTCTAAAGAGGCCGCACATGCTAAAGAGGGGAGACCACCGACGAACTAACTGGTCTGACCTACGTGATCTGACATCTCAAACAAGTCTACTGAATTCACCTGGACACTTCAAATTATTCTGTTGGTTTAAAAATGTACCTCCAAAACTCACACTAGAGAAGGGATGGAGAAAACTGTGAAGTGCATGTTACTTGAGACGAAAGATGCCAGAGGAGAGACCTCTGACGAGAAAAACTATTTTAATTAATCTCAAAAGAGGTTACAAGATGAAAGTACAAAATATGCCAGGGAAAGAGGTAGAAAAGTGACAGAATTTGAGACCGTTTACACAGGTTGTAAGCTGGAGCCTCAAAGGAAAAGTCCCTTTTCAGGTACGCCTACCCCCCTATTTATATACGCGGAGGCTGCCCAAATGGGCAGATCCATAAAATTATAGGCTGCCCAGGATACAGGAGAGCCAGGGCAGAGATTAGAGAAAAAGGAAGCAGACCGATCGGTCTTGGCGGTCTCCAAGATCCTGACCGCTAGGACTTGGATGAAAAACCCAGAGGGAAAGCTGGCGGTCTACAAAAGCTGAGGCCACTGGGAAGGGTCCTTCTGATTGGAGAAGGGAGGTTATGGACTTCCGGGCAAACATCTTATGCAAGAACTAGGTGGTTATGAAGAAAAGAGTGGGAAAACTATTGGAGTCTATGTTCCGCATCTCTTGGTTTGAGAGTAACAAATTCCATGTTCATTTGATCCTGTATTTTGTGTGTTTATATTGTGGAGGTCATATAGGTAAAATCATACATAGAATGAGAATAAATTGTGGAGGGCATGCTGGAGCTCTGTATTTAGAGCTACCGTGGAGCGGTAACAACTACTGTTGGCGGTAGATGGGATGACGACAGAAGACTGACGGCGGACGGTTCCTCAACAAAGAAGTGACGGGAGCTAACAGAGAGCTTTATATCTTACTATGGTGCGGCAGGTGCATAATCCATTACAGTTAGCACATTCTCCATGATGTCGGTCACATTACGACATGATATGTTAGCGCTGCGCAGTAATGCTACTGCTGGTGGTAACTTCCAGAGTCTATTTAAAGGATGGATCTCTCCTTCTTTTAAAAGAGCTCTCACATCCATCAAAGCTACAACTCTGATTCTTTTGAGAGAGGCTCATCTCCATACATGAGAGAATTCCCTTGGGCTAACATGAAGATCAAAAGAAGATTTTGAAGGAAAAGGTTTACAGTGCATATTCAACACGAAGGGCCAACACATCAAGAACGCCGATTTCCACATCGCCTTCGTCTTCACCTTCATAATTTCTTGGGGAGTTTCTCTTATATTATTTCTATTTTGTAATCTCTTTTATTTTATCCTTTTTTAACGGGTGTGAAGAATTCTTCGGGGAGAACGTCAGATTCCATGGGTATTTTGCCGCCTTGTGTGTAGCTACTAGGCCTTGCGAGGCTTAAGGGGAATTCACCGCAGTGTGTGTGGCGACTAGGGTTAGGTTAGATCTAAGGGGTGTCTAGGGCTCGAATCTGGGGTAAGATAGGTTATAGCCAATCGGTCCTTGGGAGAAGGACCGGTGAAACATCAAAAAGGGATTTTTATATTCAACTTGATATCTAGCGTTATAGAAATCAATCATTTGTGTAATCAATTTCTAATGAAATAAAATCAAGTCTTTTATTGTTTCATTCAATTGATTTTATTTTATTTTCAACAATGTTTTAAATTATATTTTCTGTCAAAAGCATTAAAGTAAAATATATTGCAAATTACTTTTTCGAATCCACTCTTAGAATTCAATCTCTGTAGCTAATGTCGGGCGTTAGCACTACCACTGGCAATAACGAGGAAATATTGAAATACGGTATCTTTTAAAAGTAATCTTCAATATAATTTTATTTGAGATATTATAATATATTTTCCTATAAAATATTCCGAAACTTTGGTCACAAACTTTGATATTTATAAATATGTTTTAAATTCCATAAAGCCCTTATTCACGCCCATCTCTAAGGGCGCTTAAAGTTCCAACACGTGGTATCAGAGTGTAGGTTATTCCAATATGGCTTCACAACCAGTAATAATGTCACTTTATGATCTCGCATCTTCTGGAGGGGGAATTTTTTATGAAAATGAAAAATCATTGTCACCACCTTTATTCTTGGGTGAAAATTATAATGGGTGGAAAAGTCTTATGGAAAAATTTCTTAAATATTTGGATATTGAAGTTTGGAATATTACAATTAAAATGCCCCCAAGTATTCTAAATAAAAATGAAAAGTTTTTAAATGCCAAATATATGAATAGTCTATATTGTGCACTAGATCAAAATATTTTTCAAACATAATTATACACTTCCTTCTGCTTATGAAGTTTGAAAATTTCTTGAGAATTCTTATAGTCTTCCTACCATAGATGATGAACAAGAGCACTTCCTTATGGATCCAAGAGAAGAAACCGATGAGGACTCATGCTTGGAGGAAGATCTATCTAAGAGAGAAGAATGTTACGTCACAATATTGGACTCAAATAATGGCAACACATCAAGCAAAAAAGAAGATGGAAACTCAACTATGGAATAGGAATGCCAAGAAGATGTCAAAGGATCCTTAGGTTCAAATCTCGCCTCATTCCATAGCAATGTAAGAAAATCAAAATCTTCTCTTTTTGTAACAAATTCAATTTGTACACTATATATGCTTGAAATTGCTAAACATAGAAATAAAAATTTGAAAAATGCTAATTTCAAACTACATTTAAAAAATAAAACATTAAAAGCAAATGCTAAAGTAGAATTAAGTATTGATGTGTTAAAGTCTCTTTCATGCTCTTTAATTGAAAATGCTAAACCTTGTTTTAATTGTAATACTTTTAAAGAAGAACTCAAGTTTTTGGAAAAATGGCTTGTAACTTCAAAAGAGCATAACGAAAAATTGATAAAAGAAAATGATGCTTTAATGGATAAACTAGAATCATTAAAAATGACTATTTAAAAGTTTTCAAGTAATAAAAAATCTCATATTTCTAGTTTATCAAATCATCAAAAGTCTAAAAGTTTAACTTCACATTATAAGAGTAGGTCATTAAGAAAGAGTTAAAATGAAAAACAACAAGTAAATACGAACTTTTTATCTAATGCCCATATTCACTCAATCTTTCAACATTCAATTCTTAAGAAAGACCATCACACTTACCAACTTTCTAAAAATGATTATTCTAAAACTCTCTATGATTATCAATATCAATCCTTTTTGAAAAACAATATCAATAAACATAATTCCCAAACGAATTGTTTTTCAACCAACTATCACCACAAAAGATGTCATATAATCATTATATGAATTTGAAAGATTATCAACCGAAGTATGAATGGAGGCCCAAAATTAAAAATGAAACACTAACTCCACTTATAAAGGCCCATTCATCACTATCTCCCCAAAAGCCAACACGATGTATTTAGGTACCCAAAGGAACCATCCCACTTGGTCACCTTTGGATACCTAAATCTCTCATTCATTAATATCCAATCATTTGCATAAAGTAGAAATAATTAAAAATGAAATATCAATACTCTACTTCATGATATGCTTAATTTCCTTTTTATTTTTTATTTTTGAGCCAACACGCTATGATCACTTTATATATCATGGGATATGACTTGCACAAATTAAGCCTAATGTTTCACAAATTAAATTGAATGAAATTGAATAAAAAGTCATATAATTTTCAAGTAACATATCTATTCTCTTTCTAGGCTTTATCTTTTTAAATACATTGCTTATAAATCTCTTATATTATCATTACAAATTGAATACAAAATTTGTTATGTGATATTATCAAGATTAATGAAATCATTTTCAAAAGTGGACTTAAATGGGCTATTAAGGGTCTTAGTATAAAATATTAAATGCGCAACTTCTTATATATTTGTCTAATTTTTTACAGCATATGATAGCCCATATAATGGAAATTCATAATCTAGAAAAATCAGAATTGAAAAATTACAAAAATGATGTTTAATTCCTAAAAGAACCGATCTATGTTGCTAACGCCCTGCGATAATTCTTTCCATCGGCGTAGCCATTTTCTTGAAAATTCCAATTTTCATTAAAAGTTATTTTCTTAAAATTATTTTACTATGTTAAGTATCATTATTTTCTACTTTCAGATATTTTGTATTTGTTTTGTCTAATTTCTACAAATCAAAATAAAAAATAAAATTTACCAAACAATTGAAAAACCACCAAATTTGTTTTTCTATATATCATATTCACCTTATAAGCCTTAACTAAAAATAATTTAAAAAGGTTGTATATAAACTTCACACATACACCACCATGAATCATTATTGTTCACATGATTATGTCTACTTAATTTCTCATACTTTTCAAATTCTAATCATGTTTAACAAATTTGTTTTGTGATAAAGTAAAATATAATTCATTTCTATTATAGATAAATTTTCAAATAATCACATAAAATTGACATTTAAATTAAAAAAACAACTAATTAATGAAATCAATGGAATAGGTTCTTTTGATTTCAAAATCATTTTATAAATACATTCATTTTATGATTGCATGCATCTCATTATATTTAGACCTTAGAATTAACCTGATATCAACCAGATGAAATCAAATAGAATTGTCACTCCATTCTAGGTCTATGAAAATTCAAAGCTCTATGATTGAATACATGACAACCAATTATATATATTTAGTATATTTAAGATAACATTGCATCCAAATTCCTTATCCTAGCATCACCTCTTAGTATATGATAAATTTAGTGTCTTTGCTAGGTTTATCAATATAATAATATGCTAAATTAAAAGTAGAAAATTGAAAGTTAAAATTCATAATAACCGCGCGACTTTAAATCTACAATTATTCTAAAGATCAAACAAACTCATATTTTATGAATCAATCCTTAGGCTATAATGCTTAGTATCTTCATGATCATTCACCCATATAGATTATATCATAAAAGCGAGGGCGTAGGATTGTGTGCATTCGAGACTTAACCTCTAAGTCATGTCTTGTCCTTATCCGGGGAGGGTTCTAGTGGGGCCTTGTGAGATACTGGGGGGGGAGTGCTAGGTTGAGCATCGTCTTTGTTATGCATATGGCACTAACATCCCATCCCACGACATGTGTACATCTCCTCATGCCCATCCATTACTTAGTATGGGGTTAGAGTGTAGACATATTGTTATGATTTCTTGACCTTAGACATACTTATTTCATATTCATTACATGAATAATATTTTTATATTATTATTTATGTCATGCATATTTTATTCAAACATGCTTATCTTGTGTTTTACATATTACATTTATTTTTAAGCATTCATGATTTTCAAAACACAAACATTTTGGTAAATAACCTATTTTTGACATCTTAGGCAAAATTCTTAAATCCGTAACTTTTTCATTATTATTCAAAACTCTTTGCAGTATTTGGTGTCACTTATCTTAGAAACCATAAATCAAGAAAAATAAAAAAAATTATCAAAACACGTGTTTTCTAAGCAAAAGAAAAATTCTCTGTTGCTAGCATTGAGCGGTAGTACTAGTGCCAGCGGTAGCATAAATTCGATAATTCTTTTCTTTTTACATTTTATCTAGCATAGAATATTATTTACTGACAATTTGCATATACAAAAATGGCTTAGACAATGATTAAAAAGATTAGTGCTCAATCTAAAATCACCTTGACATAAGAATAATCAAGAGAAGGTAAAAAATAATTCTAATTCCCTTTAAGTAAATTAATTGACTGTGGAGGTTCCCGAATCTTGAACATGCCTCTCTCTCGTGAAATTCCCAACTAAGTTTAGGAAAAATCGACCGAACTCCCATTCTATAATCGATTGCCTAAAACTTGTTTTACGCTGTGAACCCCGCTATTGGATTTGATTCTAATCCGGGAGATTTAAGTCATCCTCTATCGAGGGGTGCATGCAACTTTCTTTACCCTTGAGTGATTGATTCATACTTTGGTCCTTTCGGCTAACTAAGTATGAAACCCTAAGCGAAAACCATATATCGAAAATATGGTATCACTAAATAAAAATCAAGGGTAAATTAAAAGTGTTACTTAAATGGAAAAAGAGAGCTAAATATTCATAACTTGATCATCTCAACCTCAGATCATTTCAATCGAGCACTAATGAGTGTTTAATTAATCATGGTGGAGGGAAGAAAGAAAGAGAAATAAGATTGCATAAAAAAGATAACTAAAGTAGAAAGAGGAGTTATGAAAAGCAAAGCTAGATTTTATTAATAACAAAAGTGATTACAAGTTCTACGGAAAGAACACAATGCTAGAAAAAGATATTACAAGATTACACTATACTATTGCGTGAAAGAAA
This sequence comes from Dactylorhiza incarnata, assembly GCA_033032865.1. Classification (NCBI taxonomy): domain Eukaryota; kingdom Viridiplantae; phylum Streptophyta; class Magnoliopsida; order Asparagales; family Orchidaceae; genus Dactylorhiza; species Dactylorhiza incarnata. Next base: position 9,571,776 of record JAWHQI010000010.1, on the reverse strand, counting down.
TCTAGAAGAACTTTACATGAAAATAAGTGAGAGAGAGAACACAAAGAAGAAACATGAAAACAACAACTAAAAGCTCTAGCAGCACCTCCCCCCTTTCCAAAATTATGAACCCTGGACTCAAGGAGACCTCTAGAATTTATAGGAATTTTTTTCAAGATATACGTCCTCGGTCACGCTCGTGACCAAGTCCATGTAACTACTATTCTGCTCAGCTGGGACATCGGCGAGGGGATTGCATGACGGCGCGGCAAAAATTAGTAGTTACATGCCTGTGACTTAGAGGTCACGACCATGTACTGGGGTGGCTTCATTAAATGAGGGGTGGGCGTGTTGGCGGTATAATGGAAGTCAGAGATCACGTGGGATGAGTCACGACTGTGACATGCAAGAACACTGGCATGACTGAAGTCAAATGTGCACGAAATCTCCACCTGGACACGGTAGCGAAGGAATGGTCTTTAAGTTGATACGCCCTTGGTCACGGACATGACCAAGGGCGTGTAATTGAACACGCGCCTGACTTGGGTTGAATGATCTAAAATTGCGCGGCAGCAACTCTGGGCATGCATTAAGATTACACGCCCTCGGTCACGTGCGTGACATGCAACTTTTACCCAAATTGTCCCAAAATTCTACAAAAATAGAAATAAGTTAAATTAGAATCAAATTGCATAAAAGAACTACTTATAAACTAAAATTGAAATAAAAATGAAAAACTCATATTAAATAAATACTATAAATTCTACTAAAAATTAATATAAAAACTACTGATCAGTTGCCAAGTAGGAAGTGCGTGGAGAGGGCATCTACACAAAAGCTCCTTGAAGCACTCTCAGGTATCATAGAGAGTCTTTGAGTCAATTTGTGTAAATGAGGCAATATCCGTGCGCAAGTTGGTGGTCTTTGCAGGCGAAAAAGACTTGGTAAGAAATTTTTTCGCCACTAGGCCCATATAATGATGGACCCATTAGGAAGAGAGCCCAACTACTGCTTGGCCTTTGACCACAAACAAAAAGGAAAAAAGAAGTAATCGAATGGCATCATCAGTGACGCTATTGATTTTGAAACTATCTCAAATTTTGAGAAAATTAGAGATATAAGAGTTTGGATCTTCATCCGGCTGGCCATCAAAGGTCGCTGATTGTTGCACCATTTGTATGATGCTAGACTTGATCTCAAAGTTATTGTTTTCCACGATGGGGAGGACAATACTTGACTATGTGCCTTCCAGATTTGGCTTCGCATAATAGGACCTTGTCCTTTGTTGGGCCTCATTAGGATTAGGGGCATTACGATATGGCAGATTAGGCTCCATATTTTATGTGGTAGTGTCCCCGATCGACTCTTCGAATGCTAAATGTGTATCCTGATCACGAGAATGGAGGCGCCGCAAAATGGTGCACTCGATCTCTAGATCAAAAGGAATATTCGAAGAGCTACCTTGGTTCATACACTAGAAAGAGAGAAGGGGAGAGAAGAAAAAAGAAAGAGAAGGAAGAGAGAATAATAAAATAAAACAAAAGAAAGAGAAAAACTTAATTATTTTTTTTCTTGTTAGGCGGATTAAGTTAGTCTTGGACTTCCCAAGATATACCCCATGAAGGGTTCTCACCGGTACTAGGAGGTGTGCTTGGATGATATCCCAAACAACCCTTTCCAAGATTTAAATTACACCTTTAAGATTTGTTTTTTGAAACAAGAAAAAAATGAAAAAGTAATTGATAAAATTAATAGCTATCCACTTTTCAAAATATCAACCTATGTCCCCGGCAATGGCGCCAAAAACTTGATGTTTAAAATTGGTGTTTGGAAAAAGCAAAGCGAGGGGTTATGTGATGATATTCTCCAAACCTATATCGGATGAAGGCATGTGTACATTATCGTTTATAGTATAAGATATTTTAAAAATACCAAGGTCATAGTCCTCGGGGCGGCTTGATTACTTCTACTTCGAGGAGGAAACTATTATCTTATCAATTAATTTTTTGAGTAGTTTTGCTTAACTAAAAAGAGAGACAAATTGCAAATTAAAGTAAGGTTTAGATAATGATTAAAAGGATTAGTGCTCAATGTTGAGTCACCTTGGCACAAGAATAATAAAAAGTTGATATAAATAAATCTAATTCCCTTTAAGTAGACTACTTTGATGGTGGAGGTTCCCAAAGCATGAACACACCTCTCTCGAGGAAATGCCCAACTATGTTTAGGAAAAATCGACCGAACTCTCGTTCTATAATCGAATGCCTAAAACTTTCTTTACGTTGTGAACCCCACTATTGGATTTGACTCCAATCAGGGAGATTTATGTCATCCTATCTTGAGGGATGCATGCAACTCTCTTTGCCCTTGAGTGATCGATTCATACTTTGAGCCTCTCGGCTAACTAAGTATGAAAATCTAAGTGAAAACCATGTATCGAAAATATGGTCTCACTACTTTAAAAATCAAGTGTAAATCAAAAGTGTTTACTTAAATGGAAAAAAGAGAGCTAAAGATCATAACTTGATTATCTCATTCTCAGATCATCTTGATCGAGCACTAATAAGAGTTTAGTTAATCATGGTGGATGGGAAAAATCAAAACATGAAATATAATTGCAATAAAAATTAACAAAAGTGGAGAGCTCTAGATTAAGAAAAGCAATGGTAAATTTTTTTAAAAAACTAAAGTGATTTAACCTTAAAGAAAGATTACAACATTATCAAGAAGGGATTACAAGATCACTAAAAACTATTGCATGAAAAGCTAAAAGAAATTTACTTGAAAAGAAGAGAGTTTAGAGAGAACATAAGGCATAAGAACATGAAAACAACAACTTTAGCAACTAACAGCACCTCCCCCACTCCAAAATTCTAAACCCTGGACTCAAGGAAACCTCTGAAATTTATAGGAAAAAAATTCAGGTTACACGCCCTCGGTCACGCCATTGACCAAGGGCGTGTAACTACTATTCTGCCCAGCTAGGACGACTGCTTGGGGCATGCATAAAGGTGTTGTGAAACTCAGAGGCTACACTCCTATGACAAGAAGGTCGCGGTCGTGTACATGGGCAGCTTCATTAAATGCAGTGTGGGCTTGATTGGCTGCGTGACAGATGTCAGAGATCACGCGGGTGAGTCACGACCATGACTAGCAGGCACACGGGCGGTACTGAAGTCAAATCTGCACAGAATTTCCACCTGGACATGGAAACAACATGGAATGATTTTTAAGTTTACACACCCTTGGGCATAGGTGTGACCGAGGGCGGTACTTCATTCGTCTTAATGGCTGTCCAAAATCGGCTAGAAGAGGACTTAAAATGGCTAGATGAGGCCTCAAAATGGCTAGATGAGAGTTGCACGAGCGTGACCAGCAAGTGACATGAGCGATGACCCCAAAATCGTTGAATTTTCTTCAGGATTAGTGCATATAAGATATTTGTAGACCTAGTCTATCTCGGAAATCTGTTTCACTGGACCAGTTGGGTTCAAGCCCGATTTTGAATAGGTTCCATTACGATCTAGCCTAAGGGCTCAACATGCAAGTTGTATCCCTTGGAAAGACCTTCCTAGATTGGGGATAAACTCACCAAAGGGTTGAGTGTAGCTCCCACAATATCCATTTTAGTGGAGGGTGTATTTTATGTGCATGCATGTGTATCTTGTGTATATTTCTCAAAATACATATTGCATGTGGATGAAACTTTAACACTAGATGTAACATGACTAAATACACATACAACCCCAAAATTGGAATTTTTTCAGAAGAATTTTCTATGGTTTAGTGAAAATATGATTTTATGTATATATGACATATACAGGTCTATATGATCTCAAAATGACTCAAATCTTTGGTAGATGGTAGATTAGGTCCTCAAATATCCTAGGAAAAACTTTGGGATCATTTGGGCTAGGGAATATGGAGATATTCCACTTGCATGAAACTTGTATGTTTGGGAAATGGTGTGCATTTATCACAAAAGTGTATTTGGTCTATTTTTCCCAAATGGCTTGTTACATGCCAATGAGATTTTGACCATGCATTTATTATGATGAAATGTGTCACCCTTGGAGAAATTGGGATTTTTGGACTAGGGTTGATATCGAGTCGAATTCGAGCGATTTTGGCTCGGCTCGAGATCAAAATATTCGAGTCCAACCCGGCTCGAAACCGGCTCGAAATCAAAATTGATTTCGAGTCGACTCGACTTGAAATCACTCGATTCCGAGCTGGCTTGAAATCGAATCGAGCTGGCTCGAAATCGAATTGAGTTGATTCAAAATCGAATCAAGCTGGCTCGAAATTAAGCAATTTTTCTCTTTATTCGTAATTGGCTCAAAATTAAATTAGGAAACATCTAAATTTAGCAAATGAAACAATTAAAACCTTCAATATTTTTATTTAGGTTTAAAATTGTGTTTTTAATTTTCAAATAATAACATATTAATAAATAAATAATATTTTTAATCAATTCGAGTTGATTCAAATCATATTTCGAGCGATTCAGGGATGGCTCGAAATCGACTCGAAATCAGATTCGAGTAAAATTGAATCGACTCAAATTGAGTCGAATCAATTGTAACCGATTTTGATTCACTCGAGCGATTTTCAAGTGATTTTCGAGTTTCGAATATAATGCTCGGCCTTATTTTGGACTCGAATTTCCTAAGTATTTTATTTATAATTAATATGTCACACTTTTAAATAAATGAAATAAATGTGACTAAATCAATTAGAAAAAATCCAAATATCTTTTACTTGGTTAGTTATGTCTAAACACACCTCTGTAAATTTAATGGGAATTTTTTAGGATCATTTTCCTTGTAGAATGTTATTAATTGTTTTGTCACATTTATGTATATATGAAATATGTGGTCAAAAGAACTTAAAAATTCCAATACTCTGGCTAGACACTTTTTAGGGCATTATAAACCTCTAGAAGATTATTTGGAATTTTAGGATGAATAAGTAAAATAGTACTTGTTCAATGTTTTAAATTCCTCATAAAAGTATTTATGGAATTTTAATGTTTATATTATTATGGAAAATTATGATTCTCTGTTTGGCTCATTTTGATGTAATTATAAACCTCTGGTAACTTACTTGGAATTTTTGGACATCCAATTTGTGTACTTCATGTGTAAATTGTCTAAGTGTCACAAATTTGTTATTATGAATTATGGCCAAATAAAATTAGGAAATATTTGAATCTCTGGGAAATTATCTTTCATGACCTTTTGAACCACTGGAAAATTATTTTGATTATTTGGACATCAGATTTATGTACTTCATGTGTAAATTGATTAATTGCCACATATTTGTTAAATATGAATTATGACCAAATTAAATTAAGAAATATTTGAATATTTGGAAAGTTATCTTTCATGACATGTTGAACCTCAGTAATTTATTTTAGATGTATTGGACTTGTAGTTTGGATAGTTACTTCACATTTAACTTGAATAACACAATGCGAATAATATTGGTGCACGTATAGCAAAATCATAATTTGTTGATTTAACAGTGAAATCATTTTAGAAATGAACGATTCCTGATAGAACATTAGGGTGATCATGCTGCATCTCTGTAATTATCTTGGAGCCCTTCACTAGGTAGTCCTCGGGAAGTCCAAGATCCACCACAAACAGGAAAATAGGAGGAGGTACACTTCACGAGGCTTAAGTCTTTTTGGCCGGCGAGTTGGGTCCAACCTGCGATCCTTACCCTGCATCTAATACACAAAGAGCGGTATAACGAGGGTTAGCTTTGGCTGACCAACAACGTGTAACAACACCCCTCCTCCTGGTGGTCTTAGCGGACCCCGGGGAACTACATCACCCTGTAAGTCAGCACTTCGTATGCAATTGTAACAAACCATAATAACATAAAACTAATAGGTATGAGTGTCACAAGCATCATCCACATTTATATGTTGAGAAATTAAAGTAAGGGGCCTAACAATGCAACATGCATGCAAACCTGGGTTTCACCCAAGGCACCCTATGGCGTGTATGCTTCTAACATATCATCACACATCATCATTTCATAATAATCAAAGGGTACTCATCATTTCCTCAGGGGCGTGCAAGCCCAAGGCCAAGAACTCTGCTAAGACCTCACCGTCACAAGGCCCACAATGCCAATGAGCGGTTCAGCTTACTTTTTTTGCCACAATCATCAAACCAAAAGCCAAGAACTCCACTGAGACCTTACCCGTACATTGTCCACAATGTCATCGGGCGCATCAGCTTACTTGTTCCCATAAGTTAGCACAACAGGGGACTTGTCTTGATAGGACACTCTCTACCATGAATCCCAGCATTCACGGGCTAGCTAGCCGACTACAAAGACGAAGCCATCCCTTCACATACAAGCACCATCACAAGCCATTCACCATACACAATAGTTCCCTTTCTGAACCAATGTTCATTATCACACGAAACATAAAGGGGCATCACACTACGTTTTTGCTGCAATCAGATTTCTAGCAAAAATCCTTAAAATGCACGTTAAGCAACATCTCTGAATCGGACCACCAATCGCGATTTTGGCTTCACCCACAATGCCTAATCCGCTAATGGAGAGGATCTATAATGCAAAATAATGTCGGGGATGGACTCAATCAACCCGATGGTTCCTCTTGAACCATGGCGAACCAAACCCCTCTTATTTGAGAGATCCGATGCCACAAATTTCAGAAAAAGAGAAGGAAAAATAAGAGATGTCATGCACGCATCCTAAAACTGGGAGGAGAGATGTCGTTACCCTTTGAACTCTCTTCCTCGCCATGGATCAGTTGAAAGGCATGGATAGAAATGAGCACCTTTGAATCTTCTCTGTGGATCTAGTTTCGAATCGACGAACAGAGCTCCGATGCTCCAGCAATTGCGAATCTTGCCTTTCTTCTTATTCCAAGCTCTCCCTCTCACCTTAGCCCCAAAAATCACAAAGGACTTGACAAAAAGAGAAGAGAACTCCTCTGCCCTATTTAGGACTTTCGGATGAACTTATCTAAGCCCTTAGATCAAGATCTAAGAAGATCGGACGCCCAAAAAATATTACTTCGGATCTGTTGCCGTAAGTTACCGCACTGCGCTAACGTCTCGATGAACCCTTTCGACGTTATCATCTCGAAGAACCCTTCTCGACGCTACTGTGACATACGATGAACCTACCACCGGTGGTATCTCTACCGCGCTGCACTAACCTCTCAACAAATCCTTCTCGATGTAACCCCTTGACGAAGCCGTCTCGACGTCTCGTCGAGACTACTACCGCCAGCAGTAGTACCCACCATTCGACGTTAGCTCCCAGCTACAAAAAATATGCACTTAGCCTTTTGTATTCCAACCCCCACACTTAGCGAAACTTGGGGTGGTACAACTCCACCCCCCTCAAAAGAAATTTGTCCTTGAAATTTTATATTTTAAAATTTCCTTAAAATATATAGTTGAGACAAACAGTTCTGTGAATTGTTCCCGCATTGTTTGCTCGCGCTCCCACGAAAATTTGTCTCGCCCACAATTATTCCAATGCACTTTTACTAGCATGACCTTTTTATTTCGCAAACTAGTCGAACTGTCATCCTCGGATCTTCGGATAATGGAACTGTCATAGACCCAACTATATCTTTCGGCTCGACCAGAGCTTCCCTCAGCACCGAGACATGGAAAACATCATGTAATCCACTTAATTCCGCGGACAATGCCAACTGATAGGATGCTTCGCCTATGCGCTCCGTAACCACGAAAAGTCCCAAATACCTCGGATTCAACTTCTTGAGTCGCCGAATTCACGAAATGCCTCTGAACGGCTTGATCTTCAAGTAGACCATGTCGCCCACTGCAAACTCCACACATCAATGGTGCACATTAAAAAACTTTGCTTGCCGATCCTGAGCAATCTTCATGCGCTCCTGTATCATTCACACCAACTCATAAGCATTTGCCACCACTTCTTTGTTAGATCGGTAGGCGCCCTTAGAGGGGGGTGGGGGTGAATAAGGGTTTTAAAACTTTTATGTTGTTTTGAAATACTTGAAATATTAGGAGATAAAAATAGTGCAAAACAAAGACAAATTAAGAGAAACAAAATAGAGACATGATTTTATTAGTATGAAAAGTAGGATTACAAAACTTGACTTCTTATTTTTTTTAGAAATCGAAGGCGAATAATAAAAGTCTTTTTCATTTTCTATCCCAACTCGTATCCCCACGAACCGGTGGCTTTAGCCTATCCTTCCCTGGACACGGCCTCAAGCCACTCTAGCCAATCCTCCCTCAGACACGGCCTTGAGCACCCCCTAGATCTACACCCTAGACCTAGTTGCCAACACCAGGCGAATTTCTGCCCTAAGTCCTATCCAGACCAAGTCGCCAACACGAGGCAAATTTACTAAGAGATTACAAGAATGAAAGGAACAATAATATTAAAAACTCCCTCTATGTGGATCTCTGAAGAAGTAGATGAAGACCCACAGAGTATGATCGTAGTCGATGCGGCCTTTCGTTATGATGATGAAGCATGTTGAAATCTTCTCCAGGGATCTCCTTAAGCCTCCATGGATTTTTGGGAGTATCTCTCTGAGCCTTCCTCTATATGATGTGGCACAAAGCTCTAGAATTTAGGAGTGGAAGAGAATGAGAAAGACGGAGCCAAGGGGTCATTTTTATAGCCTTGGAGCTAGCGCTACCGCTGGTGCTATCCTGGATTAGGAAACATTCTTCGCGTGCGTATCTTTAATCCAAGGAAAGCCTCCCGACATTCCTCAAGTGCTCCGCGATATCGCCTGCGCTATCTGCTCCCGCCTGGCGCTAGCGCCTTCTAAAATAGCTCCCGAAATTACTCTAATCAGAGCTAGCGCCTGCGCTAGGTGCTACCGTCAGCGCTAGCATACATGTTGAAATTTTGGCTTCAAATTTGGGGACAGCCTTCTTATGCTATCCTTGAGTCATATGGACTTGTTTCCTGCACACATAAACGCACAAGATCAAATATACGTAGGATTTGTTATTCTCAAACATAGGAGATGCGGAAGACCATGTTCCAACAAACTCCCCCTTTTGATAATAACAAATCTATTAATGATAAATCAAAGCATTAATATATAAGCATGATGAAACCTACTTGTGTGTGTGAGAGTGATGACTTAGGATAATTATCGTTTTAGGTAGTTAGAATTTCTCCACCTAAATACATGCTCCCCATATGTGAATGCTTCATTTATATGTAAGTTATCTTCTTGGTTATTAATCATGTTAGTTTTCCCATTTGATAGCGATTATTATTTATCATGTTAGTTCTCCCCCTTTTGTTATTAGCAAAAGTGGGTAAGGAAGCATAAGACATAAGAAGAGGATTTTGATAAAAAGATAAGGCATGATCGAGATTTTAGTGGAAATGAAATGATAAGGAGTTTTTATAAAAAGGTAATGATTTCCAAGTAACTAATCTACCAAGACAATATGTCTACACCCTAGCCCCGTACTAAGTGACGAATGGTCATGAGGAGATGCATACATGTCGTAGGTTGGGGTGTTAGTCCCAACTGCAAACACTAGAAAATACTCAACCTATCACTCTTTCCCCCCAGTGCCTCGCAAGGCCCCACTGGAACCCTCCCTAGTTAAGGACAAGACATGACTTAGAGGTTAGGTTATCTAATGCCTACAACCCTACGCCCTCGCTATGGTGAGATATGCAATCATAGGATAATAATCATTGGAAATATTAAGTGTTTAAATCTAATAATAAGTTCATAGCCTATGGGTTTATATATTTAGTTGAATTTTTTTAAAAAAACTCACATAGCTATTTTGAAATCCATTAATGAATTAGAACAACCAATATAAATTCTAACAAGCAAGTCTACCACTTGTTGAAAAAGGAATTTTGAGATTTAAGACTTTGATATAAGCATGAGAGCGTAAGGTAAAAAATATATGGTGATGATGCAGAAGACATAGAAATACAAGAAACATCTTTTTGTAATCATGACTATTCATAAGAAGAAAATATGAGTTAAATTCCAAAATGAGAAGATGTTTTTGTAAATCATTTTTCTTTTAAAATTTGTAAGGTTTACAATAAAGTAACCAAGCATGAAAGAAATCAAAAAGAGACTACTACAACGTTGTTGTAATTCACAAATTCAAGACATACCAAACATTGTAGAGAGCATGCTAGGTTATCTAGTGCATATATATATAAAGAGTAATATAGAATTAACATTTGAATTCATTACTCGTAAGAAGAAGTGTTATGGAAGATAATGATGTGCACATTAGTGTATTTTGAAGAGAGTAAACGAATGATTTAATCAAAAATACAAGACATATGTAGAGTAAAGTGCACAATAAAACACAAATAATTTTACTTCCACACACTTAAATGCACAAAAAATGTACAACAACCAAGGTGCTTTGCACACACAATGCTCATTAAGACTTATCAGGGTGCAAAGTTGTGCTTGCGGGATCACACACTTTATTTTTCAATATTGATTTTTGTGATCCGGTGTACTTAAGAATAAGTGGCTTTTTAAAAAAAATGAAGGTTTGCACAAGAGACTTTACTATTCTTTCCAAGGTGCTCAACCTCACAATGCTCATTAAGACTTATCAGTAGATTCAAGTAGTGCTTGGTGGAGTTATCTTTGTCAATTTATTTCATGATTTTGTTTTGTTTTGTACAAAGTTCTCTGAATACACTTGTTTTGCAGACCAATGAAATTTTGAAAGCACAACCACCTTTCTTAAATATTAAGAGTGCAAATAAAGGTAGTGTAGGTAAGATACTTGTGCAATTTTAATTCATTGTACAATTACAATACATAAGTAAGCATTCTTAGATTAAAAGCACAGGTAGACTATGCCAAAATAAGTTAGTGAATAAAAATCATTATCAACCATAAAACATTTACTCATACTTAGAGGTATGCTAAACTTGGTTATACACAACTTTTTCAAAATAATTGATGCACATGTGATTAGATATATCAAAGCATGATAAGAACAATGTTTAAAGTAGTTTAAAAATATGAATTCCAAAATTGTAGAAGGTCTAAATGATAGATTAAACCATGCTTGATTTTCACATTAAAGTCCATACAATTTTTTTATATTTAAATAATTTTGATTTAAAGTTTGAACTCTTAAAATTGATCTTGGACTTCCCGAGGTCTACCCTGTGAGGGGTTCACACTGGTACTAGGAGAAGTGATGGGGTGACATCCCAAATCTCCCTTTCGCAAGATACATGTAAATAGAAAAGTTAAGTTCAAAAAATAACTTTTTATAATTCTTTGTTTTATTTTTTTTATTTGATTTTGCATATAGAAATAGTAATCAAGCAAATAAACAAAGAAAGGAAGTGAATAATTTTTTTTTTGTAATTTGGCTTTTGTAAATTTGTATTTTAATTTTTTAAATATCAAATAAAGTGCAAAAATATGTAGTACATATGAAAGAACTTTTTTTTGTATTTTTTTTTGAAATTTTAAAAATACAAAAAATTGTACACTCGAGCTAGCGTTGGCGCTAGTGCTAGCGCGGGTGGCAGTGAGCAAAATATTGAGATTTTGAAAATTTTGTTTTATGATTTTGATGAAGTGTCCAAAGATTAGTTGCATGTAGAATTTTTAGAATTTTTGGAGAGGTCTAGATAGTGCAAATTGCATGAAACGTTAGTGTTTTCTTATATGACTAAACATCGCATGAGATATATTTTCTTAAATCTTCATTTTGATTTTTCTAAGACTTCTGTTTATCAAAATAATGTAAACTGAAAAAATAGGAACTGTAAACACAAGATATCATGTTTGAATAAGCTAAATAGACACTAATATAAGAACTTAAATGATTAAAAGGAACTTGTTTGACATGAAGATCTTGTATGACATCAACAATTAGGATCTTGTTTGATATCATGTTTTACTTAAAAATAGGAACTGTAAACACAAAAATTGTATGGTGTTTGAATAAGCTAAATAGGAACTTAAATGATTATAGTATGAAATGATGTTCATGCAAAATAAGTATGCCCTAGATAAAAAATACCCAGCCTGTATATCTTGGCAAACATATAAAACCTAACATAGACATTAATATTCTTTAGGTAACAATGTTAATATGATAAGTTTGAGATTAATGCTATGCCAAAGTATGATAGAGTTTCAATTTATAGACCTAGACTGAAGTGAAGCTTCCATTTGATTTGATCTTATTGATATCAAGATGACTCTAAGGTCTAAACCTGAAATAAATCACAATACACACATAATACATCAACCATGGTATGCAATTATAATACCAATTTTCATAATATAATTCATATAAATGTGATAGAAATAATTGTTTTTAGATGATTCTTGATATGAATTATGATATATGATTTTAGAAAATTTTAGCAAAGGACATCAATAGATCACGGTGGTGCATGTGAATTCAATATTCATTATGATGGTAAATTCTTTCAATGCATTTTTGTGATTTCTTTTTAATTATGATTATGAATATATATGTGATTTTTAATAGGTGAACAATAGTGATGGTTTAGATCATGTTTGACATCAAGAGGTGAACACCATACAATTTTTGTTTTGAAAAGAAAAAAAGAGCATATTGAAAATTGAACATTATTTTAGATCTTAAACTTTCTTCTAGATCATGTAATTTATGTTTTGGACTTCCCGAAACTTATGTTTTGAGTAAAACATATTCTTATGCGAAGAGTTCAAAAAATTAATCTAGACACAAAACTGTTGGAACGTGGTTTTCCGCATCCCTTTGATTTGAGAATAACAAATCCTACTTGTATTTGATCTTGTTTGCCATTGTGTTTTTAGCATGCAGGTTTGGACAGTTATGACACAAGATTGCTGCAACAATGGTCTGGCACTAACCACAAGTTGAAGGATTGAAAGTTGTCTAACGCCAGGCGTTATGACTTAACGCTGGGCGCTAGCATTTGACGAAATGAAAGCTGCGTTCGACGAACTGAAAGCTGCGTTCGACAAACTGGCGTTCGATGAAATGAAACCGCTGAGATGGAAACCGCTGAGAAGGAAACCACTGAGAACGGAAGCTGTGTTCGACAAAATAGAAACTGCGTTCGACGATCTTGCGTTCGACGAAAGAAGAAGCCCGTTCGACGAAATGTGTTCGACAAAATTTTTTGTTCGACAAAATGGCGTGCCAGATGATTAAAGATAAAACTCAATGCCAGGCATTAGAGCTTAACGCCGGGCGCTATCCGTTCGACAAAAATGGCATTCGACGAAATGAAACTGCGTTCAACGAAATGAGACGTTCGACGAAGATGTTGTTTGACAAAATGGCGTGCAAGCTCATTAAAGAAAGAAACTCAATGCTAGGCGTTAGTCTTAACGTTGGGCGCTATCCAGTCGACAAATATGGCAAGGAGAAAGCAACCGTGATTGCAGGAGGAACTTTAGGAATGATTTGCCCAACGCCCGCGTTAGCCTTAACGTCGGCGTTGATATTGCCTAAAATAAAACAATTCCTAAAGTGCAGAATCTCCTTCCACTTCTGAAGATCCGAACCATCAATATGTTGCTTTACATGGTCAACGCTCGGCATTATGACTTAACGTCGGCGTTAGCTCAAAGTCTATAAATTGGATGATTTCGACATCTCTGACTACTGATTAATAGAGCCCTTGTCCAGCACTTCAAAATCTCAGTCAAGGCCATATTTTCCAGACCATCATCTCCCACACATATTCGAGCAAAGAATTCAAGGAGGACCGGATTAGCGCTTACACAACGCGAAGAACGCATGCTTCGACTTTAAGAATATTCAGCGTGTCTTCGCCATCTCCAGAATTCTTCTAGGGAGGTTTTACTTGAATTTAATATTTGTTTGTAACCACTTTTATTGTAATCGGTTTATAAATTTGCCTCATGTTGGCGACTATGTCTGGGTAGTTAGAACTTAGAGAAAAATTCGCCTCGTGTTGGCGACTAGGTCTAAGGAGTAGATCTAGGGGGTGCTCGAGGCCTTTCTAGTGATAGATTGGCTAGAGCGGCTTGAGGCCGTATCTGGGGAGAGATTGTCTAAAGCCAACCGGTTCGTGGGGATACGAGTCGGTATAGAAAATGAAAGGAGTCTTTCATTATTCTCCTCGATTTTTAGCGTCATAGAAATCAGATTTTGTATTCAATTTTATAAATGATAATCATGCCTTTTCATGTTGAATAAAATTGATTTCATTATTCCAATCTCTACTCTTGATTTAACTTCAACATAAAATATCAAAAGTTTTCTATTAAATATTAAAGTTTTATAAAATCCTTATTCACCCCCCCTCTAAGGGCGCCTACAGATCCAACAAGTGGTATCAGAGCCAGGTTATTCCAAATTGGCTTAACAACCGGGAATAATGGCATCTCTTGATCATGATCTTGCTTCTACTAATGGGGAAAATTTTAATATAACTGAAAAGGTATTAGCACCACCTTTATTTATGGGCAAAAATTATAAAGGGTGGAAAACATTAATGAAAAATTTTCTTAAGGCCTTAGATGAAAAAGTTTGGAATATTACTATTGAAAAGCCACCTAGCGTACTAACTAGAAACGATTTTTTTTAAATGCAAAATCTATGAATAATATATTCTGTGCGTTAGACCAAAATATTTTCAAACTTATTTATTACCTACCGCATATGATATTTGGAATTTTCTTGAAAGAACTTATGATTCTCATTCTACAGGTATGGAACAATCACAAGAACCAGAGAATATGCAAGCTTGCACAAGTCTTCAAGAATGCTCCTCTCATGACGGATCCATGAAGTGCACATCAAGTGATAGAGAAGAAGAAAGTCTATCTTCGGAAGAGAAGTGCCAAAAAGATGTCAAAGAAACGATATGTTAGAATCGTGCCTCTCCCGAAAGCAATGTAAGGAAATCAAATTCCATTTTTTGTACTTCTATCTCTACATTACAAATGCTTCAAACTACAAAGCGCAAAATTAAAAAAATTACAAAACGCTAATAAACATCTGCGCTTAGAAAATAAAAATTTAATGGCAAAAATTAATGAAGAATCAAATTCTAATTTATCTAGTTCTACCCATGGATCCTTAGTTGAAAACATTACACCTTGTATGGAATTTGATGATTTAAAAGAAAAATGCAAGGAACTTGAAAAGGAACTTCTTTTTATAAAAGAACAAAATGAAAGATTATGTTTAGAAAATTCATCTTTGAAATATGATTGTGCTATGTGTAAAGACTATAAAATTGAAATTAAAGAGATGGATCAAACATTTGATGAATATAGAAATAACTATCAAAATCATATTGATTCAATTGTCTCCACTCTTAAAAATAGCACAATCGCTTATAATAAAGCTAGACATGATTTAAAAATGAAGAATGATGAATTAAAAACAAAAATCAACTTGCTTATGAAATTTATAAATAAAAATTCACAATATCAAGAAATACCTAAAAGCATGTTGAATATGAATATGAATATGAATATTTTAACTAAGACAAATAATGGGAGTAAGAAACACAAAGTATTTGTAAATCAAAGTCAAAATCACCATTATTTATAAAATCATGTTTCTCCCAACATAAAATTAAATGTTCACAAATTTCCTATAAACAATGTTTTACAAAATCATCATGGAAAATTGACAAATAAAAACAATATTAAACCAAGGTTTGAATGGAGGCCCAAAGTTAAAGATGAAACACTAACTCCTCTCAAAAGGGCTCATTCAATCATATCTCCCCAAATGCAAACACAATGTATTTGGGTACTCAAAGGAACCGTCACAACCGATTCTCTTTGGATACCTAAATCTCTCATTCATTAGTATCCAATCATTTGCATGAAGTAGAAATCAACTAAAAATGAAATCTCATCAATCTACTTCATGATATGCCTAACCTATTTCTTTTATTTTATTTTTGCTGAACCATCATGATATGATCACTTTATATAACTTGTGATATGACTTTCACATATTAAACCAAAATTCATAAATAAATCAAATTGAATAAAGTTGAATAAAAAGTCATGTCATTTTTTCAAGTGATCTACTTATCTTTTTTATTTTTATCCTTCTAAATCCATTTCCTAAAAGTCTTATAAAATTTAAAAAAAAACTAAATTTGTCATATGATATTATTAAGACTAAATGAAATAAGTCTCAAAATGGATTTAAAAGGTGTTTTTAGGGTATTAGGCTAAATTTATAAAATGCGCAAGTTTTGCTTAGGTATTTGATATATTTGCATCATTTTTTACCCCTGGTATGTTTAATCATAATCATGTCAAACCGAAAATGAAAAATTGCATGAATATTATTTCACTTATTTACGATTATTTCTCTCATGCATATGTTGTGCAAAACTCAAGAATTAAGTTTAATGAATATGGAGCTTTATGAATATGAAACCCATGTACTAAAAGTTTAACTTCCGCAACTTTTTGAGATTTCTTCTTGTTTCTTCACTTCATTAGACAAGCCTTACATTGCACAAACATAATTAAGAAAAATCGGTAGCAAAATCGAAGAAAATCTAAGCTATATGATTAAAATAAGCACTCTCTGTGAGCTAACGCAGGCGCTAGGACCTAACGCCGGCGCAAGCTCAAGTATCTGATTTTCCGTAATTTTAAAATTCTTAAAAATCACTAAAAATATATGTTTTTGTTTAATATTCAAAAACCAAAAAGAAAATTTATAAAACCTTTCAAAAATAACCAAAAAATAGTTTCTCATTGTATTCATCATTCACCTTGCAATCTTTCTCTTAAATATTTTGAAAAGGTTGAATATGAATTGTTTTATATATTTCACTTACAATAATTAATTATGAGTATCAAAATCTCTATGTGATAAAATTAATGATCATTATTATATTATGTAATATCAAAAGATCATTTTGGTTCTTTCATAAAATTGGTGATCATGATAATTATATGAATAAATTATGTATTGTGATTACATGTACCATACTATATCTAGACCTTAGAATCACCTTGATAACAATAACATCAAATCATATGATCTCTTAATTCTAGGTCTTCAAATTGAATTTCTATCGATATAAAAGACATGCAATATTCTTATGGCATAATATGAACTCATCATACTAGCATTATCAACTAATAAATATTATCATTCATGCTAGTTATCAATAATGCCATAATGAATCCATCTTAAAGTAGAAAAATTGAAAGATAAAATAACTATGTGACTTTAAATTGTTTCCATAGTACAAAATGCTTAGGATGTCCATGATCATTCACCCACATTATGTGTATCACAATAGCGAGGGCGTAGGATTGTATGCATTAGATGACCTAACCTCTATGTCATGTCTTGTCCTTAATCGGAGAGGGTTCTAGTGGGGCCTTGCGAGGCACTGGGGGGAAAGAGTGTTAGGTTGAGCGTTCTCTATGTGTGCATATGGGATTAACACCCCATCCTACGACATGTGTGCATCTCCTCATGCCCATCTGTCACTTAGTACGGGACTAGTGTGTAGACATATAGTTAGGGTATTATTATCTAAGACATTCCTGTATCATATATTTTGCATGCACTCTATATGACTATATTATTCATGCATTCTTGTCTTGATCGAACATGCTTATTTTATGTTGTGCATATTTTATCATCTTTTGAGCTCTAATGATCTTGTAAAACACAAATATATGAAAACCAAATAAAAATATAAAAACCATTTTTGAACAAATAAAACATGCTTGAATAGCCTTCTAACCATTTCCAACATCTCTGAAATTTCTACCCTAAGAAGGTCTATATATATATTATCTATGCCAAAAGAAATTTTTTCAAAAATTCTCAAAAATCGAGTACTGTTTCGGCGTTAACTACTTAATGCTATGCGTTAGCCTTTTTCTCCAGATGAAAATTTTGCATTCACTAGTCTCTTTCTGGTATTTTTCCAATGTTTTTCTTAGTTTATTGTGTCTGATTTCAAATTATTTTGTTATTAATTTTGTTGTTTTCTTCTGAAATACAAAAAAAATTAAATAATTCAAAATGCTCAAAAATATGTTTTTTGTTATTTGATTTGCTTTAACTCTTTACAAAATTATAGTTTAACTATAAAATTTCACAAGAGCAAATATCTTAGTTATTTTTGTTTCAAAAGGTCAAAATTGTTTTTGGCATACACTTAAAGATAGCCTTCAATGTCTAATTTTAATTTCAAATTTCCTAAACATTGTTTTATCTTCATGCCTTGACCTTAATCTGATTATGTGCAATGAAATAGTCTATAGATAATTGTGTATGATTGCCTAGCATGCCTCTAAGTATGAGTAATGTTTTATGTTTATCAATGATTCATACACTCACTACTTTGATAATCTACATGTGTTCATAATCTTAGTCTTGCATGATTGTGTAGTGTAATAATTTTAACACCTTGAGTTGTATGTCTAAATGACCTAGACCACAACAACAACAACAACAACAGAACCCATATAGTCCCCAATCATTGGGGGTACGGGCGGGGGAAGATTGGAAACAGACCTAACCTTTGGGACTATGCACAAAGTGGCTTCTCTCAGAGGAGAAAGACCTAACCTTTGACAATAAATGCACAAAGTGGCTGCTCACAGAGTACCACTGAAATAGTGGCCCCCTATACCGTCGCGTTTGTTGCGGAATCATGCCCGCAAATCAAAGCAAAGACATCAGAGTGCACACATAGAAGTGTTGCTCCCTATACCGTCGCGTGGCTGCACAAAGTGCCCCCTATACCGTCGCGTCGCGTTGGCTTCTAAATGACCTAGACCATCTTTTAAAAATTAATTTCTTGCACACATAGAAGTGTTGCTCCAAAATTTTAAATGTTTGCAACAACAAGTGAATTCGGATACCTTTTGTCCCTTAACAAAAATATGAAATAAAAAGCCAAAGATAACTCCACCAAGCACTACTCACCCTCTTGATAAGTCATAATGAGCATTGTGAGGTTGAGCACCTTGGAAAGAATTGTAAAATGTCTTGTGCAAACATATTTCTTTTTATCACTTATATTTGTACACCGGATCACTAAAAATAAGATTTTATAAAAAAAAATGCTTATGTGATCCCCCAAGCAATATTCCGCTCCCTGATAAGTCTTAATGAGCATTGTGTGGGCGAAGCACCTTGGTAGTTGTACATATGTTATGTGCTTTGAAATTTTATTCTAGATGTGATGTGTGAAAGTAAATAAATGATTACAATCTTAATGTTGTTACTATTTCACTACATATGTCATGTGTTTTGATTATTTCACTTGTATACTTTTATCAAAACACCTAATGTACACATCATTGATTTTCATAAAGCTTCTACTCATGAGAATTGGATCCTAATGCAAACATTACATAATTCTCTAAAAACTCAAGTAAAAGCACTAGATTGCAATGCATGATTTCTACAATGTTTTCTTTACTTGAAATACGAATTGGTTACATTGTAGTTATTATCTTTTTGAATATGTTAATTCATGATTGCCTATTTGTTATGAAAATTTTTAAAGTTAAAATGCTCAAACGTGAAAAGTCTAGACATATTGTTGGAATGGTCAAACTATAACAAAAATACTACTATTATTTGTTTTGTTTTTGTTTTCCGCATTTCTCTATCTAATCATGTATCCTTATATCATGTGTTCTCATGCTTATTTCTATATTTTGTTTCCACTTCTGCTTTGTAAAACACTATTGCATCTTTTTCAACAAGTAATATTCTTCTTTAAAAATTAATTTGCAAAGCAAGTGATTACATTCCTATGGTATAATCTTATAATGATGTTCTTTCACGCTTATCATATATTTTTCCGCTGTGCTACTCTCACCCTTAGCTCGATCATGACTTACTTTTTGTTTACACAAAACTCTTAATCCTCTCTTAGTTATGTCCCAACTTTTGTCTTCTTTATTCTAGTTTTGTTTCACTCCACCCTCTTTTGCTAATAACAATGGGGGAGAATAAAATGCTAAATCATATTGATTAACGGAGTAGGATTCACTAGATTAAGGGGGAGCATGTATCTAGTCTATGGGAGTATACACTAAGGGGGAGCATCTTTGTAGGGGAGCACAATGTTCAATGAAACTATAATTCCTATCATTATCTTATAATTGTTGTGTGTCATATATCTTTATAAAAACATAAATTCTTTATCTATGAATCTGATTTATCTTTAATTGGATTTGTTATTATCAAAAGGGGGAGATTGTTGGAACATGGTTTTCCGCATCCCTTTGATTTAAGAATAACAAATCCTACTTGTATTTGATCTTGTTTGCCATTATGTTTTTAGCATGCTGGTTTGGACAGTTATGACACCAGGTTGCTGCAACAATGGTCTGGCAATAACCATAAGCTGAAGGATTGAAAGTTGTCTAATGCCAGGCGTTATGACTTAATGCTGGGCGCTAGCGTTCGATGAAATGAAAGTTGCGTTCGACGAACTGAAAGCTGCGTTCGACGAAATGAAAGTTGCGTTCGACGAACTGAAAGCTGCGTTCGACGAAATGAAATCGCTGAGATGGAAACCGCTGAGAATGAAACCGCTGAGAACGAAAGCTGCATTCGACGAAATAGAAACTACGTTCGATGATCTGGCGTTCGACGAAATTGTGGTCGACGAAAGAAGAAGCCCGTTCAACAAAATGTGTTTGACAAAATTGTGGTCGACGAAAGAAGAAGACCGTTCAAAGAAATGTGTTTGACGAAATTTTCTGTTCGACGAAATGGTGTGCCAGCTGATTAAAGATAAAACTCAACTCCAGGCATTAGAGCTTAATGTCGGGCGGTATCCGTTCGACGAAAATGGCGTTCGATGAAATAAATTGCCGTTCGACGAAATGAAACTGTGTTAGACGAAATGAGACGTTCGACGAAGATGTTGTTCAACAAAATGGCGTGCCAGCTGATTAAAGAAAGAAACTCAACGCCAGGCATTAGTCTTAACGCTGGGCACTATCCGGTCGACGAATTTGGCAAGGAGAAAGCAGTCGTGATTGTAGGAGGAACTTTAGGAATGATTTGCCCAACGCACGCATTAGCCTTAACGCCAGCGTTGATATTGCCTAAAATAAAACATTTCCTAAAGTGCAGAATCTCCTTCCTCTTCTGAAGATCCGAGCCATCAATATGTTGTTATACATGGTCAATGCTCGGCGTTATGACTTAACACTGGCATTAGCTCAAAGTCTATAAATTTGATGATTTTGACGTCTCTGACTACTGATCAATAAGAGCCCTTGTCCAGCACTTCAGAAACTCCGTCAAGGCCGTATTTTCCAGAACATCATCTCCCACACATATTCGAGCAAAGAATTTAAGGAGGACCGGATCAACGCTTACACAACGCGAAGAATGCACGCTTCGACTTCAAGAATATTCAGCGTGCCTTCTCCATCTCCAGAATTCTTCTAGGGAGTTTTTACTTGAATTTAATATTTGTTTGTAACCACTTTTATTGTAATCGGTTTATAAATTTGCCTAGTGTTGGCGACTATGTCTGGGTAGCACTTTGAGAGGAATTCACCTCGTGTTGGCGGCTAGGTCCAGGGAGTAGATCTAGGGGGTGCTCGAGTCCTTTCTGGTGATAGATTGGCTAGAGCGGCTTGAGGCCGTATCTGGGGAGAGATTGGCTAAAGCCAACCAATTCATGGGGATACGAGTCAGTATAGAAGGTGAAAAGAGTCTTTAATTATTCGCCTCGATTTCTAGCGTCATAGAAATCAGATTTTTAATCAAATTTATAAATTATAATCATGCCATTTCATGTTGAATAAAATTGATTTCATTATTCCAATCTCTTTACTCTTGATTTAACTTACTTAAACATAAAATATCAAAAGTTTTCTATTAAATATTAAAGTATTCTAAAACCCTTATTCACCCCCCCCCCTCTAAGGGCGCCTACAGATCCAACAAAAACAAATCAGAAATATAGAAATGATTAGAAAACATGGAATTTCAGTTTTCTATAGAAATTTTGAAATTTTGAAATCTACAGACTATTGAGTTAATATCTAGCGTCGGCGTTAAGGGCTAGCGCTGGCGTTAGCTCACAGATAGTGACAATCGTGAGTATTTGGCATAGATTTCCTTCGATTTCATTTCTTATTTGATTTAATTATGATTGAGCAATATAGGACCTATCTAATGTAGTGATTTTTTTTGAATTAAAAGCAAAAAGTTTGCGGAAGTTAAATTTTAACTCATGAGGTCAAAACCCAAATTATGATTCGTGTGTTGTAAAAAGTTCTTGAGAGGATGTCGACACGTTGTCACATTTTAATTCTCCAATTTTGTTGAAGAAGGATAATGTGCTTAATAGCCTAATTACGCGATTTAATTAAAATATATTATAGCAAATTTATAGTTCAATTTATATGAATACTATATGATATTTATAGGCAATGGTTTTAATAATAATAGATTGGTCATTTATAAATGAAACCCTGACTTTTACTTTTGATTTAATTTGATTTGTAAACTTCATTTAGGCTTTAAGGGACAAAGTCAAATTTCAAATATTATATTAGGTGACCATGACATGATGGCTTAAAAAAAATAAAATTAAAAGGAACATTAGGCATATCATGAAGTAGAGTATTTTGTAATTCATTTTGATTTATTTCTACTAGATAAGAGATTTAGGTATCCAAAGTTGCCCATGTGAGATGGTTCCTATGGGTACCCAAATACATCGTGATGATTTTTGGGAAGACAAAGATGAACGAGCCCTTTCAAGTGAGGGTAGTGTGTTCTTTTGAATTGTGGGTCTCCATTGATATTTTGGTTTGATATTATTATAATTCACATTTCCATGATGATTTTTAAAAGTATTACTAGTAAGAAAATTGTGAACATTCAAGTTAAAGTTGGGAGATACCAAATGAGGATCAACATTCATCATGCTTTTATTATTAAATATTCTACTAGATGTATGTTTTATAAAATTTGAAAAAACTTGTAGATGCTTTACATAATTTTGGGGATAAAGTAGAGATAAGATATTTAAAATTATTTAATCCTTTTTGAAAGAGTGATTTTAAGGATTCTAGTTTATGAGATAAAATATTATTTTCTTTTATCAATATTTCGTTATGCTCTTTTGAAATTAAAAGTTCTTTTTCAAAATCCTTAAATTTTTCTTTAATATCATTATAATCAAAACAAGGTATATAATTTTCAAATGAAGAGCATGATGGAGATTCAAACACATCATTTTTGTATTCTACATTCACATTTGCTTTCAAAGTTTTATTTTCTAAGCGTAGTTTTGCATTAGCCCTTTTTAACTTCTTTATCTTACGTTTTGTAGTATGTAGCAATTGTAATATAGAAATACAAGTACAAACAATGGAATTTGATTTCCTTACATTGCTATCGGAAGAGGCAAGATTTGAACATATAGTTCCTTTGACATCTTTTTGGCACTCCTCTTCCAAAGATAAGTTTTCTTCTTCTCTTCCACTTGATGTGCACTCCGTTGATCCATTATGAGAGGAGCTTTCTTGAACATCTGTGCAAGCTTGTATGTTCTCCAATTCTTGCATTTGTTCCATACCTGTAGATGGAGAATCATAAGTTATTTCAAGAAAATTCCACATCTCATATGCAGTAGGAAAAGTATAAATGAGTTTGGAATTTTTTGATTAAGTGCACAAAATAGACAATTCTTTGATTTAGCATTTAAGATACACTCTTCCCTATTCAACTCATTTGGTGGTTTCCTAATGGTAATATTCCATATTTTAATATCTAATGACTTAAGAAATTTTTCCATTAAAACCTTCCACTCTTTAAAATTCTTTCCTTCAAATAAGGGTGGTGTCGAAGATTTCCCCTCTATATAAATTTCTCTCTCACTAGTAGAAGCGAGATCATGAGACGTCATTATTCCCGGTTGTTAAGCCAATTTGGAATAACCTCGCTCTAATACCACTTGTTGGATCGGTAGGCGCCCTTAGAGGGGGGGGTGAATAAGGATTTTAATACTTTTATGCTATTTTGAAATACTTGAAATATTAGGAGATCAAAATAGTGCAAAACAAAGTCAAATTAAGAGAAACAAAATAGAGACATGATTTTATTAGTATGAAAAGTAGGATTACAAAACTTGACTTCTTATAACGCTTGAAATCGAAGGCAAATAGTAAAAGTCTTTTTCATTTTCTATCCCGACTCGTATCCCAACGAACCGGTGGCTTTAGCCTATCCTTCTACAGATACGGCCTCAAGCCGCTCTAGCCAATCCTCCCTCGGACACGGTCTCGAGCAACCCCTAGATCTACACCCTAAACCTTGTCGCCAATACGAGGCGAATTTCTTCCCTAAGTCCTACCCAGACAAAGTCGCCAACATGAGGCAAATTTACTAAGCGATTACAAGAATGAAAGGAACAACAATATTAAAAACTCACTCTATGTGGATCTCTTAAGAAGTAGACGAAGACCCATAGAGTATGATCGTAGTCGATGCGGTTCTTTCATTATGATGATGAAGTGTGTTGAAATCTTCTCCACGGATCTCCTTAAGCCTTCATGGATTTGTGGGAGTATCTCTCTGAACCTTCCTCTATATGATGTGGCACAAAGCTCTGGAATTTAGGAGTGGAAGAGGATGAGAAAGAAGGATCCAAGGGGTCCTTTTTATAGCCTTAGAGCTAGCGCCTGCGCTAGCGCTATCGCCGGCGCTATCCTGGATTAGGAAACATTCTCCGCATGCATATCTTTAATCCAAGGAAAGCCTCCCGACATTCCTAAATTGATCTGCAATAGCGCCTATATCTGCTACTAGATGGCGCTAGCACCTTCTAAAATAGCTCCCAAAATTGCTCTAATCAGAGCTAGCGCCTGCGCTAGGTGCTATCGCGGGCGCTAGTGTACATGTTGGAATTTTGGCTTCAAATTTGGTGGCAACCTTCTTATGCTATCCTTGAGTCATATGGACTTATTTCCTGCACACTTAAACACACAAGATCAAATTCACGTAGATTTGTTATTCTCAAACCTAGGAAATGCGGAAGACCATGTTCCAACATTCTTTTCCTATAAGAAAAGTGTATCTCGCCACTATCCAAGACATCAAAGTTCGACACCGCCTTCCATACAAAGCCTCGTATGGCGCCATCTTGATACTCGCCTGGAAACTATTATTATAGGCAAACTACACCATGAAAAGGTGGTCTTCCCAACTCTTACTAAAATTGAGAGCTCACAACCTCAACATGTCCTCCAATGTATGATTCATTCTCTCCGTTTAACCATCGTTCTACAGATGGAATGCGGTACTAAACTTGATCTTTGTGCCCAAACTTCTCTGCACTAACCTCCAATCCTTGGATGTGAACCATCCATCGCGATCATTAACAAGGTATTTGGAATCCCGTGCAACCTCACAATATTATAGACATAAAGCTCTACGAGCTTCTCCACGCCATCATCCTTCCGATTTGGAATGAAGTGGGCTACCTTGGTCAGGTGATCCACAATCACCAAAATCACATCATTACCTTGCCGCGATCGAGGCATTCCATGCACAAAATCCATGAAGATGTCGTCAAATTTCCACTCGGGGATAGGAAGAGATTTTAAGAACCTGCCCGGCCTTTGTCACTCAACTTTCACTAAAGCACAAGTTTGACCTCGACTTACGTACAAAGCTACATCCTGCTTCATCCCAGGCCACCAAAAGGATTTCTTCAACTCCAAATACCTCTTTGTAATTCCTGTATGAATGGACTACTTCGTGAAGTGTGCCTCAAACATCAACTCCTCATCTAGATTGCCAAAGTACGGAACACACACCCTTCCGTTCCTCTTCAACAATCAACCGACCATCTCCAAAGCACTGCCTTCACTTTGCTGATCTTCCAACACCAAACGTTGACACTCTTCGTCTGCACTGGTCGCCTTTGGGATTCAATCTACTAAATCACACTGCATCTCAATCTAGTTTAGCCGAGCTATGCTGGAATCACCTCTAGCCACACACGCAATGTCAAGAGACTCGAACACTCGCACCAAACACTCATCATGCGCTTCAATCCAAATTCCTTGCCCGGAATACTTTCTACTCAAGGCGTCAGCCACCACGTTGGCCTGGCCTGGCGTATACTGAATCGCTACGGCGTAGTCCCCAAGCAACTCGACCCACCTACATTGTCTTATATTGAGATCTTTCTAGTCCAAAAGATACTTCAAGCTTTTGTATTATGTGAAGATTTGTACCTTCGCACCATACACGTTGTGCCGCCACAATTTCAATGCAAAAATTATCGCCGCCAACTCCATGTCATGGATGGGGTAATTTCTCTCATGAGTCTTTAGCTGCCTCGACCCATAAGCTATTACATTGCCATGCTGCACCAGCACGCAACCCAAACAGCAACCTGATGTGTCGCTGAAAATCTGAAACCCTTCAGCCCCACTAGGAAGACATAGGATTGGAGCGAACATCAATCTTTCCTTCAAGGTCTCAAATGCACGGGCACACTCCAGCGTCCACGCAAACTTCTAGTCCTTTCAGGTAAGAGAGGTGAAGGGCAAAGCCATCTACGAAAAGTTCTCAACAAACCTTCTGTAATAACCAGCTAGTCCAAGGAAACTCCAGACTTCGTCTATGGTTCTCAGTACATGACAATCTCTAATGGATTCAATCTTCACCGGATCCACTGCCACCCCATCTCCACTGATCACGTGACCCAAGAATGCCACTTTCCCGATCCAGAACTCGCACTTTGAGAATTTAGCATAAAGATGATTTTCCCTTAAAATCTGCAACACCAATCTCAGATAAGTCTCTTGTTCCGCCTTCGACTTTGAATACACTAAGATATCATCAATGAACACCGCCACGAACGAATCTAGGTATTGCCGAAACAATCTGTTCATTAAATCCGTGAACACTAATGGCGCGTTCGTCAAACCGAATGGCATCACCAAGAAATCAAAATGACTATACCTCGTCTCAAAAACTGTCTTGGGAATATCCTCTTCTCGAATCCTCAATCGGTAGTAACCCGACTTCAAATCCAACTTGGAGTACATCGTTGATCCCACCAGCTGATCGAACAAATTATCTATTCGCGAAATCCGATACATTTTGTTGATGGTCAACTTATTCAACTCACGGTAGTCTATGCATAACCGCATACTACCATCCTTTTTCTTTACAAATAACACCAGCACACTCCACGGTGAATAGATGGGCCTAAGGTACCCCTTCTCTATCAACTCTTATAACTACACATTTAGCTTGACCAGTTTCTTCGGTGCCATCCTAAATGGAGGACGCGACACCAGCCTCGCACCTGGCACCAAATCTATTGAAAAGTTTAATTCACGCTGAGGAGGAACTGTCGGAAGCTCCTCGGGGAACACATCCTCGAATTCTTCCACTACCAGCACTTCTCTGATTGCCAACTTTGTGGAGCGAGTCTCCAACAAAGCTATAACCACCTTACCTCCTTGATTCACCACTCACATCACTTCCACAACGACAATCAGGGAGCAAGCCACTCCGCCTAGGCCCTCGAACTTGACCTCTGCTTTATCTTCACTCCTTATGTTCACCACCTAAAATAGGCAGTCAATACTAGCTCGTTGCTCTGCAAGCTAGTCCATCCCCAATGATAGATTACTTAGTAGTAGTCTAACTCACCTAGAGGGGGGGTGAATAGGTTCCTTTGATTTTTCTACTTATGTAGACTATTTTTGAATGTTTTAACAAGATAGAATCAAGCACACAGAAAACACAAAGCAATTTATATTGGTTTCCCAAGACAGTGTGTCTGTGGGTAGTCCACTTTCCCTTTACACCTTTCTAACAGTGTGTTAGACAAGGGAAACTTCTCCAAATCTAAGCTCAAAGAGCTTACAACACAGATCCCACGGGATCTCTCAGGTTCCCTCCAAAACCCTACCTCAGGCTATCAGCCCTATTACTCAGAGATTTCCAACTCCTATAGCTCAGAAACACTTAAGGTTTCCTACCTCAGGCCTATCAAGAAGCCCTACCTCAGACTGGGAGTACAGTCCTACATTCAGGCTCACAACCCAACACTCAGTCTTACAGCCCTACACAGCCAAGCTTACAACCCTATACACTCAGAACATAATGTTCTTACAGAGTAGAAAGAGATTTAGTTTCTACAATCAGAAGATGAAATATAAAGACCTTCATATTTGGACCTTTTGATGAAGTATCACAGCAGATGTTGTCTTTGAGCAGAGATAGCTAAAGCCTCATTCTACTCCACTTAATCTTCCTCTTCAGCTGAAGGAAAAGATCTTCTTGTTCTTCTGAGCTTTAATCAGCAAGAATATCAGGTTGATCTTTCCTTTGGTCGCCGACAATGTCTTTTCTTTTTAGTTGTGTAAGCTTGGTGTTACATGGACCTAACATAAGCTTTTATAACTCCAATACTCATCAATGACTCTTTCCATATCCTAGTCATAGTATGGATAGGAATAGAATACCATATCCCGCTTTCTGGCCACTGATGGCGCAAATCTCACACACCGCTATAGGCGGTAGCTCGACTGCGACACGAAACGGCAGTGTACCGATCGTTCAAGTAATAAAAATTGGGAATAAATCCCCGAGTGTCGGTCTCTTGAGGAACACAGTAAGGTGGAGTTAAATGTCGAGGAAGGACTTGAGATTGAAGTCCTTAACGTCGGATGGAATGCGGAAACGGGGTGATTGGGCTTTTGGAAAATAAAATAAAAGTTATCAACTACTCCTATGCAATGTCGCTATGCAAAGCTTCGCTTGGCGGGATGGAGACTAGGCAGGCCTTGAGCGCGCTGCGTCGCAAGGGCGGATGGGCGAGTAGGCTAGCGAAATGAGGGTCGCAAGCACCTCTTCGACAAGCACGCCACTAGCAATTGCTAGTGCGGCACCGGACAACCAACAAACCACACCACAAGGCGCACCTCAATAATATAAACAAAAATACTCAATCACATAGACATAATCAAGTAAAAATGCTATTTAATCAAAATACACTTCATCATAATGTTAGATCTAGTTGCAAATACATCAATAAAAGGAGAACAAGGCAAGAAATCGACCGAATCCGAAGGCTCGTTGTAGATTCACGGTTGGAATCGCCGGGTTGTCAATCCGCGTCCAAGCTCGGTCCGCAACTACGTCCGGGGTAGAGAGAGCTGTCACTACTCTCCAATGGACCCGTCTTCTTCGTGTCACGATCCGGTAGAGGTTGCAAACTTCCTCTTGCTCGATGGAGATAGCGGCTAGGTCTTCCTTTGGAGCTCTTGGATGAAGGAGGAGGCCGAGAGGAAACTCCGGCTCAAGATTGGCGTGAAGAGCAAGCCCGGAGCACCTCTATATGGTGGGCGACGGTGGAGGAGCGAAATCGGGCGGAACCGGGCGGAAAACGGCGCTGAAAATCGGGATGATGACCTAAAATCGCGAGCAGGGAATTTATAGGCGCTGGAATTAAACAGTGCGCACGGTCAGTGGCGCGCGACCATTGGTCGTGCGCACTGGAATCCTGTGATCGTGCGCTCTGCCTGGACAGAACCTGCAAAGACAGAAATTACAAAATAACATGTTCGCACGACCAGTGGCGCACGACCGGTGGTCGTGCGCACTAGCGTCGGTGGTCGTGCGCAATAGATGAAACAGAACTCATAAAATTACTGGTGAGTGCGCACGATCAGTGGCGCACGACCGGTGGTCGTGCGCACTGGCGCTGATGATCGTGCGCACTGCACCAGACAGAACTCGTGAAAAATGGTTAAGTGCGCACGATCAGTGGCGCACGACCGGTGGTCGTGCGCACTAGAACAAGTGATCGTGCGCAGTGTTCCTGTGCAGAATTGCACCGGAAACACTTGCACGCCTCCTATTCCAGCACAAACACAGATCTAGCCACTGAAAGTGGCACTTAACAACATATGAATACTACTAAAGATAATAAACACGAAAACACACCAAAGTGGGCCTAAATGTGCACCTAGCATGGGTTATCAAATATAGACTATAATAAGGCCAAAGTGCGTGATATTGACAAAATAACGGCCCGGATGAGTCCATAAATGTATATATGATCAGGACTCATCACACCCCCAGACTTAACTGTTTGCGCGTCCCGAGCAAACGAATCCGGTGGAGTGTGAAAAAGGTAGTTAGCAAAGAAAATTACGCAAGGGAGTACAATGCGAAGTAACAAAAGCATGCAAATAGAGATTTCGTAAAAAGAGATTCTAACTATGCTAACTAATTTACGAAAGTACTAGAGCGTAAATAAAGATTTATCAATACTCAGTTGGTGAATTGTGAAGAATTTGATGATCATGTCCGGTGTGAAAGTAATAAGCCACTAAGGAGGGTGTTGCAAAAGATCGGGGTTCGGGAATAACTCCGCTGAAATCCATCAACGTCGGGAACCATACGCTTGCCCGGTCACACTCTCTCCACAGCGCTAGCACACTCGCGAGATAAATCAATAGGACTTTTAGGATTATATTGGGGCTTAGGTTGCGGTATGACAATCAAAGGTAAAAACGAAGGCTACGCAACCAACATGAGTCAACGGGACGCTGCACCAAGCAAAACCAAAAACAAAGCTCGTGTGACACACCCCCAGACTTATTGTGAAAACTAGGTGTGCACACGTCCTACTCCACAAATACCAACAGATTTTCTTAAACGCTCGGGAGGATAACTTTTCAATACACTTTTTTTCAGATTTTTATTTCAATACCATATTTTTCTTTTTCTTTTTTCTTATCCTCCGGTTGATTCAAAATCAGCAAATAGAGTTTATTTCTCCTTCACAACACTACAATTCCAAACATCACACCAAATCTAAAACATGAGTGCATATAACATATACTTGGTTGCGATAGTGGGATAAGCTTTAGGCCTTGGTGAATGGAGGAGGAGCTGAACAAAGGGAGTGGTAGGCACAAGTGTTGGGTAGCAAAGGTGAGCGAATAGGATATGGAAAGCAAAGGCTCAAACTAGCCAAAAGGTGGCCTATATCACATTTATCTCAACGAATCGCCCGCACCCATGCTTCAAGAGTCGCTTGGGGCAAGTTCTTAGCCCACGAGAAAGGTAAACCTTCCTCCCGACTCGAGCAACACACAACTAGCGCTCGTATACACACAACACCGGGCTATCACCAATTTCATTCACATTCACCATTTGAGTAGAATAAATCTAAAACTACGCAAAAATACTAATCATAAATTAAAAGCAAAGAAATAATCTAATTTTACTCAAATTCTAATGTGGCACGCGGATGCGACTAGAACACTGCTTGAGTCAACATTGCGCTCCCAATAGTAATTCCTAAGCTATCATCCCAATTCACATTCCTAACCAAGATAATTTGTTCAGAACAAAACAAATCGATAAGCACGCGCTCATGTGGGTGCTGTGGTGTGCAATGAAAATAAACAAAACATTTTAAATGAAATCTTCTACTATGCAGTGCAATAGTGCACGTGAGCGGGTAAACAAACTACTCTCCCCCAGACTTAAACTAAACAATCCGCATAATATATGATAGGAAAATCAAAATAGGGCTAGGGAAAGAGAGTACCCAATGCTCAGCAAGTGAGCATACCAGAAGATTGACGTGTAAGCTAAAATGAGCTGCAGCATCCGCCATCCAGGGAAGATACCTGCAGGGGTCAGCTCCGCAAAAACAAAAGAAAAATGACAAACTAAAATAAACTACAGCTAACTAAACATGATTAGAAGAAATAAAAATGCAGAAAAGAAAGATAACTACTGGGGTTATTGTCATCCCAGCACGACTTATTCTAAATTAAAACGGTTCTAGCTAATGGGCCTATGAAAAAGAAAATGCACAGGTAACTGTTCTAATATGCGCATCGGTAGCGGGTACTGATACGGAGACAGAGCAGTCACCCCTCTACCTAAATATAAATACTTGCTCCTCACAGGTAGAGGGAAAAGAAAGTAAGAAGAGGAGGAGGCCTGGTCCTCACTCGTCCCACCAAAACTACCCTTGCCCAGCAAGGTATCGTCCACAGCAGGTCCGCAGGAGGAGAAGGCAATGAGTGGAGCTTCCTCTACGGAGGGGGAATGAACCTCCTCACATGAGAGGATGCTCTCATCATTGACTTGAGCAAAAAGCTCCAAGTCCTCCTGGGGTACCTGTAAAGACTCAACCTGCACAGGCTCGGAAGAAGAAGGGGGGTCCAGAAATAAAGAAGACGAAGAACATAAATAAACATCAATCGGGGGAGTGATCCCGGTCTCACTCCCATCAGGTTGGGGAAGTAAAATAATGTTTGCATTGTCATCAATGCTACAAGATTCGGCGGGATCAACAGTGGCCAGGCTTAGGATTTGGACTTCCTCCACCGGTGCTGAGGAAAATTCCTCTTCACCTAGAAGGTTGTCCTCCTCCATAGGAATAGGCACAACACTCAGATCAACCGCCTCCTCCTGCGACACATCATCAACAATGTCGTCAGAGACGAGTGTAGTATGCACAACAGGGGGAGGAGTAGTGCTCGGATAAAAGTCGAGTACCGATTCCTCACAAAGAATCGAATCCACTAGAGGTGGTGGATGCACTGGGAGAATGGGCTCAGCAATGTCGGTGCCCAGATCAGCCACACATCCAGTGACCGTGTTCATGCCATACCCTTCAAGATGTGAAGGTGACAAAGACACATAACCGGATGTTGAAGGTGTGCCGCCAGAGTTAGGAGTTGGGACGATCCGGATATCCGGCTCATCATCCTCATCCAATTGGCGACGAAAAGCAGCACAATCCTTCAGGGCATGATCTGTGCTCCGACAAAACTGGCACTGCCTAGCGGGCTTCTTTGGCACAGCGGGGGCTGGAGCCGAAAAGAAGTATGACGGTAAAGGCTCAGCAGAGTAGCCATAAGACTTACGCGCACCATATGGAGTACCAGACGAAGTCGGTGCTCCATATGCTGGGCTATAAGAATTATGCCTACTATTCTCCGTAGGGCATTCATCACTAGAGTGGGAGGTAGCTCCACACCAACGGCAACGGAAATTGAGATGTGCCCACATAGTGTGAAGATAAAACGATTCAAAATCAAAATGCTATTGTGCAAAATACTACACCTAACAAAAATTACTAAAGCAACCTAATAAAAAAACAAGAAAACAGAAAATGAGGAAATAAAACAAAGAAATGCGATTTACAAATGGAAGGGCTTCTCTCTCAAATTCTCCCTCTCCAGAAAACTCACACGACTGTGTTCCCCGGCAACGGCGCCAAAAACTTGATGGCGCAAATCTCACACACCGCTATAGGCGGTAGCTCGACTGCGACACGAAACGGCAGTGTACCGATCGTTCAAGTAATAAAAATTGGGAATAAATCCCCGAGTGTCGGTCTCTTGAGGAACACAGTAAGGTGGAGTTAAATGTCGAGGAAGGACTTGAGATTGAAGTCCTTAACGTCGGATGGAATGCGGAAACGGGGTGATTGGGCTTTTGGAAAATAAAATAAAAGCTATCAACTACTCCTATGCAATGCCGCTATGCAAAGCTTCGCTTGGCGGGATGGAGACTAGGCAGGCCTTGAGCGCGCTGCGTCGCAAGGGCGGATGGGCGAGTAGGCTAGCGAAATGAGGGTCGCAAGCACCTCTTCGACAAGCACGCCACTAGCAATTGCTAGTGCGGCACCGGACAACCAACAAACCACACCACAAGGCGCACCTCAATAATATAAACAAAAATACTCAATCACATAGACATAATCAAGTAAAAATGCTATTTAATCAAAATACACTTCATCATAATGTTAGATCTAGTTGCAAATACATCAATAAAAGGAGAACAAGGCAAGAAATCGACCGAATCCGAAGGCTCGTTGTAGATTCACGGTTGGAATCGCCGGGTTGTCAATCCGCGTCCAAGCTCGGTCCGCAACTACGTCCGGGGTAGAGAGAGCTGTCACTACTCTCCAATGGACCCGTCTTCTTCGTGTCACGATCCGGTAGAGGTTGCAAACTTCCTCTTGCTCGATGGAGATAGCGGCTAGGTCTTCCTTTGGAGCTCTTGGATGAAGGAGGAGGCCGAGAGGAAACTCCGGCTCAAGATTGGCGTGAAGAGCAAGCCCGGAGCACCTCTATATGGTGGGCGACGGTGGAGGAGCGAAATCGGGCGGAACCGGGCGGAAAACGGCGCTGAAAATCGGGATGATGACCTAAAATCGCGAGCAGGGAATTTATAGGCGCTGGAATTAAACAGTGCGCACGGTCAGTGGCGCACGACCATTGGTCGTGCGCACTGGAATCCTGTGATCGTGCGCTCTGCCTGGACAGAACCTGCAAAGACAGAAATTACAAAATAACATGTTCGCACGACCAGTGGCGCACGACCGGTGGTCGTGCGCACTAGCGTCGGTGGTCGTGCGCAATAGATGAAACAGAACTCATAAAATTACTGGTGAGTGCGCACGATCAGTGGCGCACGACCGGTGGTCGTGCGCACTGGCGCTGATGATCGTGCGCACTGCACCAGACAGAACTCGTGAAAAATGGTTAAGTGCGCACGATCAGTGGCGCACGACCGGTGGTCGTGCGCACTAGAACAAGTGATCGTGCGCAGTGTTCCTGTGCAGAATTGCACCGGAAACACTTGCACGCCTCCTATTCCAGCACAAACACAGATCTAGCCACTGAAAGTGGCACTTAACAACATATGAATACTACTAAAGATAATAAACACGAAAACACACCAAAGTGGGCCTAAATGTGCACCTAGCATGGGTTATCAAATATAGACTATAATAAGGCCAAAGTGCGTGATATTGACAAAATAACGGCCCGGATGAGTCCATAAATGTATATATGATCAGGACTCATCAGCCACTTGCACCAAAAGTAGGTCCCGCCAGGCAACATTCAAATATGAATCTGTCTCAGCGAATGGGCTGAGAAAGGCTCCACTCTCAGCAACAGAGTGTACTTTGTCTCAGCGAATGAAAGTGCACAGTGTGCCTCTGATTATACTCTAGAGGGGGGGGTGAATAAAGTTTAAAAAAAATTCTATCCTATTTGTGCACACACAATAAAAATACTAAGTGTTATGCTTCAATAATACCTAACACAGAATAAAATTAATGATTTTTAAAGTAAAGCAGAAAAGTTGTAAGCTATATGGGCCATGATAAACAATTAGCACACACATAAGACACAAGATTTTATAGAGGTGCCCCAAAATGTGGGTAGTCCTCTCTTCTACCACTTGGAAGGAATGCACAACCTGTGCCCGAGTCTTTTAATAAGGAGACTCTTAGAACCGAAGATCTTTTGATAAGGAGATCTTGAACCACTCAGATCCTTTGATAAGGAGATCTTGAACCACTAAATCCTTTGGAAGAGGGATTCTTAAAACTCTTTATAGTTGAGGAAGTTGAAAGAAGAAAGAAGATGGAGAAGAAGAATTCTGTTCTCAGAATTCTGTAGAAGCTTTCAGCTTCTATTTTTCCCTTCAATGGATCTGCTAATGATGAACCCTTGCTTATGAATGTGATGATTTGCAAGGGTTATATTCTTCAGATCCTTTTGTATATCTCTTGCTTGCTATCTGGCTGCTATATAATGTTGATGAAGAAGCAACTCAATTTTCTATTCTGAGAGAGCACTTATTTTCTCTATTTAGTCTCTGTTAGGGTTCCAGGAGGAAGAAGAAGAAGTAGGAACCCCTAATAGACTGTAGCAGATTGTGATGAACGCTCTGAGTTTTCCTCCTCATCCTATTTATTGTCGATAATTAATTTTGAATTAGTTTCCTCTTTTGGATTGTCCTGAAAAGGCATAGTCTTGAACAATTAATCTTTCTTTCTTCTTTTGTTCACGACCCGTCTGCCAGCTACTTAAATCATTTCCAAGAAAGCTTTTCCCGTCTTCTTTAATTCTCCTCTCCATTCTAAGCAATAAACAAGCCGTTGTAGAATGGTCCTTAGTGTTGTGGGCCTTCAGAGAGAGTTCTAAAAGGACAGCTAAAAAGGGTTCCTTTTCAGAATGTATTCGACGCTGCGTCAACTTCTTTCTCTCTCTTATCGACGCACTTTTGAGTTCTGGTAAGAGCAGCTTCGAATTCCTTCTAGCTCTAGTTGAACTCTGTTGTCGACGTTACATCGAGTACTTATCAACGTAACCGTCGAGTTAAAGACTTGTATTTGAACTTCATTGTCTGCGTCGAATTGTAGTCGACGTTGCGTCGACTTCAGATGGCTTCGACACACACTTCCTTCTGCGTTGAATTGAAGTCGATGTTGCATCGACTTCTAGGGTAACTTCGACATGCTCATTTATCTACGTCGACTCCTATTCAACATAGCGTCGACTTGATATACTTTGACAGAGAGATTGAGTTGCTTGGACTTCTAGTCTGAGTTGCGTCGACATCAAGTCGAAGTTGAGTCGACTTATATTCAACGCAAGTATTAATTCAACTCAGATTGTGCTTGTCCTGACCTAGTCTTGATACTCTAAGATGAGTGAGACATCTTAAGAAATCTAATGACCAAATAACCCTTACTATACAATAAGGGTAATAAACCTAGAAGGTAAACTCACTTATAAGTAATTTGTTAAGTTAAATCATAAGGGGTTTTTTCCAACAATCTCCCCCTATTTATCTTAACAAAGTTTACAGATTGTTTTGAAGTGATTTTACACATTCTTTTACATAAAGCTTAAAACAAGCAACTTATACATAAGATACCAAAATATATATAAATAAATGGGCTGGTAAACAGAAAAGCATCTGATTAATATCAACAAGTGTTTATCAGAGTTTACCCAAGGAATAGTCTACTTTCTTCACTTAAGAAAAGTAGCTAAGGACTCATGGACCTTTCTGAATTTCCTCTCCACATATTTGAAATTTGTTGTTGTGGCTTTCTCTGGATTCTTCTGAATCCTTTCATGACCCTTAAACAACTTTTCTAGATCAGATTGAGTTTCAGGATGATCATCTTTTAAATTGAAGCCCAGATCAAGAACTTTAGCTGTCATCAAGTTTATTGTTGGGAATTTGCCCTCAAATTCCCTTGATTTGAAGAGGGGTCATCATGCAATGATAAGTGCATGTTTTATTTGATAAGCCATATTTCTGTAAGATATACATGCACAAGTGACTCAAGAGAAAGGGCCAATCATGCCCTTAGAGAAGGAGAAATCATCTCCCAAGAGATGAAGAATTGTCTCAGCAGAACCACTAAGAAGAAGAGTCAAAACCGCTGAGACAAGTGCAGGAGCCGCTGAGAAGTTGTCTAGGCCAGCTGAGCTGCAGATAGAAGAAAACCGCTGAGACAGCTGTCTGTCTCAGCGGATCCGCTGAGATGAGAAAGAAGCAACCACTGAGACGAGGACAGCTGCCGCTGAGAAGCAGCAAGCATCAGCTGAGACTTGGAGTGTTCGTCAAATGCAGAGTCGTTCGTCGAACGCAGAACTCAGTTCGTCAAACGCTAAGACAGGAAAGAAGAAACAGCTGAGAAGCAGCGTGTTTGTCAAACGCAAAACTTAGTTCGTCAAACGCTGAGACAGGAAAGAAGAAACAGCTGAGAAGCAGCGTGTTTGTCGAACGCAGAGTATGGCGAGTTCGTCGACCGCGGAGTTTGGCAAGATCGTCGAACACAGTATGGCGAGTTCGTCAAACGCAGATTGCGAGTTCTGCTCGTGGCGCAAGCTATAGAAAAGAGTATGGGGTCCACCAGTCTCTCCCATACTTGTTAGAAGGTCGGCTAAGAGCCGTTGAAGATCAGAGATGTATAAAAGAAGAAGTTAGGGCAACTTTGAAAGAGCCGGTCGCGTGCAAAACAAATAGGAGACTGTTCCATTGATGGCCAGTGTTCTCCTCACTCTCCTCTTGCTCACTGAAGAAGAAAGAAGATACTGAGAGAGAAAGTTAGCTCCTTTACAAGATGGATCAAGGAGATCTTCCAACCTTCATCTGAAGAGGAAGATCAGGTTGTAGCTGCCATCAACATCTCCAGCTACAAGGAAGCACCAGGTGTGCAGGAACTACAGGGGACTTCAATTGCTGTCTGCTGTAGTAAGATTTAAACTCATTTGTCTGTAGGGCTTAACATCCTGAGCTGTGGGACCATTTGGACTGAGATTATAGGAACCTTTGGGTTCTGAGCTGTAGGGATGAAGGCCTGAGTTTGTAGGATCTGTGAATATCTGAGGTAGGGCTATTTAGCCTAAGTTGTAGGGCATTATTGCCTGAGCTGTAGGAGGAGGATTCTTCTGAGGTAGGACCTAGAAGGGGTCAGAGCTGTAGGGTCAGGAGTTGATCTGAGGTAGGGCTATTTAACCTGAGTTGTAGGACCTGTTGTGGTCTGATTTGTAGGATCAGGAGCTGATCTAAGGTAGGGCTGCTGAGCCTGAGGTAGTGTTTGGAAAAACCTGAGATATCCAGTGGGATCTGAGTTGTAAGCTCTTGGAGCTAAGATTGGAGGAGTTGGCCCTCTCTAACACACTGTTAGAAGGGTGAAGGGGGAAAGTGGACTACCCATAGTCACACTGTCTTGGGGATCCACTATAGATGCTTATGTGTTTTCTGGTTTGCTTGATTTCTTACTTAGTATACGTTTAACTAGCTATATCATCTAAGTAATAGTCAAAAGACCTATTCATCCCCCCCCCCCCCCCCTCTAGGTGATGTAGACTACATCCTTTATAAACTTACAAGTGGTATTAGAGCTAGGTTGGTCAAAAAGGACTTAATTGTCTGACCAGATCCTAAAAAGGTATAGTCAAATCAAAACCCAATGGCTTCCTCTGGATTGCAGAAGGAAATGATATTTATGAAGTTGCCCATATGCAATAAAGAAAATTTTGGCATATGGAAGCAAAGGATCAGACTGTTTATGGAATCATCTGATCCAAGGATATTCATTACAGTTGTAGAAGGACCTTTCACCTTTCAAACTGCCTCCATTATAGATCAAACCAGAAGAGTGGCCAAATTATTCAAATATTTGACCAAGGATGAACTTGAGTTGTTCACCATGGACAAAAGGGCTCAGAACATCATAGTTAATGCTATTGATGATTCTACATTTCAAAACTTGGTACACTGCACTTCTGCCAAGGAAATGTGGGATACATTGGTAGTATATATGGAAGGGATAGCTGAAGTAAGGGATGATAGAAAATCACTCCTTAACCAAGAATATGAAGCCTTCATACAGCTGGCCCAGGAA
This sequence comes from Dactylorhiza incarnata, assembly GCA_033032865.1. Lineage (NCBI taxonomy): Eukaryota > Viridiplantae > Streptophyta > Magnoliopsida > Asparagales > Orchidaceae > Dactylorhiza > Dactylorhiza incarnata. Next base: position 9,532,542 of record JAWHQI010000010.1, on the reverse strand, counting down.
AGCATATCCATGTGCTATGAGAGGTTCTTCAGAATAGTCAATGACCTGAGAACCTATGACAGGGCATTCAACAACTATGAGTTCAATGATAAGTTCCTTAGGTCTCTAACTAGGGACTGTGACACAAAAATCTGTGCCATCAGGGAAGTGGCCAAGCTTGGTAAGACCCTAACTCACACTCTATTTGGGAAGCTGCTCTCCTATGAGATGCAACTGTCGGCAAGGAAGGAAGAGGACACCTCTTTAAGGGCTCAAGCAAGGGAGAAATTTGTGGCTCTCAAAGCTGACAGCTCCAAGAGAAGCAAGGGCAGGATGGTGTCTCCTCCAACGAGAAGTGTTGAACCTGAAGTCAACACCACAGGAAGCTCTTCCTCTGATGAAGAGTTTGCTGCCTTTTCTAAGCAGTTCAAGAAGATGATGAAGAAGAAGTCATGGAAGAACATGCCCTCCTTATCATCACACTACAAGAAGGATAGCAACAAATTTGAAAGACTTCACCCAAAAGGTGACAGGTTTGATTCTAAACCTAGTAAACATGTTTCTAATAACATTATTTGCTATAGCTGCAGCAAACCTGGACATGTCATAGCTGACTGTCCAATCAAAAGAAAGGAGTGTGGTGAAAAGAAGCATCATCACCACAAGGATAGGAAGGGAGAAAGATCCCTCCTAGCAAAGAAAGAAAGGAGATGGAGTGAATCTGATCCTTCAACATCAGATTCAGAGAATGAAGAAGAAGCCTACATTGGGTTGTATGCAACAGAAGAAGATGAAGACTATCCAGCTGCAAAAGTTGGAGTCAGGGCCCCTCTATCACACTCAGATAGTGATGAAGAGGAGTGAAAGTGGAGGTTTAGTTATTATTTATCTTATTAAAAGATCTTGTTTAAGTTTTTCTTTAAATTAATGATATATGTATATATGTATGCTGAGTGAGGAATAAAATCAAGCACTAACAGTGCATAAGAAAAATCACAGCACAACAGTAATAAAAGTAAAGAAAAAACAAGCAAAGTCAGATGACACAAAATATATAGTAGTTCCCCTCAACTGGGTACATCTACTCTTCTACCCACTGGTAGGAATCCACTAGGAGGTTGTTGATAAGGTGCCCTCACACCAGGTGAGCTGTTGATAAGGTGCTCTAACCAAACTGCAGGTTTTTGCTAAGGTGCCCTGTCACCGGGATTAACTTTTGAAGGGAGTTATAACCCTGTACAGGATGGGGTAAGGAAGTAAAAATAAAAACAGAAAGATTTGTTGTACTTCTCTGTATAAGAAGACTCTTGAAGATCCTGATTTGAAGTTGAATGGATCTGAATATGATGTTGAAGAAGGCTCCCCCTGTCTGATTAGAGTTGATGACAGCTTGTGGATAGAGCTTCTTCTTTTAACCACTTCTTCCTTCTTTTGCAGTGATGATCCTGAGCAAATAGTTGTGATTTGTGTCTCAGAATATTTGTAATATGCAGGAAGATGTTAGCAATGAAGAACAATTGATTTTTTCTTTATTTCTATCGTGTGTTCTCTATTTTGCTTTCTCTGTAACTGTCCTTTTATAATCTGAGAACCTTTACTCTTATTTTGAATTCTTCTCTTGGGAAGAAGGAAAGAGTTGAGGTCTCCATCAATGCTTTGACTCCTCGAGAGGATAACCTGCCATTTCTTTTTATTAAAGCTAGTTTGCAACGGCTAAAAGTATTGATTGATCTGCAACGGCTAAGAGGAATAGTCAAAAGACAGTGAAAAAGATATTAAAATAATTCAGAAATAAATTCGTCGATCCTAACTTTGACATTTGTCGGGCTGAGCTCGCTGTCTGATATACTGAGCGATTGTCTCTATCTTGGAATTCGTAGACCGCTGAAATGGCTAGATTGAGTTTGTCGAGTGCCGTTCAGAGAATGCCTGGCCGCTCCAATTGTTCTAACTGGATTCGTCGAGCGCCGTTCGCCATTTATCGAACGTTGTTCTGCTGAAGATTTGTCGAGCGCTGGCTGACTGGAATTTGTCGAGCGCCGTTCGCCATTTGTCGAACGCTCTTCTGATGAAGATTTGTCGAGCGCAGAGAGTTTGTATTATTTTCTTATGTATATTCTCCGATTCAATCGCATCATATTTAATTTATGTTTTCTTAGATTTCTAAGTTATTTAGATGACTTATTGATAAGAGAATGGATCCTAACTCAAATCAAAAGCTAAGGTTCCAACAATCTCCCCCTATTTGAGTTGGGATCAAGATTTAAGTTAAAACCTAGTGGTCTGGAAATCTTCTTTTAGTCCAAACAGTTTTTGATTGAAAATTTTCAAGTGCAGCAGCTTATTTCTTGAATTAAAATTTTCAATTACAGCAACCTATGTAATCAGAGAGATTAAATCTTGTGGTCTGGTAATCTCCTCTATTTGGTTAGGATGCTAGCAGTTTTAATTTTTATTTTCTCCTTTTCTCTCTCACTTGGTTTCTCTGAATTTCTCATTTTCTTTCTCACTTGAGTTTTAATAATTTTTGCTCTTAAATTATTTGAGCAAATCTGCTTTCCTAGACTTGATTTCTAAGGATCTGAATTAAAATTTTCAATTGCAGCAACCTTTAATGGATTTTAAGGAATGAAAAACTTTGTCTGATACCTTCCTTCTTAAAGAATCCCCTTATCAGAAGAGACTCACACTCAGTGCTTCTTATTATTTCTAATCAATGCAACTACAGTACAATGCTCAACATAATTAGGAGAAGGTCTGTAAGAATTTGAAGTATATCTGATAATGTTTTCAAAAGAATTTTAATTATAATTTAAGTGTGATTATTAAACATTTCCTTATAATTAAGTATATTGGCCTTTTTACTTCATTAAAGTACAAACAAAAAAAAAAGTTCTCTGATAATTAATTTCTTTTTCTTTAGAAATTTGTTCAAACTTTTTGGCCTGCATTTTGAGATTTTTCCCATTGGTTGTGCTTGTCATAGAAAATTTGTTTTTAAGAAGAACAGTTTGCTCTCCTGAAGATTTCAAATTTTCTTGAAGTTTATTATTCTCAGGAGTTAGAAATTTTATTTTTGTTAACTCTTTTAAAATTTTATTTTCATATTTTATTAAGTCTGTAAATGTTAATTTAAGGTCAGATTTGAAAGTATTAGAGGTAAAGTTGGAAGTTGGAGTTACCTCATTTACCTTTTCTAATTTAGCTTCTGTATCTGGGATTTGATGTGAGCCATGTATGGTCATCATGCAGAAAGCTCTAGCTCTATGTTCCTCTTCTTCTTCTTCTTCACTAAGGTTTGTTGATGGTTCTGTATCATAAATACAGTTAGTTAAAGAAGTAGAAGAGGGTTCATTTACCATCCTAGAGAGGGAGTTCCAGATTCCTCTTATAGAAGTGCAGTCTTCAACTCTTTGAAGGATGTCTTTTGACGCTGATTGAGTTAAGATCTGCATAGCTTTTGTATCTCCATCTGTTGAGTGGTCTGAAGATGGGGAAGGTCCTTTATGTTTATCAGTCTGCCCATCATCAGCACCAGCTTTGAATTTGTCTGGCTTCATTTTGCAAACACGGGCAGTGACGTCAGTTTCTCTGTTGGTAGTCTTCTTTGAAGAAGATATATCAGCACCAACATAAACATGCCCTTTCATTGCTCTCGAAGGGGACATGAGACACGTGAAACTAGGTAATGCAGGTGTAGCTGCCTTTGATGATATGAGGGGAGGTCCTGTCAAAATAGATTTGTAAATTTCTTCATCTATAGCATTCATGTATAATTTAATTCTAACTTGCCATAATGAGATATTATCTGAATTAAATATGGGTGGATCTGAGAACAGAAAGGTTTCTTGTGCCATTTTGAAAACCTTAAGAACTAAAAGTGATCTTTGTGATTTCAGGTGTTAGCCTGTGTGAGAAATCAACTCCTCTGATACCAATCGAAAGTGGAGGTTTAGTTCTTATTTATCTTATTAAAAGATCTTGTTTAAGTTTTTCTTTAAATTAATGATATATGTATATATGTATGCTGAGTGAGGAATAAAATCAAGCACTAACAGTGCATAAGAAAAATCACAGCACAACAGTAATAAAAGTAAAGAAAAAAACAAGCAAAGTCAGATGACACAAAATATATAGTAGTTCCCCTCAACTGGGTACATCTACTCTTCTACCCACTGGTAGGAATCCACTAGGAGGTTGTTGATAAGGTTCCCTCACACCATGTGAGCTGTTGATAAGGTGCTCTAACCAAACTACAGGTTTTTGCTAAGGTGCCCTGTCACCGGGATTAACTTTTGAAGGGAGTTATAACCCTGTACAGGATGGGGTAAGGAAGTAAAAATAAAAACAGAAAGATTTGTTGTTCTTCTCTGTATAAGAAGACTCTTGAAGATCCTGATTTGAAGTTGAATGGATCTGAATATTATGTTGAAGAAGGCTCCCCCTGTCTGATTAGAGTTGATGACAGCTTGTGGATAGAGCTTCTTCTTTTAACCACTTCTTCCTTCTTTTGCAGTGATGATCCAGAGCAAGTAGTTGTGATTTGTGTATCAGAATATTTGTAATCTGCAGGAAGATGTTAGCAATGAAGAACAATTGATTTTTTCTTTATTTCTGTCGTGTGTTCTCTATTTTGCTTTCTCTGTAACTGTCCTTTTATAATCTGAGAACCTTTACTCTTATTTTGAATTCTTCTCTTGGGAAGAAGGAAAGAGCCGAGGTCTCCATCAATGCTTTGACTCCTCGAGAGGATAACCTGCCGTTTCTTTTTATTAAAGCTAGTTTGCAACGGCTAAAAGTATTGATTGATCTCCAACGGCTAAGAGGAATAGTCAAAAGACAGTGAAAAAGATATTAAAATAATTCAGAAAGAAATTCGTCGATCCTAGCTTTGACATTTGTCGGGCTGAGCTCGCCGTCTGATATACTGAGAGATTGTCTCTATCTTGGAATTCATAGACCGCTGAAATGGCTAGATTGAGTTTGTCGAGTGCCATTCAGAGAATGCCTGGCCGCTCCAATTGTTCTGACTGGATTCGTCGAGCGCCCTTTGCCATTTGTCGAACACTGTTCTGATGAAGATTTGTCGAGCGCTGGCTGACTGGAATTTGTCGAGCGCCGTTCGCCATTTGTTGAACGCTGTTCTGATGAAGATTTGTCGAGCGCAGAGAGTTTGTATTATTTTCTTATGTATATTCTCCAATTCGATCGCATCATATTTAATTTATGTTTTCTTAGATTTCTAAGTTATTTAGATGACTTATTGATAAGAGAATGGATCCTAACTCAAATCAAAAGCTAAGTTTCCAACAAGGAGGATGAAGAAGATAATGTCCAGCTAGGCCTTATGGCCTTCACTGATGAGGAAGGCAGTCAGACTATGTCTGACAATGATCAGGTACCAATTCATTCCACTTCAATTGCTGATCATAATGCATGTCAAGAATCTGAAGCACAACCATCACATGATGGAAGTGATTCAGAAGATGAGATAGATGTTAATCTATTGATTGACAGATATGATGCTCTCTTGACAACTCTGAAAAAGAGCTAGAAGCTTGCCAAGAGGCAAGCCCAGGAAATAGCTTCCCTTAAGCTGGCTGAAAACAACTGCACTGAATCAATCACCTTGGTGGGTCAGATGAGCAGACAGATTAGCCATCTAAAGGGGATAACAGTTGTACACTTGAGCACTATTTCCCTGAAGAACAAGATCATCAAGGATCTTGAGGAGAAGCTTGTAAAGGAAAGAAGCCTTGTGGATCAATTCTCAAAGCCCAAATCTGTGCTTCCTATTATTGACTCCTTCTCCTTTCAAACAAATAGGAGAGGACTAGGCTTTAAAAATGATGAAGCAGGAGGAGGGCATGAGAAAAAGGGCAAGCACAATGTTAAGCCTCATTCCACTTTCAAAGGGTAATACTACCCTCCAACAGGTATGACCATGAAAGCTTGTATGGTCACTGGAGTAATGGAAGTACCTATAGGAAGGAAAACATTCCTTCCCATAGTGGAATAAAGGGCATGGGATTGAGTGCCATGAAGGCTCCCCATGAGGAAATTCAACTGGTCCAACCTGGACCTTTTGTATTTGGTACTTCAACCCCTCCAGTCAAGAATAAGGGTGCAAGCTCTTCCAAATCTGCTTCAGCAAAGAGCATAACTAATGTCAAATCTGTTGACAAGGTTTGTTGCTCAGTGTCTAATGCCATCATATCTTGTATGGCTTCCAAGCCAAAGCAGGCTGATGACATCAGGACAAAGAGCATCAAGACAGCACCTAGATTGACTTTCAGTCAAATCATTGCTGAGAAAAATAGGAAGAATGCAGCTGTCTCCCCTCCTGAACACAGGCAAAGTAATGCTTATTACCTAGGAAATGTTCAGAAGAGTAGATATAACATTCATGAATGTTGGTGCTGTGGTAAGGTAGGACACTTTGTCATACACTGTTGGCACAACCCTAATGTACCATGTGCAAAGATGAGCCTTCCTGCAAATGGAGCAGCTAGAGTAAGGTTATCTCATCATGCTAACAAGTTCTTAGGACCCAAAGATAATTGGGCTCCTAAGGATAACTAAACTTCTTGCGGGTTAGTTCAAGTACTAGCTTAATCATCACTTGGTACTTGGACAGTGAGTGCCCATGGCACATGAAAGAAAGGAAGTTGATTTCATGAAGTCAACATCAGTTAGAGGACTAAATCCTCAAGGTATGTATATCTCCTACTTATTATGAAATTATCATCAAATGCTATCTCCAATAATGTTAAAGTGGGATGATGAGATTAACCAATACAATCTGCCTATGCTATGCTTCAGATTGCATTTTAACAGCTAAGAAAAATCTGGGTTCGACGAACTCTGTCCTGAGTTCGACGAACGTCGAGCTTGAGTTCGACGAACTCAGCCTTGAGTTCGACGAACTCGGTCTTAAGTTAAAGTTTTAGGTAAACTTAGTTAAGGCTCAATAAACTCTAGTTTGAGTTCGACGAACTCTGCCCTAGGATGAAATTTTAGGTAAATCCTCTCAGCTGCTCCGCTGAGTCAATTAGGTTAACACTAAGACCTAGTGAATAAATAGCAGACTGTGTTAGATGACTCTTCACATTCTCTTGCACTACTCCAGCCGACGAGATGAAACTTCTACCCTTCCGTCCTAGCGTTCTTCTCTTCGACCAAATGGCGCCCAAGATTGTGAAGGAGTTGCTTGAAGGCTATGAGTTGGTGAGGGATGGCTTTCTCCATGCATCACCAGAGATTATAGGTGTCATCTCCCTCATTTCTGAAGCCGGCCTAGACTTCTTGCTATCTGAACCCTCTCAGATATTCAAGCATGAAGTACTATAGTTCTATGCAAATGCAAAGCAGTCATCTTCTAAGGATGGCTTATCGTCTAAAATTGGAGAGATAAGGGTGAAATTGTCCCCTAAGAGATAGGAAAAGGTACTACACCTACCTACAGTGGAAGAAGATGTGATATCTGCATCAGACAAGGAGCAAGCCTTAAGATGGTGTGATTATAGTGATTCCCAGACTTCATCTCTGAAGAAGAAATTCTTCAACCAAAAAGGGAAGCTGCTGTGTGATATAGTGGGAAAAGCCCTTCTGTGCAAGCCAGGCTCACATGACTCAATCTCACAACCCATGTTTAAGCTGGTTTTAAGGATCATCTTGAATAAAAGGACTTGCTGGGGAAATGTCCTGTACCAAAGAATAACGCAATGTCTGCAGGCTCCTAACCTAGGAAGGATCCTCTCACTCTTCCTATTGAAGGCTTATCCAGGAGAATTCTCCTCCATCAAGGGTACTAACATCCACTACTTGAAGAGGTTAGATATTAAGACACTGGACAGGTCAACAAGGGTCCTCCCCATGAGCCAACCCTCTATGGTGGTTGAGCTAAAGGAGAAGAAGAAGAAAGTAAAGAAGAGTGAGGTAGGAGGTACTAAGTTATCCAAGAAGAATGATGATCCTCTAGATCACATGAAAGGCGTGAGAGGAGAAGATGTCCCCAGGACAAGTGGGGATGATGAACCCCAGGCAGGAGTTGATTCTACTTCTGATCCAACTCAGATTGATACAGATCCAGCTATTCCCCCAGCTGAAGATGAACTCCTGAACTCACCTATTCATGGTAAATTAGGTTCTCAGTTAGGCTTCTCCCCTCTAACAATAGTCTAGCCTAGGTGTCTAACAAACCCATCAATCATTTTTCAGGTTCTCCTAGACAGAATTATCCAAATATGGATGCTCTGAGTGAGGGGGAGCATAGCCCTCTCTTTGGAGATAATGGTGGGGGTGCTAGTGAGGGGGAGCACAGCCCAAATGCTGAATAGCTGCCAAGATCTGAACCTACAATGGAGAAGGCCAGAAATGAAGCAGAGGAGGTACTGGAGAAAGAAGTGGCCCAGGTAAGGCCAGCAGATGGGCTAGACACATCTGACTTGCTGAACTCAATAAAATCCATCATTGAGGGTCAGATGTTGTCTGTGAAAGAGTTATTGCTGAAAAGGTTCAAGGTGTAAGTGTTCAAATAAGGGAGGAGTTATATGCTACAAGAATAACATTGACTCAGGAGATCCAAGCTAGTGAGCAAAGAATGAAATCAAGGGTGGCTGGAGTAAGGACTGAGCTGAATACCCAGATCAATGATGTCTCTACTGCTTCTGCTCATATCCTCCAACAAATGACCAGGTGGTTTGAGATGGCCAAAGGCACTATTGCTGCCCAGCACACTGTTCTAAAGCAAATTGCAGATCATCAAGGGGACTCCACTAAGGACATTACATATATAAAGAATCATCTTTACAAGAATGAAAATGTATGGGAGAAAGTAGTTGCCGGGATGGCTCAAGTGGCTAACACATCTAGCAGGCATGTCATGTCCCACATTGACAAGGCAAAGGAAAACATTCTAGAGGATGTAGACAACACTTTTCAAACTCTCTCCCAATCAATAATAGATCAACACTCTGAAATAGAGAAAAAGATATTTGAAGAAGGGAAAAGGGGGAGGAGAAGGTTGCCAAGCTAAGTGCAAAACTGAAAGGGGCTTATATAAGGTTAAATACCAACATGGAGAATGTCCACAACCTGCTAATCAATAACCAGGAAGCAGCCCACAAGCAAGTGGTGGAAGAGGTCAATAATGCATCAAATGCAATTCAAGAAAATCTTTTAACTATAGTTAAAAGGGTTAATGATGATCATTGGATCACAAGCTTAAAGATATTACAAGGAACAAGAATTGCCTTAAATCTTCATATCTTGAATCCAAGCAGACCTGAAGATTTTGACTTCCAAGGTCAATCTGATCTAATTCAAGATGAGAGGGAAACAAAGAGGAGAAGGGCAGAGGGCATTCAGACTGCTGAAGAATATATGGCCCAGAAGAGGATGGAAAGATTAGAGGATCCACTCGATGAGGATGATAATCTGGAGTTGGACACAATTTTTGTCAACACCTGGGTCAGCCATGGTAATCCAATCAAGGACATTGACCATGTCTATTCATCTGCTGAATGGATCAAGCACCTAGAAAGGGAGTCTCTAATGGAAAAGATTCTCAAAGAAAACATGGTTAGAAGGGAAACTCCTATAAGGATTCCCACAAGATATCTTCCCAAGCCATTTATGTACTTCAAAGTGAAGGAAAAGATCAAGGCTGCTGCTGAAGCTAGGAAGAGAAAGTCTGGTGAAGGAGAAAACTCTTCCCAGGGACCATCTAAGAAGACTCTACTTTGAGAAGCTCCTTAAATTATTCTATGTATAAATATGACTTGAACTGATTATAAATGTCTGTATTGAACATCTTATTGAAATGATATTTCATATTATGAAAATCATATTGTGTTTGTTACTGTTGGTACATGTATATTGCTCTTGAATATCTCTATTTCTACCTTCAGTACTCCGTGCTAGGTTCTTAATGAACTTAAATGAAATACATCTTTATGTGTTGTTGACATTAATACCTAATGATAATTCACATAGGTAAGAAACTTTTAATGTCAACAGAAATCTTCTCTATATTTATATGCCATGAAATACAATAATTTCAATATCTGTGTTATGACATATTCTTTGATTAAGTTGCTACTTAGCATTGGCAAGTATTTTGCCCTCTTCAAATAGGGGGAGATTGTTGGGAATTTGCCCTCAAATTCCCTTGATTTGAAGAGGGGTCATCATGCAATGCTAAATGCATGTTGTATTTGATAAGCCATATTTATGTAAGATATACAGGCACAGGTGACTCAAGAGAAAGGGACAATCATGCCCTTAGAGAAGGAGAAATCATCTCCCAAGAGATCAAGAATTGTCTCAGCAAAACCGCTGAGATGAAGAGTCAAAACCGCTGAGACAAGGGCAGGAGCGGCTGAGAAGGTGTCTGGGCCAGCTGAGCTGCAGATAGAAGAAACCCGCTGAGACAGCTGTCTATCTCAGTGGATCCGCTGAGACGAGAAAGAAGCAACCGCTGAGATGAGGACAGCTGTCGTTGAGAAGCAGCAAGCATCAGCTGAGACTTGGAGTGTTCATCAAACGCAGAGAGTCATTCGTCGAACGCAGAACTCGGTTCATCAAACGCTGAAACAGGAAAGAAGAAACAGCTGAGAAGCAGCGTGTTCGTCGAACGTAGAACTCAGTTTGTCAAACGCTGAGACAGGAAAGAAGAAACAGCTAAGAAGCAGCGTGTTCATCGAACGCAGAGTATGGCGAGTTCGTCGACCGCAGAGTTTGGCAAGATCGTCGAACACAGTATGATGAGTTCGTCGAATGCAGATTTCTAGTTCTGCTCGTGGAGCTAGCTGCAGAAAAGCAGTATGGGGTCCACCAGTCTATCCCATACTTGTCAGAAGGTCAGCTAAGAGCCGTTGAAGATCAGAGATGTATAAAAGAAGAAGTTAGGGCAACTTTGAAAGAGCCGATCGCATGCAAAACAAATAGGAGATTGTTCCATTGACGGCCAGTGTTCTCCTCACTCTCCTCTTGCTCACTGAACAAGAAAGAAGATACTGAGAGAGAAAGTTAACTCCTGTACAAGAAGAAGCAAGGAGATCTTCCAACCTTCATCTGAAGAGGAAGAGCAGGTTGTAGCTGCCATCAACATCTCCAGCTACAAGGAAGCACCAGGTGCGCAGGAACTACAGGGGACTTCAACTGCTGTCTTTTATAGTAAGATTTAAACTTAATTGTCTGTAGGGCTTAACAGCCTGAGCTGTAGGACCATTTGGACTGAGATTGTAGGAACCTTTGGGTTCTGAGCTGTAGGGCTGAAGGCCTGAGTTTGTAGGATCTGTGAAGATCTGAGGTAGGAATGTTTAGCCTGAGTTATAGGGCATTATTGCCTGAGCTGTAGGAGGAGGATTCCTCTGAGGTAGGACCTAGAAGGGGTCTGAGCTGTAGGGTCAGGAGCTGATCTGAGGTAGGGCTATTTAGCCTGAGGTAGGGTTATTTAGCATGAGTTGTAGGACCTGATGTTGTCTGAGTTGTAGGATCAGGAGCTGATCTAAGGTAGGGCTGCTGAGCCTGAGGTAGGGTTTGGAAAAACCTGAGAGATCCTGTGGGATCTGAGTTGTAAGCTCTTGGAGCTGAGATTGGAGGAGTTGGCCCTCTCTAACACAATGTTAGAGGGGTGAAGGGGGAAAGTGGACTACCCATAGACACACTGTCTTGGGGAACCACTATAGATGCTTGTGTGTTTTCTGGTTTGCTTGATTTCTAGCTTATTATACTTTTAACTAGCTATATCATCTAAGTAATAGTCAAAAGACCTATTCACCCCCCTCTAGGTGATGTAGACTACATCCTTTATAAACTTACATTTATGACTTCCAAATCTAAATCATCTGACCCAGAGTCTGTATCAGGATTTGGTACAACAAAGGTTGATTGTGGTTTGCCTGAGGTTGAAGCTGTCTTGAACATAATCTTCTTCTTCTTCACAGGTAGCTGTTCTCCTTTCTTTTTCTTCTGGGGCGGCTGTACTGCATCCTCTAGATTACATCCAATACCCCCCTGTGAAGGTGCCATATTCCCTCCAACATTTTGGCTTGAGGATTTCTTACAGTTTATTTAGTGGGGTCAAACAAGTGATTTTGATGGGGATTGCTTTTGACAACTCCTCTGGTTCACCAACCTCTTTTCCTCTCTTCAAAATATCAATGAACTTGGATCAGTGTATGTTTCCCTCTAAAGCTCTGTAGAGCTTTGGATCAGTGTATGTTTCCATTGTATTCTCTGGGAATTCAATCCTCTTATATTTTTTGTGATAGGATTTGTTTTTCTTGTATTGCTTCCTTTGATCTTTTGAATATATTTCCCAGATTGGCAGCATTCCTCTGCCCCCTCTTCCTCTTTCTCTACCTTTATATGGAGATATTCCTCTGAAGACAGGTGTTGGGAGAATTGGTTTAGCTGCTTGAATTGGAGCAGGTGGAGGTGAAACTGAGCTGGAGCTGGATCAGATGGAGCAAGATCCTGATCAGCCACCTTGACTGGAGAAGGTGATGTTATAGAGTTTTCAGAAGAAACCTTGAATGCAAGTGCATCCGGAATGGATGGCTCAATGTCCACATGTAACTCTTACAGAGTTTTAGGTAGACCTGATCATCTGAGATTAGGGGAATCTCCCCCTAAATTGAGGACTCCCCCTGTGTTGAAGGCAGGATCCTTGGAAGAGTTGGCTCCCCCTAAGTTGCTGAACCGTTAAGCTGCAGCTTAAATGTGATGGCTGGCTCCCCTTTAGAGATAAAGAAGAGTGGGCGCCCTGTGGTGTATACTAAGTCTTGAAGAGCAAAATCTTGAGGAGGCCTGCTGACATACTTCTCCCCCTGTTGTATATCGTTGAAGAAGGATATAAAGCATCAGCAGGGAGACTCACCGACCTTAATTTTTCATCTAGATCTTTGATTTGAGCAATAAGATATTGTAGCTTTCTATGTTGAGCACAAATCTTTCTATAACAGTCTTTTGAAAAATCGAGATAGAGGGAGATGAAATGAGAGAGTAAGGTCTCTAGGGCTTGATCAACCGCTTCGACAATATCTTGAGGAGACGCCATTGATGTCCTCCAATTTCCTGCACTGAAATAGAGAGAAAGACGAAGAAAGGGAAGAGGAGGAGAGCAAGAGAGGGAAAGATTCAAAAAGCACAATAACATATAATGCTTAAGTTGCCTTGAGTAGATGAATCATCGCAACTTAGTGTTTTATTCAGAGCAACGTCAAAAAAAGATGAATTCAGCACGCCAAAACATGTCTATCATGCACGCGTTTTGGCACGTCGACGGAACGTCGAATGGAAGTTGACGTGGCTCTGAAATATAATCAACTATGATGTCGACGTAAGCGTCGATAGGTATTCGACGTAACATCGAGTGCTATTCGAATGAGCTGTCCCAGGATGCTCTCGAAGCTGACGTCAAGTAGAAGTCGACGGTACATTGATTTGAATTCGACGCAGCTCTGATTAAATAGTTATGTTTTTCTTCAAAATCCTTACTATTTTTCCCAGCAATAACTTTATATAAAAAATAGATCATTATACATAATAAGTGTTAACTATAATGCTCCATCAAGCATAACCAGTGCATTAATGAAGAACTTGTGCTTACTTTCATCAAGTGGCTTAGTGAAAATGTTAGCCCTTTGAATATCAGTGGATATATATTGAAGGTTGATCTTGCCCTTCTCTACGTTGTCCCTGAGAAAGTGGTGCCTTATCTCTATGTGCTTAGTTCTGCTGTGGAGAACATGGTTGGAAGCTATTGAAAAAGAACTAGAGCTGTCACAATATATTGTGGAATTGGTAAGGGAACAGTTGTAATCCAACAACTGATTTTGCATCCATAATATTTGTGAGCAGCAGCTTCCTGCAGCTATATACTTAGCTTCAGCTGTGGAAGTGGAGACTGTGGTTTGCTTCTTGCTAAACCATGAAATCAGTCTAGCACCCAGGAACTGACATGTTCCTAAAGTGCTTTTTCTATCCAGCCTACATCCAGCATAGTCTGCATCTGAATAACCAATTAATTACAGAACCTGCATCCAGCATAGTCTGCATCTGAATAACCAATTAATCTTGATTGCATTAGGTAAGCAAACCTTTTGCAGAGAGATTTATCAGTTGAACCAAATATAATATCATCTACATATATTTGTACTAGCAATAGCTGATTCTTATGTGCTCTTGTGAAGAGAGTTTTATCCACTTTCCCTCTTTCAAAGGAGTGTTCCAAAAGGAAAGTGGATAGGGTCTCATACCAACTTTTGGGAGCTTGCTTAAGACCATACCGTGCTTTATCTAACCTATACCCAAAAGTGGGAAAAGTTGGATTGACAAAACCTGGGGGCGGCTCCACATATACTTCTTCTTGAAGAGTTCCATTTAGGAAAGCACTCTTCACATCCATTTGATACACTTTGACCTTCATGTGAGCTGCATATGCCTGAAACATTCTGATGGCCTCTAGACTTGCTATTGGAGCAAATGTCTGGTTAAAGTCAATACCCTCCTCTTGCATGTATCCTTGGGCCACAAGTCTGGCCTTATTTCTGATTATGACTCCTGTTGAGTCCAATTTGTTTTTGAATACCCATTTGGTGTCAATGACTGGGTAATTATTTGGTCATTCAACCAATGTCCAAACCTTGTTCCTCTCAAACTTACCTTGTTCCTCTTAAACTGGGTTAACTCTTCTTGCATAGTAGATATCCAGTGAGGATCATTGTCTGCCTCTGCAAACTTCTTGGGTTCATACTGAGAGAGGAAGCATTGCAACATTGTTTCACTAGTGATTTGTTTCCTTGTCTTGACTCCCACTGTCAAGTCTCCTATAACTTGAGTTGAAGGATGATCTTTTAGGGTCATCCTAGATCTTGTTGAGTTATTTAGGAGAGTCTCTTCTTCCTGAGGAATCACTTACTCAGTGACAGTTGGGACTTCATCCTCATTCACTGGAGTGATCTTTATTGCTGGCACCTCAGGTGCTGTGATTTCCTCTTCATTTGCTGCAGAATCTTCATCTAAATCAGTGTCAATCTTCTATTTCCCTTTGTCTTGATACACTGATGGATGGTCCATTATGCTTAGCCTTTCAACTTGTTCTGCTAGCTGATTTTCTTCCTATAAAATAGTGTTGGTAGAAGTTTCCTTCCCCTTACAAAATATGTTAGTTTCATCAAAAACTACATACACAGACTCCTCAATTTTGAGACAGATCCTATTATAGCACCTATAGGCCTTGCTTGATGAGGAATATCCCAAGAATATCCCATCATCAGCCTTCTTGTCAAATTTGGCAAGGTGATATTTCCCATTATTGAGGATAAAGCAAGTACACTCAAATATCCTAAAGTAAGTGACCATAGGTGCCTTTCCCTTCAATAACTCATAGGGAGTCTTCAACTTAGTCTTGTGGATGAGACTCCTATTCAGAATATAGTTGGAAGTATTTACTGCCTCAGCCCAAAAGGACTTTGGCAAGTTGGATTCAGCCAATAATGTCCTTCCTTATTCAATTAGGGTTCTATTATTCCTTTCAGCCACCCCATTTTATTGGGGGGGGGGGGGGGGGGTCTAGGAGCTGAAAAGCTTTGTCTTATCCATTCGTCCTCATAGAATCTACACATTAGCTGATTTTCAAACTCAGTACCATGATCACTTCTGATCACAGCAACCTGAGTATAGAATTCAGATTGAATCTGTCTAATGAATCTTGAGAGGATCTTTAAGGTATCTGACTTAGCTTGTAGAAAGAACACCCAGCTAAACCTAGAAAAGTCATCAACAATGACTAAAGTATAAGACTTACCTGCTAAGCTTTCAGTGGAGATGGGACCAAATAGGTCCATGTGCAGCAGGAATAGGATTCTGGGTGAATCATTCTTACTAATTAGTTTGAATGATGCTTTGACCAACTTTCCTAGTTGGCAGGCTCTGCATGGATAGTCTTTATTAAACATACCAGTTGGTAATCCCCTTACTAGGTTGAACTTGGAGAGTTTGGCAATGGTCTTAAAATTAAGGTGACTTAGTCTCATATGCCACAGCACACTGCTTTCTAACTGGGAGTTGAATAAGCAGATTTCAGACTTTGTGTACTCAAAGTCTACAACATAGACCTTACCTTTCCTAAGACCAGACAATACTACTTGGTCAGTTCTAGAGCTAACTATATGACAGAAAGACTTAGTGAATACAACTTTGTATTCACCATCACACAGTTGGCTAATACTAATTAAATTATGTTGAAGTCCTTCAACATAAGCAACGTTAGAAAAGGAGACTTGTTGGGAAAATGATTTCTCTTAACCCCTAGAAATGAGTTAAAGAAGAATTATAAGGATGAAAAATAAGGCTAAGTAAATATGCGTCGAATAGTATTCGACGCAACGTCGAAATGTAGTCGACGTTTCCTTCAGATTGAGTCGAAGTAACTCTAGGAAGATTTCGACGTATGTGTTGTCGACGTTACTCTGATTTCTAGTCGACGCATCTAATGTAGTCGACGCACCTTCCTTATTCTCCACTCGACGTCCAGACAGGATGTATTCGACGCTTGCGTCGAATAGTAATCGACGCACGTCGATCATTATGACAGAATTCAAAATCGCCAGATCTCTTTCCTTATCTTATAAGATCTGATCTATATGGAATCAATTTATGTCTTATAGCCGTTCTGAATCTTTCTTTTCCTCTATTAGATTCTTGGCTAATTTGTTAAAATTCATTATGGACATTATTTGAAATTAGAATGAATACTTTCCTTCTATGGATATAACTATTATGGGAATTTCTCTTTCTTTTTAATACTCTGCCTGCTAATTGATTACTCTCCTTTAGTATTATTTGATTGAAACAGAGCTTTAAATAAAGAGGAGGTCGGCAGAAGAAGCAGTGAAGTGATTCACCACTTTTACATTAAAAAGAGGAAAAGCTCCCAAGTGAAAAAGAGAGAATTGAGAAATAGTCCTGCAGCAATATTCAAGCATTCTTCTTCTCTCTACTTCTGAAGTCACCCTGCTGCAAATTCTGATAGCTCTCACATAAGAGAGAAAAGCTACCAATCTTCTTCTCTCTATAGAAGAAAATTTTAATTCACTTCTTGTGCTTCCAATCTTCTTGCTAGGAAGAAGATTCATTCTTGTTCTAATTTCATTCTTCTTTCTTATTTTTACTTAAACATTGTAAAAGAGTTTTTAGAATCTCTCTTTAAAAAATTCAATGTACTGGTTCTAAGAGTCTCCTTTTCAACAGACTCAGTTGGTTCTAAGAGTCTCCTTGTCAAAAGACTCAGGGTGGTTCTAAGAGTCTCCTTATCAAAAGACTCAGTGCAAGATAGTGAATTCCTACCAAGGGGGTAGAAGAGTGGACTACCCAAAGTTTGGGGAACCACTATATTTTCTTGTGTTGTGCTGTGATTTCTTTTCTTGCATTTACTTTCTTTATTTGTTTAATTCTTGTTGGTGTGTGGGAAACTATAATCTGTGATCATACACATATATATATTAACATTGCACAAAATATTTTTTAATCTCTATTCACCCCCCCCCCCCTCTAGAGAATTCTAGTGAGGTTAATTGTGCACTTTCAATTGGTATCAGAGCGAGGTTGATCTAAAAAGGTTTAAATCCTTGATCAAAAATATCCTACCTCTTGTTTATATATATAATTTTTTTTTATTATTTTCATGCCACAAATCAAAGATTATGCTTCCACCAGACCACCAATTTGCAACCTTGAAAAGTTTGCACTTTGGAAAACAAGAATTAGAATCTATTTAAACTCTATTGATGATGAATTATTTAATGTTGTCATGACAGGTCCCCCCAAGCCATTCAAAAAGGATTCAAGTGGAAAAGCAACTGAAACACTTGCTCCAAAGGCTGAATGAACAGAAGAGGAAAAGAAAGCCCAAGCATATGATGCCAAGGCTATGAATATCCTAGTTTCAACTCTCTCAGATGAAATCTTCTAAAAGATTGCTGAGTGTGAGTCAACTAAGGAAGTATGGGAAGCTCTCACCAAAATGGTTGAGGGAAGTGCTGATGAGAAAAAGGACAGAAAGGCACTACTCATCTCCCAATATGAAAACTTCCAAAAGAAAGAAAATGAAAGTGTTGCTGACATGTATTCAAGATTCAGCCTCATAGTCAATGAATTGAGAACACTTGAGAAGGACATATCTCTTACTGAGATAAATGACAAATTGCTGACTTGCTTCCCTAGCTCTTGTGATTCAAGAAGCTGGCCAATCAAAGACTCCAGAAGTCAAAAAGAAATCTCAACAGATGTCCTGTTGGGTAAATTAAAATCCTATGAACAACTGTTGAAAAAAAGGGCTGAGAAAGAAGAGAAAGAAAAGGCTCCTCCACTCCCAAAAGAAAAGAGTATTGCTTTGAAGGCTGTTGAAGGAGAACCCTCTACAAGTGATGAGGAGCTGATCAGTCTACTGGCCAGAAGGTTCAAGAAGTGGATCAAAATAGAAGGATCCAGAGGAAGAGACTCAAAAACCAGGTATAATAAAACACCTACTAAAGAGATTATATGCTACTCTTGCAGGAAACCTGGACACATTGCACCTGAATGTCCTAAAGAGATCAACAATAAGAAGGATCTAAAAAGAACAGATCTAAAGAAGAAGAAGAAGAAAGAAAAAGGATTCATTGCTCAATCTTGGAGTGATTCAGAATCTGAAGGAAGTACCTCATTAGATAATGATCAGCAAGAGGTCAAGCAAGAGGAAACCTGTCTGATGGCCACTGAGAAGCCTGATGATACATTTATGGTAAATATACTTGATAATATAGATTTCTCTTCTACTGATTTCAAACAAAGTTTCAAAGAATTCTGTTTAGATCTAATCAAATCTGAAAAAGAAGTAAAAGAATTAAGAATTGAATTAAAAAATCTCAAACAGGAAAATACACATCATAAAAATTATAAGCTCAATCTAGAACTCTCAGAAGAGGAATTAGACAAAATCTATTCAGAAAATCTAACACTAAGGAAGGAGCTTGCAAAAGCAAAAGTCTTTGAAGACTCTCTAAATGGAAGAGGTCAGAAGCTCAAAAATATGTTTGAGAATCTCACTAATAGATTTAGACAGATAAATCAGAATACTAATGAAGCATCTAAACCTCAAACATCCTGCAAATCTGTCTGGAAACATCCAATTCACTTCACCAGGGAGAATTATCTAACAGGAGAAATATCACAAGAAAGCCCTGAAATAACCACTGTTTTTAATAAACCTAATCCCATTACAGATAAAGGAATCTTAGGAAAATATCCTCACAAAAAATTTGAACATGCGTCGAATTCTTACCAACGTGCGTCAAGTTCTAATCGACGCTTACACCAAAATGCGTCAACTTCTACTCAACGCAACCTCTCTCATGCTTCGACTAAAAATAGACTCAGAATGAAGAAAGCGTCGAATTCATATCGACGCAACCATAAGTCTACGTCGAATCCCTATCGACGCAATAAATCAGACAGAAAATTTTCTGTTTCCAAACAGGCCTCTCAATCCATGTCCTTCTATTATAAACATTATTTCTGTGATATCATCCAAGAAGATTGGTATGATAAGCCAGTACCCCATAAGAAGGAAGGATATCCTAAAAGACCCACTTATTATTTTATTAAATCTTTTACTAATGAGAGGAAGGGACCCCAGCTTAGCAGGGTCCAAACTAATGTTTAAAATTTTATGTGCAGATGTATCACATCTCCAGGATGGTGTGGTACTTGGACAGTGGATGCTCCATGCACATGACAGGATGCAAAAACCTATTAATCAACTTTGAGGATAGACTTGGACCATCAGTAACCTTTGGAGATTCTAGCTGTGGCTAAACCAAGGGCTTTGGAGATTTCAAAGAAGGGAAAGTCACCTTCAAGAATGTGGCAGTAGTCAAAGGACTAAAGCACAATCTGATAAGTATAAGTCAGATATGTGAAAATGGTAGGTATGAGGTAAAATTCACCACACTATTCTGCCATATTATTGATATCAAGACTGGTGCTACAGTACTAAATGGAACTAGAAAAGGAAAAGTATATGTAGTGGACTTTAGCTCTTCACCCACAGAAGTTTGCTTATTCAACAATATCATAGATAAAAATGAACTATGGCATAGGAGACTAGGTCATCTAAACTACAAAACCATTAGTAAACTAGCAAAGAATAACCTAGTCAGAGGTTTACCAAAGGGTAGGTACTCTAAGTATTCTCCATGCAGACCTTGCCAACTGGGAAAACAGACCAAATCATCTTTCAAACCCATTGGTAAGGATGACTCTCCCAGGGCCCTATACTTACTACACATGGATCTTTTTGGTCCCATATCCACTCAGAGCTTAGGTGGAAAATCCTATACCTTGATCATTGTTGATGATTATTCTAGGTTTAGCTGGGTGTTCTTTCTAAGGGTTAAATCTGAAACCCATAAAATTCTCTCAAAATTCATAAAACAAATTCAATCTGAGTTCAACTCCAATGTTTCAATTATAAGAAGTGATCATGGGACTGAATTTGAGAATCAGATGATTTGTAGTTTCTGTGAGAAAAAAGGTATTAAACAAAGCTTCTCAGCACCTAGAACTCCTCAACAAAATGGAGTTGCTGAAAGGAAGAATAGAACCTTAATAGAATCAGGAAGGACCCTGCTTGCAGAATCAGGATTACCAAAAACCTTTTGGGCTGAAGCAGTCAACACTACAAACTATGTTCTAAATAGAAGCCTCATACACAAAACTAAATCAAAGACTCCATATGAGCTCCTGAAACATAAAACACCCACTGTTAAATATTTTAAAATTTTTGGATGTGCTTGCTTTATTCTAAACAATGGGAAAGATCATCTTGCCGAATTTGATAAGAAGTCTGATGATGGAATATTTCTGGGATACTCATCATCTAGTAAAGCCTATAGGTGCTACAATAGAAGAACTCTTAAAATTGAAGAATCCATGCACATTGTATTTGATGAAACTAACATGCTACTTAAGGGGGAGGAGACTCCCACCAGTTCTTTTCCACAGGAAAACAACAGCATAGAAACCCAGCTTGAGCAACTAGCTCTAGAGAACACAGATAATGGAGAGAAAAAACAGTTAGAGGAACCAAGTGAGGAGTCTGAACAAGAAACCTCAGAAAAGAGCATTCAAGACCCATTTCCACAAGAGAACATGGCTCAGGAAGAACAATTGAACAATGATCTCATTGAGAATGAAGAAGAAGAACAACTGACAAGTTCAAGCAGAACAGGGATCAATTTGAAGGATCATCCACAAACTCAAGTAATTGGAGACCCCAATACAGGAGTAAGAACAAGACACCAGGTCTCCACTGGGATGGTGCTCCAATGCTTCCTATCACAAGTTGAACCAAAGAAGTTTGAGGGAGAAAATTGTGATCCTCACTGGATTATGGCCATGCAAGAAGAACTAGGCCAATTTGAAAGAAACAAAGTATGGAATTTAGTGGAAAGACCAATAAACTACCCAGTGATTGGCACAAAATGGGTATATAGAAACAAATTAGATTCCACTGGAGTAATTGTCAGGAACAAGGCAAGACTTGTAGCACAAGGATACAGATAAGAAGAAGGAATAGACTAAAATCAAACCTTTGCTCCAGTAGCCAGACTGGAAGCAATTAGGCTCTTTCTTGCCTATGCAGCTTTCATGAAGATGAAAGTATATCAGATGGATGTCAAGAGTGCTTTTCTGAATGGTGACCTTCAAGAAGAGGTATATGTGGAGCAACCACCAGGTTTTGTTAATCCCTCCTCTCCTAACTTTGTTTATAAACTCAACAAAGCACTATATGGTCTTAAGCAAGCTCCTAAAGCTTGGTATGAAACTCTCTCTAACTTTCTTTTGGAAAATTCCTTTGAAAGAGGAAAAGTAGACAAGACACTCTTTACTAGAACCCATAAAAACCAACTTCTTCTTGTTCAAATATATGTAGATGATATCATCTTTAGCTCAACATGTCCTAAATTGTGTAAAAGATTTGCTAATCTCATGCAATTTAAATTTGAAATGTGTAGTATGGGAGAACTCTCATATTTCTTAGGATTACAAGTAAAACAAAGTAGTGAAGGAATCTTTATCTCACAATCAAAGTACACTAAAGAGCTAATCAAAAAGTTTGGTATGGAATCAACCTCCTCTATGAAAACTCCCATGGCAACAAATGCCATTATAGAAAAAGATGACAAGGGAAAATCAATAGATCAAAAGACATATAGGGCAATCATAGGATCCCTTCTATGTCTCACTGCTAGCAGACCTGACATTATGTTTGCAACTTGCATATGTGCTAGATTTCAGGTTGAACCAAAGGAATCCCATCTCACCTCTGTAAAAAGGATTCTTAGATACCTAAAGAAAACTCCTGAACTAGGTCTATGGTATTCAGCAGAAACCAACTTTGAATTAATAGGTTTCTCAGATGCAGACTATGCTGGATGTAGGGTTGATAGAAAAAGCACATCTGGCACTTGCCAATTCCTAGGTGACAGATTAATCTCTTGGTTTAGTAAGAAATAAACCTCAGTCTCAACCTCAACAGCAGAGGCTGAATATATAGCTGCTGGGAGCTGTTGTTCACAAATCTTGTGGATGCAAAATCAGCTTCTTGACTACAAACTGGAAGTCAATAACTCTAAGATTTATTGTGATAGCTCTAGTGCTATATCTATAGCATCTAACCCAGTCCTTCATAGTAGAACCAAACACATAGAGATCAGACATCACTTCCTTAGAGACAATGTTGAAAAAGGTAAGATAACCTTAGAATATATACCCACAGAAAGTCAAAGAGCAGACATTTTTACAAAACCCTTGGATGAAACCAAGCACAACTACTTCATAAGCACCTTAGGAATGCTTGATGGAAGCTTGTAAACACCATTGTTAGGGAACTCTAAAGGAATCAGACAATCTAAGAAAACTTCTTGCAGATGCGTCGAATACATATCGACGCTCCGTCGAGACAAACTCGACGCTGGCACCAATTTCCATCAGACAAAGTTACGTCGATCTTTTATCGATGCACCGTCAAATTCATATCGACGCATTACAATGATCACGTCGATAGAGCTCCAGGCTGGCCAATCTCCACGGAGCGCCGACTCTATATCGACGCAAACGTCGACATCCATTCGACGTAACGACGACTTCAGGTTAAAATTAGAATCAAATCCTTACTTCCTCTTCTGACGATTGGATTAACTTGATTTCTGTTTCCTTTCTCGACGTTTCATCTTCTTTAAATAATACTTCTTATTTCATAACATATACCTTTTTGAACCCGCCAAAACTTTGTCTTCCACCTCTCTCTCTTTCTGCATCAATGGCGCCTACTCCTGTTCAAACTGCCCATATCAAAGCGATGAACGATGCTCTGGAAAATCTTCTCACCGACTTCCAGACACGTCTAACCAACTTCTCCAATGAATGTGCCAATATGATCACCACCTGTGAAGCCAAATTGGCCTCCCTATCTGCCTCTCTTCCTGAGCTCCATGCTCTTCTTCGAGAAGAACCTATGTCGCCACAAAGGTTTACATCCTTCCTGAAAGATATAAACCAGGGGGAGAGTTTCTCTAGAAACCCCTCTTGCCAGGTCTTTGATCTCACTTAAAGCTCAGGTTTAACTCTCTTCTCTCCAACTCTAAGTATTCTCTCTAACTATTACTCCAATTCCATTATAGGCTCCACTCCTCTCAAATCACTCTGACTACACCTTCATCAAACACTTTGGTGAATCCTCCTCTTACAACACTGAAGGGGAGCATGCTGTGGATTCAGCATTCAGAATTGATAATCCATATAACCAGGGGGAGATTCCTGTAGTAAAGAACCCAGAAATCCAGGGGGAGGAAGAAGCAGTCACCTCTGATGATTGGAATGGACAGATATGGATTGATGCACCCTTATGTGAGGAGGAACTTCAACATCACTCCCCTGGCTTCTCTGCCAGTTACATTAAGCTGAAGACACCTCTACTTGAGGACATCCCTACAAAAGAGCTTGGAGGAGACAATCATCCCTCAGCAGAGATCATTCTACCCGAAGTCATTCTGCCTTCTATTGCAGAACAGACTCCTCTTCTTGATATTGTTCCCTCTCCACCCAAAGAGAAAACTCACTCTCCTTCTTCTCCACCTCTACCTCTACCTCCACTTCAACCTTCTTCTCTACCTCCTTTGCTACCTCTACCTCCACAAGCGGCAAGCTTCTCCAAACAAATCCTACCTAGGCAAAGTTCAGGAGGACAGATGAAAAGGAAAAGAGAAGCCATTCCCTACTGGCAAAACTTCTCCAAAGAAGAAAGGAGAGAGTATGCAAAAGAAAGGAAGTATAGAAAAGCATGTGAGCAAATAAAAAGATTTGAAAAGATGCCTATTATCACTCCTAACAGCCATGTGAAGGAGTACCATGACCCTGACATGGAAAAGAGGCATGAAGAGATACGAGAAAGAGAACTGTATGAATATGAAGCAGCTAGGAAAGAAGTGGAAGATAAAAGGATTGCCTGGATGGAAAAGATCAACAAGGGAATGACTAAAGAACAAATTCTTGCTGAATCTTCTATCAGAATTCCAAAGAAGTTGTTTGATATTGATGCTTATCAAAAGAAAAACCCTCAGGCAGGGATCATCCTAGATAAAGGTCAAAAACACAAGAAGGGTGTAGGGTGTACAGAAGATACTTACACTCCCTACAAGAAGCCCAACAGACCTATAAAATTAGACAAGTGGCATGCCTCACCCTGGAAAGGGAAAGGAAAAATGGCTGACATTCCAGAGAAGCAGCAATCAGAAAAGAAAACAATATATAGGCCCAAGGTTGATAACAAGGGACCACCTGAGATCAAGCCTACTGAAAAGAAAGTTCAAGACATTACAATTGAGATGATTGATGAAAAAGCAGCAATCATCATCAGCAAAGGCTACTCCATAAATGACACAATCCCTGATGGTGATAAACTATTGGAAAAACTGCATATAATCATCAGGAATGTCCAGGAACGACCTGATAGAGTCAGGGGCTACATTCTTGATGCTATTGAAAACTTATCTAGGAAGCTTTATTCTGCTTTTGTTAACTTCATGTACAAAAAGAAGTTTCTGGTTTAAATTTTTGTGAAAGACAAATACTTGTCATATGCTTTCTTATTCCACTTTCTCTTCTGATTATTTAATATATTTCTTATCCTTACAAATGCTGTGCTGGGTTAATTATATGCTAGTACAATTTCCCTCTAAATAGGGTTAAGACAAATAGGGGGAGATTGTTGGGAAAATGATTTCTCTTAACCCTTAGAAATGAGTTAAAGAAGAATTTTAAGGATGAAAAATAAGGCTAAGTATATATGCGTCGAATAGTATTCGACGCAACGTCGAAATGTAGTCGACGTTTCCTTCAGATTGAGTCGAAGTAACTCTAGGAAGATTTCAACGTATGTGTTGTCGACGTTACTCTCATTTCTAGTCGACGCATCTAATGTAGTCGACGCACCTTCCTTATTCTCCACTCGACGTCCAGACAGGATGTATTCGATGCTTGCGTCGAATAGTAATCGACGCACGTCGATCTTTATGACAGAATTCAAAATCGCCAGATCTCTTTCCTTATCTTATAAGATCTGATCTATATGGAATCAATTTATGTCTTATAGCCGTTCTAAATCTTTCTTTTCCTCTATTAGATTCTTGGCTAATTTGTTAAAATTCATTATGGACATTATTTGAAATTAGAATGAATACTTTCCTTCTATGGATATAACTATTATGGGAATTTCTCTTTCTTTCTAATACTCTGCCTTCTAATTGATTACTCTCCTTTAGTATTATTTGATTGAAACAGAGCTATAAATAAAGAGGAGGTCGGCAGAAGAAGCAGTGAAGTGATTCACCACTTTTACATTTGAAAAGAGGAAAAGCTCCCAGGTGAAAAAGAGAGAATTGAGAAATAGTCCTGCAGCAATATTCAAGCATTCTTCTTCTCTCTATTTCTGAAGTCACCCTGCTGCATATTCTGATAGCTCTCACATAAGAGAGAAAAGCTACCAATCTTCTTCTCTCTATAGAAGAAAGATTTAATTCACTTCTTATTCTTCCAATCTTCTTGCTAGGAAGAAGATTCATTCTTGTTCTTATTTCATTCTTCTTTCTTATTTTTACTTAAACATTGTAAAAGAGTTTTTAGAATCTCTCTTCAAAAAATTCAATGTACTGGTTCTAAGAGTCTCCTTTTCAAAAGACTCGGTTGGTTCTAAGAGTCTCCTTATCAAAAGACTCAGGGTGGTTCTAAGAGTCTCCTTATCAAAAGACTCAGTGCAAGATAGTGAATTCCTACCAAGGGGGTAGAAGAGTGGACTACCCAAAGTTTGGGGAACCAC
Source organism: Dactylorhiza incarnata (assembly GCA_033032865.1). Classification (NCBI taxonomy): domain Eukaryota; kingdom Viridiplantae; phylum Streptophyta; class Magnoliopsida; order Asparagales; family Orchidaceae; genus Dactylorhiza; species Dactylorhiza incarnata. Next base: position 9,506,135 of record JAWHQI010000010.1, on the reverse strand, counting down.
TATATTTTCTTGTGTTGTGCTGTGATTTCTTTTCTTGCATTTACTTTCTTTATTTGTTTAATTCTTGTTGGTGTGTGGGAAGCTATAATCTGTGATCATACACATATATATATTAACATTGCACAAAATATTTTTTAATCTCTATTCACCCCCCCCCCCCCCCTCTAGAGAATTCTAGTGAGGTTAACTGTGCATTTTCAAGACTTCTCCTATTCTAAGCTAACCATATCCTTTGGTTTGCCCAGAGTGGGAATTCCCAAAGATTACCTTAGGCCCTTCCTTGGCCTTGAAGTTCTCCAGCAGTTCTTTTGCTGCAGTCATATGCATGGAGCATCCACTGTCCAGATACCACAACTGGTTTGTGGTTGAATAGTCTCCCTTCTGCACATGAAATCAACCATTAGTATAGACCCTCACATGCTGGGGTCTCTTTGTTCTATCATCATATGGAGTTATGAAAGAGTGAGGAGATCTTTCAGTATACCCATTAAGGTGAAGAACTGCTACATTATTATGTCAGCAATGTTTGGCTCTATTTCCTAATTTAGAACAACAAAAGAATCTAGGAATGAAGGTAGAGAGTGGTCTAGATGTTTGATAAATCTTTACAGGAAACATGCGTCGAGAAGAAATCAACGCATCTTTAGAGTTGCGTCGAATGTAATTTGACGTGTCTGCATAGTTTCGTCGATAATAATGCGATGCTGAGTATTGGTTGCGTCGAATGTAATTCGACGCACCCTCATACTTGCTTCGAATTGATGTCAAAGCATATGCCAAACTCCGTCATGTTGCATTTGACGCATCTTTAAAATTGCGTCGAGTTTTATTCGACTTATGATTCTTTTTATTGAGATTTTTAATATTTTTATTTGATTTTTCTAAGATGTCTTTGCCTAAAATCCCTGGTTGATTACCAATGTTTACCTTATTAAATATGTTAAATTTATTAGGGTTATTATTATTATGATCTTCACATGATTCTAAAATATTATTAGGTCTAGACCTAAATAATGCTACAGGATTTTCCCATGCAAATTTGCTAGGGATTGGTGTGCTAGTGGAGTGTAGTGATTTCTGATCAAGATGATCAAATCTCTTAGTGAGATTTTATGAGATATCTTTAAGCTTTTGACTCCTTCCATTGAGGGAGTTCTCAAAGGCTTTTGCCTTTGTGAGTTCTTTCTTTAGGTCTGAATTTTCATTATCTAATATGTATAATTATTTTTCTTTCTTATATAATTTATCTCTCAGATCATAGTTAACTGAGTACTGGTTATCTTCCCTAAGGTTTTCTAATTTTGTTCTGATTATTTTAAGTTCCTTTTGGTTGTTAATAAAGTCCTGACAGAATTCTTTAAAGCAGTCTTTAAAATCTCTTGATGAAAAGACAAAGTCATCAAAGATTGTTACCTCATTCTCAGCAGTGGAGTCTTCCAGAGCCATTAAGTAGGCTTCTTCTAGTCCACAATCTTCATCATCATCAGATGAGGAGGAGCTTCATTTAGGGTCTGAATCACTCCAGGTTTCAGCTATGAAACCTTTCCCTCCTTTCATATTCTTCCTCCTGAAGGATTACTTCTTGTGCTCCTTCCTATGCTTGTTGTCCTTGTTCTTTTCTTCCTCAGGACACTCAGTACAAAAGTGTCCTAGTTTTCTGCAAGGAAAATAGATAATCTCCTATTTAGGAGTTTTGTCATACCTTGGCTTGCTTGAACTCCTCTCTTTCCTTCTAGAGTCCTCTGTCCTGACCCACCTCTTGAATCTTTTAGCCAAGATATTGAACATCTCTTCTTCAGTGGTGGAGAACTCTGCTTCAAAAGTCTTTAATGCAAGAGTCCTTTCTTTAGGAGTTGATATTCTTTCTTGGGCTTCTAACTCAACCCTGCTTTTCAGTAGAAGCTCATAGGACTTGAGCTTTCCCACCAGAGCATCATTTGTTATCTCTCTGAGGCATCTAGAGTCTCTAATAACCCAGATTCTAGAGTCTCATGTGCTTGGGAAGCACATGAGGAGCTTGTTATTAATTTCTGTCAGAGAAATTTCTTTGTTAAGCCCTCTCAGCTCATTTATGATGAGGCTGAATCTGTCATACATTTTTGTTATGCTTTCATCAGCCTTTTTCTTGAAGTTCTCATATTGGGATGTGAGAAGTCACTTTTTGTCTTTTCTCTCATCAGATCTGCCTTCAACTAATCTGGAGAGAGATTCCCAGATTTCTTTGGCAGAGTTGCAATCAATAACTTTTTGAAATATGTCATCTGACATAGTTGAGACAAGGATGTTCATGGCCTTGGCATCACATGCCTTGACCTTCTTCTCAGCATCAATCCACTCTACTTTAGGGACTGAGGTTTGTGTTACTTTTCAACTAGCATCTTTCCTTACTAGGGCTGGGGGACCTATAAGGATGACATTGAAAATTTCTTCATCAATGGAGTTCATATAGAGTTTTATTCTGTCCTTTCAGAGTGTAAACTTATTCAAATTACACACTGGAGGTCTTGTTGAGGCATAATCCTTAGAACTCATTTTATTTAAGAAGTTTTAATTAATTTTAAAGTAAATAAATGAGAGTAGGAGATCTTTTGATCAAGGCGTTAACCTTTTAATAATCAACCTACCTCTGATACCAATTAAAAGTGCATAGTGTGCCTCTGAGTATACTCTAGAGGGGGGGCGTGAATAGAGTTTTAAAAATATTTCTATCCTATTTGTGCATACACAATAAAAACACTAAGTGTTATGCTTCAACAATACCTAATAAAGAATAAAATTAATGTTGTTTAAAGCAAAGCAGAAAAGATGTAAGCTATATGGGAGAAAATAGAAAATTAGCACACACAGAAGACACAAGATTTGATGGAGGTTCCCCAAATTATGGGTAGTCCTCTCTTCTATCACCTGGTAGGAATGCACATCCTGTGCCTGAGTCTTTTGATAAGGAGACTCTTAGAACCAAATATCTTTTGGTAAGGAGATCTTGAACCACTCAGATCTTTTGATAAAGAGATCTTGAACCACTGAATACATTGGAAGAGGGATTCTTAAAACTCTGTACAGTTGAGGAAGTTGAAAGAAGAAAGAAGATGGAGAAGAAGAATTCTGTTCTCAGAATTCTGTAGAAGCTTTCAGCTTCTATTTTTCCCTTCAATTGATCTGGTAATGATGAACCATTGCTTATGATTGTGATGGTTTGCAAGGGTTATATTCTTCAGATCCTTTTGTATATCTCTTGCTTGCTATCTGGCTATTATACGATGTTGATGAAGAAGCAACTCTGTTTTCTATTATGAGAGAGCACTTGTTTTCTCTATTTTGTCTCTGTTAGGGTTCCAGGAGGAAGAAGAAGAAGTAGGAGCCCCTAATCGACAAACTGTAGCATATTGTGATGAATACTCTGAGTTTTCCTCTCTTCTTATCCTATTTATTGTCCATAATTAATTTTGAATTAGTTTCCTCTTTTGGATTGTCCTGAAAAGGCATAGTCTTGGACAATTAATCTTTCTTTCTTCTTTTGTTCACGACCTGTCTGCCAACTGTTTGAATCCTTTCCAAGAAATATTTTCCCATCTTCTTTAATGCTCCTCTCCATTCTAGGAAATAAACAAGTCGTTGTAGAACTGTCTTTAGTGTTGTGGGCCTCTAGAGAGAGTTCTAAAAGGACAGCTGAAAAAGTTTCCTTTTCAGACTATATTCGATGCACCGTCGACTTCTTTCTCTCTCTTATCGATGCACCTTCGAGTTCTGGTAAGAGCAGCTTCGATTTCCTTCTTGCTCTGGTTGAACTTTGTTGTCTATGTTATATCGATTGCTTATTGACGTAACCGTCAAGTTGAAAACTTGTATTTGAACTTCATTGTGTGCGTCGAATTGTAGTCGACATTGCATCGACTTCAGATGGCTTCGACACACACTTCCTTCTGTATTGAATTGAAGTCGAGGGTGCGTCGACTTCTAGGATAACTTCGACATGCTCCTTTATCTATGTTGACTCCTATTCAACGTAGCGTCAACTTGATATACTTTGACAGAGAGATTGAGTTGCATGGACTTCTAGTCTGAGTTGCGTCGACATTAACTCGAAGTTGCGTCGACTTATATTCAACGCAAGTATTAATTCAACTCAGATTGTGCGTGTCTTGACCTAGACTTGACACTCTAAGATGAGTGAGACATCCTAAGACATCTAATGACCAAATTACCCTTACTATACATAATGGGTAATAAACCTAGAAGGTAAAATCACTTATAAGTAATTTGTTAAGTTAAATCACAAGGGGTTTTTCCCAACAGCGGATCCACTGAGACAGATAGTCTTCTCAGTAGATTTTCTCTATCTGCAGCTCAGCTAAGACAGACTCCTTCTCAGTGGAAGTATAACCGCGTCTTAGCAGTTTAGCTGAGACAAGACTGTTGTCTCAGCGGTTGTGACAGACAAATTAAAGACCTATTCCAATGTATGGAATAACTTAAGCCTGCATAAACATAATACATAAAGGCTTATCAAATATAATATGTACATAGCATTGAGTGTGATGCATCTTCAAATCTAGGGAACATTGAAGGGCAACATTCCCAACAATCTCCCCCTATTTGAATAAGGCAGAACATACACCAATGCTAAGGTACATAACCACAATAAACATATCATGACATATAAAGATATGGTAAGATGATAAGTCATGACTACATAACAATATTATTGCTATCATTTATATAGACAATACATCATGTAATGAACATCCATACACAAAATATGTTAAGCATTAACACACAACATAGATTAAGCATTAATACGCAGTAGATATTAAGCTTGACTTTAATTTACTAATAAACACATGAGTCTCAGAAATTGACTGAAGAACCAAATTTATTAGATATGAAATGTCAATACAGAATTCAGTGCTCAATTTTCTCTAATGAAAATTTAAGCATAATTTTATGTTTTTCTCTTCTTTGATGCACTTGAGCTTTCAGTTTGATCACCAGCCACCTCCTTTCCAGCAGCAGCAACTTTCATCTCAGCAATCTTCTTCTTGTTCTCTTGCCTTTTGAAGTAAAGGAATGGTTTTGGGATATATCTGGAAGGCATTCTCTTAGGGTTGCTTTATCTTACTAGGTTTTCTTTGAATACTCTTTCCCTTAGGGAATTCCTTTCAAGGTGTTTGATCCATTCCTCTGCTGGATATATCCTACCAATGTTTTTGCATAACTGACCATGGTTTAGCCAAGCATTCAGGATTATGCTCTTTGAATCATCACTCCAATACTCATAGTCAGGATCTTGGGCCTGACCACTCCTATTTTTGGCCACGAACTCCTCAGCAAGCATGAATCATTTTCTCTTCCTCTTGGCTGAAACTGTGCATCCTGTGCAATCTTTACTTGAGCTTGAAAGTCAAAATCTTCTTGTCTCAGATTGTCCAGTAGAGGAAGATTTAATGTAATTCTAGTTCCTTGTAGTACTTTGAGGGCAAGTTCAGCATATGTTTCAGCATTGGTCTCCTCTCCCTCTCTGGCTTCTTCAAATATTTTTTGTTTAATTCCTTGAGTAGCAGTTGTCACTAATCTAGACATGGTTTGGAATGCATTCTCTAGATCAGCCTTCAGATCCTCTTTCATCTTTTCAACTTTTCTTATTATGGTGGTACCTGCAGACCATAAATATTCCTCAATGTGATTTGTAGCTTTTTTCTATCACTTCATCTGTCTTGCTGACAAAGTTTTTGACATATCTCATGCCAGATTCTGCAATCTTAAGATCTTTGTCCATGGATCTGAGAATAGTGCATTGAGATACTACATTATTTAATGCCAGGTTAAACCATTTTATCATCTGGGAGTTTAGGTATACAGTGTCTTCCTTTAGTCCCTTGACCTCATTCATCACCTCATCCTTCATATTTGAGATTGATTTATCAATGTACTCCTTCATTGATGACAATTGAACATCAAACATTGTCTTGATTGAACTTAGGAGAAGTTCATTTGATTGTTGTGGTTCAACAACTATTGCTGGCTGACTTGTAGAGGGTTGTATCACTGGAGGTGGGGTCTTTTCTTGAGCAACTAGAACATCACACTCAATTGGAGTGGATGGCTCAACTGCAGGGGTGGATGTGATATCCTGAGCAGGGACCTTTGTGTGCTCCCCCTCAGCCTGATCATGAATCTTTTCAGCACCATCATTATGCTCAGCAACATCACCATCTTGATCAGCGGCATCATTATCTTCATCATCATCTGCCTCGTGGCCTTCTTCTCTAGTTGATCCTTCTTGCTCCCCCTTAGATGGAGCATCTTCAGAATTATGCTCCAATAAACCTGTTGGTTCATCAGGGATTAGACAGATACTTCTTTCAAGAGCAGAGATGATTAGATCAATCTTACTTTGTAGATCAGTAGGAGAGTCCAGTTGCTCCACTTCATCTTACTTTGTAGATCAATCTTACTTTGTAGATCATCATCTTACCTTCTTCTGCAGGATGCACATCTTGTGCATCTTCATTGGTTGTGAGGTTCAGAGGACTGGGAGCATTGTTATATCCTTGGACTTGAGCATCACCTTCACCTGCACCTTCACCTTCAATCCCTCCTTGATCAGGGATGTTGCCTGATCTTAGATTTGCAGTATCCTCTTCTGAATCTGATTCAAAACAGACCATCCTAGCTTTTCTTGATCCCTTGATTAGCCTTTTCTTCTTGTCTTTTGCCTCAAAGGGCTGGCTCATAGGGAGCACTCTTGTGAACCTATCCAAGTTTTGATATCCATTCTCTTGAGATAATGGATGTTTGAACCTTTTGAGGTATCAAACAGATTAGGGTAATTTTGGAATAGATAGAGTGACAGTATTCTTCCCATATTGGGGGCTTGAAGGCATTCTTTAATCCTTTGAAAAATGACCTGTGCCCAGGATGTCTTCTTCTTCAGTACTATCCTAACCATTAGCTCAAGCATAAACTTTGATATTGTGTCATGGGAGCCAGGTTTGCATAGAGTGCCCTTCCCAACAATATCAGCTAATAGTTTTCCTCTTTGATTGAAATACTTCCTTTTTAGTGAGCCAGTTTTGGCATCATTATACTCACACAATTTTAGAGTTTTAACTCTGTCTTTTTCTCAAACATCATCTTCTTCATCTTGACTTGTTGATGGTCAATTCAGTGCTTTCTGTAGTCTTTTAGGGGTAATTTTAATCTTGTCACTACCAATTCTTGATTTCAGATAGGTTTTGGTAGGAGATAACTTTATATTTGCATATAATTCTAGCTCTTCAGTTCTCAAAATAGTTGACGACTGTGACAGCAAAAATTCCAATCCTTGAGCTTCAAGTAATTGAATCACATCTTTTATTTCAGGAGGGGCATGATGAATTCCATTCCTGACTATTTCATATCCCTCCTGAAGATATTTTGTAGATTTTGGTGTCATTTAGTGAGAAAGACAAGTCGCTGAGTTGGGATTGGAAGGGTCATCTCGGCGGCTGGGGTTTAGGGTTTGTAACCTTATTATTACTATTACTCTATTTATAGAGATTTTAGTTTAATTTTAGGTTTGAAATTACCCTTTAGATAATTATTGATTTATCTTATTACATTAATTAAATTAATGCCTTTGGATTAGTAATTATGATTTGATTTTATTTAAACAGCCCGTCTCAGCGAATCCGCTGAGACCGAATGATAAATCGCTGGGACAGGGTATTGTTGAAACCATTCAGCCTTCTCAGTAGTTCCGCTGAGACAAAAACTTGTCTCAGCAGTTCAGCTGAAACTTTCTCATCTATTTCAGTTGAGCACACTACCTAGTAGTGAACATTATATCTTCTAGCTAAAGAATAACAATAGCATATAAATAATCAATTGAAATGTAAGGGATTAATCAACACTTAACATTCCTAACTCAATTTTAAATGATTTGAACTTATCCTCATCCAATGGCATGGTAAAGATATGAGCCACTTGATTGTCAATGGTGACATATTCAAGGTGGATATCTTCACTTTCTGCATGCTCTATAATAAAATGATATCTAATTAATATATGCTTAGTCCTGCTATGTGATACAGGATTTTTGGCAATAGAAATTGCACTGAATGAGTGACAATATAGTGGAGAATGACTTACCATGAGGTTGTAGTGCAATAGTTGATGTTGTATCCACAGAATTTGTGCACAACAGCTTCCTGTAGCAATGTATTCAGACAGCAGTGGATATAGCCGCACTTGTCTGCTTCTTGCTACTCCATGAGATCAATCTTCTTCCTAGAAATTGACAAGTCCCACTTGTGCTCTTCCTATCTACTTTGCAGCCTGCAAAGTCTGCATCTGAAAACCCAATTGGTTCAAAATAATTGTTTTTAGGGTACCAAAGGCCAAGTGTTTGGTTGCCCTTAAGGTATCTCAATATCCTCTTCGCAGCTGAGTAATGAGATTCCTTAGGGCATGCTTGATACCTAGCACTGTCACATGTAACATAAATAATATCTGGTCTACTATCAGTTAGATAAAATAGGGATCCAATGATGCATTTGTACATGGATTCATCAAAGGGTTTTCCCTTCTCATCCTTGTCCAGGGAAGTGTTGGACCCCATGGGAGTTTTCATGGTGGAGGATGACTCTATCCCAAATTTTTTTATAAGCTCCCTAGTGCACTTAGTCTGAGAGATAAAAATCCCTTCATCTGACTGTTTCACTTGGAGGACTAGAAAGTACTTAAGCTCTCCCATACTGCTCATCTCAAAATCCTCCTGCATAAGGTTGGCAAACCTTTTGCAAAGGTTGTCATCAGTAGACCCAAAAATTATGTCATATACATAAATTTGGACTAGGAGACACTTGCCCTATGTTTCCCTAAGAAACAATGTCCTATCTATCTTTCCCCTCGAGAATTTATTCTTGATGAGAAAGCTCGACAAGGTCTCAACCCATGCCCTAGGGGCTTGCTTTAGACCATATAAGGCTTTCTTAAGTAAATAAACATGAGAGTTTAGAGTTGGATGAACAAAACCTTAGTGCTGCTCCACATATACCTCTTCCTTCAAATTTCCATTCAGGAAGGCAGACTTTACATACATTTGGTAGACCTTGAACCCTTTGTGGGCAACATAGGCAAGGAATAACCTTATGACCTCTAACCTTGCAACAGGATCAAAGGTTTGGTCAAATTCTATACCTTATTGTTGCATATACCCTTTGGCTACCAATTTTGCCTTGTTCTTGATGATTACTCCATTATCATCTAACTTATTCCTATAAATCCACTTGGTGTCAATTATTTTGTATCCTTGAGGTTTTGGCACCAACTTCCATACCTTGCACCTTTTGAATTATTGAATCTCCTCTTACATAGCTTGAATCCAGAAGGTGTCTTGGTTGACATCCTCAACTTTTTGGTCTCAACCTGAGATAGGAAGCTCAGGAATACAAATTTATTGTGAGACCTGTTTCTGGTGATCAAACCTAGGTTCTCATTTCCAATAATTAGGTTCCTTGGGTGATCCCTCAAATTCTTGGTTGCTACAGGCAATGTGTCAGCATCCTGTTGTACTTCATCTACTGCAGCTACTTCTTCAGCAACTTGATCATCTTCATCTTGAAGAACTTCAATCTCTAAATTGACTCTGCTTGAGATGGGTTTGTCTTGAATAGACAATTTTGCATTTTCTGAAATTTCCTGTCAAAATAGGAGAACTAGACCAACCCTTGTAAGGTAGGCTAGTCTCATCAAAGACAACGTGCATAGATTCCTCAACTACATGAGTCTTCTTGTTGAATACTCTATATGCTCTACTTTGTGAGCTATATCCAACAAGAACACCAACATTACATTTTTCAGAAAACTTTGTGAGTTGAGTTTTTCCATTATTTAGAATATAGCATTTGCATCCAAAGATTCTAAAATATGAAATTATTAGTTGTTTGCCTTTCGTAATTTCATACGGGGTTTTCCCTTGGGCTTTATTAATAGATGCTCTATTCAGAATATAACAAGCTTTATTGACTGCCTCAGCCCAGAAATATTCTGGGAGTGAAGAGTCATTAAACATTGTTCTTCCAACCTCTAATAAGGTCATATTTCTTCTCCCAGCCACTCCATTTTGTTGTAGAGTTCTGGGAGAGGAAAATTCTTGGGTGATACCAAGATCTTGACAAAACTTTGTCATTGCACCAGATTGAAACTTTGCTCAATGGTCAGTTCTAGTTTTGACCACAGTATATTGTATGTCATTCCGCATTGCTTTGACAAATTTATAAAGACATCTAAAGTATCAGATTTCTTCTTAAGGAAGAATACCCATGTATACTTTGAGTGATCATCAACAACCACTAGAGTATACAACTTCCCACCTAGGCTCTGAATGGGCATAGGACCAAATAAGTCCATATACAACAGATATAGACATCTTTCAGTGTCTTTGGATCCAATACTTTTAAAGGTGGGCCTAGTTTGCTTACCCATTTGGCAAGCATGACATGGATCACTTTTAATACATTTTAAATCTGGATAATTTCTAACCAAATTATTAGAAAATAATCTATACATTATCTTATAGTTAATGTGGGCAAGTCTCTTGTGCCATTGAACACAAAGAGACTCACTCTCATTAGCTATAAGACACATAGGAGATAAAGAACTATTGCGAATGAAATCTAAGCAATAAACATTCTCACTCCTAGTTCCTAAGAGAATGTCCTCTAAGTCAGTTGACTTTTTGATCAAGCACTTGTCATTGTGGAATTCAATAACATAGCCCAAGTCACATAATTGACATGTGCTTACAAGGTTGTGTCGCAACCCTTCAACATAAGCTACCCTTGTTATTATAACTGTGTCATTAGTAATCATACCATGGCCTCTTATGACACCTTTGTCAGATCCACGAAAGATCATTTTTGGTCCATTCTTTGTTGGTATGTATTCCATGAGTAAGCATCTTGTTCCAGTCATATGTCTGGTACAACCACTGTCCAAGTACCATATCTGATTTAGATGGGTACTTGAACTATCCTGCAAGAGAGATTTTACTTAGCCTTAGGTGCCCAATTAATTTTGGGTCCTAGATCTTTGTTAGCATGGTAAGAAACTTTTCTACCTACAATAGCTTTAGCAGGAAAGCTTTTCTTTGCATTAGGCACATTGGGGTTGTGCCAACAATCAATGGCATAGTGTTCCACTTTACCACATCACCACCATTCATGGATGTTGTACCTTCTCTTCTGAACATTTCTTGAAATGGAAGGAGCATTAGGTTGTTTATGTTCAGTGAAGAAGGTACCAACATTCTTCCTATTTCTGTCAGCAATCACTAGGCTTATTGACTGTCAATAATTTGTCTTTACAGCCTTTATCTGATTGACATCAGCTGATCTTAGTTTGGCAGCTAAGCATGAGTTGATGGCATCAGATACTGTGTTATTAGACTTTATTAGAGGCCTGACAGCAGCCATGGGTAGTGTTGGATGAGATGTAGAAGAAGCAACTTTCTCACCCTTGAATGTGGGGGCTAGAGCACCAAACACAAATGGTCCATGATGGGCCATTTGGATTTCTTCATGGGGAGCTTTCAAAGCACTTATCCCCATGCCCTTTATACCACTATAGTTAGGAGCATTCCACTTACTATAAAAGCTTCCATTCTTCCAGTTACCTAAATGCTATCATGGTCATACCTGTTGGAAGGAAGCACAACCTTTTGAAAGGTGGATTCAAGCATGGCTTTAGCCTTGCTCTTTCCTCCATATCCAATTCCTAATGCCCCTTCTTTGAAACCTAATCCCCTCCTATCAGTTTCGGAGGAGAAGGTGCCAATGATGGGCAGTACAAATTTGGGCTAAGAGAATTGAGCCACCAAGATTTTCTCCTTGAGAAGCTTTTCTTCAATATCCTTGATGATCTTGTTTTTCTGGCTTATGGTGCTCAATTGGATAATTATGATACCCTTCAATTGCCTGCTGAAGCGAAGCAATATCTTTAGCTTGCCTCTTGGCAAGCTTTATAACACCCTCCCAGTCACATAGAATATAACAGTAGGTGTAGTCGGGACCCCACTCCATATTTAATGAACAATAAAGAGAGTTACGTAATTAGTACTTAAATAGTTTCAAATAAAACCATCACAGCATACACAGAGTCATACATAGTGGAAGCATTTATTTAAGGTTAAACCAGATTACATTTTGTCCACTTGTTCACTAGGAATGAATATACATAACAATAATTAAATATGAAATGTTTACATCAACAGCGGCTTCCAAACATTGGCACGCAGGTCGGCCACACACGAAAAGAAGTAAACAACACATTTTGGCCTTCGAGGGCCAGCACAACGCAGTAGCTGGGGTTCCCACACGCTATTTCCCGCTTGTCTCACCAGGACCTATACAAACAATTCCACAACAGCGTGGGAAAATAGGAAACTGATCAGCATTAGCTGACCAAAATATATAATGACTCCACCCCATTCCCGGGGTGGTGGTACTCCTTCCCTACAAGCAAGAGTTAGCAGCATATACATCTATATTTGCAATCATCACCAACGTAGGCACTCACAGCCTTATGCTTCGTGCTCTTATGCACACTTTCGGCATACTCCTCGAGTTACACCACCGATCTAATTACTTTTTCAACTTAGCAATACTATGAGCTTTACCGTTAAGGTTGTCATACCTTACGGTTCCTTTCCCAAAATTCCCTCAGTGAAACGGAGGAGCGACCTCATCACTGGCTGGCTAAGGGATGGGTTCGGTTCAACTTTTCCCGTGCTCATATCGTCGGGCAAATTAACTACTCAATGCGGGTACAGCTTCCCCTTATGCCCATTACTTGAAGCTAGGCTCTCTGGGCCCTTCCGCTTCAGTTGTGCACACCAGTGCTACACAGTCCTTGCAATTTGCTCACCAGAGCTACTCGAATCTAGGCTCTCTAGGCCCCTATGCATCTACTGTGCACACCCAGTGCTACATAGTCTTGTCAATCTGCCCACTGCTATGCTCAGCAATTGCGAGTCCATAGCTTTCTGGTGCTACGCCCTCTACTATAATTCAGAGTTTTCTCCGACATGCAATAAGTAATAATCATCACCAATATAGACCAACCTGTCTATATGGGCTTCAAAATGCATGCATATGTCCGTATGCAATTTTTATGGGGATATCCATATCGACCCACCGGAAGAACTGATCCACTAATTAGTGGAAATCTTCCGAATAGTATGTTTACAAAAGGACTAACATGTCCAAAGATTCAGATGGAGAGTCGTTACCCTGGAAGATCGTTTCGGTGCCATAGCTCCACAGACAAACCAACTAGGCAGGATCACAACAAGTTCTCCTTCCTCAGATGTGAATTCGACACTCAAACTGAAACTTGGAGAAGGGTGCTAGGGGCAGGAAGTTCTTCTTCCTCCAAGGCCTTCTCCTTTTCTTTTCTTGAAGAGGGAGAAAAATATAAGGATAATGAAGAAAACATTCCCCCTCCTTCATCCTTATCCTCCATGGGACCAAACTCAACCATTTGAACCTTATTCTAATCAGGAATGGATGGCCCTGATTCAAACTGACAAAATCGGACGTCGGAGCTACCATCGGTGTTATCGCTACCGCTCAGGCGCTAGCCTCGAAGCAAAGGAGCCGATCTTATCCAACACCACTTAAGGATTCGTCGAAAGACCTACCGTCGGTGCTAGCGCTACCGCTGGAGCTAGCGCTCGTCGAGTCAATTCATGATCTCGATGACTCATTGTAATACATTCGTCGTGACACAAAATCATCATGACAGCTACCACCGATGCTAGCACTCGACGAACCATCTCGACAATTCGACGACTCGCATAAGTCCTCTCGTCAAAACTCAACCTTTTTGATGAAAATGAGCTACCGTCGGTGCTAGCTCCCTAACTTCAGAACACATAGAATTCCTTGCATATGGAAACTGGGTTTTTACAATCCCCCCCCCCCTCCTTAAAAGAATTTCATCCCGAAATTCAAACAATGCAAATTGAAAGTGCACAGTGTGGGTCTGAGTATTCTCTAGAGGGGGGGGGGGGGGGGTGAATAGAGTTGTAAAAACTTGTATACCTTAGTTATACACACACAATAAAACTACTAAGTGTTATGCAATCAACAATACTAATACAGAATAAAGGAAGTGCAGAAAATACAAACTAGAAAAACAGTAAACAGGACAACACGGAATCAATCCAGAAGACACATAATCTTATAGTGGTTCCCCAAAATGTGGTAGTACACTCATCTACCTCCCTGGTAGGATTGCACTAACTGTGCCTAAGTCTTTTGTTAAGGAGACTCTCAGAACTATTGAGTCTTTTGATAAGGAGACTCTTAGAACCACTGAGTCTTTTGATAAGGAGACTCTTAGATCCAATGAGTCTTTTGATAAGGAGACTCTTAGAACCACTGAATCCTTTGGAAGAGGGATTCTTAAACCTCTTTTGTAGTTGGAGAATGAGAACAGTAGAATGAGAAGAAAGGATAGAATAGAATTCTTCTGTAAGAATCCTTCAGAAGCTGTATTTTTGAATGTTGTAGCTTCTGTTGATCTCAGGATCTGAATATGATGAACCCTTGCTTATGATAGTTATGATTGCAAGGGTTATGAGTTTGATCCTGTTCCTCTCTGCACTTTTGTTGATTTGTTGCAATGTGATGAGGAAGAAGAAGCAACAATGTTGTTATTCTCTTTTCCTGTGCAGAGGACATCTTCTTCTGTTCTGTCTTAGGGTTGAAGGAGGAAGAAGAAGAAGCCCTATTTCGACAGACAGAATATTGAATCAGTTATCCTTCTATATTTTCTTTCTTTCTCAGCATATTTATTTTCTATAATTTAAGTTTGAATTTCTTTCTTCTTCTGGGCCGTCCTTAGAAGGAATGTCCATTGGACAATTGATGTTTCCTTCTATTTTTGTTCCCGGCCCATCCATCTGATTTGAATAAACTTCCAAGAATGTCTTTGCTACATCTCTGGAATACTCCATTCCATTCTTGGCAATAAACGAGTCGTTGGAGAACAGTCTTCAGCTTTGTAGACCTTCTGAAAAGTTATTAGAAAAGACAGCAGAAAACCTTCTATTTCTGACTGTACTCGACGCTGCGTCGACTTCATCTTTCATCATTTTGATGCACCTCTGAGTTCTTATAGAAGTAGTTTCAAATTTCTTCTTAGCTCTGGCTGAACTTAAATGTTGACGTTGCGTCGAGTTCTTATCGACATATCCGTCGAGTTGAAGACTTGAATTTGAACTTCGTCTTCTACGTCGAATTGAAGTCGAAGTTGTGTCGACTTCTAGGATGGCTTCGACAGACTCTTCCTTCTGCGTCGAGTTCATTTCGAAGTTCCATCGACTTTTGATATAGCTTTGACAAGCTCTATCTTCTGCGTCGAGTTTATTTTGAAGTTGCGTCGACTTATGATATAACTTTGACATGTTCTGTCTTCTGAGTCGAGATCATTTCGAGATTGCATTGACTTCACTTATACTTCGACAGACGGATTGAGTTACTTTGACTTTCAGTCAGAGTTACGTCAGCATCTAGTCAAAGTTGCGTCGACTTCCATTCGACGCAAGTCTTAACTTAACTAAATTTGTGCTTCTCTTAGGCCTGGTCTTGTAACACTAGGTGAATGTGATATCCTAGGACATCTGTCACAACCCACATTTTCTCAGAAATTAGGAATATCAGAGTAGAGAAAATACGCGTAATGATGTCATGTCATGCAAGAGACAACTGCAGACGCTCAGGCGGGAACCTATCTCTTGTTCATTACAAAACAGGTTCACATAATGACTAATTACTTGAAATCACTTATTAGATTTGGGGAAAGAACTGTGTCTCACAGTTCGTGGATCAACTAGTCCACAGAAGAAAGTATATATGTAATTGTAGCGGAAAAATACTTGGTATAGTTCAATTATGGTCATATATGCAAATAATGTCTAGACATAAAGGAAATGATATGCACATATCTAGATTTAGATTGGGTATGAAGATACTTGTCCGTGACTTAAATATAAGGATTTGACCTATAAAGGATTCAATAAGATTGAAAGAAAATCATTTTATAACTATAATGCACCTAGGAAAAAATCATTCACAAAGAGCAAGATACACGAGATCAAAAAATGTAGTGGCAATAATTAGCAAGTAAGCTACAATGTAACAAAACAGGCACAATGGGTGTCAACAATCTGATACCCACCCATTGGATCCAACTAGCATGTCTGAACACAAGAAGAAAACTAACTACCACTACCTCGCAGCAGCGGGGTAAGACAGCAGCTACGACTCCCAAGGTCTCCGAATTACACCTCTAACTGCTACGACTCTGAACCTGAGGCATTCAAATAAAACAAAGAATGCTTCAGCAAGGAAAACACAAGCGGAAGAAAAACATAAAAGTCCTCCGAAACAAGGCAATAAAAAGGCATAAGGGGTACCAACCCAAGCCAAACTTACAGAAGAAAAGAAACTCCAAAGCATGGAGCTAAACAACGCACTGAGTGCACCAACACCTTTTAGAAATACAAGCAAAGTTCATTTATCTTGTTAATTCTATTTATGAGACTGGTCAGCTCAATTTAAATGATGGTGGTCCTTTATCCTCTGCCACCCAAAGCCCAAAACCAGGTGGTGGTCCTTTATCCACTGCCACCCAAACATGGACCACGGGGCCACAGGCCAAGCCTGCTGTTCATGCCCCTTAGAATAGCCACCGTGCAAGGCTATAAAAGAATCCCCTCTACCCCCCAAACACGGCCCAGGGGACCACATGCCAAGCCTTCTATTCATGTCCCTTACAATGACCATCGTGCAAGGCTAAAGGCAATAGTCCTCATTAATTAATTTTAGTTACCCCATGAGACTTAGCCCGGGGAGCAAAGCCAGAAAGATCCTAAGGACAAGGATGCAATGAGAAAAACACCGCTCAAAATGATCATAAGGAAAACCCATAAATTTGCATAACCACATCAGGTATAAGAACTCAGGCAGGAGGTAATCATGATCAAGGGCACAATACAGACATTGGCAACATCCCTGTACACTTTAGAAGACACGAGATCCCAAGAGAGAGGGGAATCCTGAGGCAAAGCTTAAGGACTTAGAAATGGACTGGCCTTTCTCGAGAAATAAAAAGGACTTCTCAAGAGAACAGGAAAACGGTTCTTGGCACTTCTCAAGAAATAGGAGCCATTTCTCGAGAAAATAGAGAGAATACTTGGCATTCCTCGAGAAAACAGGAGGCATTTCTCGAGAAGGAAAAATAGGAAATTCTCGAGAAGAAGAGGCATTTCTCGAGAAAATGGGAGAAAGTTTAGGCAGTTCTCGAGATTACAGGGGGCATTTCTCGAGAAATAAGCGGCATTTCTCGAGAAATCAAGGGCATTTCTCGAGAAATTAACTGCATTTCTCAAGAAATCAAGGGCATTTCTCGAGAAATCAAGGTATTCTTCGTGAAAATAGGGAGAAGGTCTAGGCATCAGTCAGATACTTATAATCAAAACTTTAGACACTGAGGGGAAGATTAAGGATTTCAAGAATTTAGCTAGCAATGTAAGATGCTCATGATAGTTTATAAGTTTGTAGTCTAAATCACTTAGAGATGGGGTGAATAGGTTTCTTTAATTTTTCCTCTAAGTGCCCTAGCTGATTTCTAAGTTAGTTTAAGCAAATCAACAAACACAGAAAGCACACAAGAATTTATAGTGGTTCCACAAAGACAGCGTGTCCTTGGGTAGTCCACTTTCCCCCTTCACCCTTCTAACAGTGTGTTAGACAGGGCCAACTCCTCCAACTCAGCTCTAAGAGCTTACAACTCAGATCCCTCAGGATCTCTCAGGTTTTCCAAACCCTACCTCAGGCACAGAAGCCCTACAACTCAGATCAGCCCCTGATCCTACAGCTCAGACCTCAGCAGATCCTACAACTCAGGTTAAACAGCCCTACAACTCAGGCTCAGCAGCCCTACCTCAGATAAGCTCCTGATCCTACAGCTCAGACCTCTTCCAGGTCCTACAACTCAGAGGAATCCTCCTCTTACAGCTCATGAAATAATGCCCTACAACTCAGGCTGTTAAGCTTTACAATAAAAGAGTGTTTGAACTTACTACAGCTGACAGCACAGTAAAGATGTCTCCTGTAGTTTCTGTACAGCTTGTGCAATCTTGTAGCTGGTGATGTTGATGGCAGCTACAATTAGATCTTCCTCTTCAGGTGAGGGGTGGATGATCACCTTGCTCCTTCTTGCAATGGAGCAACTTTATCTCTTAGAGTCTTCTTGCTTGTTCAGTGAGCAGGAGGAGAATGAGAGGAGCTTTTCTTGGCTGACAATGGAACAGTAAATGTTAAGCACGCAACCAGTGTAACGCCCCTGATTTTCGTTAATTATTTTACGTACCCTCTATGTCATAATTTTGGCGTAAGGGCGTTATGTCAGCTCGTCTGGTAGTGTTTCGAGTTTTAGCTTAGTTAAAGCTTGTGATTTAGGTCAAGCGTGTGAGATTTCGCGTCGTTTCGAGTTAAAGTGAAGATTTTGAGTGGATATCAAGATTTTAGCTTTGGAAGGCTTTATCTGGGGTTTGACTCGTCGGAGTGGAATTCTGACTTCGTCGTTGGATTCGTAGCGCCGTTTTTCAGCTAGGGTGCGAATTTCATAGAAATCCGAGGTGTTTTGGTCGCCCTCGCAGTTTAAGTAAATTGGGGAATTAATTAATTATTTAAATAACAAATTTAGGTTTATATATAAGCCTAAAGCCTTCCCCTTTCCCTATTCTTCCTCTTCCTCGATCAAAAGCAGCCGCCGAGGGTTAGGGCGAGAGCGGAACTTCGTGGAGCCTTCAACCGGCGATTCCTAGGGCTGTAGTGGTCGGAATCGAGTTTGGTTTGAAGATTTGGAAAGCTCTCGGCGAGATCTTCGTTCTAGCGGTAAGCCTTTCTCATTTCGAGGAGTTTTGGGAGCTTTGGTGGTGACCTAACCCCTCCTTTTGATCCAAAAAGTTTCAGGAATCTGTGCTCGTGTGTTTCCCTAGCCGATCCATAGCTTTCGGAGCGGAGGTCTTCGAGTTTGCGAGGTTTAAGGCAAGTGGCTTCCTCCTCCTCTTTGTTTGGTTAAGTCGTGGTTTGTCTTTCTCCTGATAGACGCTTGATAAATTGTGGGCTCGTGTTTCGAGCGTCTTGTGTGATAGTTAGAAACCCTAAATTTTTCTTCCCCGCGTAGAGTCCGGGCATTTTCTCCCGGAAGACACCGACGTTCCCTGAATTTTAGCCGCTGTTTGGTCCCTCTCGAGAAGTCTTTGAGAGTCTCGAGCAGTTGTTTTAGCCAAGTTTTCGAGAAGACCCCTCTACCTCTCGAGAAATGCTTGATTTCTCGAGAAATCCCCTGATCCCTCTCGAGAAATCCCTTGTCTTCTCTCGAGAAATCCCTGCCTTCCTCTCGAGAACCCAAAAATCCATCTCTCGAGAAATCCTTTTATCTCTCGAGAAGTTCCCTGTAGTTTTCGAAAAGGAAAAATCCTTCTCTTCTCTCGAGAAATTGCCCTTCCCTCGCGAAATTGCACTTCTCTCGAGAAATTGCCCTTCTCTCGAGAAATTTCACTTCTCTCGAGAAATTACCCTTCCCTCGAGAAATTGCACTTCTCTCGAGAAATTTCCCTTCTCTCGAGAAACCCTTTTATCTCTCGAGAAGTTCCTCGTAGTTTTCAAGACGTCCTAAATTCTGCTGTGTTTTTGTGTGGTTTCTGGTGGTGGGATTTCAAAAATTTGGACGGGGCTCTGCCCCGCACCCCGCAAGGGCTCTGCCCCTTGACCACCGCCAGGGGCGCTGCCCCTTGGACCCCGTTAGGGGCTCTGCCCCTAAGACCCCGCCAGGGGCGCGGCCCCTTGGAACCCCGCCAGGTGCGCATGTGATTTCATTGCGATTTCCATGTTTTAATCTTTTGTCCTCTCTAGTGTACCAAGATGATTGCCAGTGTCCCTTCGGTGCTCCTAATCTTTGAACCCTCTTGGTTGTATTCTTTTACTCGTTGTGGTCTGTTAACATTTGAGTTACTCTTATGATTCTTATTGATCGAGGTGTACTTTGCCTTGACCCTATTTTCTTAGGGCCTTCCAGTGATTATCCTTTCGGGCTGCGTCCCGTGTTTAAATAAAATTTAAGTAATAAGAACTACTGTCTTTAGCCCTTCACAGTAGTTGTGTTTGGGGGACAGTGGGGGAAATGTTATAGCCTTGCACGGTAGTCGTGTTTGGGTGGTTGGGTCTAGTGGTACCCCCACCTGCTTTTGGGCTTGGGGTAGCGGAGGTAGTTAACCGCTCCCGTATAATTTGAGCTGATCAGTCTCTTTAATCGATGAAACTAAATAAATGAACATGTTTGTTCCTCTTTTGGTATATAGTGCACTTGATGCTTGTTGGTTCTTTGTTGGAGCTCTCTTTCGGTAAATTTGGCTTGGGTTGGTACCCCTTAAGCCTTGCTTGTTTTTCTGCTAGTTTTCTGCCACTTGTAATTCCTTGCTGAGGCGTTCTTTGTTTTATTGAATGCCTCAGGTTCAGAGCCGTAACGGCTAGTGGTGTAGCCTGAAGTTCAGAGTTCTGGTAGCTGTTCACCCCGCTGCTGCGAGGTAGTTGTTGTAGTCAGCTCCCTTCTTGTTCAGACATACTAGTTTAGGCCAATGGGTTAGTGTCAAATTGTTGGCGCCCATTGTGCCTCCTTGGTACTTTCTAGTTTATTTGTCAGTTTTATGCCACTACTTTATGATCTGATACATCTTAATTTCTGGGGATGATTTATGTCTAGGTGCATTATAGTTATAAAATGACTTTCTTCATCTCCATATCACATCATTTTAACTGCAAAACCCTTATATTTAAAGTAACCTAAAGATATTTTCTACACTTATACTACGCCTAGACATGAGCATATCATTTACCTTATGTCCTATCATCACGTGCATATAGGACCTTAAAATGAGTCAAATCAAGTATTTTCCGCTGCAAATATAATATATTTTTTTTTTGGTGGACTAGTTGATCCACGAGCTGAGAGACACAGTTCTTCCCCTAAAACTCTAATAAATGGTTCCCAAATGATAAATTTCCATGTGGTCATGTTTTGAATTAATAAGTAAGAGGTTTCCGCCTGAGCGTATGCAGTTGTCTCCTGCATGACGTGGCATCATGACGCGTATTTTCTCTTACTCTGATATTCTTAAATTCGGAGAAAATGTGGGTTGTGACAACCAGCCTCTTCAAAGTTGCCCTAACATCTTCTTTTATACATCTCTGATCTTCAACGGCTCTTACCTGACCTCCTGTCAGGTATGGGAGTGATTGGTGGTCCCCACAATGCATTCCTGCAGCTTGCGCCAAAAGCAGAACCCGCCAGATCAAGTTTGAACTGTCTCAGTGGTTGGGCTGAGATGGTCAGCCATCTCAGTGGTTTTCTTCTATCCCGTTCTAGCAGATACGCTGAGACAGACAGCTGTCTCAGCAGTTTTCTTCTATCCCGTTCCAGCGGATACGCTGAGACAGACAGCTGTCTCAGCGGTTTTCTTCTATCTGCAGCTCAGCTGGCCCAGACACCTTCTCAGAGGCTCCTGCATGGCCATGTCTCAGCAGTTCAGCTGAGACTGAGAGCTTGTCTCGGCTGATTTGTCAGTAAACAAACTGAACAACCCCTGCACCCTGTTAAGTCCTAACCCTACATGATTATGAGATAGAAATAGGGTTTATCAAATACAACTTGTACTTAGTATTGAGTGGGAGGCCTTCTTCAAATCAAGGGAACTTTAAGGGTCAATTTCCCAACAATCTCCCCCTATTTGAAGAAGGCAGAACTATTGGAGCATGCGTTTCGCACTCTTCCGGTTTGATAATAACAAAATCTTGTTTGTATTTGGTTTTATTTTTATTGATGGTGTGCAGGTAACAGGTATGAGATGTTCACAATTCTGATTGGAGCTCAATTTAACTGTATGGAGAATTTCGATGTCGGAATTTCTGACATCTACTGTCTCCCCGGCGACAGGACAGAAGTTATAGCAGCATCCCGCACGATAGCACGACGAGCTGTAGTTTGGCGCTGTCGGAATTCCGACAGCGATGTCGCCCAGGCGACAGGACAGAAGTTACAGTATAGCCCGCACGACAGCACGACGAGCGATAGTTTGGTGCTGTCGGAATCCGACGGCGATGTCACCCATGCGATAGTGAAAAACTATAAATTGGTTCGTTTTGTTCGTGCATTCCAAGCTTTGAAAATTCTAAGTCCTTTCCTGAGAGCATACAAACCAGAGAGCTCCAGAACCTCATCAACTCCCATTTGTGCATAGAAGGTTTGAGATTGAAGACGAGATCGGACGCGCTTCTACATCAACGATCATCTCGAGGCTTCAACCTTCCTTTCAGAGATCTGAATTTCTAGGGAGTTCTTCATTTCATTTTGTATTTTCATTTATATACATTTCACTTTGTATTGGTAGGGAAATCGTCTCCTTGTGCGTGACGTCTAAGTCCTTGCGTGGCTTAGGGGAAAATTGCTTCCTTGTGCGGAGCGTCCAAGTCCTTGCGTGGCTTGGTAGAAAATCGTGGCCTTGTGTGCTACGTCTAGATCTTAGGAAGATCTAGAGGATAGGCTTGGGCTTGGTCTAGGGAGAGACAAGTGATAGCCTTCTGATCCTTGGGAGAAGGATTGGTAAACTCAAATTGTAGAAATTTTATTATCAAACTTGTGCCTTGATCTTAAGCATTGTTAAGATCACTTTTATTGTATGTCATTTTGTTAATTAATAAAATTATGACTTTCTTTTAATTGCAAATTTTATTGTTTAATTTTTAACTTGAAAATTTGTGTTTGAATTAATTTAAAATTTTCATAGTTTGAAAATTTTTATAAGTGATTTTTAGAAAACCAAAATTTGTTTTAAAAATTCTTAAGTAAAAAATCATAATTTAAAAAGGCTCGTATTCACCCCCCCCCCCCCCCCCCCCCCCCTCTAAGGGCGCCACAAGATCCAACACGTGGTATCAGAGGGAGGTTACTCCAAAATGGTTTTACCACCGGGAGTAATGGCACACAACGATCACGCGTTCGTTGAGGGGCAAGGAATTAGTAGGCCACCACTTTTTACGGGCACATACTATAACTATTGGAAAACCCAAATGCGGTGTTTTCTAATAGCTCTCGACATGGAAGTTTGGAATATGGTCGAGACGAGTTATACTTCCCCAATAATTGTTGTAGGAAATGTAACTATGGACAAATCCAAAGACAAGTGGGATGACAATGATAAATTAAAATGTAAGAATAATGCAAAAGTCATGAATGCTTTATTTTGCGCACTAGATCGCACTGAATTTAATAGAGTTTGTGCTTGTGATACTGCATTTGAAATTTGGAATCTTTTAGAAATTACTCATGAAGGTACTTCGCAGGTAAAGGATTCAAAGCTATTTCAACTGGAGTCAGAGTTCGAAAGTTTCAAAATGGAGGTGGATGAAGAAATTGATACAATGTACACACGATTCACTAAAATCGTGAACGATTCAAAGGTGCTGGGTAGGGTTTTCTCCAATGGAGATTTAGTAAGGAAAATCTTAAGATCACTTCTTCCGAAGTTCAATCCTAAAGTGACTGCAATTTCTGAGTCACATGATCTTAAGACCCTATAATTGGAGAGCCTCATTGGGAATCTAAAAACCCATAAAGTGTAGTTGAAGATTCAAAGCCAAGAGTACAATTTGGAGCCCAAAAAGAAGAGCTTGGTGTTGAAATCAAGAAGGGAAGTTGAGACTGAATCTGAAGAAAGTGAGGAAGATGAGGAAGGTCTGTTTGTGAGGAACTTTAAGAAGTTTATGAGAAATCCAGAGAGGAGAAATTTATTTAAAATATTTTTCAAAAAGAACGATTTTGTCTACCAAAAAGGCAAGGGAAAAATGGAGAATGAAGAGGAGCGTCCGCTACCGGAGTGCTACCATTGCAAGAAGATTGGTCATATCAGAAGCAAGTGCCCAAAGTATCTGAAAGAGCAAAAAGCAAAGAGGCATGATAAAAGTTACAAGAAGAAAGTATTAATGGCAGAGACTTGGGATGACACAACTTCTGAAGGTCAAGTGAAGCAAGCGATGAAGATAAAGAAGAAGCAAATATAGGCTTGATGGGGAAAGAAAATGCGTCATCTGACGACGATAGCAGTGTCCAAAGCGACACTGAGGTAACTCCTCCATCTTATGATGATTTATATTCTGAATTTATGAAAACATGCAAATTTTTGGATAAAAGCCTAAAGGAAATTGATTTTTTAAAGTCTGAAAATAAAGGTCTTTTAAAAGTGAATAAAAAATTATCAAATGAGTTGAAAACTATTGGGAAAGAGAAGGTAATTTGTCAAGAGTGTGATCACTCTTCGACAAGGATAAAAGAACTTGAAAACACTATTTGTAAGTCCGGTCAAAAAATTGATCAACTTCTAAAAGAGAAAAAGGACTTAGAAAAAGTGGTCAAAACTTCTCATTCTCAATTAGAGAATTACAAGAAAAACTTTGCAAATCGATGTGGCATGATAGTAAAAGAAAATTCAATTTTAAAGTCCAAAGTAAATGAATTGAACATGGCAATTGGAAAATTTGGTGTTGGGAAAAAATCTCTGGATATGATTTTAGGCAACCAATGTCATGGGTCAGCAAAATTTGGACTAGAATACGTTTCTGGAAGCTCTGGAAGCTGTCGGAAATTTTCGACAGCTGATGTCGGAACCAGCGACAGCTCTAGGTTCAGAAAACCTCTTTTTCAAAATAAAATTTTTTCTAAGTCCATACATAAAGATGTTTCCTCCAGCAAGAGTCCAGAGAAACCATTAAAGAATGGTTCCTCACAATTCATTGCATGTGCCAAATGTCATCGATTTGGTCACATCTCGGACTCATGCTGGAAGAAAGGAAAAGTTAGTGTTAAACAAATCTGGGTACTTAAGGCGTCCACCTATACCATGGGAGGGACCACTTGGGTAACCAGATATTTACTCTCATCATCTTTTTAGGTGTGCGTGCAGGCTAGGAACAAGGAAGACGTGTGGTATTTGGACTCTGGATGTTCAAAACACATGATGGGCGATAAATCAAAGTTCCTTAGCCTGGAGATGAAGAAAGGTGGAACAATGACATTTGGAGATAATGGCAAGGGTAAAGTCAAAGGCATTGAAGTAGTTGGTAACGAAAAATTTAAAATTTCAAATGTTTTATGTGTTAAAGGTTTGAAACATAATTTAATTTCTATTAGTCAGCTATGTGATAAAAATCTAAATATTTTATTTGACTCTAGCTCAAACCTTTGCAAAATTATTGATTCTAAAACAAACGAAATTGTACTTACTGCACCAAGAATAAACAATGTCTATACAATAACTTTTCATGATTTATCTCATTCTACACTTAAATGTTTTATTTCAAAGAATGATAAACTTGAATTATGGCATAGGAGACTAGGACATTCTAGTGCTAAATGCGTAGTAAAGCTTTCTAAAAATAAAATAATAAAAGGTTTACCAAATTTGAATGGAAAGCTTTCTTCATTATGTTCACCATGCCAAAAAGGAAAGTTTACAAAATCATCTTTTAAAAGCAAAAATGTTATTTCTACTACTAGACCTCTACAATTATTACATATGGACTTGTTTGGTACAATTACTACACAAAGTCTAGGAGGTAGAAAATATACGTTTGTTATTATTGATGATTATTCTAGATTTTGTTGGACATCATTTTTAAATTCAAAATCTGATGCTTTTGATGAATTTGTAAAACTGATTTCACGTATTCAAAATGAGCTTGATTTAAAAGTAAAATGCATTAGATCAGATCATGGAGGAGAGTTTGATAATGAAAAAATTATTTCATATTGTAATGAATTTGGGATAAAACACGAATTTTCCGCTCCTCGCACACCACAGCAAAATGGTGTAGTGGAGAGGAAAAATAGAACACTTCAAGAATTAGGACGTACTATGCTTTGTGAATTTAAATTGCCAAAATATTTTTGGGCCGAAGCGGTTAGTACTGTATGCTATATTATTAATCGTGTCATGATTTGCCCTACATTACAATTAACTCCTTATGAAATTTATTTTCAAAGAAAACCAAATGTATCTTACGTTAAAGTTTTTGGTTGTAAATGCTTTATTTTGAATACAAAAGATAACTTAGGTAAATTTGATGAAAAATGTGATGAAAGAATTTTCATTGGTTATTCTTCAACTAGCAAGGCCTATAGAGTTTATAATAAACGTACTAAAGTGGTTGAAAATACTATTCATGTAAAATTTGAGGAAAACATTTCTTGTGTAGAAAATACTAAAGTTGTAGGTAATGAGAATAATGAAGAAGATGTGGAACAAAATCTGAGGAAAAATGATGATGATGATGATGAAGAAAAAGTAGAGAAAGAAGACGAAAAAGATGGTGAAGAAGAAGAAGAACAAGGATATGTACCTCCAACCGAGCTAAGGTTCTCAAAAGATCATCCACAAGAATTTGTTATTGGAGAACCATCAAGTGGGGTACGTACACGTTCTAGTTTACATGAAAGTTTTTCAAATTTATGTTTTGTCTCAAATATAGAACCAAAAGATGTTGCCACCACTTTAAATGATGAATCTTGGTTTCTAGCTATGAATGAAGAACAAAACTAATTTGAAAGAAATAAAGTTTGGATTCTTGAAGATAGACCTAGTGATCATCATGTGGTAGGAGTCAAATGGGTTTTTAAAAATAAATTAGATACTGACACTAGAATCACTAGAAACAAAGCTACGCTTGTAGCGAAAGGATACAATCAAATTGAAGGGGTAGATTTTGATGAAACTTTTGCACCCGTTGCACGATTTGAAGCAGTTAGAATTTTTGTTGCATTTGCTAGTCATAAAAGATTTAAATTATTGCAAATGGATATTAAAACTGCATTTTTAAAACGGGTTGATTAAAGAAGAAGTTTATGTTGAACAACCCCCAGGCTTTATAAATGAAAATTTTCATAATCGCGTGTATAGATTACTAAAAGCTTTGTATGGTTTAAAATAAGCACCACGAGCATGGTATGATAGATTGACCTTATATTTATTACAAAATGGTTTTAAAATGGGTGGTGTTGATTGTACACTCTTCATTAAGCAAGTTGATGATGATTTAATTGTTTTACAAATTTATGTTGATGATATTATTTTTGGAGCCACTAATGAAGAGTTATGTAATTATTTTGTTAAAATGATGGAAAGTGAATTTGAGATGAGCATGGTAGGAGAACTAAAATATTTCTTAGGATTTCAAATTATTCAAAAACATGATGGAATTTTTATAAACCAATCAAAATATATACATGATGTTTTGAAAAGATTTGGATTTGAAAATCTTAAACAAGCTAGTACTCCTATGAGTGTCTCTTTAAAATTAGGAAAAGATGAAAGTGGAATATCCATAGATCAAACTTTATATAGAGGCATGATAGGTTCACTTTTATACTTAACCGCTTCTAGACCAGATATTATGTTTTCAGTTTGTTTATGTGCTAGATTTCAAGCCGATCCCAAAGAATCACATTTAAAAGCGGTAAAAAGAATTTTTAGATATTTAATTGGCACATCTAAACTTGGTTTGTTGTATCCTCATAGCAATGATTTTACTCTTTTTGGCTATTCTGATTCTGATTATGCCGGTTGTTCACTAGATAGGAAAAGCACTAGTGGCACTTGTCACTTTTTAGGCCATTCACTCATTTCATGGTTGAGTGGGAAACAGAATTCTGTTATCCTCTCAACCACCGAGGCCAAATACATCGCACTTGGTAGTTGTTGTGCACAAGCTCTTCGGATGAAACAAACTTTAGAAGACTTTAACATTAAACAACAAACTATAGAGCTATGGTGCGATAACAAAAGTGCAATTGATTTAACTTACAACCCGGTTCATCACTCTAGGTCTAAACATATTGACGTTAGGCATCATTTTATAAGAGACCACATTAAAAATAATCAGATTAAAATTTCCTTCATAGGAACGGATAATCAACTAGCCGATATATTCACAAAACCATTGCCGGATTCCCGGTTTTCAATGCTAAGGCTTGAATTAGGAATCCTAGATATTTCCAACTAAGCATATCCAATATGACAAATCAAGTTTAATAAGATAAACAACAATGGAAAAACATCATTTTAAATCAAAACATAGAATTTGAATGACTTAACAAAAATTCTCACATCATTAATAATTCATACAAATTGTTCCAGAAAAACAGTAGAAATAAACATAAGATTAAGTTCAGTAAACAGACAATGAAATATGGGTAAGTTTACTGTCGCCCAGGCGACAGGTAGTGTCGGAAAATTCCGACATCAGTCAGAAGAAGCAACCTGCTGGAAACTACTCAGAATCATCATATCCAGCACCGCTACTTTCTGGACAGTCTTCTGAAGATCCACGTCTTACAGCCTTCCACGTCGAGTCCGCCTAACTGATTGAGAAACACAGTCATGCCTGAAATATACTCTTCAATTTTGGTCTCTCTGATACTCTACACTAGTTATATGTCATTATTAATGCCACAACTCATGAATTGATGCCAAACCATGTGCTTTTTATTTTTTAAAAAATGGCTATTTACATGATTATATGATTTCATTTCCACTCTATCATAGTATTGACACTCCTGCTAAGTGGTTTAGACTATTGGAAATTGTTTTCGCATGCCTCTAAGTATGAGAAATTGTTTATATATAATAATGAGCTATCACGTTCACTTCTTTTGATCCATACATATGTCTTTCTATTTAATATATACATGAATCATGTTTGCTTTAACATAATACAATAACATTTCATAAATACTACTTTCAAGCTTGATTTGTTAGCACAACCAAATATACACCATCTTTTGCGATTCAAGTGAATTCGGAGATCCTTGGTCCATTAAAAATAAAACTATATATAAATATCTATACAAACTACAAAGTTAAGATATCACAAAATATGTGATCAACAAAAAGTTTAAATTGAGGACAACGATACTCCACCAAGCACTACTTACCCTCCTGATAAGTCTTAATAAGCATTGTGAGGTTGAGCACCTTGGAAAGAATTGTAAAGTGTCTTGTGCAAAAGAAAAAAAGGTATTTTATTCTTATTGTGCTATATCTTCAAGGTCAAAGTTGTTTTTATATGCTTATATTATGTTTTTTTATTCCAATAGTCATGTAAATTAAATAATTTCATATTTATTGATCAAAGCAACACTTGTACACATCATTATGTTATATAAACCTTCATCTCATGAGAATTGGACCGAAAAGATTCCAAATTTCTATACACAATTGTGTCTTTCTATGATACTTTATAATGACATTAATCATGTTTAAGTTATTTTTTTATTCTACTACTTCATATGGCTATACCATCTCTTCATGAGTTTATTCATTACTATGGCATATTACTATTATTTCAAGACTTTTAATCATTTTCAACACAAGTACTTCCGCTTACTCTTATTTTCTACATCCTATCTTTTCCCTTAAGAACTACTGATTCATTTCAAATCAACTTTTGCTAATATCAAAAGGGGGAGAATTATAAGTATATTCAAGAAATCAAAGAACAATAAGAACAATTCCACCTAAATCTTCCACCTAAACAATACATCATTTCAATTTACTATAACATTTAGGGGGAGCATTCATTTAGGGGGAGCATTCATTTAGGGGGAGCTTACATTTAAGAGGAATATATCATGTTATTTTTGTGCACACACCATATGTTAAAAACAACAACCTAAATAGACATGATTTCTTTTTATACAGATTTATTATTATCAAAAGGGGGAGATTGTTGGAGCATGCGTTTCGCACTCTTCCGGTTTGATAATAACAAAATCCTGTTTGTATTTGATTCTATTTTTATTGATGGTGTGCAGGTAACAGGTATGAGATGTTCACAATTCTGATTGGAGCACAATTTAACTGTATGGAGAATTTCGATGTCGGAATTTCCGACATCTACTATCGCCTAGGCGACAGGACAGAAGTTACAGTAGCATCCCGCACGACAGCACGACGAGCAGTAGTTTGGCGCTGTCAGAATTCCGACAGCGATGTCGCCCAGGCGAAAGGACAGAAGTTACAGAAACAGCCCGCACGACAGCACGACGAGCGGTAGTTTGGCGCTGTCGGAATCCGACAGCGATTTCTCCCAGGCGACAGTGAAAAACTATAAATTGGTTCGTTTTGTTCGTGCATTCCAAGCTTTGAAAATTCTAAGTCCTTTCCTGAGTGCATACGAACCAGAGAGCTCCAGAACCTCATCAACTCCCATTTGTGTTTAGAAGGCTTGAGATTGAAGACGAGATCGGACGCGCTTCTACATCAATGATCATCTCGAGGCTTCAACCTTCCTTTCAGAGATCTGAATTTCTAGGGAGTTCTTCATTTCATTTTGTATTTTCATTTATATACATTTCACTTTGTATTGGTAGGGAAATCGTCTCCTTGTGCGTGACGTCTATGTCCTTGCGTGGCTTAGGGGAAAATCGCTTCCTTGTGTGGAGCGTCCAAGTCCTTGCGTGGCTTGGTAGGAAATCGTGGCCTTGTGTGCTACGTCTAGATCTTGGGAAGATCTAGAGGATAAGCTTGGGCTTGGTCTAGGGAGAGACAATGATAGCCTTCTGATCCTTGGGAGAAGGATTGGTAAACTCAAATTGTAGAAATTTTATTATCAAACTTGTGCCTTGATCTTAAGCATTGTTAAGATCACTTTTATTGTATGTCATTTTCTTAATTAATAAAATTATGACTTTCTTTTAATTGCAAATTTTATTGTTTAATTTTTAACTTGAAAATTTGTGTTTGAATTAATTTAAAATTTTCATAGTTTGAAAATTTTTATAAGTGATTTTTAGAAAAGCAAAATTTGTTTTAAAAATTCTTAAGTAAAAAATCATAATTTAAAAAGGCCCTTATTCAACCCCCCTCTAAGGGCGCCACAAGATCCAACAAGAACATTCCCAATGCTAATGTACATGCCCAAATAAAAACATATCATGAAAATGAACAATGTAGCATTCATGATAACGTTGCTTAAGATAACATTGTTTAAGCATTCTTTGATATCTTATGACAGGTTATGTAAAGCTTTGGCTAGCACATAGGATATTCTAACTCAGATTATATTTAGCTTATTCATAATCACTACCTCTGATAACTTTATCAGAGGGCTTACTCTGATTTAGTCCTAGCATTGGCCATCTCCCCCTTTCTGGTTTCTTCAATTATTTTTCCCTTAGGAATTGGGAGGGGACGACAACTGCATTTGCCAACCCCCCCCCTCCCCCCCTTCAATCTGAGCAGGAACTTACTCCCCCTCAAATTGAGAACTATTATCTTTAATAGCTGATCTTATTCATTTTGAACAATCCATTTTAGCTCCCCCTCATTTGGAGCATGTTTATTGATTTTATGATTTAAGGGAACCTGAAGCTCAGCTGATTCAGAAATTTCTAATTCAGCTGATCATGCAGCTATATACTATTCTACATCTAACATTCTTAGGGAGATTGTCTACCCTATCATATGGCCTATGCCTACTGTAAATTTGATCAGTTCAGATGTCAGTATATCCTAACAGTACATATTATCAATACAGTTTATCATAACAGATGAGAATATAAGCATGTTAACAGCAGATATTGATTCATATAAGAACTCATTCTAAATTTAACATTCCTAATTCAATTTTGAAAGAATAGAATTTGGCCTCATCCAGTGGCTTTGTGAAGATGCCAGCTACTTGATTGTCTATGGGGACATATTCAAGTTTGATGTCTTCACATTCTACATGCTCTCTTATAAAATGATACCTAATTTCTATGTGCTTGGCCCTGCTATGAGAGATAGGATTTTTAGCAATAGAAATTGCACTGGATGAGTCCCACAGCAGGGGAGATTGACTTACCATGATGTTGTAATCTTCTAATTGATGTTGGATCCATAGAAGTTGAGCACAACAGCTGCCTGCTGCAATATACTCTGACTCAGGTGTGGATATGGCCACACTGGTTTGCTTTTTGCTGCTCCAAGAGATCAGCCTTCTCCCTAGGAATTGACAAGTACCACTTATGCTTTTCCTATCTTCTTTGCACCCTGCAAAATTTGCATCTGAATAGCCTATTAGTTCAAAGTCATTGTTCCTAGGGTACCAAAGGCCAAGATATAGGCTGCCCTTGAGATATCTCAAAATCCTCTTGACAGAGGTGTAGTGAGATTCCTTAGGACATGCCTGATAACTAGCACAAACACATATAGAATGCATAATGTCTGTCCTACTAGAAGTCAAGTATAATAGGGATCCAATGATACACCTGTACATGGACTCATCAAAGGCCTTCCCCTTTTCATCCTTGTCTAATGATGCATTAGATACCATGGGTGTTCTCATGGTGGAGGCTGATTCCATCCCAAATTTCTTGTCGAGCTCCTTGGTGTACTTAGTCTGGGAAATGAAGATTCCATCATCAGACTGTTTCACTTGGAGCCCAAGGAAATATTTAAGTTCACCCATACTGCTCATTTCAAACTCCCACTGCATTTGATTGACAAATCTCTTGCAGAGGTTGTCATCAGTAGACCCAAATATTATGTCATCAACATAGATTTGGACTAAGAGAAACTTGCCCCTTGTTTCCCTAAAAAATAATGTGCTATCTATCTTTCCCCTCAAGAACTTGTTCTTGATGAGAAAGCTAGTCAATGTCACATACTAAGCCCTGGGGGCTTGCTTAAGACCATACAAAGCTTTCCTAAGAAGATAAACATGAGATGAAAGAGTAGGATGGACAAAACCTGATGGCTGCTCTACATAAACATCCTCTTTCAGATTTCCATTCAGGAATGCTGATTTGACATCCATCTGGTATACCTTGAAGCCTTTGTAGGCTGTATATGCGAGGAATAGCCTTATGGCCTTCAACCTTGCAACTGGGGCAAAGGTTTGGTCAAAGTCTATTCCTTCCTCTTGCCTATACCCCTTTGTAACCAGCCTTGCCTTGTTCTTGAAGATTGTTCCATTCTCATCCATCTTGTTTCTGAAGATCCATTTGGTGCCAATGATGTTGTGTCCCTGTGGTCTTGGCACCAACTTCCATACCTTGCATCTTTTGAATTGCAAGAGTTCTTCCTGCATTGCCTGAATCCAGAATGGATCCAAGTTGGCCATTTCAAACTTCTTAGGCTCTACCTGTGACAGAAAACTGAGGAACAAGGCCTCATTGTGAGCTCTGCTCCTAGTTGTCATACCTTGTTGAATATTTCCAATAATCTGTTCCAAGGGATGATCCCTTAGATGTCTTGTAGCTATTGGCAGTCTTTCCTCTACATGCTGAATTTCTTCCACAGGGACAGCAGCTTCTTCAGCATCTTGCTCCTCTACATCTTCTGGAATTGCTGCATCAGTATGTGTCTTACTACTGCTGGATGGTTCTTGCATAGATAGTTCTTCCATGGCTCTTTCACATCCTGTCAAAACAGAAGAACTGGACCAGCCCTTAAAAATAAGGCTGGTCTCATCAAATACTACATGCATGGACTCTTCAACTACATGGGTTTTCTTGTTATATATTCTATAGGCTCTACTATGTGAGTTATAGCCAACAAGAACTCCCAAGTAGCATTTTTCTGCAAACTTGGTTAGTTGAGATTTTCCATTATTTAGAATGTAGCATTTTGATCCAAAGATCCTAAAATATGAGATTGGCGGTTGTTTGCCTTTCAGAATCTCATAGGGGGTAATTCCATGAACTTTATTGATGGAAGCTCTACTGAGAACATAACAGGCAGTATTGACTACTTCAGCCCAGAAATATTCTGGGAGAGAAGAGTCACTAAGCAATGTTCTCCCAGCTTCTATCAATGTTCTGTTCCTCCTCTCAGCCACCCCATTTTGTTGTGGGGTCCTTGGGGAGGAAAATTCTTGAATGATACCTAGTTCTTGACAGAACCTTATCATGACTTCAGATTGAAACTCTGTGCCATGGTTAGACCTAGTTCTGACCACAGAACATTGCAAATCATTCTGAATGGCCTTGGCATGGCTTATGAAGACATTTAGATTATCAGATTTCTTTCTAAGGAAAAATACACATGTATATCTTGAGTGATCATAAACAATCACTAAGGTATACAACTTCCCTCCTAAGCTCTGAATTGGCGTAGGACCAAACAAGTCCATGTGCAATAAATAAAGGCATTTCTTAGTGTCTTTGGAGCCAATACTTTTAAAAGTGGCCCTTGTTTGCTTGCCCATTTGGCAAGCATGACATGGGCCATTTTAACACATTTTAAATTAGGACTATTTCTAACCAAGTTCTTAGAGAATAGTCTATGTATTGTCTTGTAGTTGATGTGAGCATGTCTCTTGTGCCATTGAACACATAGAGAATCGCTCTCATTTGCCACAATACACACAGGAGAGGAAGATGAATTACAAATAAAATCTAAACAGTAAACATTTCCACTCCTGGTGTCTGATAGTATGGTTCCCAAGTCATTAGACTTTTTGATTAGGCACTTATCATTATGGAATTCAATGACATAGCCAAGATCACACAGTTGGCTTATGCTAACAAGGTTGTGCTGCAATCCTTCAACATAAGCCACTTTGGTGATGGAGACTATGCCATTTGTGATCATACCATAACCTCTGGTGACTCCTTTTTCTGAACCCCCAAAGATGACTTTGGGTCCATTCTTTACTGCTTTGTACTCCTGCAGTAATCCCTTGGTGCCTGTCATATGTCTTGAGCACCCACTGTCCAAATACCAAATCTGCCCAAGGCTGGTATTTGAACTTACCTGCAAAACAAAAAATCAGTTATCCTTAGGAGCCCAAAAACCTTTGGGTCCTAGGTGCATGTTAGCCTGAAGAGAGAATCTCCCCCTAGCTGCACTCCTAGCTGGAAGGCTCTTCTTTGCATTAGGTACATTGGGATTGTACCAACAATCTATGGCAAAGTGTCCCACTTTACCACAACACTAACATTCATGAATGTTATATCTCCTTTTCTGAATCTGTCCTAAGAAATTAGCATTACTTTGACTATGTTCAGGAGGGGAGACAATTGTATTATTCCTATTTCTCTCAGCAATGATTTGATTGAAGGTCAATCCAGGTGCTGTCTTGATGCTCCTTGTCCTAATGTCATCAGCCTTCTTTGGCTTGGCATCCATACAAGATCTGATAGCATCAGACACTGAGCAACAAGCCTTGTCAACAGATTTGACATCAGTTATGCTCTTTGCTGAAGCGGATTTGGAAGAGCTTGCACCCTTATTCTTGACTGGAGGGGCTGAAGTACCAAATACAAAAGGTCCAGGTTGGACCAGTTGAATTTCCTCATGGGGAGCCTTCATGGCACTCAATCCCATCCCCTTTCTTCCACTATGGGAAGGAGTATTTTCCTTCCTATAGAAACTCCCATTCTTCCAGTGACCATGAATGCTTTCATGATCATAACTGTTGGAAGGAAGTAACACATTTTGAAAGGTGGTTTGAGGCTTAGCCTTCCTCTTGCTCTTCTCTCCACTCCCTTAGTGCTTCCTATTATTGACACCTTCTCCTCTCAAACCAATAGGAGAGGACTAGGATTCAATAAAATGGAAGTAGGAGAAGGTTTGGGCTTGGAGAATTGAGCCACCAAGCTCTTTTCTTTCACAAGCTTCTCCTCAAGGTCCTTGATGACCTTGTTCTTCAGGGAAATAGTGCTTATTTGCACAATTGGTAATCCCTGTAAGTGACTAATCTGTCTACTCATCTGAGCCACCAGGGTGGTAGGTTCAGTGTAGTCATTTTCAGTCACCTTAAGGGAAAAAATTTCCTGGACTTGCCTCTTGGCAAGCTTCTTGCTCTTCTTCAGAGCTTCCAAAAGAGCATCATACTTGTCAATCAATTGATTGACATCTACCTCAGCTTCTGAAACACTTCCACCAATTATAGAAGGTGCTTCAGATTCTGGACCAGTCTCGTAATCAGAAGAGGATATGGAATGGATTAATGCATGCTCATGTTCTGAATTGTTGTGGTTGTGCTCATCATCAGTTAGAGCCATCAGCCCATGGTCATCTTGAATGGCTTCATCCTCCTCTATATCACTGTCTGAATGTGAAAGAGGGGCCATGATTCCTGTCCTGGCAGCAGGATAGTCCTCTTCCTCCTGAGCAGCAAATAGCCCTATGTAGGCTTCCTCTTCTCCATCTGAATCTAATGATAAAGATTCAGATTCACTCCAGCTCTTTCCTTTCTTGGCTAGAATGGATTTTTCACCCTTCCTCTCCTTCCGGTGATGAGTCTTCTTGTCATCTCTTTCTTTTCTCTTGACTGGACAGTCAGCAATGACATGTCCAGGCTTACTGCAACAATATAAAATGATGTTATTTGAATCATATTTACTAGATTTAGAAACATACCTGTCCCCTTTGGGGTGCTGCCTTTCCGATCTATAGTGATCCTTCCCGGGATGAGAGGAGGAGGAAGGTTTGTTCTTCCATTGATTCCTTCTCATCGTCTTCTTGAAATGCCTTGAAAAGGCTGCAAACTCTTCATCAGAGGAAGAGCTTCCTGAGGTGCTGACTTCAAGTTCAGCACTTCTCCTTGGAGGAGACACCATCCTGCTCTTGCTTTTCTTGGAGCTGTCAGCTTTAAGAGCTACAGATTTCTCCCTTGGCTGAGCCCTTGCAGAGGTGTCCTCATCCTTCCTTGCTGACAACTGCATCTCATAGGAGAGCAGTTTTTCATACAATGCGTGAGTTGGGGTGTCACCTAGCTTGGCCACTTCCCTTATTGCACAAACTTTTGTGTCCCAATCCCTATTTAGAGATCTAAGGAACTTATCATTCAGCTCATAATTTGTGAATACTCTCTCATAGGTTCTTAGTTCATTTACTATCCTAAAGAACCTTTCATAGCATATGGAAATGCTCTCCTAGCTCATCTGCCTAAAGGCTTCATATTCTTGGTTTAGAAGTGACTTTCTATCATCTCTCACTTCTGCAGTCCCTTCCATATACACTACTAATGTGTCCCACATTTCTTTGGCAGAAGTGCAGTGTACCAAGTTTTGAAATGTAGAATCATCAATAGCATTCACTATGATGTTCTGGGCCCTTTTATCCATTGTAGCCAATGCTATTTCATCCTTTGTCATTTTAGTGATGGGCTTGCCCACCATCCTAGTAGGATCAATAGTAGAGGGCTTTATGATAATGAATGGCCCTTCCTGAACAGTGATGAAGATTCTGGGGTCAGATGCTTCCATGAATAATCTAACCCTCTGCTTCCATATGCCAAAGTTGGCTTTATTGCATATGGGCAGTTCATGGAGCTCATCTCCTTCTGCATTCCACTAGAGGCCATTACAGCAGAAAAGTCAATAGCTAATTAGGATCTGGTCAGACTGCTAAGTCTTTCTTGACCAACCTCCCTCTGATACCACTTGATAGTTTATAGGTTTGTAGTCTAAATCACCTAGAGGGGGGGGGGGGGGGGGGGGGGGTGAATAGATTTTTTTTATTTTTCCTCTAAGTGCCCTAGCTGATTTCTGAGTTAGTTTAAGCAAATCAACAAACACAAAGATTAGATTTTGGTCACTAAAGACAATTAGTGACCAAATCCAGTCCGTCGCGAGACAGTCACGAATGGCCCGCCACTAAATGTAATTAGTGACCAAAAAGATTTTCGTCACTAATTGTATGTATTTAGTGACCAAAATGATTACAGTCACTAAAAGAGGTTTTAATGACCAAATTGACTTGGTCACCAAATAAAGTTTTGGTGACCAAATGGATTCGGTCACTAAATGTAATATCAGTGACCGAATTGGTTCGGTTACTAAATATAATATCAGTGACCGAATTGATTTGGTCACTAAATGAACTTTTAGTGACCAAATTGATTCGGTCACTAAATGAAGTTTTGGTGACCGAATGGATTCGGTCACTAAATAAAGTTTTAGTGACTAAATTAATTCAGTCACTAAATGTGTATTTTAGTGAAGAAATAAATCGTCACTAAATTCTATTTAATTCCACAAAAAATTATATAATTATTTCATTTAGTATTCATTAGAATTCAATTTTAGATATTCAGATACAATAATTAATTTAATACTCAATTGCAAATAAAATTTGTTCAACAGAAGTTATTTTATTAATAGAAAAAAAGAATGTGGGAGATAGCCCAAACCACTCAATACATAATAATATTATTTTCAACTATAATTAAATTTAATACATGAAAAAATATCTATATTGAAAAAAAGGTCTCATGTCCTACGTCTCATGACTGACAAAGGTCTTGCACTCGTCCATCATCAGCTGAAGGTTGTAACTGAACGCAGCCTTCTTTTGCGTCACGACAAGCAACATCCTGAAGAGCCCTCTCCCGCACGACCAACTCCGACTGATCTCCATCCCCTCCCTCCGGTTATCTATAATCTTCATCAGCAACTCATCTGCATTAAGACATGCAGCGACATAAAGATAGCATCAACCAATAGTAAATGATAAATATAGAGAGAATTGTAAAATCATCTACTTGATCTGTATGTAAGAGAGAGACAGTGAAGCATTTCACCAACATTACTATAGAGAGCTTCTATTGGCTTTGCTTGCTAGTACTTAAGTAATGATATATCTCTTATGGATATTGGATTGACGATGTTTCCTGCTCAACCATCCAAACCAAATTATATCAATAAATTATTTTAACTACAAAAAAAATGAGATTTATTAAATTCCATACATAAATCTTCTCTGGACATAGTTTCTTTTAAACAATATAAACAAGCTCACAATGATTTTGCAATATTGTCTTTTGGATACAAAATGGATATTGGAAAGAACATATTTGAACGAGCATAAACACATTATTTAATCCATTTGAATTCACACTCACCGACACCAAAAATTAAAACTGGATTTTTCGTATGATTTAATCCATTTGAACAAGCAAATCGATACAAACATTCTATCTCTATTGGCCAATATATATGGTTAGGAGATTTTCTGTATGATTTTTCTCTATATAGCATTCCTCTGTAGGCAGCCGATTTTATATTAAAAAAAGTGAAGATGCGTTCACCTTAAGAACTGAGATTGCAGAACACAAGTAATTCGATACAAACATTTCCGGTTTATAAATTATATATATATGGTAAGGAGATTTATTGGCCAATATTTATGGTAAGGAGATTTGCCGTATGATTTTCCTCTATATAACTTTCCTCTACAGTTAATAAATTATTAGTAATAGCCCACATTCATGTGAAAAATACCATATATGGCTAGTGTGTGCTCACACAAAGTTGATGTGATTACTACCATTCATAATTCTAAATAATTACCAGGCATGTGTTCACCACTTTCCATCGACCAAAGAAGATCAAACTGTTCATCGGGAAATGGTTGATCAAAAGCATCAACTACATGGAATGACACCTACATATGAAAAAGAGAATCATGAACAAGGAAATGAGACACTATAATCATACTTTAAGACATATAGATGTCTAACCGGGTACCTGAGCTGAATTAATACTTCTTCAAGTAATAGTTTAAAACTCATGAGGAATCAGCTACTGATAGGCAGGCCCCTGATTAGTTTAACACTATGTATGTTCCTATGATTTAGATAAAACAAAACTAAACCTAGAAAATCAATCCACGTCATTATTCTAAAAAAAGGAAAGAAAGCATAACAACGCACACCTTCTTTCATTGTCAACAAAATCAAGGGATTCAGCAATGGCGTCGTTGCCTCAAAATAAAACCATGGAATGTAAGGAATCAACATTGACTTTGATCAATTGGCTTCAAACCTTCATAATAAACTGAATATATTGAACTTACAATATAAACTGAATATATTGAACTGTATTTAGGCTCTGTTTATAAGAGTTGTGACGCTTGACGGTGCCGAGGCAGGAAAAAAAATAGCCAGAACACACCCGAGGTGAGCCCGGTGTAACGTTTCGGGACTAAAATTCTGTTTTTTGGGGGTCAGGGCATTCATGATTGATAATGCTCAAACTCATCTAATTGTAAGCAATTGCTTTATAGACAAAAAAAAAGTAAAACACAAACCACAACTATTCAATTGTCACATGAGTTTCTACCACCGCTTTCATAATAGCCGCCCCTCTCCCAAAAAGTCTTCAACAATGGCGATTTAATATGGAGGGCCTGCCTGCAGATTTAATCAAGAGGTTGCAATTCATCAGCACTCTCTTTTTCCAGAATTTTGCCTATATTCACTATTTACCGAAAGATTTGGACTACCGATTTAACATTTTCTGAAAATTGGGGCAGAGGAATGACGGAAGAAGACCCGGAGGCGGAGCATGGACTAAAGCTGGCCATAGCTGACTACCCTTTCGCGGCCGATGGGCTCCTCATCTGGTCTGCAATCTCCAACTGGGTCTCAGCCTAAGGTAAATCATTTACAAACAATGACATTTGTTAAACTTTCTTGAGAAAATGTAACTTTTTTCTTCTTTTTTCCTAAGGCTTCAAATAGAGGATTTATGTGGGTCTTCTTCAGCCACTGGAAAGATGAATTATAGTTCTTCACAATTAGAAAAAAGGATGGGAGTTTTCATGTGATTAAAACTTGGACAACTAAAAATTTGTCAGTGAACCATTAACATTTATATTTGTAGAAACTGTAATTTGAAAATAGAAGCCTGACATTTGACAATTGTGCAGTCAAACTAGAAATATTTAAACAAAATTGAACTGGGAGACCATAGTAAGAACCCTAT
This sequence comes from Dactylorhiza incarnata, assembly GCA_033032865.1. Classification (NCBI taxonomy): domain Eukaryota; kingdom Viridiplantae; phylum Streptophyta; class Magnoliopsida; order Asparagales; family Orchidaceae; genus Dactylorhiza; species Dactylorhiza incarnata. Next base: position 9,465,275 of record JAWHQI010000010.1, on the reverse strand, counting down.
TTGACTTTTTATAAAACTTTAACATGTACAGCTGTGAATGAGACTAATACATTTCAACAGCTATGAGTAGTGCTTGACAAGGATTTCAACGCAAAGAGGTAATTTCATAAAAGGTTTAAGCAACTTATACAGGGAAAAATACCAAATGTCCACATCATCAATATATAAATTTTAGATAACAACTCCCACTCAGCCAACCCTAGGCTTATAGGCTGATTTATTTAGCTAAATACAACAGCTAAAATTTATATAAGAACTTCAAAAGTTTAGATTCACCTTCATTAGATAGCCAAGACTTATGAATTGAAGTAATGGTTCTTACAGATCAAAATTAATTAAATGAAATCAACAAAATGTTAATTTCTTTATTGCAATTAGAATTTAGAACTGCTGGAAAGAACAACTCTAGAAAATGCAACGCTGCTACTTATTGAACTCCACCCAACACAATAAAATGATATGAGAAGATCATGGGCTGATGATTAAACAAACACACTAATTTCATCGGTGACATTTTTATACCATAGAAATAGAGTTAATATGCCCAAACAAACAGAGCCTGCATCTATACTAGCATAGATAAATTCACTCTAGTTCAGACAAATCAAACTGAATACTTGTAAATAAGTTTGTTTTGGTCTACCTCTTTCCCAACCCTTCAACTTTAATAAAGTCTAAAGCTATGGCAAACTAAATTATATTCCAAATAGTAATCACCAAACCAAGTCAAGATAATGAATTCCTGCTAGAATGAAAAATGCATCATCCTCATAGCATCAAATGTGTATGCAATAGCATATCTACATGGGCGATTGAAGATTTGAATTCATAAATCAGATCTATGTTGGTAAACATGTAAAGCAAAAGAAGACTCACCGAAGGTGGAGTAGCTTGATGCTCGCTCGTCGACGTCGCAACCCAGAGATTTAGGGAAAAGGGCTCGAAATGGCGAATCAAGCCATCGTCCAGTATTCCCGCGTCCATTCGTCGTCTTCTCGTCGAGGAACTAGGGCACAACGACGCTTGCAGGTCACGGAGGACGGAAAAATGAGGACGATGCATGATGTGAATGGGAAAACACAGAGTGGAACTTCAGAAATCTTAAGCGCAAGGCAAAAAATAGGCGACGGCGACAGCGACGGCGAGGCGACTTCCAGCGACGGCGAGGTGCGAAGAGGGAAACTTCAGTGCGGCGAAGAAGGAATCGCGAGCAGGGAATGTTGCGGTGCGGCGATGGCGCGGCGGCCAATGACTGCCAGCCTGTTCCAATTTCTACTCCTGCAAGAAAATTATGAACTTTAGTGACTTCTGTATATGTTACAAAATTTCGTTATGTTAGCCTAATGTGATGATTTAATTAGAGACATGTACACTAAATGGGGACAATGGATTTTGGGCATCTTGTTTACCAATTAGATGGAAATCTATATCCTCTGTTTTCTTTAAAGTTCTATGGGTGGAATACATATTAGCAACCACAAATACTGGCAAAGGAAAGCAATCCAATGCAATGAATATATCAGGAGCAGCAATCATCAAGTATCGAAGCATCTCAATACCATAAGGGAATACCTTCTTGAGGCTTCTATTACACATAAACCACCTGTATAGGTTTGTGACAGTGCACATACTTTATGATCATGTGTGTGGGTGTCATCTAAGCTGATCGTAATTATGGGGCAATGTAGGGAAAAGTGAATCCTTTAAGCTTCAATGTCAATTTCATTTTCGTTCTCAACATTTTTCAATTATGAGAAATCTCACCTCATCCCCCGGCGAGCAAACAGCCTGCACGACTTGAATGATGCTTTGCTTTGCACCATGGCTCACCAAAATCTCATCTGGTTTATAACTCAAGCCATTCTCTTCTGCAGCCACAACAAAGTTAGCACTCAAAAAATCCTCCACAAAACCACCACAATTCTATCAAAACCAGAGAAGAAGAAGCCCACACCTTCCAGCTTACGACAAATGGCTTTCCTGAGTTCGATTGTCCCGGCATTCGGGGTGTACCTCGTGTAGCCCTCGCGAATCGCGTTGATCCCAGTCTAAACTGGGTATAAATTAGCCGAAACCACGAAGATTAGATCCTCAGACAAGTGAATGTGAGATTTACCTCGACGTCCTTCAAACGTTGAATGGAGGTTTGGAATAGGGCACGACTCTAGCAGAGAACGCATCTACGAGAGTAAGTAAGAACTAAGAATGCAGTGAATGGATGTTTGAGAAAGAATGAGAAAGTAGCTACAAGATATGGAAGAGTTCGGGCGCACCTTCTCGACCTAATCGGGGCGGAGAGGGGATTTCTGCAAAGATACCGCAGCCGCGCCACCGGAAGGGAGCGATCTCGCCTCTTTGGGACCAAAAGCAGCGAGCCGAAGCGGGGGCGGTGGCGGTAGCAGGGGGAGCGGGAGGATTCAGGTTGGCGCTGTCTAGGGCTCACGGATGCTGGGAGAGGGTCCAGGGAGAAGAAATGCTTAAATGAGAATATTCTTGATAATTTGAGATCTTATTTTAAAATAAGAGGAAAATTGATAATTTTGGCTCTAATGATTTAGGTATAATAAGTGATTAATTATATTTGTCATTAATTAAATTACTAGGGATTAAAAAGTATGTTCACTATATTTTAATTATTGGTGACCAATATTTTATTTTGTAACTAATTAAAATAATTTTGTGACTTGTGACTATTATATATTGGTGATTTGTGAATAGTTAATTTGTTGGTGATTTGTGACTATTATATATTTCTCACAGAATAATGTTAAAGTATTTTAGGCTTTATTTGGCGCGACGGTGGCGGGCGGAAAGGGAGGGTGGAGCCGCAGGGTTGGGAATGGAGGGGAGGATGCAGGGCACGAAACAGAGCTTTTTACTCTGTTTCTTAGGGCGTAGCGGGTGCAATCGCGGCAAACGCCACCGCCAGGCATTTGTTTACCCGCCTAGTGGTGGCGTTTGCCACAAACGCCGCCCGCCACCACCACGTCAAATGAACCCTTAATTTGTGACCAAAAAATTTGGTCTCTAAATAGATTAATTTAGTGACAAATATTTCTTTGGTCACTAAAAAATAACTTTTAGTGACGAATTTATTTTCGCCACTAAATAATAACATTTCGTGACGAATAATTATTTGTCACACAAAAAAATTGGTGACTCAATTTTTTTTCAGCCACCAATTAAACAAGAATTATTATTTAGTGACCAATTTGAAATTCCGTCACAAAAAAACACACTTTTAGTGACATTTTTTTGTCACAAATATTTCATCACCAAAGTATATTCACTCCGTCATCATGAAAAGTTCTTTCACCATCGGATATTCCTAAGCCGGCAACCAATGTACATTGCCTCTCTGATCGTGTCATATTATTCTCACGTCAACTCTTTTTGTCGTTCATTCTCTCACAGTACCCCATCCGTCGGCTCCCCCAACATTGACGAAGATATGAATATATCGGGGCAGTGACGGCATGGATCGTATTGCCTCCAATGATGTTTTCATAAGAAATAAGAATTTTGATAGGCACATGAAGCGCATTCTCGTTAGGAGGAATAAATGAATTTTTTTATGAAAGAAACTCAAAATTTATGATAATTAGTGACTAATTTTTTGGGTCACAAAATAAATAATTTAGTGACTAAATTATTTTTGGTCACTAATTACATTAGAAAAAGTACTTTAGTGGTGAAACTTATATTTCGTCACTAAAGATATGTCTTTAGTGACCAAATATTTATTTAGTCACTAAAAATGTTTTTTTTTGTGACGAACTATATTCCGTCACTAATAAGGTGTTTTTTGTGACGAAATATATTTCGTCACAAAATTTTCGTCACTAAAAGTCAGGTTTCTTGTAGTGCATATGGAAATGCTCTCCTAGCTCATCTGCCTAAAGGCTTCATATTCTTGGTTTAGAAGTGACTTTCTATCATCTCTCACTTCTGCAGTCCCTTCCATATACACTACTAATGTGTCCCACATTTCCTTGGCAGAAGTGCAGTGTACCAAGTTTTGAAATGTAGAATCATCAATAGCATTCACTATGATGTTCTGGGCCCTTTTATCCATTGTAGCCAATGCTATTTCATCCTTTGTCATTTCAGTGATGGGCTTGCCCACCATCCTAGTAGGATCAATAGTAGAGGGCTTTATGATAATGAATGGCCCTTCCTGAACAGTGATGAAGATTCTGGGGTCAGATGCTTCCATGAATAATCTAACCCTCTGCTTCCATATGCCAAAGTTGGCTTTATTGCATATGGGCAGTTTCATGGAGCTCATCTCCTTCTGCATTCCACTAGAGGCCATTACAGCAGAAAAGTCAATACCTAATTAGGATCTGGTCAGACTGCTAAGTCTTTCTTGACCAACCTCCCTCTGATACCGCTTGATAGTTTATAGGTTTGTAGTCTAAATCACCTAGAGGGGGGGGGGGGGTGAATAGGTTTTTTTTATTTTTCCTCTAAGTGCCCTAGCTGATTTCTGAGTTAGTTTAAGCAAATCAACAAACACAAAAAGCACACAAGAATTTATATTGGTTCCCCAAAGACAGTGTGTCCTTGGGTAGTCCACTTTCCCCCTTCACCCTTCTAACAGTGTGTTAGACAAGGCCAACTCCTCCAACTCAGCTCCAAGATCTTACAACTCAGATCCCTCGGGATCTCTCAGGTTTTCCAAACCCTACCTCAGGCACAACAACCCTACAACTCAGATCAGCCCCTGATCCTACAGCTCAGACCTCAGCAGACCCTACAACTCAGGCTAAACAGCCTTACAACTCAGGCTCAGCAGCCCTACCTCAGATCAGCTCCTGATCCTACAGCTCAGACCTCTTCTAGGTCCTACAACTCAGAGGAATCCTCCTCCTACCGCTCAAGCAATAATGCCCTACAACTCAGGCTGTTAAGCCCTACAATAAAAGAGTGTTTGAACTTACTACAGCTGACAGCAAAGTAAAGATGTCTCCTATAGTTTCTGCACAGCTTGTGCTATCTTGTAGCTGGTGATGTTGATGGCAGCTACAACTTGATCTTCCTCTTCAGTTGAGGGGTGGAAGAGCACCTTGCTCCTTCTTGCAATGGAGCAACTTTATCTCTCAGAGTCTTCTTGCTTGTTAAGTGAACAGGAGGAGAATGAGAGGAGCTTTTCTTGGCCGACAATGGAACAGTAAATGTTAAGCACACAACCAGCCTCTTCAAAGTTGCCCTAACATCTTCTTTTATACATCTCTGATCTTTAACGGCTCTTAGCTGACCTCCTGTCAGGTATGAGAGTGATTGATGGTCCCCACAATGCATTCCTGCAGCTTGCGCCAAAAGCAGATCCCGCCAGATCAAGTTTGAACTGTCTCAGTGGTTGGACTGAGATGGTCAGCCGTCTCAGAGGTTTTCTTTTATCCCATTCCAGCGGATACGATGAGACAGATAGCTGTCTCAGCGGTTTTCTTCTATCCCGTTCAAGCAGATATGCTGAGATAGACAGCTGTCTCAGCAGTTTTCTTCTATATGCAGCTTAGCTGGCCCAAACACCTTCTCAGCGGCTCCTGGCCATGTCTCAGCGGTTCAGCTGACACTGAGAGCTTGTCTCAGCTGATTTGTTAGTAAACAAACTGAACAACTCCTGCACCTTGTTAAGTCCTAACCCTGCATGCTTATGAGATAGAAATATGGTTTATTAAATACAACTTGTACTTAGTATTGAGTGTGAGGCCTTCTTCAAATCAAGGGAACATTGAGGGTCAATTTCCCAACAGCTCGTATCAAAGACTAAACAGCATGACAATTCTTCAAGGCAAGAAAAACAATACTCTAAAGCAAAGATAGGGGGAAAGAAAGCCACTTGCCTTAAACATTCCAAACTCGCAGTTCTCCGCTCCAAAAGGTATGGATTGGCTAAGAACTCACCCAAGCACAAAACCTGAAACTTTCCGGGCCAAAAAGAGGAGTTAGGTCACTACCATGACTCCAAAAATCCCAGGAAATAGGAAACTCTTACCACTAGAACGAAGATCTCGCCGAGAGCTTTCCGATTCCACTCTCCGATTACAATTCCGTCCACTACAGCTCCCGAATCACTGGACGGAAGAAGTCCCGTCACGCCTCTCCCGCTCACGCAGGAGTTTTGGTTGGCTCTTTGGAGAAGAAGAAGAATAGGGTCTTTTGGAAAATTTGGTATTTATATAAAACCATAATTCCTTGTTTAAATAAATTAATAATTCTCTCATTCTATTTAAACTACGAGGGCGACTAAATCACCTCGACTTTTCATGAAATTCGCACCTAAACTGAAAATCGGCGCTACGAATCCAATGGCAAAGTCAGAATTCAATTCCGATGAGCCAAACTTGAGATTAAAATTCCCGAAGCTGAAATCTCAATAATTACTCAAATACCCCCGAATTTTCCCTTTAACTCAAAATAATGTGAAATCTCGCACGCGCGACAAAAATTAAATACATTAACTAAGTTAAGGCTCAAAACTAATCCTGACGAGTTGACGTAACGCCCTTATGCCAAAATTACGTCGCAGTAGCCACACAAATAATTAACGAAAAACCAGGGGCGTTACAGACACTCCCCCTGAAAGGAAGTTTCGTCCCGAAACTTGAAATCCAACGATCACAGAAAGTACAGAAAATCCAAAGATTACCATACGGAAGTTTTACCTGAAATCTAGGAGAAGAGACCAGGGTGAGTCTCTCTCATGGCAGACTCCAGCTCCCAAGTTGCGCTCTCGACGCACTGATTTCTCCAAAGAACTTTAACCATCGAGATCATCTTCTTCCGCAACACCCGCTCCCGAGTCTCCAAAATTCGGATAGGCTCTTCAACATAGGAAAGATTGGGTTGCAATTGGGGCACCGAATCGAGAACAAGCCGGTCACTACGCAAACACTTCCTCAACTGGCTCACGTGAAACACATCATGAACATCTGGGAAAGAAGCATGCAAATCAAGTCTATAAGCTGACGCTCCGATGCGCTCAACAACCTGGAAAGGTCCCACATACGGGGGATCCAACTTGTGGTTCCTTCCAAACCTCTTAACGCCCGGCATTAAAGAAACTTTCAAGAACACCATGTCCCCAATAGCGAAATCCAGATCCACCCTTCTCCGATTAGCATACTTCTCATACCGCTCTTGAGCAATGCGAATCTTCTCGCGGATATGAGTCACAACATCATTCATTTCTTCCAAACCCTCTGGGAATAACAATGGACTCTCACCAACCTCGACCCAAAACAAGGGAGTTCGGCAACGCCTCCCATACAGAGCCTCAAAGGGGGCCATTTGCAAGCTCTACTGATAACTGCATACTCTATTCCCTCGATCAGTAGGGCCAAAATAGGAGCACTGCACAACCACCTCTTTAATTCCTGGAAGGCCTCTTCACAGGAATCATTCCAAACAAAAGTTGTATTCTCCTTGGTAAGCTTAGTCAGAGGTGCTGATAGCACCAAGAATCCTTGAACAAACAGCCTATAGTAACCTGCCAACCCGAAGAAACTCCTTAATTATCTCCTTAGGCGTTGTAGGCAATATAGGCGTCTTCCAATCTAACACGAAAGAAATCTTAGTTGGGTCTACAGTAATTCCATACTTGTTCGCTACATGACCCAGAAAGGACACCTGAGGAATCCAGAGCTCACACTTACTCAGCTTCACATACAACTTGTGCTCTCTTAGAGTAAACAATACTAAGCGCAAATAAGTAGCATGCTCCTCAGCACTTCTGGAATACACCAACACATCGTCGAGGAAAATAACAACAAAATGATCTAAAAAATCTTTGAACATGCGGTTCATCATGTCCATAAATGCAGAGGGTGCATTTGTCAAACCAATTGACATTACCAAAAATTCAAAATGACCATAACGGGAACGAAAGGCTGTCCGCGGGATGTCCGACTCACAGATCCTCAATTGATGGTAACCTGATCGAAGATCAATCTTTGAAAATACTGAACTACCATGCAACTGATCAAACAGATCATCGATTCGCGGCAACGGACATCTGTTCTTGATGGTTACCTTATTCAACTCCCAATAGTCTATGAACAACCTCATAGAACCATCCTTCAACACTGGAGCACCCCAGGGAGAAGAACCTTGGTCTAATAAATCCATATTGCAACAATTCATCTAACTGGGTACGCAACTCTTCTAGCTTATGTGGGGCCATACGGTATGGTGCCTTAGCGATAGGATGAGTATCAGGCTCAAGATCAGTAACAAACTCCACGTTTCTATCAGGCAGAAGACCAGGAAGACTAACAAGGAAGACATCACAAAACTCACACACCACCGGAACACCCATGATACACGGTGAACCACTAATAGTTTCTAGCACAGAAACAAGGTAAGCCAAGCAACCAGAATTCAACAGTTTCCGAGCACATACCACAGAAATTATCGGGGAACTCTGGCACGGAGATCCAAAAATGCTCATGGGATGACCGTTGTCCATCACAAAGTCTAAAAGCTTTTCCTTGCATTGGATGACAACATCATAACTGGACAACCAGTCCATACCCAATATCACGTCAAAGTCTTCTAGGTCCAGAACCTTGAGATCAGCAAACGCCAAGAAATATCCTAAGAGGACGGGGCATCTCCGGATGTACTGGTTTGAGGATACCAAATCACCGGAAGGAAACTTAACGAGGAACGATTCGTCGCCCAACTCAGTGGTCAAACAATGGCGCTCGACGAAAGTCCTAGCCACGAATGAATGGGTAGCACCAGAATCGAATAGAACATGTGCCCAATGACTCTTTACCTTAAATCTCCCTATAAGTGTGAAAAAGAAACTAGTCTAACACGACGAAACTAAAACCGAAACTTAATAGCAAGATTGAAGTCTAACCTGAGATCACCTGGGTCGAGGACTGCGCTTGCTCCTAGGTTAACACGTTCAGCTTTCCTCTCCCTTTGTCTTGATGTTGCGGCGACGGCAAGGCTCTTAGTGGAACTGGCTGCAATGGGGGTTGGAATTGTGGGCATTGAAACTTCATGTGCCCTCTCCTTGGTCCAACACTGGGCCGCATCATGCCCCTTCTGCTTACATAACGAGCAAAGCACCTCTCCTTTCGGAGCACTCTGGATTGTCAGCACTCGCTGCTGCTTCTGAACTCGCTTTCTCTTGAAATATTTCTCTAATGTATGGCCAGGGCGGACACAGAAACTGCATGCCTCACCGCTTCCTTTCATCGGAGCTGTGCCAGGTGCACCAGAACTCCCTTCTTCTCCAGCCTTCCTCTTTCCCTTCTTCATTACCGATCCTCGATTTTTTGCATTATCAAGAGCCTCAACCTTCAGCGCTGCCTCTACTACCTTGGTGTACTTCTCCGACTCGTACGCACTGGCCAGCTGCTGGATGTCACTGCGGAGACCACCCAGAAACCTCTTCACCCTACCTTCTTACGAGGCTACCAGGGCTGGAGAAAACCTACTCAGCTTACAAAACTCAATTTCGTACTCACTCACTGAGAGCTGCCTCTACTTCAGGTGCAGGAAGTCATACATTAACCGGTCCCGTTCTACTGACGGCAGGAACTTCCTTATCAACATCTCTTTGAAGGTTTCCCACGTACATACTCCAGTAAGGTCTTCCTTCTCACTCAACCACCAGCTCTTTGCGAGGCCCTTTATCTGGTATGTGGCGATCATCACCTTCTGGTCTACGGTGATCCCTGAATACGAGAACATCTCCTCAATGGATATAAGCCAATCATCCAAGGCCACGAAGTCAGCTCGTCCCTCATACGATGGATGTCCCAACCTCTAAAAGTGCGAAATGAAGTTAATTTCCGGCGGTGTCGTTACTGGGGTACCATGGGAGCAGGAGGGGTAGGTAAATTCTTCCCTACTATGGGGGCCTGCATCGCGGCTTGCTGCCTTGCACCAGCAGACAACAATGCATCAACTTGTGACTACATCACAACCATTTGTCTCGTTAGAGCCTCATTGCTCTGGCACAGACTCTCGATCAAGGCTTCACTCTGTGCTCCGGATGACTCACCCTCCGACTGAGGAGTCGATCTAGTCGCGACTTGCTTAGGCGCCATTTCTGCTAATACGCATAAACCTACAATCAAAACTTAACCTTACACTAAAACTACTCTGCTTGGTTCAAAACATACATGTATAGATACTTGTTATTGCTACCACCTTGCTCTGGGATTTTTTTTGATGTCATGCTAAATCTTGGGATGATACTACATCATCCCTCTTGACTCATGTGCAAAGGTCATGGATGCATGAATTTTCTTGTATTCGTTTTGAAATCATGGGTGTACGTGTGTCATCATATAAATCTTTAGCTTGACATGGGTGCTTTATGCGATGTTATGATTTGCATGTTGTGTTATGCATTCTAAGAAAAGCCTTAATTCATGTTATGAGTGGCGTACGCATGAAATATTATGCACCCCATAATACATAATATCGCATGCAACTAAAAAATAAAAATCGAGCCAATGGACATCCATGGGACTGGTGTTATGCATCCCATACTACATAGCAGTCACATGTTGTCACCTATGAGGATCCATATACAAACACATATTATGCATCCCATACTGCATAATATGCCCCATATACTTCTTATCATGCTTATGAGTGTAGCGTTCATGCTTCAACCAAGACGTACAGATGACACTTCGGTGTGTGTATGTAATGAGGCGAAATGACTATCACCATATCAGAAAACAGTCGTTCGACCAACTTGTCAAATGAACCTCCCCCTGATACCAACTGTCACAACCCGCATTTTCTCAGCAATTAGGAATATCAGAGTAGAGAAAATACGCGTCATGATGCCACATCATGCAGGAGACAACTGCAGACGCTCAGGCGTGAACCTATCTCTTGTTCATTACAAAACAGGTTTACATGGTGACTCATTACTTGAAATCATATATTAGGTTTGGGGAAAGAACCGTGTCTCTCAGTTCGTGGATCAACTAGTCCACAGAAGAAAGTATATATGTAATTGCAGCAGAAAATACTTGGTATAGTTCAATTATGGTCCTATATGCACATGATGTCTAGACATAAAGGAAATGATATGCACATATCTAGATTTAGATTGGGTATGAAGATACTTGTACGTGACTTAAATATAAGGATTTGACCTATAAAGGATGCAATGAGAAAGAAAGAAAATCATTTTATAACTAAAATGCACCAAGGCATAAATCATTCCCAGAGAGCAAGATACACGAGATCAAAAAAAGTAGTGGCAATAACTAGCAAGTAAGCTACAATGTAACAAAAGAGGCACAATGGGCGTCAACAATCTGACACCCACACATTGGCTCCAACTAGCATGTCTGAACACAAGAAGAAAACTAACTACCACTACCTCGCAGCAGCGGGGCAAGACAGTAGCTACGACTCCCAAGGTCTCCGAATTACACCTCTAACTACTACGGCTCTGAACCTGAGGCATTCAAATAAAACAAAGAATGCCTCAACAAGAAAAACACAAGCCGCAAAAAAATATAAAAGTCCTATGAAATAAGGCAATAAAAAGGCATAAGGGGTACCAACCCAAGCCAAAATTACAGAAGAAAAGAAGCTCCAAAGCATAGAGCTAAACAATGCACCGAGTGCACCAACACCTTTTAGAAATACAAGAAAAGTTCATTTATCTTGTTAATTCTATTTATGAGACTGATTAGCTCAATTTAAATGAGGGTGGTCCTTTATCCTCTGCCACCCAAAGCCCAAAACCAGGTGGTGGTCCTTTATCAACTACCACCCAAACACGTCCCACGGGGCCATAGGCCAAGCCTGCTATTCATGCCCCTTAGAATGGACACAGTGCAAGGCTATAAAAGAATCCCCACTACCCCCCAAACACGGCCCATGGGACCACATGCCAAGCCTGCTGTTCATGTCCCTTACAATGGCCACCGTGCAAGGCTAAAGGAAATAGTCCTCATTAATTAATTTTAGTTATCCCATGAGACTTAGCCCGGGGAACAAAGCCAGAAAGATCCTAAGGACAAGGTTACAATGAGAAAAACACCGCTCAAATGATCATAAGGAAAACCCAGAAATTTGCATAACCACATCAGGTATAACAACTTAGGCAGGAGGTAATCATGATGAAGGGTCAAGTACAGACATTGACAACATCCCTGTAAACTTCAGAAGACACGAGATCCCAAGAGAGAGGGGAAGCCTGAGGCATAGCTCAATGACTTAGAAATGGACTGACCTTTCTCAAGAAATAAAATGGACATCTCGAGAGAACAGGAAAAAGGGTCTTGGCACTTCTCGAGAAACAGGAGCCATTTCTCGAGAAAACAGAGAGAATACTTGGCATTCCTCGAGAAAATAGGAGGCATTTCTTGAGAAGGAAAAATAGGCGATTCTCGAGAAGAGGAGGCATTTCTCGAGAGATCAAGGTATTTCTCGAGAAAATGGGAGAAATTCTAGGCAGTTCTCGAGATTATACAGGGCATTTCTCGAGAAATAAGTGGCATTTCTCGAAAAATCAAGGGCATTTCTCGAGAAATCAAGGGCATTTCTCGAGAAATCAAGGTATTCTTCGTGAAAACAGGGAGAAGGTCTAGGCAGCAGTCAGATACTTATAACAGAAACTTTAGACACTGAGGGGAAGATTAAGGATTTCAAGAATTTAGCTAGCAATGTAAGATGCTTGAATTAAAGGCTAAACAACATGACAAGTCTTCAAGGCAAGAAAAACAATACTCCAAAGCAAAGAGAGGGGGAAAGAAAGCCACTTGCCTTAAACCTTCCAAACTCAAAGTTCTCCGCTCCAAAAGCTATGGATCGGCTAATAACTCACCCAAGCACAGAACCTGAAACTTTCCGAAATAAGAAACTCTTACCACTAAAACGAAGATCTCGCCGAGAGCTTTACGATTCCACTCTCCGATTACAATTCCGTCCAATACATCTCCCGAATCACCGGACGGAAGAAGTACCGTCACGCCTCTCCCACTCGCACAGGAGTTCTGGTCAGCTCTTTGGAGAAGAAGAAGAATAGGGTCTTTTAGAAAATTTGGTATTTATATAAAACCTTAATTCCTTGTTTAAATAAATTAATAATTCTCCCATTCTATTTAAACTACAAGGGCGACTAAATCACCTCGGATTTTCATGAAATTCACACCTAAACTAAAAATCGGCACTACGAATCCAATGGCGAAGCCAGAATTCAATTCCAACGAGCCAAACTTGAGATTAAAATTCCCGTAACTGAAATCTCAATAATTACTCAAAATACCCCCGAGTTTTCCCTTTAACTCGAAATAATGCGAAATCTCGCACAAGCGACCAAAATTAAATACATTAACTAAGTCAATGCTCAAAACTAATCCCGACGAGTTGACGTAACGCCCTTACGCCAAAATTACGTCACAACGGGCACGCAAAAAATTAACGAAAAACTAGGGGCATTACAACATCTATTGACCATTTTAGCCTTTATATACAATGTGGGTAATATAACCTAACTAATGAAATCAATTTAAGTAATTTGATAGATAAATCACAAGGGTTTTTCCCAACATTCTCCCCCTATTTATCTTAACAAAATTTATAATTTGATTATGTGATTTCAAACATACATTGACATAAAATTAAATACAAACAACTATACAAAGACAATAAAGACATTATTGAATGGGATCACAGGCCATATTATAAATTGTCAAGTAATCATATTGTTCTTAACAGTTGTGTCCTCCTGCGATATTTTGTAAAATGTTCACAATTACTGAATACCTGGACTTCACTATTCTTTGTCAGGAGTTTTCCTCTTCCTTGAGAAGACTAGTGGTATCACCATTCTTACAACAAATAAAGCGGGCTCATTCTCCTCTTCATCAATTCTGTAGGCTTCTTGGAGAGTATGATCTTCTTTGGGAGGCTCCCCTTCAGATTGTGCATTCTTTTCAACAGCCAGAGCAGCTTCCTTAGCAATCTTTGATACTTGATCTAAGAGTTGATCATCTTCTAGGAGCTCCCCCTGAGTTGATGGATGCTCCCCCTCGGTTACTTCAGGGATCAAGAGTTGATCATCTTCTAGCTAGGAGCTCCCCCTGATTTGATGGAAGCTCCCCTGGGTTACTTGAGGGATTTCTGCAGCTGGTTCCCCCTGGATATGTGCATACTCTAAGAGAACATCTGAAATTCCTTTTTGAAATATAGTAAGCTTATTAGGATTATCAGGGTTAGAAACATATGCAGTCTTATCCTTCTCTTGACCACTCTTCCTTGATTAAGCATTTCCTCCTCCGGGATCTTCTCCCCCACTGAACCTTACTTACAAGGGAGGTTAAGAATTCTTTAGTGATCATGGAGGAGGATACAATTGATTTGAGTTCTAGGAGGGACTCTTTTGATTTTTGCAGCTCTGTCTCCATCTGGGAGTACTTCTTATTGAACTTTCTGGCTTGAGCATCCAGTAAATCAGCAAATGTACTTGTGTCTAATCCTACTGCTTTGGAAATTGCTTGCTCAACATCAAGAGAAGATTTGGTATGGGTGATAGGTAATTATTCCTGGTTACCCTCTAGAATTATATCATATTGGGGTAGAGGAGATCTGTCATCAAAAGAATGAATGTTTGTAGGATTTTCTATAGGAGTGGTGATGAATGGTTATTATTGTTGTGGTTGGAGGGAAATTTGTGGTGTAGGTTCTAGAGCTGTAGTAGATGGGATGGACTGGAAATCTTGAGCAGTAGTATTATCCGGGATGATATCTTATTGGACTGCTGGAATGTCCTGTGCTGGATTGTTATCCCTTGGAGAATCTTGTAGAGTTGTCTCTGTATCCTGTGGAGTTGGAGAAGGAGGAGGTGAAGGTGCATCTTGACTAGGCTTTAGGATCTGCCTGGTCAACTTGGAGAAAATTCCAATGTTTATTCTCTTGCCAGGTGGAATTGGCACTCCTTTTGAATTGCATACCATGGGGTAATGATGGAGTAGCACCTGACTCATCATTCTCATATATGTATTTTCCTTATGTGCATACTTATGACCTATCATCTTCAGGAGGCACCTGCCCCAGTTGATCATTTTGTTCAGAACAAGAATTCCCATGATCTGGAGTTGCTGCTTGGGAATAACATCATGTGCTGAAATCTTGCACATGAGCACCTTCCCTACTATATCTGCAAAAAATCTGTACTCCTATGCCACATCATTCTTCTTAAGGTTTATAGGTTTTTCCTTTCTGAACTGCATTATCTGTAATGCCTTACTGGTCTCTTCCCCTGTCAGTTCATCAGACTCATCACCTGTTGGTAAATCAAAGGTGTGAGATAACATTTCCTGTGTAATATTGATATCATTTCCTGAGATTCTCCCATTGAGGGATCCATCATCTCCTAGGTGAATGTTGTCCTTCAGCTCTGTCAACTCAACATTATAGATTTTGCACCTTGTTGAGATCAGCTTTGCC
Organism: Dactylorhiza incarnata; assembly: GCA_033032865.1. Taxonomy (NCBI): domain Eukaryota; kingdom Viridiplantae; phylum Streptophyta; class Magnoliopsida; order Asparagales; family Orchidaceae; genus Dactylorhiza; species Dactylorhiza incarnata. The sequence goes on along the minus strand of JAWHQI010000010.1, from coordinate 9,449,825 downwards.
AATCCAGCATTATGAAATAAGCTGAGAATGGCTTTGAAGTTATCAGAGGCTGCATTGAAGGAGTTCACATCAACATCAAATCCAGAGTGTATCTTAGGAGGAGCGATTGATTCTGAGGTGAAGTACCTGTAAAGAGAAGAGAGAGAGAGAGAGAGAAAGATGCAAGAGAGTTGGAGAGAAAGAAAGCACAAGAGCAAGAAATAGAGAATTCAAAAGCGTAATGAATTTGATGCCTATGTTGCTTAAAAGAAGACAATTCGTCGCAACTTAGGATTGTATTCGAAGCACCGTCAACAAGGATTAATAGTCAGCACGCCAAAATGTGTCGAAGCAGCTTCTAGAAGTGTAGCTGCGCACGCTTGTCATGTCGATGATGCGTCTATTAGAACTCGACGCACATTCAAATTTGAAGAGCAACTATTAAGTCGATGTATGCGTCAATACAAAATTGACGCTGCGTCGACTGCTATTCGAAATGTCTGTTGTAGATTGCTCTCGAAGACGGCGTCGAATATAATTAGATGGTACGTCGAATTCTATTCGATGCAACTCTGAATAAACAGATCTATTTTCTTAGAAAGTTCTTGCTGTTTTTCCCAACAATGATTTTTTTATTGAAAATAATAATTATACTTTTATTTTCATGAACCAAAGAAAATAACAAGGGAATTTAGGTAAGAAATCACTCCCTTTGTTGGATTTAGTTCTTTATTATGCCCTTAGTTCTTCCTTTCCCCTCCATTATTTCTTGGGACAATCCTACCTTATCCTGCACAAGTAGCTCAAATATTAGAGGGTACCCAGGATACCTTGAGCCCTTTGCTTCTACCATTATAAGGTTCTATGAAAGAATAGAAGGGTCTTTCATGATATCCTTTTGGATGACTGAGAATTAGTTTATCAAATCTAGGTTTATTATTTTGGTACTTGAAATGTGTATAAAATGTATCCAAATATAACAGATCAGCAGAGTGGTTAACAACTTTCTCTTTTATAACACCCTTTTTATTTAGACTCGCTTTGCTTAAATTGATTTTCCCTAGAGATCTTTTCTCACTATTGGAGTTTGCTTTTTTAAACACAGTGATTTTATCAGGATTATTATTATCTTAATTCTCAATTATTGCACTCCTCTCACTTATTTGGTAGTCACTAGGTCTACTAAACCTAATTGGATTTTTCCAAGCTGATCAGTCTACTAGGGGATTCTAAGCTAGTGGATGGCTCTGCTCCTAAACCTAGGTGTCTAAATCTCACAGAGAGATTTTGTGTAATATCTTTGAGCTTTTGACCCCTCCCATTGAGTGAGTCTTCAAAGGCCTTTGCCTTTGTTATCTCTTCCCTTAGTTTTAAATTTTCATTTCTTATGTCAATTAGTTCTAATTCCTTATTATGAATCTCATCTTTTAAATCCTGATTTCTCAGATATAAATCATCTTCCTTAAGGTTCTCAAGTTCTAATTGTTTCTATTTCTTTTTGTACCTCTAGATGATCATTGCAGAATTTTTTAAAGCACATTTTAAATTCATCAGAACCAAAATCAAAATTATCAAATAATGATACTTGTTCTTCTTCATCATCTAAGATCCCTAATGCCATTAGGTATGCATCTTCAGCAACTTCTTCATCACTTTTTGATGAAGAGGAGCTTAACTCTGCTTCAGAGTCACTCCAGGTTTCAGTAATTAAACCTTTACCTTTCTTCTTGTCTTTCTTCCTGAAAGACTTCTTCTTCTGCTCCTCTTTGATTCTGCTCCTGTCCCTTTGTTCTTGTAGATACTCAAGGGCTATGTGCCCTGGCTTATTATAAGAGTAGTAGATCACTTCCTTCTTTTGAGTCTTATCAAGTCTGTGTTTTAAGCTCCTCTATTTTCTTCTTGAGTCTTCTATCTTGACCCACTTTTTGAATCTCCTTGCTAAGAGACTGAACATATCATATTCAGGAGTGGAGGATTCTCCTTCAGCAACCTTCAAGGCAAGACTCCTTTGGATGAGAGATGAGGTTGTCTCCTTAGCCTCTGTTTCAGCCCTGCTCTTTAGTAGCATCTCATTGGATTTGAGCTTTCCTAGCAAAGCATCTGTAGACATCTCTCTATGGCATCTAGGCTCTCTGATAGCTCAGATCCTTGAGTCCCATGAGCTTTGGATGCACATAAGGAGCTTATCATTTATTTCAGTCAGAGAGATCTCCTTATCCATACCTTTCAGCTCATTTATTATAGAGCTATACATCTCAGCTACATTCTCCTCAGCTTTCTTTTGAAAGTTCTCATACTGGGATATTTGAAAAGACTTCCTATCCTTTCTTTCATCAGAACTCCCTTCTACAATTATGGAAAGAGATTCCCAGATCACTTATGCTGATTGGCAGTCAGCAACTTTTTGGAAAATGTCATATGACATTGTGGAGACCAGAATATTCATTGCCTAGGCAACACATGCCTTATGCTTCTTATAAGCATTTGTCCACTAATTCCTTGGGACAACTTCTTTTATTGTAGATCCACTAGCATCTTGTCTGCCTGAAGCTGGGGGACCTGAAATGATAACATCAAAGTTGTCTTCATCAATGGAGTTCATATAGAGCTTTATTCTGACCTTATATAGTGTACACTTAGTCAAGTGACACATTGGTTGTCTTGTTGATGCATAGTCCTTAGAACTCATTTTTCTTTATAAAATAGTTGTAACTTATTTTTAAATAAAGAAATAAGAGTAAGGAGATCTTTTGATCAAGGTGTTAACCTTTTAATGATCAACCTCCCTCTGATACCAATTGAAAGTGCATAGTGTGCCACTGGGTATTCTCTAGAGGGGGAGGGTGAATAGAGTTTTAAAAACTTGTATACCCTAGTTATGCACTGAAGTATCTAGTTGCCTACCTAAATCACCTAGAGGGGGGTGAATAGGTGATCTCTACGTCTTTTGCGGAATTAAAAATTAAACGTAAAGCACAGCACACAAAAGTAATCACAGCCACAGATAACACCAGGAATTTATAGTGGTTCCCCGTACTTGGGTACTCCACTGCCGGCCTCGCCAATCTAGCACCACAGCTAGACTTGACTACTCACTAAATCTCGGATCAAGAGCGATCCTACAGTCTCGGAGTCAAACTCCTACAAACTCAGAGAGAGCCTCTCTTACAACTCGGAGAAAACTTCTCCTACAACTCGGAGAACAACCTCTCCTACAACTCGGAGATAACAACTCCTACAATAGATTGAAAAGGGGTTTGAACAATACTAAACCGGATCTGAATAACAGAGGCGTTTTCTTCCTTCTTCTTGAATGGCTTTTGAGAACGATGAGGAAGAACAACGATCCTTCAAATCTGTCTTTGGCAATCCGAAATGATCCAATAGAGATTGTAGAACCTGAGTATGGATCAATTGAATCCTTCTTGATAGAAATCGCCAACTTCAATGAGAAGAACGATCTCCAATCGTAGGCGACGGCGAGCGGCGCTTTTCACGTTCTTTTTGATCGGGAGAGAGATTAGGTCATGAACGATTAGGAAAAACTTTTCAAATAACCCAAGAGCAACTCTATATATGGAGAGGATCAATTTAGGGTTAAATCGGTCTTAAACGTACTCAAAATAGCCGTTAGAAACGAGAAGGGCGATCACGATCCGTCCAGAACAGAGAAAACGAAATTAGAAATTTTCGGACAGATGTCTCGAGACATAAGGGATCTCTCGAGACATGACGGATCTCTCGAGACATGAAACGGAGAAAGCAGGAAAGGGATGTCTCGAGAACTCGATGATCTCTCGAGACATTACAAAAATTTTAGACTTAAGATCTCTCGAGACAAACACGATCTCTCGAGACATGTCTGATCTCTCGAGACATATCCTTAGGAAAAATTTGTTTCACAAAAATTTCTTTTCTTCTCTTGAACACATGCAGCAGCCGCACTCCAAAGTCTTCAATAGTCTTGAAAAAGAAGTGTACCCCAATAGTGAGATCACACATGAGTCATCACCATGTTTCATATAATGAGGGATTACATTTTATGAAACTGTGTTTGCAGACCCATTGTGACCTGACATTGGCTTACACTTAGCCATGATAATCTGCAAGACAATACTAGAAAAGCATATCAAATACAAAAGCAATTCAATCTTAGTTTAAGGGTGACTTCTCACAAATCAAAGAAATTGTGAATGCAATTTCCAACAATCTCCCCCTATTTGTAGAAGTCAGAACCCTGTACACTAAGTTGAATTACAGCAGTTAAAGAATAAATATGCTACACTACACAAAGATATAGAAATGAAAAAGTAAAGAACATCAAAACATCAAATATATATATATATATATCTAAATTTGAATTGTTCAGAAGACTTGATGTTCACTATATCATAATGAAAACAAAATATGTCTTGTCAGCATCATCATCATCATCCTTCAAGATCTCCTTTTCCTCTTTTCTTCTTGTCTGGAGAAAAAGGCATGAGGCTTGGGATGGTAAAACGGAGGAGGTTCCGGAGCATCAGCATTATTATAACCAAACGCTCTGAAATGAATCCTTCGCTTCCTTTGAGCTGTCTCATGTTTTTCCCATTCTTGAGAGCTGTAGCATTCAGATCTGTTCATTTTACCTTCATGAACTAACTTGTAGGTTTCAAGAATAATGTCTTTTGAGACGGGGCTCCAGATTTCTGGATAACTTTTCTCAACCTTAGCTTTGCACTGACCTGTAGAGCTAGAACTAGGAACTGATCGACTGGCAGAAGAACCTTCACCAAATTTTCTTTTTCCTTTGGTCCCAGCCCTATCTGATTGTTCTTCAACAAAAGGAGCCTTCCCAAGTAGTTCTTCTGGCCTTGGAGAAAACTGAGGAACAGGAATATCTGGATCAATTGCCAACTCAGGAAAAATCTGATTATGAAGCCACGTTGCTGTTTTGAATGAATAAGCATTAATATCAGCAACTTGCTTCAACATCCTGGAAGAGAACTGCTCAAACTGAGAATTCCATGAGCTTTGAAGAGCAGAAATGGAGCTTTCAATCAAATCTGTCATTTTAGCTACTATATTTTCCTCCCCCTTTCTGACTTCTACAGAGAGGGTTTGGAGAGTATCATCTTTGAACTTTCCGACTTCATCAACAATTCTGAATGTATTGGCTTCAGCCTTGTCAGACACTGATTCTTGAAGCTTTGTCAGTATAACAGTCTGAGTCAACACTGTGCCTACACCTTCGGTTGCATGATCAATTTGCTTGCTCCCTAGGCTCATCAAATCAGAGAGATTTTCATAATTGGATTTTATCTTAGCTAACTCTCTGCCTAGTTCACTTTCAACTGAGGCAATCTTCCTGTGAACAGTCGTCAAAGAATTTTCAAACTGTGCACTCTGCTTCTTGAGCAGTGCTTCAATCTTTCCTAGAAGAGAATCTTCTGCACAACCTAGCTCATCTGGAGCATTCTTGGTTGTGTCAAACTCTGACTCCCCCTCAACATGTACTAGGGGAGGTGACAATTCATGAACAGACATGACATCATCATCATCTATGTTAAAAACAAAATCAGCACCAGACCCTGCCTGTTGGCCACCGGGACTGTGCTCTTCAGATACTGGAGTGGATTCTGATGGAGCTGATGAGGATTTACCTTTGGCTTTGGAACGGATTGGCAGCTTGGCACGACCTGAAGCTTTAGAGCGAGCTCGAGATGAAAGTGGCAATGATGGTACGAAGGGTGCTTGATCTTCAGAAGAAGGAGCTGGAGTTTCTGCTTCTCTTGCAACTGCAGATCTAAGAGTCTCCCCCTCAGAAGGAGCACCAGCCAATTCCGGCTTCTTGATACGAATGTCCCATCTCTGCAAGGAGCTGACATCGATCTTCTTAATGTGATGGATAACTGTATCTTTGGACATGTTGAAAATAGCAGGGTTAAACTGATTTAGAAACAGTGAGATGATCCGGGCAAAGTTAGGAGTATTTATGCAAGCTTTGATATTTGAGAATAAGATCGAGGCCCAATCTCTCTTCTTTCCAGTAACAATGCCAATCATCAACAGAAACATCTCTTCAGACACATGTCCTTGAGAGCCTGTCTTGCAGAAAAGTGCCTTTGAGATAATGTCCAGCAGGAGCTTCCCTACAGCATTCAACTTATTCCTCTTAACTGTAGAGAAATCTGAATCAAGACCACAGAACCTTGTTGTAGTCAACCAATCAGTGTCAACTAGCTCTTCTTCAGCTTCCACTTCAGACAACTGCAAATATTTAGCGAGAGTCTCTGGAGAGACTTTGATTTTTATACCCTTAATGAAGGAGATCAACATACTTCCTTCCTTAATTGGCTTCACATTGATGAAGAATTCTTCAACCTCTTCAAACAGTATCCGGCAAGGATGCTCGAGAACGAAGGTGAGACCGGCGGCATCAAGCATACAAAACAGAGTATGGAACTCATCGGATAAACTTGCAAGACCTAACCGAATTACCTCGTTGCCGACTCCGATTTTCGGATGAGGAGAGGGAGCCATTGCAGCAAGATGGAGGGAGAGAATGTTGAACGAAGAATCACCGAGAACCACCGCAGCCCTGAGACCGGTCGCAGACGATCGTCGCTCGAGAGGGAGACGAAAGGTCGAGGAGGTCTCGGGAGATGACTCGCGTGAACATCAAGTTTTCCAATTTCGTATATATATATATTTTTGATTTTACGGAAATTCGAAAATTATAAAAGGGAAATAGCGCGTACCTGACGGTTGGATTCCAAAAAAAAATAACCTATGTCTCGAGACATCGGCTATGTCTCGAGAGCTCAGGTGATATTTTTCTTCATTGATGTCTCGAGAGATTACCCATGTCTCGAGACATCACCTTATCTCGAAATTTTCTTCTTGTCTCGAGAAATCCTGCCAGGTCCCGAGACATGACTTGTCATTAGAAAACTTCCTGTCGCCAAGGTTTGATTGACTTGACCATTACTCCATGTTGAGCATTCCAAGTTCCGTCTTGAAGAAAGAGAACTTAGTCTCATCCAGTGGCTTCGTGAAGATGTCTGCAACTTGCTTATCCGTGGGGACATAACTCAGATTTATGTCACCCTTCTCCACATGCTCCCGAATAAAGTGATATCGTAGCTCGATGTGCTTTGTCCGACTGTGAGAGACTGGATTATTTGCGATAGCAATTGCACTGGAAGAGTCGCAAAACATAGGAATGTCTTTGAGCTTCATGTTGTAGTCTTGAAGTTGATTTCTTATCCAGAGAAGTTGTGCGCAACAACTGCCAGCAGAAATGTATTCCGACTCGGCGGTTGATATTGCAACACAATTCTGCTTCTTGCTACTCCAGGAAATAAGTCTCCTTCCGAGGAATTGACACGTCCCAGAAGTGCTTTTCCTGTCGTCTTTGCTACCTGCAAAGTCTGCATCTGAAAAACCAATTAGTTCACTATCATTACTTCTTGGGTACCATAAGCCAAGATTTGGTGTGCCTTTAAGATATCTCAAAATTCGCTTTGCAGCAGTGTAGTGAGATTCCTTAGAGTTCACCTGATATCTAGCACATACACATGTAGAGAACATTATATCAGGTCTACTGGCAGTAAGGTAGAGCAATGAGCCAATTATGCTTCTGTACTTGGTTTCATCAAAAGGTTTCCCTTTCTCATCCTTGTCCAGAGACGTAGCTGAGCTCATTGGAGTCCTCATAGAGGTTGCACTCTCCATTCCAAATTTCTTAATCAACTCCTTAGTGAACTTTGTCTGAGAAATGAAGATTCCATCTTCAGACTGTTTTACTTGAAGTCCTAAGAAATATTTCAGCTCACCCATACTGCTCATTTCAAATTTCCCTTGCATAAGTTTAGAAAACTTTTTGCAGAGGTTATCATCCGTAGAGCCAAATATGATGTCATCGACATAGATTTGCACTAGCAAAATCTTGCCTTTTACTTCCCTAAGAAATAATGTCTTATCTATCTTTCCTCTTGTGAACTTGTTCTCAAGAAGAAAGTTAGACAGCGTCTCATACCAAGCTCGAGGAGCTTGTTTCAAACCATATAACGCTTTTTGTAATAAATAAACATGATTGGGATGATCAGGATTAACAAAACCTGGGGGTTGTTCAACGTATACTTCCTCTTTAATATCTCCGTTTAGGAACGCGGATTTGACATCCATTTGATATACGGTGAAACCCTTGAAAGCAGCATAAGCAAGGAAGAGTCTGATCGCTTCGAGCCTTGCTACTGGAGCGTACGTCTGATCGAAGTCAATGCCTTCCTCTTGTCTGTACCCTTTAGCTACAAGTCTGGCTTTGTTCTTTATGATTGTTCCTTCTTCATCCAGCTTGTTTCTATACACCCACTTTGTTCCAATGACATTTTTGTCTTTGGGTTTTGGAACAAGTGTCCATACTTTACATCGTTTGAACTGATTTAATTCTTCTTCCATAGCAATTATCCAGGATGGATCTTCATTTGCCTCTTGGAATTTCTTTGGTTCGACCTGCGAAAGAAAACTTAAATGCATATTTTCGTTAAAGGTACCTCGTCTTGTTCTTATTCCTTCATGAGGATCTCCTATGATTTGATCAACTGGATGATCCCTCATGTGTCGTAGCCCGAGGTTCCTTGCATGATTTGAACCAATAGGAGTTTCTTCTACTGTTGGAGTGTCTTCCTCCACTTGGAGTGGCTCTTCATCAGGATTATCTTCTTCATAGATTGTTATTGGGGGAATCTTGATGAAGTGTTGAGAATTTTCTTCAACTGGCTGATCCAAGCTTAAGTCCTGCAGCTTTGAACCTGTGTCTACAGAAGAAATGCTAGAGGAGCTGCTTTGAAGCATGCTCGTCTCATCAAATACAACATTAATAGATTCTTCTACCACCAGGGTTTTCTTATTAAAAATACGATAAGCTTTACTATGGCTACTATAGCCTACAAAAATCCCTTCAAAACTCTTTTCACTAAACTTAGTTTTGTAATGCTTTCCATTGTTTAGCACAAAGTATTTACTACCAAAGATTCGAAAATAAGAAATGGTCGGTTTCTTGCCTTTTAGAAGTTCATAAGGAGTCTTTTCATGGTTTTTGTTTATGAGTGCTCTGTTTTGCATATGGCATGCAGTATTGACAGCTTCAACCCAGAAATATTCAGGTAGTGAAGAGTCACTCAACATGGTTCTGCAAGCCTCAATAAGTGTTCTATTCTTTCTCTCAGCTACTCCATTTTGTTGTGGAGTTCGAGGAGAGGAAAACTCATGAAAGATACCGAGGCTTTCACAGAATTCTGTCATGGCTCCAGATTCAAATTCTGTACCATGGTCACTTCTGATTTTGACCACCGAACAGTCAAATTCATTCTGGACTTGCCTGACAAAACTAGTGAAAGTGTCAAAGGTATCTGACTTATGTTTCAGAAAGAATACCCAGGCAAAACGAGAGAAATCATCTACAATAACCAATGTGTAAGATTTTCCTCCTAAACTTCTAATTTGCAAAGGACCAAACAAATCCATGTGAAGCAGGTATAAACACCTGGTTGAATCTTTGCCAATAATGCTCTTAAAGGTAGCTCTTGTTTGCTTTCCTTTTACACATGCATGACAAGGTCTATCTTTAATGCACTTAACATCTGGTGCATTGCGCACTAAGTTTTGAGAAAACAATTTATTAATAGTTTTGAGATTTATATGTGCTAATCTCTTGTGCCATTGGTCAACAAGAGATGCACTATCTTTTGCCAAAAGACATACTGGTGTAGAAGATGATATGCAAAGAAAATTTAAACAAAATATGTTTCTACAGCGAATGCCTGATAAAATCGTTTCATGATTTTCAGCCGACTTTATCAAACACTTATCTTTATGAAAATCAACAATGTATCCTTTATCACAAAGTTGACTTATGCTTATCAGATTATGTTGTAATCCTTCCACATAAGCTACATCGAAAAAAGATACATTTCCATTAGAAATCATACCATAGCCTTTAGTTATTCCTCTGTCTGAACCGCCAAAAATAACTTTTGGACCGTTCGCAACTGGAATGTAGTTTTGCAAAAGGCTTCTTGTCCCGGTCATATGCCGAGAGCATCCACTGTCCAAGTACCAGATTGGATTTTTATTGGCCTTTGGACATACCTGCAAAAAATAAATCATTTCGCCTTAGGAGCCCAAACAGATTTGGGTCCTTGGTCCCGTGTCAGTTGAGCACCACGATAAATGTTAACATTGCGAGTGGTCTGCCTTGCAACGTTCACTTGTGGTCTCCTAGTATACGTTGTATTAAACCAACAATCAACGGCAAAGTGACCAATTTTACCGCAGCACCAACAGTCGAATCTGTTGTACCTTCTCTTTACATTTTCCTGCTTAACTTTTTGAACGTTAGCTTTTGCAGGAGCAGCCCTTTTTGATGAGGATGCCTCATGGGGGAAACACACACAAGGTGGTACTGTCCTCTTCGGCTTTGGTGCAATAGTATTCACTTTTGGTGCTTTCTTAGCACTCGGACCATGAACAAATGGACCGTACCCTTTCCGATTAATCTCTTGATAGGGTGCTTGAAAAGCACTATCACCAAAGTTTCGGGGAGGAGCCTATTCCTTATGATCATTCACAGGTGAAAAAGGAATTGGTCGTGTGAAATGACCATAGGAACTCTCCATATCATAAGCATTCGTAGGGAATATGACTTTCTTGAATGCTACAGGCTCTTGATGAGCTTTCCCTTTTTCTTTGGCGGTAGCTTTCTTAGCAACCAGACCATTCTTCTTAGCAATTGTATTTTTTGAAGAATTGTTAGTACTAGCTTCATGTCCTATACCGCTTCCTTTTGCCTTAGTGGTAAAAGTACCAATAATTGGCAGAACAGTTTTAGGTTGAGAGAATGCTTCAACCAACTTCTTCTCAGCCGCAAGCTGTTCCTCCAAGACTTTTATCGAATTATCTCTCAAGGCAAGAGTCTCTTCTGAGCTTTTGATCTTGTCTTTCAAGGCTTGGACTTCCTCTTTGAGAGAAGAAAGTTCTTCAACTTCTTTTCTCAAGTTAGATTCCACCTCCTTGAGAGCCATGATCTCCTTACCCTGAGTTTTGACAACCTTTCGGCACTTGTCAAAGCTTTGGAGCATTTTGGTATATTGAGACATGAGCTCAGATTCATCGTCTGAGAGGTTATCCTTTTGTTCAGCCGAAGCATAATCAGAATCAGATAGGATAGTGTGATCATTTACCTTTCCGGTGTACGGGGGTGCTTCTTCATCATCAGACATAGCCATCAGACCGAAGTAAGCTTCTTCTTCATCACTCGACTCATCGGAGTCACTGTCGCTCAGAGTTTTGGCTTTCTTAGCGACGAAGCTTCTATCTGATTTCTTCTTTCCATGAGTGGATTTCTTGTCTTCTTTTCTTCCACCTTCTTTCTTCTTATAGGGACACTCAGCAATCATGTGCCCTGGCTTATTACAACAATAGCAAATAATGTCAGAAGAAATGTGTTTGTTCTGTTTGGATTTATACCTGTCATTATTGCTTGAGCCCTTCCTGTGATATTCGCCATCACGACGAGAATATTTATGATCCGAGGAAGACGGCTTGTTGTTCATGTGCCTCCGCTTGTTCAGCAGTTTCTTAAACTGACGGGAAATTAAAGAGAACTCCCCATCAGACAGTTCGGAACAGGAGGAGCTGGCTTCCGATTCTTCTTCAATATCAGATTCCTTTTCTCTGATCGGTATCACTGCTTTGCTCTTCTTTGAATTCTCTGCCTTCAAAGCTAAGGTTCTTTCTTTGCTTGAAGCTCGATTTACATCCTCTTCAGACTTTCGGATGTTCATTTGTAATTCATGAGACAACAGCTTCCCGAACAGATTTTGAGGTTCTAGACTTGGCAGTTTTCCAAACTCTCTTATGGCAACAATTTTGCTATCCCAGTCTTTCGTTAGGGAACGCAAGAATTTGTCATTTAGTTCACCGTTTGTGAACTCCCTGTCGTAGTTCCTCAAACCATTGACTATCTTGAAGAATCTTTCGTATGCATCAGCAATGCACTCCTTCTTATTCTGCTTGAACGCCTCGTACTCTTGATTAAGTAGAGACCTTCTATCTTCTCTTACCTCGTCAGTACCTTCCATTAGAACAATTAAGGATGTCCACATCTCTTTGGCTGATTTGCAGTGAATTAAGTTTTGCAACATGGAATCGTCCACTGCACTTGCAATTATGTTTTTAGCCTTCTTGTCAAGAGCAACAAGAGCTATCTCATCCTTAGTCAAATCCATCATTTTCTTAGGTATCTGAACAGTAGGATTTGTTGACGAAGCAGTCATTGGCACATGGGGACCTTCTTCCACAACTTGGAAGATTCTGGGATCTGCAGCTTCCATATAAAAACGGACTCTTTCCTTCCACATAGGAAAGTTGGCCTTAGTGCAGATGGGCAATTTCAGAGAGGATTCCTTGACTCTATCCATGGCTTGCTAGCAACTAGAAGAATGGATCCTGTTCAAGGTGTTAACCTAGCAACGAACAGCGACCCTCTGATACCAATTGAAGTATCTAGTTGCCTACCTAAATCACCTAGAGGGGGGTGAATAGGTGATCTCTACGTCTTTTGCGGAATTAAAAATTAAACGTAAAGCACAGCACACAAAAGTAATCACAGCCACAGATAACACCAGGAATTTATAGTGGTTCCCCGTACTTGGGTACTCCACTGCCGGCCTCGCCAATCTAGCACCACAGCTAGACTTGACTACTCACTAAATCTCGGATCAAGAGCGATCCTACAGTCTCGGAGTCAAACTCCTACAAACTCAGAGAGAACCTCTCTTACAACTCGGAGAAAACTTCTCCTACAACTCGGAGAACAACCTCTCCTACAACTCGGAGATAACAACTCCTACAATAGATTGAAAAGGGGTTTGAACAATACTAAACCGGATCTGAATAACAGAGGCGTTTTCTTCCTTCTTCTTGAATGGCTTTTGAGAACGATCAGGAAGAACAACGATCCTTCAAATCTGTCTTTGGCAATCCGAAATGATCCAATAGAGATTGTAGAACCTGAGTATGGATCAATCGAATCCTTCTTGATAGAAATCGCCAACTTCAATGAGAAGAACGATCTCCAATCGTAGGCGACGGCGAGCGGCGCTTTTCACGTTCTTTTTGATCGGGAGAGAGATTAGGTCATGAGCGATTAGGAAAAACTTTTCAAATAACCCAAGAGCAACTCTATATATGGAGAGGATCAATTTAGGGTTAAATCGGTCTTAAACGTACTCAAAATAGCCGTTAGAAACGAGAAGGGCGATCACGATCCGTCCAGAACAGAGAAAACGAAATTAGAAATTTTCGGACAGATGTCTCGAGACATAAGGGATCTCTCGAGACATGACGGATCTCTCGAGACATGAAGCGGAGAAAGCAGGAAAGGGATGTCTCGAGAACTCGATGATCTCTCGAGACATTACAAAAATTTCAGACTTAAGATCTCTCGAGACAAACACGATCTCTCGAGACATGTCTGATCTCTCGAGACATATCCTTAGGAAAAATTTGTTTCACAAAAATTTCTTTTCTTCTCTTGAACACATGCAGCAGCCGCACTCCAAAGTCTTCAATAGTCTTGAAAAAGAAGTGTACCCCAATAGTGAGATCACACATGAGTCATCACCATGTTTCATATAATGAGGGATTACATTTTATGAAACTGTGTTTGCAGACCCATTGTGACCTGACATTGGCTTACACTTAGCCATGATAATCTGCAAGACAATACTAGAAAAGCATATCAAATACAAAAGCAATTCAATCTTAGTTTAAGGGTGACTTCTCACAAATCAAAGAAATTGTGAATGCAATTTCCAACATGCACACACAATAAAACTACTAAGTATTATGCAATCAACAATACCAATACAGAATAAAGGAAGTACAGAAAATATAAACTAGAAAAGCAGTAAACTGGACAGCACAGAAAATCAATCCAGAAAACACAGAATTTTGTAGTGGTTCCCCAAAATGTGGGTAGTCCACTCTTCTACCTCCCTGGTAGGATTGCACTAATTATGCCTGAGTCTTTTGATAAGGAGACTCTCAGAACCACTAAGTCTTTTGATAAGGAGACTCTTAAAACCACTGAGTTTTTTGATAAGGAGACTCTTAGAACCACTAAGTCTTTGGATATGGAGACTCTTAGAACCACTGAATCCATTGGAAGAGGGATTCTTAAACCTCTTTTACAGTTCGAGAATGAGAATAGTAGAATGAGAAGAAAGAAGAGAATAGAATTCTTCTATAAGAATCCTTCAGAAGCTGTCTTTTTGATTGTTGTAGCTTCTGTTTATCTCAGGATCTGAATATGATGAACCCTTGCTTATGATAGTGATGATTGCAAGGGTTATGAGTTTGATCCTATTTCTCTGTGCACTTTTGTTGACTTGCTGCAATGTGATGAGGAAGAAGAAGCATCATTGTTGTTATTCTCTTTTCCTGTGCAGAGGAGATCTTCTTTTGTTCTGTCTTAGGGTTGAAGGAGAAAGAAGAAGCCCTATTTCGACAGACAGAATAATGAATCAGTTATCCTTCTATATTTTCTTTCTTTCTCGGCATATTTAATCTCTACCATTTGAGTTTGAATTTCTTTCTTCTTCTGGATTGTCCTTAGAAGGAATGTCCATTGGACAATGGATGTTTCCTTCTATTTTTGTTCACAACCAATCCATCTAATTTGCATAAACTTCAAAGAATGTCTATGCTGCATCTCTGGAATAGTCCATTCCATTCTTGGCAATAAACGAACCATTGGAGAACAGTCTTCAACTGTGTAGACCTTCTGAAAAGGTAATAGAAAAGATAGCAGAAAAGCTTTTATTTCTAACTGTACTCGACGCTGCGTCGATTTCATCTTTCATCATGTCGACTCACCTCTGAGTTCTTATAGAAGTAGCTTCTAATTCCTTCTTAGATCTGGCTGAACTCAGATGTCCATGTTGCGTCGAGTTCTTATCGACATATCCATCGAGTTGAAGACTTGATTTTGAACTTCATCTTCTGCGTTGAATTGAAGTCTACTTCTAAGATTTCTTCGACAGACTCTTCCTTCTGCGTCGAGTTCATCTCAAAGTTGCGTCGACTTCTGATATAGCTTTGACAAGCTTTGTCTTCTGCGTCTAGTTTATTTCAATGTTACATCGACCATTGATATAGATTTGATAGGATCTGTCTTCTGCGTCGAGATCATTTCGACGTTGCATTGACTTCACTTATACTTCGACAGACAGATTGAGCTACTTTGGCTTTTAGTTAATGTTACGTCGACATCTGGTCGAAGTTGCATCGACTTCCATTCGACGCAAGACTTAACTTAACTGGATTTGTGCTTCTCTTATACCTGGTCTTGTAACACTATGTGAATGTTATATCCTAGGACATATAATAACCATTTTACCTTTTCTATACAATGTGGGTAATATAGCCTAACTGATGAAATCACTTTAAGTAATTTGTTAGATAAATCACAAGGTTTTCCCCAACATAAATAAACAAAAAGATACAAAATATAACTTGTACCTCAACGGAACAATTTGGGGAACCCATCATGCATGGTCTGCTTACGCTCCCATGAAAGCACCTCACGACCGCAATTGTTCCAACGGACTTTGATCATCTTGATCATTTTATTCCGCAACTGCTTGACATCAGTGTCCTCGATGCGAATGGGCATGAACTTTGTCTTTAGCCCATCATCGACTGGCACTTAATTCGCCACAAGCTCTTAACTAGGCTCTGGCACAGCCTTCCTTAGCCCAGATATGTGAAACACATCGTGCAAGCAGCTCAACTCTGTCAAAAGAGCGAGCCGATAGGCAGCTTCACCAACACATTCCAGTATCTCAAATGGTCCAAGGTATCTCAGACTCAGCTTTTTCATGCGTCGAATCCTGGACACACCCTTAAAATGATTGATCTTGAGATAAACCCATTCGCCCATGGCGAACACAACATTTCTGTGATTGGCGTTGTAGTATTTTGCCTGCCTATCTTGCGCAATCAACAATCTCTCCCGGATTATTTGAATAGTCGAATTGGCATCTTCGACTTCCTTTTGCTTAAACAGCCTAGTTTCGCCCGTCTCCGCCGAAGCTAAGGGAGTATGACACTTTCTACCAAAAAGGGCCTCAAAGGGCGCCATTTTTAAACTTGTCTGGTAGCTTTTATTGTAAGCAAATTCAATCATAAAGAGATGATCTTCCCACCTCTTTTCGAAAGCCATGCCGCACATTTGAAGCATATCCTCCAATGTCCTGTTGGTCTGTTCAATCTACCCATCCATTTGAGGGTGGAAAGCAGTACTATATTTTAGCTTGGTACCCAACAGTTGGTGGATTAGCCTACAATCTTTCGATGTGAAGCGCCCATCTCGGTCACTTACAATGTTACGGGGCACATTGTGCAATCGTACAATGCTATCCACATATAGCTTCGCCAACTTCTCCACTGAATCATCCCTCCGGTTTGGAATAAACTGGGATACCTTTGTCAAGCGATCCACGATCACCCAAATAACATCATTTCCTCTTTGCGACCTCGGCAAACCATGTACGAAATCCATAGAAATATCATCAAATTTCCATTCCGGAACAAGTAACGATTTCAGGAACACACCAGGTTTTTGACATTCTGCCTTCACAAGTGCGCAAGTTTTCAATTTGCCATGTAAAGGGTTGTGTCCTTCTTTAAACCTAGCCACCAAAATAACTTTTTCATGTCTTTGTACATTTTTATGCTCCCCGGGTGGATTGAGTACTTCGTAAAGTGTGCCTCGTACATCAATTCATCCCACAACTTGCCAACATTTGGGATGCACAACCGACTGTCTTTCCACAAAAGACCGTCGTCCAAGACAAACTCAGCAGCAGACCCATCCCCAGTCTCCGCCAAGTAGCACTTCATTGTAGGGAATATTGCCCTCAATGTTCCCTAGATTTGAAGAGGCATCATACTCAATGCTAAGTACATATTTTATTTGATAAACCCTCTTTTATATCATGTCTATGATGGGTTAGGTCATTCCAAAGACTGGAATTAGTCTCTGTTTGTACTGTCAAAACAGCTGAGACAACAACATGGTCTTAGTTGAACGCTGAGACGCAGCTAGAGCCGCTGAGAAGGAGTCTATCTCAGCTGAGCTGCATTTAGACAAAAATTGCTGAGAAGACTATCTGTCTCAGCGGATCTCCTGAGATGCAGACTGATTCTGCTGCTGAGACTGGAGCCTGTTTCAGCCCTTCCACTGAGACAGATTCATATTTGAATAAAAGCCTGGCGGGATCTTCTTTTGGTGCAAGTGGATGTAAAGCAAGGATAATGTTTTCTAGTTTTGTCCATGATGTGACAGGGAACTCTTCAGAGCCGTTGCAGAATGGAGGAGGTATAAAAGAAGATGTTAGGTCATTGTGGAAGGGATAGAAAAATATCTGAAAGAGAAGCTACTGTGTTATTAAAGAAAAATGGCTTCCACAGATATCTCATCCTGCTTCCTAAAGCTACAAGCATATTGCTAAGATAAGTTTGTTCTTGCTCACTCCATTCAGAAGAACAAGTGGATCTCCCTTCATCTACTAAAGAAGGAGATCAGAAGGAACAAGGCTTGAAGCTACTGCCAATCAGCCCTGTTTCAAGACAGCATCTGTTGTGCATCAACAACACAAGACTTGAGCTGAAGGTTATATCTTTACTGTCCTCTATTGTAAAATCAAACAACATCAACACTGTAAGAACTTAGTAGTTCTGAGTGTGTATGGACTTGTGCCTGAGTGTGTATGGCTTTGTGCCTTAGTGTTTAAGTCTTTATGTCTAAGCTTGTAGAGCTGTACTACCAGCTTGAGTTGTAGGATTTCTGAGGTAGGGCTTCTTGATAGGCCTGTGGCAGGAAATCAGGAGGATTTCTGAGTTGTAGGAGTTGGAGCATTCTGAGTGGTAGGCCTGTGGGCCTGAGGTAGATTTTTGGAGGAAACCTGAGAGATCTTGTGGGATCTGTGTTGTAAGATCTTGGAGCTGAGTTTTGGAGGAGTTTGTCTTATCTAACACACTGTTAGAAAGGTGTAGAGGAAAAGTGGACTACTCATAGACACATTGTCTTGGGGAACCACTATAAACAACTGTGTGTTTTCTGTGATTTGCTTTTTAACTTTAATTAACCACTAAACAATTGCTAGTTGTAACTGGATAATTTCAAAGGAACCTATTCACCCCCCCCCCCCCCCCCCCCCCAAGTGAGTTAGCATGCTACCAAGTAAACTATCAAATCGTATCAGAGGTAGGTTTGTTAAAAAGGACTTAACAGTCTGACTTGATCCTTCAAGGAGTAGTCTATTCTGAATCCAATGGCTTCCACTAAAGGTCAGAAGGAGATGGGATCCATGAAGTTGCCCATATGCAGAAAGGAGACCTTTGGCATACGGAAGAAAAGGGTAAATCTGTATATGGAAGCCTCTAACCATAGGATATACATTACTATAAAGGAGGGTCCCTTTGTCTTCATGAAGGCCTCCACTATAGATCCAACAAGGCAAGTGCCCAAGACCATGCTGAAATGACTAAGGATGAAATTGCACTTGCTACTATGGATAAAAGAGCACAAAACATCATAGTAAATGTAATTAATGATTCCACCTTTTAAAACTTGGTGCACTGTGAGACAGCCAAGGACATGTGGGATACACTTATTGTGTATATGGAAGGTACTGATGAAGTAAGGGATGATAGGAAATCCCTCCTTAACAAGGAATATGAAGCCTTCAGGCAACACAACCTGGAATGCATAGTTGACTGCTATGAAAGATTCTTCAGGGTGGTGAATGAGTTGAGGACCTATGGGAGGGTCTTCAGGCATTATGAGTTAAATGATAAATTCCTAAGATCTCTAACTAGAGATTGGGATACAAAAATCTGTGCCATCAAGGAAGGGTCAAAGCTGGGTGAGATTCCTCCCCACACATTATTTGGGAAGCTTCTCTCATATGAGATGCAACTATCTGCAAGAAAGGAGGAGGACACCTTTACCATGTCGCATGTAAAGGAGAGATCTGTGGCTCTTAAATCTGAGAGATCTAAGAAGAGCAAAGAAAGAATGCCTTCTCCACCAAGCAGGGCTGCTGACTCAGAAAACTCTGAGTCCAGCACATCTGACAGCACCTCAACAGATGAGGAATTTGATGCCTTCTCCAGGCACTTCAAGAAGATGATGAGTAGGAAGCAGTGGAAGAACAAACCTTCCTCCTCCTCACATCCCAAGAAGGAACACCGCAAATCAGGGAGGCTTCTCCCCAAGGGTGACATATATGAATCTAAACCTGTCAAACATGTTTCAAATAATATTATATGTTATTACTGCAGCAAGCCTGGACATGTCATAGATGATTGTCCATTCAAGAGAAAAGAAAGGGGTAATAAGAAGTCTCATCACCACAAGGGAAGGAAAGGTGAAAAATCCTTTCTGGTAAAGAAGGAGAAGAGCTGGAGTGAATCTGAATCTACATCTTCAGATTCTGAAGAAGAAGAGGAAGCCTATATATGGCTATTTGCAGTTGATGAGGATGAAGATTATCCAGATGCTAAGGTTGGCATCAGGGCCCGTCTATCTCATTCAGATAGTGACATTGAGGTGGATGAAGATGACAAAGAATTTTTTGGCTTAATGGCCATATCAGATGATGAAGACAGTCAGGATCATCCTGATCAGGTATCAACTCCTTTCATTCCTTCTTCTGATTATGAGCAATTCCAGAATCTGAAGCATGCTCATCTAATGATGAAAGTGGTTAAGAATCTGATGTGGATGTTAATCAATTGATTGACAAGTATGGTGCCCTTTTGGATGCTCTAAAAAAGAGCAAGAAGCTAGCCAAGAGGCAAGCTCTAGAAATTGCTTCCCTTCAGCAGGCAAAGCCTGAATGCACTGAGTCAGCTACTCAAATGTCTCATATGAGTAGGGAAATTAGTCAACTGAAGAGAATAACAATATTCCAACTAAGCACCATAAGCTAAAAGAACAAGGTCATTAAGGACCTTGAAGAGAAGCTTCTCAAAGAGAAAAGCTTAGTTGCTCAATTCTCTAAACCCAAATCTAACTTCCCATCATTGACACCTTCTCCTCCCAAACTGATAGGAGAGTGCTGGGTTTCAATAAGGTGGCAGTAGGTGATAAGAATGGTGGAAAGGGCAAGGTTAAAGCTAAGCCACATACCACCTTTCAAAAGGTGTTGCTTCCCTCTAACAGGTATGACCAGGACAGCATGTATGATCACTAGAAGAATGGAAGTTCCTATAGGAAGGAGAATACTCCTAACTATAGCAAGAGAAAGGGCATGGGTGTTGAAACCAGTATCTGGCCCAATGAGGAGTTCGGACCCCTATAAAGGGGGGCGGCTAACACCTACTGGTCCCAAAGGGGAACCTGACCGGAAACTTGGAGCTTGACATGGACCCTTAGCTACAGTACGGAGGTCCCACCACAAACCCGGAAGATCTTAGAGCGCTTCCTCTCCCAAGCCAAAAACTAAAGTCGGGCACCTTGGAGAGCTCTAGAAGCTGACCAAAGAAAACATAAGGAGAGAGAAGCGAAGAATGAGATCCCTTCCAAAGGTTCCCCCGTAGGGTCTATATATAATTTTCTAGGCTGGGTCTGCTAATAGCGTAATCCCCTCTTTTGGTTTTACTAAATGCACCCCAAATTGGTCTGCTAACAGCCAAACTTCGTTGTTTAGAAAGGCTAACTGCAGGCCACAATAGGACCCTACCGAGCTGGCATCCTGGAACTCTGCCGGGACGGCACTCTGGGACCCTGCCGAGATGGCACCCTGGGACCCTCTCGAGCTGGTATCCTAGGACCATGTCAAGATGGCACCCTAGGACCCTGCCGAGATGGCACCCTAGGACCCTACCGAGTTGTCAACCTTGGACCCTGCCGAGTTGGCACCCTGGGACCATACTGAGATGGCACCCTCGGACCCTGCTGAGACAGCACCCTGGGACCCTGCCGAGATGGCACCCAAGGACCTTGCCGAGATGGAACCCTAGGATCCTGCCGAGACGGCACCGTGGGACCCTGCCGAGATGGCACCCTGGGACCCTTCCGAGATGGCAACCTGGGACCCTGCCGAGGTGGCACCCTGGGACCCTGCCGAGCTGGCATCCTGGGACCCTACCGAGACGGCACCCTGAGACCCTGCCGAGACGGCATCCTGGGACCCTGCCGAGACGGCACCCTAGACCCTGCCGCGACGGCACCCTAGGACTCTGCCGAGACATCACCATGGGACCCTGCCGAGATGGCACCCTGGGACCCTGCCGAGACGGCACCCTGGGACCCTGCCGAGATGGCACCCTGGGACCCTGCCAAGAGGGCACCCTGGGACCCTGCCGAGACGGCACCTTGGGACCCTGCCGAGACGACACCCTAGGACCCTGCCGTCATCCTAGGACTCTGCCAAGATGGCACCCTGGGATCCTGTCGAGACGACACCCTGGGAACCTGCCGAGACGGCACCCTGGGACCCTGCCGAGACGGCACCCTGGGACCCTGCTGAGACCGCACCCTGGGACCTTGCCGAGAGGGCACCCTCAGACCCTACCGAGACGGCACCCTGGGACCCTTCCATGATGGCACCCTACGAGATCTTCTCTACTCGCCCCAGGTGGTCGAGATCATTTAAGCCGCCCTCGATCCTCTTTGTCCTCGACGAATTATGGGTTATACACAATCCCCGCTTTTTTTCTTACTCGGTACGAGGTCGGACAAAATAATGGAGAACCAGTGGTTCGGAGAGATTGGAGCTAGACCACATACCACACCAAGCAAGCGCCTGATGGAGCTGGCACTTTCCTGCTTCCCTTACACCTCTGGGAGAGCTCCTGATGCTAAGACTAGGACCCAAAATCAATTGCGATCCTAAGTGAATATAAATTACATTTTGCAGGAAATTTCAAGTACCAGTCTAAGGGAAATATGGTACTTGGATAGTGGGTGCTCAAGGCACATGACAGGAACTAGGAGTCTTTCGTAGGATTACACTCCTATGAAGAATGGACCTAAAGTAATCTTTGGAGGTTCTGAAAAAGGAGTCACCAAAGGATATGATATGATCACCAATGGCATAGTTTCAATCACAAGGGTAGCTTATGTTGAAGGGTTGCATCACAACCTTGTAAGCATAAGTCAACTATGCGACTTGGGCTATATCATTGAATTCCATAATGACAAGTGCTTGATCAAAAAGTCAATTGACTTAAAGGCCATTCTCTCAGGCACTAGGAGTGGGAATGTTTATTGCTTAGACTTTATTTGCAGTAATTCTTTATCTCATGTATGTCTTGTTGCTAATGAGAGTGAATCTCTTTGTGTTCAATGGAATAAGAGACTTGCCCACATTAACTACAAGATAATGTATAGACTATTTTCTAAAAACCTTGTTAGGAATAGTCCAAATTTGAAATGTGTTAAAAGTGGTCCTTGTCATGCATGCCAAATGGGTAAGCAAACTAGTGCCACCTTTAAAAGCATTGGCTCCAAAGACACTGAAAGATGTCTATATCTGTTGCATATGGAATTGTTTGGTCCTTTGCCCATTCAGAGCCTAGGTGGGAAGTTGTATACTTTAGTGATTGTTGATGATCACTCAAAATATACATGGGTATTCTTCTTTAAGAAGAAACCTTATACTTTAGATATCTTCATAAACTATGTCAAGGCAATCCAAGATGATCTACAATGTACTGTGGTCAAAACTAGAACTGACCATGGTACATAATTTCAATCTGGAGCCATGACAAAGTTTTGTCAAGAATTTGGTATCACCCAAGACTTTTCCTCCCCAATGACTCCACATCAAAATGGTGTGGCTGAGAGGAGGGATAGGACCTTGATAGAAGCTGGGAGAACATTGCTTAGTGACTCCTCACTCCCAGAATACCTCTAGGCTGAGGCAGTCAATACTACTTGTTATGTTCTAAATAGAGCTTCCATCGATAAGGCCCTTAGAAAAAACCCCTATGAGATTCTAAATGGCAAACAACCAACAATTTCATATTTTAGAATACTTGGTTGCAATTGTTACATTTTAAATAATGGAAAATCCCAACTAAAAAAGTTTGCTGAAAATGCAATGTTGGTGTTCTTGTTGGATATAACTCACATAGTAGAGCATATCGAGTATTCAACAAGAAGACTCATGTTGTTGAGGAATCTATGCATGTTTTCTTTGATGAGATCAGCCTACTTTATAAGGGTTAGTCCAGTTCTCTTGTTTTGACAAGAAATGATAAGAAGATGCAAGAGATGTCTATCCAAGACATACCCAACACTAGTAGAATCAAATCAGAGGCTGATGTACCTGAAGATGAAGATTAGCAGACTGCTAATGAACCCGTTGCTCCAGAAGAGGAGCTACATAATGATGACAGATTGCATGCAGCAACCAGGCATCTGAGGGATCATCCAAGGAACCTTATAATTGGAGATGAGAACCAATGGGTGATCACTAGAAGTAGAGCTCACAATGAAGCTCTATTCCTGAGCTTTCTATCTCAGATTGAGCCCAAGAAGTTTGAGGAAGCTAATCAAAATACATTCTAGATTCAAGCAATGCAAGAAGAGCTACTACAATTCAAGAGGTGCTAAGCATAGAAGTTGGTGCCAAAACATTAAGAACATAGCATAATTGGCACCAAATGAATCTACAAAAATAAACTAGATGAGAATGGCATCATCATCAAGAATAAGGCTAGGCTGGTAGCCAAGGGTTATATGCAAGAAGAAGGTATAGAATTTGACCAAACCTTTGCCCCAGTTGCAAGGTTAGAGGCAATTAGATTATCCTTTGCCTATTCTGCCCACAAGGGGTTCAATATATACCAAATGGATGTCAAGTCAGCCTTTCTAAATGGATATTTGAAAGAGGAGGTATATGTGGAACAACCATCAGGTTTTGTACATCCAACTCTCACCTCCCATGTTTATTTTCTTAGGAAATCATTATATTGTATAAAGCAAGCCCCTAGTGACTGGTATGAGACCTTGTCTAGCTCGCTCATCAAGAACAAGTTCTTGAGGGGAAAGATAGATAGTAAATTGTTTCTTGGGGAAACAAAGGGCAAGTGTCTACTAGTCCAAATTTATGTTGATGACATAATTTTTGGGTCTACTGATGACAACATTTGCAAAAGGTTTGCCAACCTTATGCAGGGATAGTTTGAGATGAGCAGTATGGGAGAGCTTAAGTACTTTTTTGGCTTCCAAGTGAAACAGTCTTATGAAGGGATATTCATCTCTCAGACCAAGTACGTTAGGGAGCTTATCAAGATGTTTGGGATGGAATCTGCTTCCACCTTGAAAACTCCCATGGGGTCAAATATTTCCCTGGACAAGGATGAGAAGGGAATACCCTTTGATGAATCCATATACATGTGTATAATTGGATCCATGTTGTATCTGACTGCTAGTAGACCATACATTATGTATGCAACATGTGTTTGTGCTAGGTATCAAGCATGCCCTAAGAAATCTCACTACTCAGCTGCAAAGAGGATTTTGAGATACCTTAAAGGCAGCCAATATCTTGGCCTTTGGTACCCTAAGAATAATGATTTTGAACTAACTGGCTTTTCAGATGCTGATTTTGCAGGATGCATAGAAGATAAGAAAAGTACAAGTGGAACTTGTAAATTTCTAGGCAGGAGGTTGGTCTCTTAGAGTAGTAAGAAATAGACTAGTGTGGCAATATCCACAGCTGAGCCTGAGTACATTACTGCAGGGAGCTGATGTGCATAATTACTGTGGATATAGCACCAGATAGAGGACTACAACCTCAAGGTAAGTAACTCTCCACTATTTTGTGACTCATCCAGTGCTATTTCTATTGCTAAGAATCCTGTCTCTCATAGCAGGACTAAGCATATAGAAATATGGTATCACTTTATTAGACAACATATAGATTGTAAAGATATCTGCCTTGAACATGTCCCCACTGACAATCAAGTTGCAGATATATTTACAAAGCCATTGGATGAGGCTAAGTTTAATGTATTCAAAATTGAGCTAGGAATGTTGAATTTAGAATAGGCTTCAACATTTCATATTGTTTATCATGCTTGATATTTTATTCCTAAGCTTTGCTAGAAGATGGTAATGTTTCAAAACACTTAATGACATGATTAGGGAGACAGGCAATCCTAATTAAAAGGGTTCACTGCTAAGCAGTGAGTTCAGCTGATAAAGTCTCAGTTGAACCACTGAGACAGCTAAGTCATCTCAGCAGTTAAGCTTACTTTGTCCGAGCGGTCAAGCTCTCCGTCTCAGCGGATCCTCTGAGATGGGATTGCTTAATTGAAACATCTAATTATTAATTATAATCAACATCACTCTTTAAGAACAACTTGTAATACACCTATAAATAGGGCTATGCTGATTAAATCACTTTTCACACACTAAACCCCACCTAGCCATCGAGACGACCCTTCCTTTCCCCCCGACTCAGTGACTCATTTTCTTCAAGGATTGTGCCAAAGATTTCAAAGGATCTTCTGGAAGGTTATGAGATAATTAGAAAGGGTTTTCAACATGCTCAACCTGAGATTAAACAAGTGATTCAACTTTTGGAAGGACAAGGATTGGAATATCTACTGTCAGAGCCCACAGTGATTCGCAGAACTGAAGTTCTGGAACTGTATAGCAATGCAAGGCTATCATCTTCCAAGTCCTCTTTAAAGTCCAAAATTGGAAGCTTGAAGATTAAGATCTCTCCAAGGAAGCTGAAGAATATTGAATTGGCTTCAAAAATTTCACATTGTCTATGATACTTGTCATTTTATTTCCTAAGCTTTGCTAGAAGATGGTAATGCTTCAAAACACGTAGTGACATGATTAGGGAGACAGACAATCCTAATTAAAAGGGTTCACTGCTAGGCAGTGAGTTCAGCTGAGAAAGTCTCAGCTGAACAGCTGGGACAACTAAGTCGTCTCAGCGGTTAAGTTTACCTTGTCCCAGCGGTCAAGCTCTCCATCTCAGGGGATCCTCTGAGATGGGTTGTATTATTTAAAACTACCAATTATTAAGTTTAATCATCATTACTCTTTAAGAACAACTTGTAATACACCTATAAATAGAGCTAAGCTGATTAAATCACTTTCACACCTTAAACCTTACCTAGCAGTCGAGACGACCCTTCCTTTCCCCTCGACTAAGCGACTCGTTTTCTTCAAGAATGGCGCCAAATATTTCAAAGGATCTTCTGGAAGGTTATGAGATAATTAGAAATGGTTTTCAACATGCTCAACCAGAAATTAAATAAGTGATTCAACTCCCAGAAGGGCAAGGATTAGAATATCTACTGTCAGAACCCACAGTAATTCTCAAAACTGAAGCTCTGGAACTGTATAGCAATGCAAGGCTATCATCTTCCAAGTACTCTTTAAAGTCCAAGATTGGAAGCATAAAGATCAATATCTCTTCAAAGAAGCTGGATAAAGCACTTCAATGGCCCTCATGCAATCATGATGATGAAGGCATTGTCTCTGAAAAGGACAAAGAGAAAGCAATCAAATGGTGTGAATATAGTGATGCCAAGACTGGCTCACTATAGAGGAAACATTTTAATTAAATAGAGAAGCTACTATCAGACATAGTAGGCAAATTATTACTTTGCAAACCTGGGTCTCATAATACAATCTCAAAGTACATGTATGAGCTGATGACAAGAGTGTTCTTGAAGAAAAAGACCTCATGGGTTGTTGTGGTCTACCAAATGATTATAGAATGTCTGAAGTTTCCTAACATGGGCAGAATTCTTTCTCTCTACCTTCTGAATTCCTACCCAGATCAATTTGATAGCTCAAGAGGATTTAACCCTCACTATCTTAAAAGAATGGATATACGAACAATGGATAGGTTCTCAAGGGTGCTCCCAATGAGTCAGTCCTCTGAGGAAAAGGAGAAGAAAAGGAAGTTAGTCAAAGGACTAAAGAAGGCTAGAATAGTATTTTCTGATTCAAATTCAGAGGCTGTAGAGAATGTCCCTGTTGATGATGATCAAGGATATGACAGCAGTCTAGAAAAAGATGTTCATGAAGAGCATGACAATGAGAAGAATGAGGTTGATGCTGCCGCTGAAGAGAAATCTGATGGCAATGAAGGAGATCATACTTAAGATCAAATTGATGCTCCTAATTCTCAAGAAGTCCAAGCTGATATCAATGCACACAATGTGCCTGCTGATTCTGCAAGAAATGATGAGGAGCAATCATATTCTCCTGGTGAATTGCAATGTAAGATTGACAAAATTATCCTTAATCTTGGAAGAATGATAAGTCTAATTCCTAATAACTCCCTAGATTTCATGGATTCAACTGATATAGAAAGGATGAACGCCCTATCTGAGGGGGAGAAGCAGAAGAGCTTATCAGATGATGAAGATGTCAACAATGACAATGATGAAGAGATTTATGATGATAGAATTAATGTTGATCACACATATCATTCTGCAATGGCTGCTGATAAGAATGATAAGGCTGAGGGGGATCATATCCCTACTCTGGATTAGATAGTTTCATCTACCCCTACACAGGAGCCATCCACTCTAAATGAGTGTGATAATCAATCCCTAAAAGAGAAAAGCATACCCCCAGTGGTAGTTGAACAACAACAATCCCCCATTGCTGAACTGCAACCCTCCACCAATATAATCTCCAATGAACTTATCCTAAGTTCTATCAGGACACTTATTGATGGTCATATGACCTCAATAAAGGAATATATTGATAAGTATGTTTCTTCAGTCAAGAGTGAGATGATGTCTGAAATACAAGTCATAAAGAAATAAACATCTTACCTTAATAGCCAGATGACCAAATGATTTGATCTTGCTGAAAAGTCAGTGGTAGCTCAGAATACTATTCTAAGATTAATGGACAAGAGTCTGCAACTCTCAAAGAAATATATGAGCTATGTCAAGAATTATGTGAGTAAAACTGATGAGGTAATAGAGAAGGCCTCAAACCATATTGAAGAGTATGTGTGGTCTACAATAACCACAATGATTGGAGAGGCTGAAAAGATGAAGGATGAACTGAAATCTGATTTAGAGAATGCCTTCCAAACCCTATCTAGATCTATAGTAGCTGCTTCCCAAAGTATAGAACATAAAGTATTTGAAGAAGCCAGAAAGGGGGAGGATACCAATGTTGAGACAAACTCTAAGCTGGCCCTCAAGGTTCTGCAAGGAATTAGGATTGCACTGAACCTTCCTCAACTGGATAATCTAAGAAAGGAGGATTTGGACTTTTAGGCTCAAGCCAAAATTGCTCAAGATGCTCAACTAGCAGCAAGAAGGAAGAGAGAAGGGGTCTTGCTTACTGAAGAATTCATGGCCAAGTACAGAGGAAAGCTGGCAAAGACCCTGAGTATGAGCATTGGAGTGATGACTTTAAAAGCATAATTCTGAATGATTGGATGAACCATGGACAGATCTGCAAAAATACTTATAGAATATATCCTGCAAGTGAATAGATCAAGCATCTAGAGAAGAATTCCATAAGGGAAAGGGTCTTCAAAGAAAATCTAGTAAGAAAGGGCAACCCAAAGAGATTGCCTTCCAGATATATCCCCAACCCATATCTTTATTTCAAAAGACAAGAGAAGAAGAGGAAGATAGATGAGATGAAAGCTACTGCTCCAAAACAGGAGGCTGCTGATGAAGGTGTTGAGTGCTCAAATGCTGCAATGAAAAGAAAAACATGAACTCATGTATTTAGATTTTCATTTGAATCAAATGTGGACTGAAAGATCTATTGACATTTTATCATTAATTAAATTGTTTCTTATGTTAAAATGAAATCTTGTGTTAATAGGTCAATAATAGTCAAGCTTAATATTTGTCTTGTATTAATGCTTAACATCTACTATGGTGCCGGTATTTTGTTAACGATGTAATTGTTATGTTGTCATGACTGTTAATTCATAATGTGTCATGATATCTATTGTGGTGTCTATATTCAGTTAACAATGTTATTATTATGTTGTCATGACATTTAATTTTGATCTTTCATAATTTGTCATGATATGGTTTTTGTGGTTATGTATCTTAGCATTGGTGTATGTTCTGCCTTCTTCAAATAGTGGGAGATTGTTGAGAATATTGCCCTCAATATTCCCTAGATTTGAAGAGGCATCACACTCAATGCCAAGTACATATTGTATTTGATAAGCCCTCTTTTATTACATGTCTATGCAGGGTTAGTTCATTCTAAACATTGGAATTAGTCTCTGTTTGTACAGTCAAAATAGCTGAGATAACAGCATGGTCTCAGCTTAACCGCTTAGATGCAGCCAAAGCCGCTGACAAGGAATCTGTCTCAGCTAAGCTGCATTAGACAAAAACCACCGAGAATACTATCTGTCTTAGCGGATCAGCTGATATGCAGACTGGAGCCTTTCTTCGCCCATCCGCTGAGACAGATCATATTTGAATAAAAACATGGCAGGATATGCTTTTGGCGCAAGTGGATGGACAGCAAGGATAATGTTTTCTATTTTTGTCCATGCTGTGATAGGGCACTCTTCAGAGTCGTTGCAGAATGGAGGAGGTATAAAGAAGATGTTAGGTCATTGTGGAAGGGTGGAATTTTTTTTGAAAGAGCAGTTATCGTGCTATTGAAGAAATATGGCTTCCACAGATATCTCATCATGCTTCCTAAAGCTACAAGCAGATTACAAAGATAAGTTTGTTCTTGCTCACTCCATTCAGAAGAACAAGTGGATCTTCCTTCATCTACTGAAGAAGAAGATCAGAAGGAACATGGCTTGAAGCTACTGCCATTCAGCCATGTTTCAAGACTGCATCTGTTGTGCATCAACAACAGAAGACCTGAGCTGAGGGTTATATCCTTACTGTCCTCTGTTGTAAAAGCAAACAACATCAACTCTATAAGAACTTATTAGTTCTGAGTGTGTAGGGCCTTGTGCCTGAGTGTGTAGGGCTTTGTGCCTGAGTGTGTAAGGCTTTGTGCCCAAGCTTGCAGAATTTTAATCCTGGCTTGAGTTGTAGGATTTCTGAGGAGTTCTGAGGTTGGGCATCTTGATAGGCCTGATGTAGGAAATTAGGAGTATTTCTAAGTTGTAGGAGTTGGAGCACTCTGAGTGGTAGGGTTGTGAGCCTGAGGTAGGTTTTTGGAGGAATCTTGAGAGATCATGCGGGCTCTGTGTTATAAGCTCTTGGAGTTGAGTTTTGGAGGAGTTTGTTTTGTCTAACACACTGTTAGAAAGGTGTAGAGGGAAAGTGGACTACCCATAGATACATTGTCTTAGGGAACCACTATAAATAGCTGTGAGTTTTCTGTGATTTACTTTTAACTTTAATTAATCACTAAACAACTACTAAATGTAACTAGATAATTTCAAAGGAACTTATTCACCCCCCCTTAGACTATTACCAAGTAAACTATCAATCTTGCTTGCATTAAGCTCCAGGGCTTGTCGTATTCTATCAGCGAGGTCATATTGTACCTCCATCCAGTTCAAGCATGCACTCGCGCTAGCGCTTCTATCCACATAGGAGATCTCCAAGGCTTCCAAGTTGTTGATCAGACGCGGATCATGAATCTGAATCCAGCTGGCTTGTGCAGAAGTCCTTTGGCTCAATGCATCTGCGACAACGTTTCCCTTCCCAGGAGTATAGTGAATCTCGAAAGTGTAGTCCCCAATGAACTCCATCCACCTTAATTGTCGCATATTTAGCTCCTTCTGATTCAAATGATACTTCGACTCTTACGATCAATAAAGATATCAACTTTCACACCATATAAGTAATACCGCCATAATTTCAGTGTGAATATCACTATTGTCAACTCCAAGTCGTGGACCAGATAGTTCCTCTCATGCACTTTAAACTGGCACGAGCCATAAGCAATCATCGAACCATTCTGAAGTAGAACGCAACCTAAGCCACTCCCTGAGGTGTCGCTGTATATTTTGTAGCCTTCCGTACCACATGGAAAACACAAGATTGGTGTCGTGGTCAAACGATACTTTAGCTCCTCAAAAGCTCGTGCACACATTGGTGACCATACGAACTTTTGATCCCGTCTTTTCAAAGTTGTGAGATGAAGAGCGATCCACAAAAAGTACTCCATAAAGTGTCGATAGTAGCTGGCAAGTCCATGGAAACTCCTAAATTCCGCTACTGTCTGTTGGATCTGTAGGCGCCCTTAGAGGGGGGGGGGTGAATAAGGGTTTTAAACTTTTTATGATTATTAAAGAAAATTATTCTCTGTTGCTACCGCCAGCGGTAGTGTTGCTGCTCGGCGTTAGTGATAGAGAAAATACATTTAGGTTAAACCAATAAAAATCAGAGAGCAGAAATCAGAGATGAAGAATCAAACATAATTTCATTAATATTAAATTGAAATAGTTAAGATTATTAGAAACTTTTCCCAATGACGCTTGGAAAGTGGCGACCAATGAATATTCTTTTCGTTTTCTATACTGACTTGTATCCCCACGAACCGGTTGGCTTTAGCCGATCTCTCCTCAGATACGGACTCAAGCCACTCTAGCCAATCTATCACCAGAAAGGCCTCGAGCACCCCCTAGATCTACTCCCTAGACCCAGTCGCCGTGTGGCGAATTCCCCCTAGTCCCCGCAAGGCCCTAGTCTCCATGTGGCGAGTTCCTCTACTGAACAAAAGATTTAAAGGATATAATTAGAGACTAAAAATAAGACACAAACTAAAAACTCCCTCAAAAGTAGAACTTGATGTCGATATAGATGTGATCGGATTGGTCTTCAAGTTATTTGCGTTCACGAAGATTGACGGATCGAGTTCTTCGGGCTGCTTGGTGAAGGCTCTCATAAGTGCTCTGAATATATGGCTTCAATTCCTTCTGCAACAGCAAGCAATAACGGAGGAGCCGCGCGTCTTTAAATAGAGTCAGCCACTACCGCCTACGGTAGTACTACCACCCCGCGGTATCAACATTAGGCAATGATCAAGCACGCGGATCGTGGCATTTTAGGCAACCTTTGAGCGCCAAACTTTGAGCTCCGACTAGCGCGCCGCGGTAATGCTAACACTCAGCATTAGCTAGATATCCTTCCTTCAGCCAATATCTCCTTCCATAATTGCTCCTCAATCACATGCAGACGGGAGGATTCCAAAAGCTACCGCCGGGCGTTAGTACTTAATGCGCCGCGATAGTACTTGCCAAAATAGCATCCCGTCGACATTCCTTTTTCTCCATTGTTTCCTTCTTATCAATTTGTTTCCATTTATGCTAGCGTCAGCGGTAGTGCTAACGCTCTGTGGTAGAGCACATCTCTTTTCGTCGGACGCATCTTCGTCGAACTACCTCACATTTCGTCGAGCGCTGCTTTCATTTCATCAAATGAACACTAGCGCCAGTGGTAGTACTAACGCTCCGCGGTAAAGCATGCATTTCGTCGAGTGCTGCGGTAGAGCATGCAGTTTGTCGTGCATCACGGTAGAGCATGCAGTTCGTCAAACGCAATTTCGTCGAACGCCAGTTCGTTGATCGCAGTTTTCATTTCGTCGAACACCAGTTCCGTTCTTAGCGGTTTCCTTCTCAGCGGTTGTTAACACGGGGCGTTAACAACTAACGTGAGCGGTAGCTCTTTTTTCAGAGAATCGTCATCAATCAGCATCCTGTTCATAGGGTTATATAACTATAATAGTTGCACACTATAAACACAAGTAAGATCAAATATAATAGGATTTGTTATTGTCAAACCAAGAGATGCGGAAAGCATGTTCCAACAAACTCCCCCTTTTGATAATAACAAATCCCTTTAGAAAGAAATAGTTCAAAAGATAGGAATAGTGTTTATTAAAAAAGGATAAGCATGAAATTTAAGACATGTGCACATGCTCCCCCTAAATGAATGCTCCCCCTACAACAAAACTTCCTATGAACTTGACTTCCCCAAACATGTGAATTTCTTTCAAATTTATTCTCCCCCTTTTGGTATTATCAAAAGAGGGTGGAGAGAAAGTCAAACGTTAATGTGTGCAATAAATGTATAGAGAGGGAATGAACATGATAAAGAGTTAAACGCTTAGGAAAAAATACAATATATAGTAGTGAAAAAAGGAATGTGAAGAAATTGTCATAAAGAAACCACTTGTTGGAAAAACGTATTCATGATCGAGCGAACAAGTAGTAAAGAGGTGGAAAACATGAAGAAATATGTTTTTAAAGTGAACATCTATATAAGAATGGTGAAGCATAGTAGATGATTAAGAGTTTTAGAGATAACAAAATAGATGTTGTAGCAATTTAAGTACACAAAAAATATTTTAGTTGCAGCATAACCATACACTTGTTTTCAAAAGGAAATATTTATGATCGAGCGAAAGGCGAAAGTAGCACAGCGGAAAAGATATAGGATAAGTGTGAAAGAACTTTAATTAATGAATATATAAAAACAATCACTTGCCTTTTAAAATTAATTTTAAGAGGTGTAGTACTTGTTTAAGGGAGATGCAATGTTGTGTGACAAGTACATGTAAATAATAAGCATGAAAACAATGTAGGCAAGTAGGAATGCGGAAAGTTAAAACAAGGTTAAAATTTTTTTTGTAATATTTTGACTATTTCAACAATATATATCTAGACTTTTCACATTTGAGCATTTTAACTTTGAAAATTTTCATAACTAATAGGCAAGCATGATTTAACATATTCAAAAAGATAATAGCTACAATGTAACCAATTCGTATTTCAAGTAAAGAAAAACATTGTAGAAATCATGCATTGCAATCTAGTGCTTTTACTTAAGGTTTTAGAGAATTATGTAATGTTGCATTAGGATCCAATTCTCATGAGTAGAAGCTTTATGAAAAACATTGATGTGTGCATAAGGTGTTTTGATAAAAGCATACAAGTGAAATAATCAAAACACATGACATATGTAATGAAATAGTAACAACAACATTAAGAATATAATCTTATAATTACTTTCACACATCACATCTAGAATAAAGTTTCAAAGCACAAAATATAAGTACAACTACCAAGGTGCTTCGCCCACACAATGCTCATTAAGACTTATCAGGGAGCGAAGTAGTGCTTGGGGGATCACATAAGCCTTTTTTATAAGATTTTATTTTAGTGATCCAATGTACAAATAGAAGTGATAAAAAAAGTATGTTTGCACAAGACACTTTACAATTCTTTCCAAGGTGCTCAACCTCACAATGCTCATTAATACTTATCAGGAGGGTGAGTAGTGCTTGGTGGAGTTATCTTTGGCATATTATTGCTTGATTTTTGTTGGGTCCAAAAGGTCTCCGAATTCACGTGTTGTTGCAAACATTAATATTATTAAAATAACACTTCTATGTTGTGCATGAAATATATTTTCGAAAGATGGTGTAGGTAATTTAGACATACAACTTAATATGTTAAAACTATTACACTACACAATCATGCAAGACTAAGATTATGAGCACATATAGATTACCAAAAATAGTGAGTGAATGAATCATTGATTAACATAAAGCGTTACTCATACTTAGAGGCATGCTAGATAATCATACACAATTATCTATAGACTATTTCATTGCACATAATCAGATTAAGGTCAAGGTATGACAAAAACAATGTTTAGAAATTTTGAAATTAAAATTAGACATTGAAGCAAATCCTTGTGAGCATGCCAAAATCAATTTTGACCATTGGAAACGAAATAACACAGATGTATGCTCTTGTGAAGTTTTATAGTCAAACCATAATTTTGTAAAGAGTTAAAGCAAAACAAATAACAAAAACATATTTTTGATCATTTTGAATTATTTGAAATTTTTTTATTTGTTTTACAGTTTTTTTTTAATTTTAACAGAAAAAGACAGGAACTGAAAAATAAAAAATGAAAAAGAAACTAGAAATTCAGAAATACCTACTAACGCCAGCGGTACCCAGCTATCGCCTGGCGGTTGTGACAGAACTTAAATTTTGGGGAAAACGTGAAATTTTTCTGAATTTTTCTTTTGAATATATTTGTGCAGATTAGTGACAATGAAGTTCAGCAAATAAATCAGATATATGCATACACAAAAATGTGGATTTTGCAAGTTTAAGCTAATATGTCCAAAACCCCAAATTCTAGCCTAAGGTGTCACAATACACTTTCAAAATACTTGTGTTTTTCACATGCATGAGAGTTCAGAAATAGATAATATGAAAAACATAAGATAACATATTTGAGCACAAATATGCATGAGTGAAATGATCGTAAATAAGTGAAATAATATTCATGCAATGTATACAACATATGTATGTCTAAGATCAAGATACCCTAACAACATGTCTACACTCTAGCCCCGTACTAAGTGACGGATGGGCATGAGGAGCTGCACGCATGCCGTAGGTTGGGGTGTTAATCCCACATGCATACAAAAGACAATGCTCACCCTAGCACTCTTTCCCCCCAGTGCCTCGCAAGGCCCCACTGGAACCCTCCCCGGTTAAGGACAAGACATGACTTAGAGGATAGGTTTCTAATGCACACAATCCTACGCCCTCGCTATAGTGAGACACATAATGTGGTTGAATGATCATGGGCATACTGAGCATTTAATCTTATTGAACCAATTTTTCAACTATGGCTTTTATGCGAGATTAATTTCTTATTATATTTGATTTTAAAGCAACATAGTTATTAGGAATTTTAACTTTCAATTGTTTTTCTTTAAGATTGATTTATTATGGCATCATTAGATAACTAGCATGAACGATAGTATTGATTAGTTGATAATGCTAGAAAGAAGAGTTTGATCACAATTTTATGGTGTAAGATTTATTTCATTAATGTTGCATGTATTCAAACCTAGTCATTCAAATTTTTGACAAAGAATGAAGTGATGATTCTAGTTAATTTATTCTTTTAGATATAAAGATGATTCTATGATCTTCATATAAATGAGATACATGCAAAACATAATTGATTCATATAATGGTCATGATCACAAACTATTTGATGGAATCAATAGGATCTTTTGTAGATTTTTAATATTTGAATTAAAAAGATCTATTGAATTGGCAAGATTATTATACATGATCATGAATTTTAACACATAGGAATTATATACTCATAATTAATTGTTTATGATGATATAAATGAGATATTATTAAAGAACATTCATATTCATCCTTTTTGAATTATTAGAGAGAAATATTATAAGGTGAAAACTTAAGATAAATATAAAGAGAAAAATAGTTTTGGTTATTTAGAAAGGTTTTGTAAATTTTCTCTTTGATTTTTGAAATCTTAAGTAAATCACATATATATATAGTTTTATGAAAGCATAGTGATAATAAAGGTAATACAATAAATTTTCAGAAAATAATATTTTAGATACATCAGAATTTAGGAAAATTATGCTACCGCCAGCGTTACAACCTAACGCCAGGCACTAGCAACAGAGTTGAGATTCTTTATTTAAACACAAATGATTTTTGCAATTTTTCAATTTTGATTTGACATGATTATGATTAAACATACTAGGGGTAATCAAAATGACGCAAATATATTAAATACCTAAGCAAAACTTGCGCATTTTATAAATTTAGCCTAATACCCCTAAAATACCTTTTAAATCCATTTCGACAATTATTTCATTAGTCTTAATAATACATACAAATTTAGGATTTAATTTATATATGACTTTAATAGGAAATGGATCTAGAAGGATAAACATAAAAAGG
Source organism: Dactylorhiza incarnata (assembly GCA_033032865.1). Taxonomy (NCBI): domain Eukaryota; kingdom Viridiplantae; phylum Streptophyta; class Magnoliopsida; order Asparagales; family Orchidaceae; genus Dactylorhiza; species Dactylorhiza incarnata. The sequence continues at coordinate 9,413,073 of JAWHQI010000010.1, read as the reverse complement.
ATAAGTAGATCACTTGAAAAATGATATGACTTTTTATTCAACTTTATTCAATTTAATTTATTTATGAATTTTGGATTAATATGTGAAATTCATATCACATGTTATATAAAGTGATCATATCATGATGGTTTAACAAAACGGAAAATAAACAAACAAAAAGTAGGTTGGGCATATTATGAAGTAGAATAATGATATTTCATTTTCAGTTGATTTCTACTTCATGCAAATGATTGGATACTAATGAATGAGAGATTTAGGTATCCAAAGAGGACCGGGTGTGACGGTTCCTTTGGGTACCCAAATACATTGTGTTTGCTTTTGGGGAGATATGATTGAATGGACTCTTTTGATTTGAGTTTGTGTTTCATCTTTAACTTTGGGTCTCCATTCAAATCTTTGTTTAATATTATTTTTATTTGTCAAATTTCCATGATGATTTTGCAAAAACATTATTTATAGGAAATTTGATTATCTTTAAGTTTATGTTGGGAGAAAGATGATGTTGTAAATGATAATGATTTGGAATTTCATTTTCAAGCATTTGATATTTTTCATTTCCTTTGTAAGGCTTAGACATATTATGCAAATTCACATTTAACTTGCTTTGGAATTTGCTTGAAATTGTTGATTTATGTGTTGAGAATTTTTCTTTAGAATTTCCTTAAGCAAGTTAACTCACTACAACAAACTGCACTTATAGTAAGGACCTAATTCGTTACAATAAGTGCCAAATTTCGTTACAAAAACTCTTTGGTAACGAAAAAAACTTTAAGTAACGGTCCTCCTCTAAAGCTCGACGCTAAAGGTTATTGTAACGAATGTATGAATGTCGTTACAAATAAAGTAATTGTAACAAATGATATTTTCTCACCAAAAAGAGATTCTTCCTCACAATAAATTGGTCACAATAAATATTATTTCGTTACAAATGTTATTTTTTCCTCACAAAAAAAAAAGTTATGATTAAAACTATTTCGTTACAAATGTTTTTTTTTTCTCACTAAAAATAAAATAACTTCGTTACAATAAAGTATAATAAACATTATTTCGTTACAATAGATTAAACAATAGTAACGAAAAAATTGTTACATTTATTTTCCATTCTTCTTACTACAGCCAATTCATTTATGTATCAAAAATATTCCATTTCTATTTTTTGTGTACCTGAGATTTTATTACAAATAATAATCTTGAAAACACACATATTTAATATTTCATAACAAGATCAAAATATATTTTTATTCACAACAAAAAGTTTTACATAGAGTACAAGTTATTATCATCTCTTCTAAAATAATACAATATTACATTACAAGATCAACATGTTTCTAATAAATCTTCGTCATTTTTCGAAAAATGAATCATCCATCACTTTCTGACTAATGAATCTTTCGTCACTTGCCGGTCAATGCTCGAGCACCCTACAAATAAAAGAGAGCAATTAAGATCACGCTACAAATAAAAATAATGTCTCAAATAATAACACCAAAATTGATAATTGTAGACATAGGTTTGCCATCATAACATAATTATGGAATACTTATAAGACACCATTGGTATTTGGAAGACTTATAGATAGAGAGTAGTAAACATAAGGGTAGTTAGAAAAAAATTTACCGGGAACAAAACTGATCTAGGGAATCAAATGATCACCTAAAAGAAACAAAAAATCACTTCTCTCCAAAAGTGAGTTGCAGCAAAAACTGGGTATATGCCATCTATGAAACTTCTTGCTTGCAAACGGAGAACAATGTCATTGAACAAAAGACATCATAATTTAAAAGAAAACAACAATATAATAGATCAGTATAACAGCGGACGTAGGCTGTATTACCAGCGGAAGATTTAAAATCACTTCTTGTTTTCCAGCTCTTCGCCGTAGGCTGTATTACCAGCGGACGCCATGGCTATGGCTTCCCCGGGAGGAGGGTGATCGAATCTGCACGCCACCCCATACTTGCATGTGCCTGTCTTCATATAGAAAGGGCATGCCACTGAACCCTGCAATAAAACCTCTCCCAATGTTTAATTTTTAAGCTTGTAGATAACAAGGTATAGAAGCAATTTTAATTTTTAAGCTTGTAGATAACAAGGTATAGAAAGGACAAATTTTAATGGTCCAGAATAGTGTATTGAGAGGCACAGACTTCTAGCATAAATAGCTTCATATACTTCAATGCTATCACGGATTTAAATATTACTTGTTCACCAAATGTATGCTGTTGATAGTTTCACTGTTTTGGAACTGTCATACCTCGCAACTCCAAACCAAGATATGAAATTCGAAGTAATGCTGGTTAGCAAGCTTTTCAAGGAGAAAATGTTACTACTTGGAGTATGTGTGAGAGAGTGAGAATCAGATGAATATATACAACTTGGAAAAATGTGCGACAAAAAAATGTACCTCTCTTCTGGGAAGCCCAGCAAGAGTAAGCTTGATATTTTCTTGATCCGTCTTAGGAATAGCTGTGGCAGGTGCAGACCTATCTATTGGGTGGTGGTACCTGCATCTCTCCCCGAACTTGCACTGACCAGTCTTCATATAATACTGCATACAAAATATCTTCTTTGATGAATTAGTTGCATAGGATTGTCAAACTAAGGTCAATGAACTAAAGTGGAATAGGGCTGTCAATTGAATTTTGTATTTGCAAGTAGTTTGAGAAATAGGGACTCCTTAATAATAATGTTTTTATAATCAACCACGTCTATCATATCCTGAACATGAAATCAATCATTTTATCAATGACAGATATCTTAGAGGGTCTAACAAAAATGATAAGAGATTACTTATTATGCAATCTGAGCCATCCAACATGAAGATCTTTAATGGAAAAAACATGTGATTAAACAGGTATACCAAGCCCTTTAGGATGACAGTTCTTAATCCTGCATGTAATGATATGAATAATGAACGCTATCCTAACACTAATTGAGATCGGCAACAAAGGCAATCATAATAATAAACGTAAGTATGGTACCAAAATGAAAGGTCAGTATATTCCTAATGGTAAATTCTGGTTTATGAAACTTCTTGCTTGCAAACGGAGAACAATGTCATTGAACAAGAGACATCAGAATTTAAAAGAAAACAACAATATAATAGATCAGTATAACATTGGACAAAGATTAAGCTAACTGAAACTGCACTCATTAATCATCAAAATAGCTTCAAAGTATATAGATAGCATACATCACATTCAATTTCTCCAGGCCTTTGAGGGAAAATGGAAACTCCAAGCTGCATTGCGAAAGAGAATATCAGGCAAGCTAGCTACCTGAGACAAACGATGGTCTATAGTAGGTAAAAAGCTAGCAGCTGGGTTCATGACTCCAATAGGTAAACTAGCAACTGTTGGAGTTATGTATGCATTGGTTGAATCAGTAGTATGCATAGAATTGATAACTGCAGAAGATTTCAACCAAACAACCATTAGAGCTAAAACAAGAAAAACAAATCCCCAAAATATATAGTACATTAAGAAACATACGGAGTCTATCAGGATGATTAAATCGACAAGTAGCACCATATTTGCAGCTGTGCCAGAAGGAAAATTCACAGAAATTTTATGATCTCCAAGATTGAGTTTAGCCAAAGAAAATTCTACATACAGAAAAATAAAGAAATACACACCTGCCAGTCTTTCCGTGGTTTATATCTCCATTGACAGCATCAGAACTATATATTGTTTGATCAATCTTTATGGGATTTCCAGTTTCTTTTCCAGTTAAGTGAATGTCCTTTGGATGATCAAATTTGCATTAAATCATTTCCAGTTAAGTGAATACTACATGGAATTGGGATAACACTTCTACAAAGTCAAAATCAGAAAATGATTGATCAAGCCAAAACCCAGTTTATGCGTAATAACTCGTAAAAATTGGCGTGCGAATAGCCAAAACTGGTGTGCTTATAACATTTGCCTATTTTAATGGAGAACGGGATTAATATGAAGATAAAGCCAGTAAAATAAATGGGGTTACAGTGTACGAAACTGAAGAAAATGGCTAAAATTCTATGCAAAACACAGCATTTGAGAACAGTAGATCTAGGAAATTATCAAAAGGTATTGTAAGAAAATAAGAAAAGATGAACACAGTTCTACATTCATGGGTTGAGTATAGAAAATTACAGAAGACGGAGCGAAAATTAAGAGTACCTGGATTCATGTTCCTTTCAATAAAATTCTTTTCAAAACTCTACACCATGATTCAAGTACCAGAAAGAAAAAGTGGAGCTATAAGGAAGTAGCTGGTCAAATTAAAAATGCAGTGTTCATCTTCAGTACTCTGATTCATGTCTTGACTTAAGAAGATAACCTGCGCGACAATGCTTCTCTCTCTATCCCCCCTCTCTCTCTCTACATTCTCCAGTTGTTGGAGGTTGTGCGATGAAACAAGGTGAAAGCCTTTAAGAATATCAGGAAACAGAGGAGAGAGATGGGCGCTGGGGTTGGTGGTGAAGAAAGGGAAATGCCATTTTCATTTTCCAGTTAAGTGAATACTACATGGAATTGGGATAACACTTCTACAAAGTCAAAACCCAAGATGATGGTTGAATCATTTCCTGATCCCTTCCATACCATCTCTACTGAAATTGAAAACCAACAAGTAGAAGAAAAGGACAGTGAAGAAGAGGCAGTAGTACAAGACAAAGAAGATAATGAAACAACAAACATATTGGTAATATTGCAGAAACTGAAACAACAGACATATTTGCAATCACTAAGTATAAGTGTATAACCATAACCATCATTGGCCAAAAATAGAAAATTTAGTGCACAGCCACAACACCAGGTAGTGAAAACAAATACAATATGCATACCTGGAGAAACTGTTCTGGCCAAAGCAAGACCTGCAATACATACCCAGCAGCAAAATGCCAAATAGTCTAACACCCCACTAACAAAACCTACTAATCAGTATATAATCGGCAAAACATAATCATCCAAGCCAGCAAACCAAGCAGATTCCCAAGCTTGGAACCAAAATACTAACAGTCATAAACCAAGCAAAAGTAATAAAATAGTCACAAAGCAGTAAACTAAAAAACTAACAGTCATAAACCATTTGACAACAAAAAAGTGCACCAAAAAGTAAATGGTGTGTGCATCAAAGTCAAGGAATTGCCCCAAATTTTTGCAGAACGAATGCCAGCTGCTCTTTCAGCTCATTTTGCCCCTCCTTTAATCCTGCAATCTCTGCATTGTGTGTTTGAATCAAAGCTTCCTGTTTATCTATAAGCTCTGTTTGTGCTGTTAGACGAGTTGTGGCATCGCGCAATTCTTCTTCCGCTACATTCAACTTCTCTTTCAACTGAGTAGTCACATTCAATGTCTTCTTCATTCGTTTTGAAGGCACAACACCATAGCCTAGCCCTTTGTCATAACCAGACTTGTTTCCAAGTGCAGTCTTTATAATTTCTCTCTCAGAGCATATGAGATCACTGTCAGAATCTGTTGTTGTCCTCAGCCTTTCCATTTCACGCTGTAAAATATAGTGTTATAATAGAAATGTATGTTATCAATCAATTTTGCGAAAGTTTCAAATATATTTTGACTTACGTATGCCGCTTCTGCTTTCTCGCTGACAAACACCCCATTCTTCTTATGGGTGTTCGCAAAGTTCTCAACCGGGCTTTGATTAACCTGTATATTAAAAAAATATTTGAGAATATGTCATAGTAATCAATAACCCACATGTATTTATTGCATTACCATTTCCAGCAGTCGGGAATGATAGGATTTAGAACCCGACGTATGAGTAAACGGCATGTGTGATCTATTATCAGCATTTGTCTTGGACCTTTTCTGCAAGCAAACAAAAGTATTGGATTCTAGTCATTGAATGTGTGATTAATAACATATGTATTAAACAGAATTTACTTAAGTAGTCACATTCACCTTAAAAGTCTCACTTTCAAAGAGATCGCACAACTGACACCAATTCTCGATTGAGATCCACTCAAATGGGCTACTAGCTCTTGGATTCTTGCCTGCCACAATATAATCTCTATGCCTTGCAGATAATCTTCCTCTCCAATGTGTGTAGCTACGTTGAAACATCTCCTCCATGAACTCTTGCACACTTTTATCTGTTTCCCAATTCTTTATCACAAACCATTGCTACAAAAGAATAAATTATTTGGTTATCCCAAACAAATTCACATATATGGTATATAAATATTAATTACTTACACCTAATGCAGCATATAAAGTAAGTTTCAGCTCTTCCCCCAATTCACTCCATGGGTTCAAAAAATCCAAACCCGCACTGTGTCTTACAATAACACCTATACCATTTGCAAGGTGCTTTGCATAGCGATGCGGCTTCTTAAAACCTTCAGGAAACTCAATCTCAAGTAGTTTCTTGTCCTAACAAAACAAATAAAAGTATGTTAACATATAGTAAGTGTATGTAAGTTTTAATATACCTAAATAAAGCATACATTTTCTAGTATTGCTTTCTCAATCGACTTTCCGGTGGTCACCCCACGACCTCTTCTTATAGATGAGCTTCCCACTGCATAATTAAAAATCCTTAATAAATATATGATTCAAGTAAATGATACAAACTTGTGAAATAAAATAAGGTATACTTACTACTATTATCAGAACCCTGTATTTGACTTTCATCATTTCCTTCATTAATAGTGGTATCATCATCATTAATGGTGGCAACTGATGCACTTTGTGATTGCGGCAGATTAGGTGAAGGTGTATTTGGTGGAGGTGAAGGTGTATTTGGTGGAGGTGAAGGTGTATTTGGTGTAGGTGACATTTCAACAACCTCAGTATTTGTTGGTTTTTCAGCAACAAGCAGTTGTTTTCTGCTCCTTGTCGTAGGGCGCCGTAGAATAGCATTTTTTGGAGGCATATTACTGCAAAGTAAATAAGATGCAAACGTTAAACATCACATTAAATTATTTAGAGATATCATAAAATGGAAGAATTGCATTACAGTTTCGATCTAATGAATAAGAAAAAACTTAACGTACCGTTTGGATTAGCTTTACATGTTATGATCACTGTCGTCACAATATTGCACTAGTGTTTCATCATCCTCATCTATTGACTCATCTCCATCGACAATATTATTAATTTCTTCCTCTTCTTGGATTCTAGTTAGAACTTCTATATTTATAATATCAGGTTCTATATCATCTCTCCCTAGGAATTGCAAGTTTTGATCTTCGGTAGCATATATTAATTCAGTTTCTGAGGACTCGTGTTGTTGAACTATGTTATCATGCATCTCCTCCACTTCTAGGTCAGCGTGTTCCTCTATGTCCCAAAGGTGTCTATGACATACAAGTTGTGCAATTTTCCAAGGATCGCCGAGTTTTGTGTCATCGACATAGAACACTTGTTGCACTTGGTTTGGAAGAACGAATGGATCATCTTCACACCAACGAGAAGTTGTGTCGATGCTCAAAAAATATTTATCTTTAAGCATAGTCTTCTTCCCACCAGTGTCAAACCACTCACACCAAAATAATACTACTTTATATCCATGAAGATAGGTCAATTCAACGACCCTACTTAATACTCCATAAAACTCTACCAAGATATTTTGTTGTCCCCCCACAACAAGTAAACCACTATTTTGTGTTGTTCGGCGATCATCTCGATCATGTGTATGAAATCGTACTTCATTAACAATACAACCAGAGTAAAATTTTGTTAAGTATGATTGTGGACCATTTGCCAATGCCCATAATTCTTTGGAGACTTCGCCCGAGTTTGTGTTATGCACTCTATTTATCTATACAAAATACAATAGGAAGCTAATTAGATAGATGATACTATAAATTAACAATCTTCAAGGGTATCTTCGTATTTGGAGCTTACATGCGCTTGAAACCAATGATGAAACTGCTCTTGATGAGTTTTGTCAATGTTTCTTTCATTTTCGTCTCTTTTAAGCTCCTCCATGTGCTTACTATTTAAAAAAAAGTACATCAAAATTTGTTACAAATTAAGTAAGGAAATTGAGCTCTTTCATGAATCGAACCTTCGGAAATCATCTACTTCGCTACAATTGTTTAATATAAAGTTATGAGCTGCATCTAGATCTTTTTTAGAAAGTGCTTTGCAACGGCGAAGAGGTCCAAAGGGTCTCACTTTTGATGCATAAACCGACAATTCACACTCTTGTTGATGCTCCACTGAATCTTCATTTCTATTTTCTTTATTGAACCTTGTTTCTATTTCATTTAGGTACATTGACACAAAGGTCAAAGACTCTTTTACAATATATCCTTCAGCTATAGAACCCTCTGGACGAGCTTTATTACGTACGTATCCTTTAAGAGTTTTAAGAAACCTAAAAGGAAAACTCAATGATCATAATAACAAAATTGTTCATTTATGCTATGTAAGATAATAAAGTATAAATGCATAAAGAACAAGTACCTTTCAATCGGGTACATCCAACGTGAGTGAACTGGGCCAGCTATCTTTGCCTCTTTCGGAAGGTGAATAGCCAAGTGAATCATTACATCAAAAAATGCTGGAGGAAATATTCTCTCCAATTTGCACAAAATAATTGGGATATTACTCTCCAACTTCTCGATATGTTCTACCTTTAGTGTCTTTGAGCATAAAATTTTAAAAAAATCTCCTAGCTCGTATAGTGCCTCAACGACATCTGCGCGTAGAAACCCACGAATGCCAATAGGAATTAACCGTTGTAGTAGAACATGACAATCATGAGATTTAAGTCCATAAATCTTCCCATCCTTTACGCATCTTGAAATATTTGACGCATATCCATCTGGAAACTTGACATTTTTTAAAAAATTGCAAAACCTTTTTTTCTCATCGGAAGATAGATTATAACATGCTTGAGGTTTTATTATAGTACTTCCATTTCTAATCAAGTGTAACTCCTTCCGGATGTTAAGGTCTCGCAAATCTTCTCGCGCTTTTTCCGTATCTTTGTTTTTTCCATCAATGTTCATCAATGTGCCCAAAACACTATCACAAATATTTTTTTCAACATGCATTACATCAATGTTGTGTCGTATCAAAAGCTTATGCCAGTAAGGTAGTTCAAAGAAGATGCTTCTCTTTACCCAATTCCCTTCTTCATTGTTGCGCTTCCTCTTCCGCTTGCTTGGGTGTTTTCCAAATTTATCAAAGTTATGTTCGAGTTTGGTTAAATCTGAAAGCAATTGTGCGCCACTCCACTCCCTTGGTTTTGAACGTCTTTCTGACTTTCCATCGAACAATTTACTCCTTCGATAAGGGTGATCATTATGTAGATAACGACGATGTCCCATGTAGCATATCTTACTTCGAATTCTTTTAGAATCTGTATCATATAAACAAGTTGGGCATGCCCCGTAACCCTTTGTGGTCCACCCAAATAAATTACTAAGAGCTGGAAAATCATTGATTGTCCACATAAGAGCAGCATGCATTTTAAAAGTCTCTTTGGTGTATGTGTCAAAAGTCTCAACACCATTCCATAATTCTTTTAATTCTTCTATCAGTGGTCTAAGATAAACATCAATATCTTTTCCAGGCGCACGTGGGCCAGGAATTAATAATGACATCATAAGAAACTCATCTTTCATACCTTTGTATAACGGCATATTATATGGAATTAACACAACTGGCCACATACTATAAGAAGTACTCATATTTCCAAACGGATTGAACCCATCAGTAGCCAATCCAAGCCTAACATTGCGTGGATCTGCAGCAAAACTAGGATAATGTGCATCAAAACTCTTCCATGCAAGTGAATCTACCGGATGACTCAACGTACCTTCTATCTCTATATGCTTCTCAGTATGCCACCTCATGTCAGCTGCTGTTTTAGAAGACATATAAAGTCTTTGTAGCCTTTGTGTCAAGGGGAAATGCCACAAAACTTTTTGAGCAATTAATTTTCCTTTTCCTTCGTTATATTTCCAACGTGGTTCTTCACACACAGGACACACATCTTTCTTCTCATTCTCTTTCCAAAATAGTGCACAATCATGTCTACACGCGTCTATCTTCTTATAACCCAAACCTATACCAGAAAGAAGTTTCCTAGCCCAGTAAACAGATTTTGGAATAAGATTACCTTCTGGCATCACGTCCTTTAGCAATTCAAGAAGCATGTTAACTGACTTATCTGACATCTTGTTCATTACTTTGATATGCAGCAGTTTAACAATGAATGCTAACAAAGAGTATTTTTTGCAACCTGGGTATAGTTCACGTCTGACATTACATAATAGACTTGAAAAAGTTCCCGTACTATCTTCGTTAGAATGTTCTGGAAGTTCTGCATCTCCAATCTCATGTATCAAATCAACTAAATCATCGATGGCTTCAATATCATCGTTACTTTCATGACTTTGAGAAGGTCCACTATTGTTACTATTCGAACTGAACACAAAAGAACTAGTCAGTTTAGCTTCTCCATGATGTATCCACTCCTTATAATATCTGTAAAACCCTTTCAAATGCAAGTCTGCTTTAACTTCAATGAGGCTCTTTGTTTTAGTGTTTCGACATACATTGCATGGGCAAAGAATTTTATCTTCAAAGTAAATAGCATTTGCCCGTGCAAACTCTAAAAATAAATCCACGCCTCTAGTATAGGTAGAACTGAATCTATCTGCTTCATAAATCCAGCTTTTATCCATAGCTAACAAAAAAAGAATGGGATAAGACAATATCATGAAGATAAAAAACTAGTACATACAAATAAAAAATTGAAGAACACAAAAGAAAGTAGAAGATTAGAGAATACAACATTTGTGCCCAAATCACACTCACAGTAAACTATGTGAACAAATCCATTGTTTGGTTGGAGAAAGAGGTGGAAATAATATGTTATACTAAGGAAATCTATGTGAACAAATCCAATTAGACAGCACTTTTATTGGGACGCTCTAACCTAATTTGGTGTCTAATTAGATATGTTCACAAATTAGCACCAAATCACATAGCTTTGTTGTTAATTAGATTTGTTCACATAACATATTAAATCACATAGCTTTGTTGTCTAATTAGATTTGTCAATATAGCTTTATTCAATTTTTTGATGGGTGAACAAATCTATAAAAAAGATGTTGTATAACAAATCTTCTTAGACGACATTTTTTTGTTAACGTGGCCTAGAATATGCTTTGTAATGAATATACTTTTGTTCTCATCTAAGAAAAGCACCATACCACACAATAGTTGTGGCTGCCAACATTTGGTGGAAATAATATGATATACTAACACCAAATTAGACAACCACGTTAACTTGTGCAGGAGAGTAAAATTCTGAAAAGACAGTGCTAAATGCTGGAAAGAAAATGCCCTAAATTAACCTGAAAAATAATCACCAAATCTAGATGAGAATACGTCCTAATTTCTGGGAAGAAAATGAAAAAAAAACATTGGGAGGAAGGCCTAACAGCTGGGAAGAAGAACCATTACAACTACATGTTGAGAATAAGGCATTACAACTTTGGGAGGAAGAAAAAAAAGGCTCTGGATCTGGGTACCTGAAGATCAGGCGTTACAACTTTGGTAGATTTTTCTCCTCCGTCGAGTTGAGGTTTAGGAAGAAGAGTGGAGGCCTTTTCTGTGGCTAGGGTTGAGGAAGCTGGAATTTCCCCTGTGCCGAACCCTTAACCAGAGAACATTCAAGATTTAAGGAAGGATGTAGGAAGAAGACTGTAGGTCTTACCAGAACCCTTAACCAGAGAACATCCAGACTGTATGCGAGTCCTCGATTAGCAGCAGGAACGATGGATGGAGGAATAGCGCAAGGACGGGACGAGTCGTGCTGATTCGCAGGAGGAAGAAGCGAGCCGCGATCAAGGACGGGACGAGTCGAGGGTTTCGAGAATTAAAATGCTTCAGGATCAAGGAAGGGATGGAGCTGGGTTTATGGAGGGAAATTTCCCTCCAAATAATTCATGCTCATAGTTTTAAGATAAATATTTAAGTACGTATGCGCATCAAATTTGGGAGGTGCGGTATTGTAGGATTTCGCGATCAATGGTCGAGATGCATCTCCCGCAAAAACATCTGAAATACTTCTTTTATACTGCTTTATCCACCGTGGGATCTCGCAATCCTACGGTCGAATCTGCTCGCGCACCTCCGGGAGGTGCGCATATGTACCCAAATATTTGCGTAATTTTAAATGGGGTCATTTATGCAAGTTTATTACATAATTTGATATGTTGACTCAACATTCTATATGTGACTATTTTTTGCTCGATCTCGAGAGATGGCTCGCGCGCCATCATGATCAAAAATATTTGAGCTGAAGCTCGAGTAGTAATCGAGCTCCAGCTCAACGAACTCGAGCTCGACTCAAAATCGAGATTGAGCTCATTGAACTCGAGTTCGAGATTGAGCTCATTGAACTCGATCTCAACTCAAAATCGAGATTGTGCATATGTGTGTGTGTGTGTGTGTGTGTGTGTGTGTGTGTGTGTGTGTGTGCATGTTGCATGGGGTCTGTGTCTGTGTCTGTGCATAATCTATATTTGCTTGTGCATGTGTGTGTCTGTATCTGTATGTATGTGTGTCTGTGTGTTTACGTGTATCTGCATGTGTCTGTGTCTGTGTGTGTCTTTGTTTGTATGTGTGTGTGTGTGTGTGTCTTTGTGTGTGTGTGTGTGTGTGTGTGTGTTTGTGTGTGTGTGTGTGTGCATGTGTCTGTGACTGTCTGTGTGTGTCTGTGTATTTGAATGTCTATGTACGTATATATATGTGTCGGTCCATGTGTCTGTGTTTGTGTCCATGTGTTTGTGTCTGTATGTGTATGTGTCTGTGTTTGTGTCCATGTGTTTGTGTCTGTATGTGTATGTGTCTGTGTACGTACGTATGTGTGTCGGTCAATGTGTCTGTGTATGTGTCCATGTATCTATACAAGTGATCTGTGTCTGTGTCCATGTGTTTGTGTCTATGTATATATCTATGTCTGTATGTACACGTGCTTGTCTGTGTCTGTGTATTTGGGTTGTGTGTGAGTGTTTGTCTGTCTATGCATGCATGTTTGTCTGTGCTTGTGTGTGTCTGTGTTTGTGTATCTATGTGTGTTACACACAATCTGTGTCTGTGTCTGTGTGTTTGTGCGTGTTTGTGTATTTAAAGCTCATGTACACAGTCGGGCAATGTCGAGGCGGGGGTATTGTCGAGCGGGGAACATGGGCCTCATGTGCGCACATGTATTCGTGTGCGCGCGAGAGTGCATTTGCGTGCGCGCAAGAGTACATTTGCGTGCGCGCAAGAGTACATTTGCGTGCGCGCGAGAGTGCATTTGCGTGCACGCGGGTTCGTGTGTGATTTTATTTTAATTCCAAAATTATATTAAAAAATTAATGTTATATTAATTTGCATTCATTTTTACATTTAATATATTTTTAATTTTTAGTTTTGTTTTGTTCAAAATTTTATGGAGGGAAATATTCATCCGTATATTTCATTCAGTCATGTGAGAGAGAGATAGAGCTGCATGGGAGAGAGGCAGAAAAACTTTTATAAAAAGTTAAAGATTTATAAAAAAACCCATACGCGCAAAAATACATATCGCAATAGTACCACATATCTGCGACAGCCGAGCACGAATGTTTGCGAGCTGTAGGAGTACTGTCGTCGCGTTAGAGCACTATCGAGGCGGGGTACTGTCGCGCGCATACAATTTTTTTTTTCAAAAAAAAATAATAATTCAAAACTTTGATAATAAAATTGTACAAAAATTGAAAATAAAATATGATATATTTTTTGTAACAAAACTTTAATAATAAAATATTACTTTTAGTAAGGACAATGTCTTTGTCACAAAAAACTTTCATGATGTCGTTACAATTGATACTTATTGTGAGAAAAGTTTTCTATTTGTAACGTAACATTGGTGTTGTTACAAATACTTATAGTTATAGTAACGAATTAATTATTATTGTAACAAAATTTAAAATATTCGTTACAATAAAGTTAGTTTTTGTAACAACAAAAAATCTTTGTTACTAAATATAACTATTAGTAACAAACTGTGTTTCAGTTACATTCCAGTCCTTACAACAGGTGCAGTTTGTTGTAGTGACTTTTGTTTCTAATTCATAATTTTTAGCTTTGAATTCATGTCTAGCTTTATTATAGGCCATTGTGCTATTTTTGAGAGTAGATACGATAGACTCAATATGATTGTTATATTCGTTTCTAAAGACATCAAAAGTTTCATCCATCTCTTTAATTTCAATTTTATAGTTTTTGCACATATCACAATTATTTTTTAATGATGAATTTTCTAAAGACAAATTTTCATTGCGTTCTTTTACACAAATAAATTCCTTTTGAAGTTCCTCGTATTTTTCTTTAATATCATTACAATCAAAACATGATATAGAGTTTTCAAATGAAGAGCATGATGGAGATACAAACATTTCATTTTTGGATTCTACATTCACATTTGCTTTTAAAGTTTTTTTCTAAACGTAGTTTTGCATTAGCCATTTTTAGTTTCTTAATCTTACGTTTAGTAGTTTGTAGTAATTCCAATGTAGAAATAGAAGTACAAAAAATGGAATTTGATTTCCTTACATTGCTTTCGGGAGAGGCACGATTTGAACATATAGTTTCTTTGACATCTTTTTGGCACTCCTTTTCCGAAGACAGTACTTCTTCTTCTCTTCCATTTGATGTGTGCTCCATTGATCCGTCATGAGAGGAGCTTTCTTGAATACTTGTGCGAGCTTGCATATTCTGTGGTTCTTGCGAGTGTTCCATACCTATAGAAGGAGAGGCATAAGTTCTTTCAAGAAAATTCCAAATCTCATATGCGGTAGGTAACGTATAAATAAGTTTGAAAATATTATGGTCTAACGCACAAAATATACTATTCATAGATTTTGCATTTAAAACAATTTCATTTCTAGTTAGTACGCTAGGTGGCTTTTCAATAGTAATATTCCAAACTTTTTCATCTAAGGCCTTAATAAAATTTTTCATTAATATTTTCCACCCTTTAAATTTTTTGCCCATAAATAAAGGTGGTGATAATACTTTTTCATTTATATTAAAATTTTCCCTACTAGTAGAAGCGAGATCATGATCAAGAGACACCATTATTCTCGGTTGTTAAGATGATTTGGAATAACCTGGCTTTGATACCACTTGTTGGATCTGTAGGCGGCCTTAGAGGGGGGGGGGGGTGAATAAGGGTTGTAAACTTTTTATGATTATTAAAGAAAATTACTCTTTGTTGCTACTGCCAGCGGTATGTTACCGCTTGGCGTTAGTGACATAGAAAATACGTTTAGGTTAAACCAATGAAAATCAGAGAGCATGAATCAGAGATGAAGAAACAAACATATTTTCATTAATATTAAATTGAAATAGTTATGATTATAAATACTTTTCCCAATGACGCTTGGAAAGAGGAGACCAATGAATATTCTTTTTGTTTTCTATACCGACTCGTATCCTCACGAATCAGTTGTCTTTAGCCGATCTCTCCCCAGATATGGCCTCAAGCCGCTCTAGCCAATCAATCACCAGAAAGGCCTCGAGCACCCCCTAGATCTACTCCCTAGACCCAATCGCCGTGTGGCGAATTCCTCCCTAAGTCCTACCTAGACCTAGTCGTCGTGTGGCGAATTCCCCCTAGTCCTCGCAAGGCCCTAGTCGTCGTGTGGTGAGTTCCTCTACTGAACAAAAGATTTAAAGGTTACAATTAGAAACTAAAAACAAGACACAAACTAAAAACTCCCTCAAAAGTAGAACTTGATGTCGATGTAGATGCGATCAGATTGGTCTTCAAGTTCTTTGCGTTCACGAACGATGATGGAGTTCTTCGGGCTGCTTGGTGAAGGCTCTCACGAGTGCTCTGAATATATGCCTTCAATTCCTTCTGCAACAGCAAGCAACAACAGAGGAGGTGTGCATCTTTAAATAGAGTCAGCCACTATCGCCTGTGGTAGTACTACCACCCCGCGGTAGCCACATTAGGCAATGATCAAGTACGCGGATCGTGGCATCTTAGGCAACCTTTGAGCGCCAAACTTTGAGCTCTGACTAGCGCGCCGCGGTAACGCTAATGCTCCGCGTTAGCGGGATATCCTTCCTTCAGCCAATATCTCCTTCCATAATTGCTCCTCAATCACATGCAGACCGAAGGATTCCAAAAGCTACCGCCGGGCGTTAGTACTTAACGCGCTGCGATAGTACTTGCCAAAATAGCGTACCGTCGACATTCCTTTTTCTCCACTATTTCCTTCTAATCAATTTGTTTCCATTTATGCTAGCGCCAGCGGTAGTGCTAACGCTCCGCGGTAGAGCACATCTCTTTTTGTCGGATGCATCTTCGTCGAACTGCCTCACATTTCGCGAGCGCTGCTTTCATTTCATTGAACGAACACTAGCGCCAGCGGTAGTGCTAACGCTCCGCGGTAAAGCATGCATTTCGTCGAGCACCGTGCTAGAGCATGCAGTTCGTCGAATGCCTTGGTAGAGCATGCAGTTTGTCGAACGCAGTTTTTTTGAACGCCAGTTCGTCGAACGCAGTTTTCATTTCGTCGAACGCCAGTTCCGTTCTCAGCGGTTTCCTTCTCAGCGGTTGTTAACGTGGGGCATTAACAACTAACGCGAGGGGTAGCTCTTTTTTCAGAGAATCGTCATCAATCAGCATCCTGTTCATAGGGTTATATAACTATAATACCTGCACACTATAAACACAAGCAAGATCAAATACATAAGATTTTTTATTGTCAAACCAAGAGATGCGGAAAGCATGTTCCAACACTGTCGCCAAAATAGACCAATCCTGGATTGCCTTTATCTTTGCCGGATCCACTGCAATACCCTCTCCACTAACAACATGACCAAGGAATGCCACCGAGGTTAGCCGAAACTCACACTTGGAGAATTTGGCATACAGTTGACTCCTTCGCAGGGTTTCCATAACTACGGGCAAATAAATCGCGTGTTCTTCTTCAGATTGCGAGTGCACCAGTATATCGTCAATAAAGACGATAACAAACCAATCGAGGCACTCTCTAAAGTTTTGTTCATCAGATCCATGAATACCGATGGCGGATTCATCAAGCCAAACAACATCACGGTGAACTCATAGTGCCCATAGTGTGTACAAAACGCCGTCTTGGGAATATCACATTCCCAAATTTGCAACTGGTAATACCCGGCTTTCAAATCCAATTTTGAATACACAGTTGATCTGACTAGCTGATCGAATAGGACATCAATTTGTGGAATCAGAAACTTATTCTTTTCTGTTAACTTGTTCAGTTCACGGTAGTCGATACACAAACGCATGCTTCCGTCCTTCTTCTTCATAAAGAGGACCGGTGCACCCCAAGGGGATGAACTTGGGCATATATAGCCTTGCTCTAGCAACTCCTGCAACTGAACCTTCAACTCCATCATCTCCTTTGGCGCTATCCGATACGGGGAGCGTGGCACAGGCTTAGCACCTAACACCAACTCTATCGTGAAGTCGATCTCCCACTGAGGTGGCACCCTAGACAGATCTTTGGGAAACACCTCCGGATACTCCGATATGATATGAACGTCACTCAAACTGGGTTGAGGCTTTGCAGCCCCCACTAGCACGAAGCACAACTCCGCACCCTACCGAACTGCTTTGACTACTTGGACCGCAAATATCAACATCTTGCTCGATACACGCAAACCAGCAAAATTTGTCGCACGTTCAGTATTATTCCCCAGTTTGACATACTTCGAAGGGCCATCAATGTATGCATGCTGCTCCGACATCCAGTCCATTCCAAAGATTACATCAAACTCCGAGATCGACAATATCGATGCTTCCAAATCAAAGTCCTGACTTCTGATCCTCACTTTAACAACACAAACTCGATCCACACGCATTGAGCACCCATTCGGTAGCACCACATCCAACCTTTCCTTTGCAAAAGATGAAGTCACTCCAATTTGTTGTATGAAGGCCTCCGATAGAAAGGAATGTGAGGCTGCGGTATTAAACAGTGCTCTCGTCGGACAGTTAATGATTAGGACAAAGCCTAATACACAGATTTAAATAAGCAATGTGCAAGGCATGCAGTATAGAAAGCAATAAAAGCTATATATTAACACATACCAGTCACCACATCACTTTGTTTAATGGCCTCCTGCTGGCCAAGATTGTATACTCGGGGATAATCTGGCGTATGATGGGATGCAGTTGATTCCACTGCCTTCCCTTTCTGTGTCGCATAAGACGCAACTGCCTTTTTTCTGTTTCGACACTCCCGAGCAAAGTGGCCCACTTTGCCACAATTGTAACACGTGATAGGACCTCGTCCAGTAATCATTCTTGACATGGAAGATTGAGCTGGCCACGAAGGTCTATCTCTCTTTCTCCACCTGCCCAGCCCAGACTTTGTAGAGTCCGTTACTTTAAACTCTGGCTTCTTTACCTCCAAGCCCTTCTAAATTTGGACTCGCTTCATGTCCTTCTCCAAGGAACGAGCAGTGTTGACCAATGTCATAAAACCTTGCGTCATTGGCCCAGACAGAAGTAACCGCAGGTCATCCCATAGACCCTCATAAAACCGATTGGTCTTACGTTCTTCATCTGCAAATGTGGCGCCTAAGTAACGCCCCAAAATCATAAACTCGTGCAGATAGTCATCCACCATACTATCGCCTTGAGTCAATCGGTTGAACTGGTTCTCCATCTCAATTCGCTGAGAAGATGGGAGATACCTTGCCAAAAATAGCCTCGAAAATTACTCAAATGAGACATCCGCCAGTTGCCTTCCCACCAACTGGTGCAACTCCAACTCCTCCACCAAAGCTGCGCCTCCCTATCCAGAAGGAAGGTTGCTAAGGTGGCTTTCTTTCCTTCCTCTATTTCATTGGCTGTCAAGGTTTTTCTAACTCTCGAGAGCCAGTCCTTAGCCTGAGTTGGGGTTCCTGCTCGCGCAAATGTCGGAGGGTGGAAACTCAGAAAATGCTGTAGTTGTTGGTCCGAAGCTTGTCTTGCCCTCACTGGAATTAGTCTTTCGACCACCGGTTCAACTACAACAATCGGCACTGGGGACACCCGAGGGTAGGAGGTTGTGCAGGTATAGGCCTTCCGGGTTGTGCATTGAACATAGCGAATACTGCCTCGGCTACCAACCACACTGTCTTAGTAGAAGGAGGAGTAGGCACATCGACTGGTGCATTACTCGCAGTAGAGTGCGGGGGTCGAGATTGCCCCGCTCCACTCCTAATCGCCTATATATGTGCAACAGAACACAATTAGCGACTAACATGCAGCAAGAATCAACAAATGAACACTCAGGTTCCAACACGCTGCTATAAACACACATGTATTTCTTTCCTAAAGTGGACATTGCCTGGTAAATTAAATGATTTAACGGTAACGCACACACGTGCTCAGCACACCTTAAAAGAATTCGACCACGAATTCAGACGGAAAGGGAATAAGTCTCATAGCTGATACCAATTTGTAACACCCTCCCCGTCACATAGAATATAACTGTAGTTCTGGTCGGGACCCCACGCCATATTAAATGAACAGTAAAGAGAGTTAAGTAATTAGTAGTTAAATAGTTGCAAATAAAACCATCTCGACATGCACAGAGTCATACACAACGGAAGCATTTATTTAAGGTTAAACCAGATTATATTTTGTCCACTTGTTCATTAGTAACGAATATACATAACAATAATTACATATGAAATGTTTACATCAATAGTGGCATCCAAACATCGGCGCGCAGGCCGGCCACACATGAAAAGCAGTAAACAATATATTTTGGCCTTTGAGGGCCAGCATAGCACAACAGCTGGGGTTCCAACCCGCGATTTCCAGCTTATCTCGCCAGGACCTGTACAAACAATTCCATAACAACGTGGGAAAATAGGCAACCGGTCAGCTTTAGCTGACCAAAATATATAACGACACCACCCCATTCCCGGGGTGTTGGTACTCCATCCATGCAAGCAAGAGTTAGCAGCACATACATCTATATCTACAATCATCACCAACATAGGCACTTACAGCCTTACGCTTCGTGCTCTCATGGCACACTTTCGGCGTACTCCTCGAGTTACACCACCGATCTAAGTACTTTTCAACTTAGCAATACTATGAGCTTTACCGTCAAGGTCGTCATACCTTACGGTTCCTTTCCAAAAATTCCCTCAGTGAAACAGAGGAGCAACCTCATCAATGATTTGCTAAGGGACGGGTTCGGTTCAGCTTTTCCCATGATTATATCGTCGGGAAAATTAACTACTCGATGCGGGTACGGCTTCCCCTTGTGCCCGTTACTCGAAGCTAGTCTCTCTGGGCCCTTCTGGTTCTGTTGTGCACACCCTGTGCTGCACAGTCTTTGCAATTTGCTCACTAAAGCTACTTGAAGCTAGGCACTCCAGGTCCTTCCGCTTCTGCTGTGCACACCCAGTGCTACACAGTCTTTGCAATCTTCCCTTTGCTATGCTCAGCAATTGCGAGTCCATATCTTTCTGGTGCTTCGCCCTCTGCTATATCATGGAGTTTTCTCTGGTACGCAATAAGAAATAATCATCACCAATCTAGACCAACCTGTCCAGATGGGCATCACACATCATGCCTATGTCCATACTTTGATTCCGGACTCTATATGCAATTTCTATAGGGATATCCATATCGACCCACCGGAAGAACCGATCTACTAATTAGTGGAAATCTTCCCAATACTATGCTAACCAAAGGACTAACATGTCCAAAGATTTAGAAGGAGAGTCATTACCCTCGAAGCTCGTTTTGGTGCCATAGCTCCACATACAATCCAACTAGGCACGATAACAGCAAGTTCTCCTTGGATGTGAATTCAACACTCAAACTGAAGCATGGAGAAGGGTGCTAGGGGCTGGAAGTTCTTCTTCCTCCAATGCCTTCTCCTTTTCTTTTCTTGAAGAGAGAGAAAAACATAAGGAAAATGAAGAAAACATTCCCCCATGATAAGTAGTATTTATATAAGTTTTTAATAGAAGTTTTTGTAATTATTTAAAATGATTTTTTTCTTTTCATGTCAATTTTAGGTTATAAGTAGTTCTTCTTATAATTTTGATTCTAACTTAGCTTAGTTCCAATATTTGCAGAATTCTGGGAGAAATAGGTGAAATTTACAAGACACGCCCCAAGGTTACGCCCGTGACCAAGGGTCGTGTAACCTGAAGATCAAACCAGAGTTGATGTCGTGCTGGTTGAGCTAGCCCACAACAAGTCACGCCCCAGGTCACGACCATGACCCAAAGTCACGCCGGTGACCAAGGGGCGTATAAATTTAGAATCTTCCCAGCGGACTACCATCGAGAAGTCAACAAGAGTCACGCGCGTGACCCATATGTCACGGCCGTGACTTTCCTACATGATCTCTACACGCCGCCTCGCCGCAAAGAAGACCCACGCCGCATTAAATGAAGCCGTCCAAGTACACGCCCGCGACCCAAGTTACACGAGCGTGTAATGTCCAAATTTCTCCCACCGTCGCGTAAAGCCCACGCCACTGTCCCAGCCATGTAGAACAGTGATTACACGCCCCTAGGTCACGCCCATGACCAAGGGGCGTGTAACTTGAAAATTTTTCCTATAAATTCCAGGGATCTCCTTGAGTCCAGGGTTCGGAAAGTTTGAGAGGGGGAGGTGCTGCTAGAGCTGATAGTGAGTTTTTCATGTTCATATTCATGTCTTTTTATACTTTCAAGTTCTCCTTTTCATCTCATGCAATGTACTAGTTTTTCTTCCAACGCAATAGTTTAGTGATCTAGTAATTTTTCCTTGCCAATGTTGTAATTTTCCCTCAAGCTTGTACTCATTTTGGTATTAATAAAAATTAGTTTTACTCTCTTTATTTGTCTCCTTCTACCTTAGTCAATTTTCCTTATTATGCAAATTTATTTTTCTTCCTCTTCCCCCTCCACCATGAGTAACTAATTCTCATTAGTGCTAGATCGAAATGATCCGAGGATGAGATAATCAAGTTATGATTTCTTAAAGCTTTCTTTTTCCGTTTTTATAAAACACTTGAATTACCCTTGAATTTTAACTAGTGAGGCCATATTATCGATGTATGGTTTTCGCTTAAGTTTTCAAACTTAGTTAGCCGAGAGGCTCAAAGTATGAATCGATCACTCAAGGGTAACGAGAGTTGCACACACCCCTCGAGAGAGGATGATGTAAATCTCCCGGATTGGAGTCAAATAGCGGGGTTCACTTCGTAAAGCAAGTCTTAGGTAATCAATTATTGGATGAGAGTCTGGTTGATTTTTCCTAAACTTAGTTGGTCATTAACCTCGAGAGAGGCATGTTCGAGTTTCGGGAACCTCCACGGTCAAGTAGTTTAATTAAACGGAATTTGATTTATTTTCCTTTCGCTTGATTATTCTTAATCCAAGGTGACTTTTGATTGAGCACTAATCTCTTTCACCATCGTTTAATCCCTTCTTTTAGCTTGCAATTTGTCTCTATTTAGCTTGTAAAGCAAAACTCAAAAATCGTTTAGATAAGATAATAGTGACTTTCCTCGAAGTAGAAGTAATCAACGCACCCCGTGGAATACGACCTTGGTATTTCTAAATATCCTATACTATAGACGATAAGGTACACTTGCCTTTATAGGATATAGTTTTGGAGAAAATCTTTAACCATCTCACTTTGCAAAATCGTTAATTTATATATCAAGTTTTTGGCGCCATTGCCGGGGATTTTGCGTAGATATTTTGAAAAGAGGATAGCTATTCATTTTATCATGCTTCTTTTTATTTTATTTTGCTTTTCCTAAATTCCAAAAAAAAATATCTAGTTTTTGCTCTTTCTTTCTTTTCTTTTTCTCTTTAGTTTAATCTCTTTTCTATTTAAGTTTTTTTTCTCTCCCCTTCTTTGCTTTTTAGTGTATGACCCGAGGTAGCGCTTCGAATATTCCTTTTGATCCAGAGATCGAGCGAACCCTTTTGAGGTGTCGTTGTTCTCGTGATTAGGAAAATCAAGTAGAATTTGAAGAGTCGGTCGGGGATACTAACACAGCGAATATGGATCCTAATCTTAATCCTCCTAATCCTAACGCGCCAAATCCTAATGAGGCCGCGCAACGGAACATGTCCTATTATGCGCGACCGAATTTGGAAGGCACACAGTCGAGTATTGTTCGCCCCACGGTGGCGAACAATAATTTTGAGATCAAGTCCATCATCATACAAATTGTGCAACAATCGGTGACCTTCGATGGTCAACCGGACGAAGATCCAAATTCGCATATTTCTTACTTTCTTGAAATTTGCGATACTTTTAAAATTAATGGCGTCACCGATGACGCCATTCGATTGCGTCTTTTTTCCTTTTTCTTTGCGGTCTAAGGCCAAGCAGTGGCTGGGCTCCCTACCTAGGGGATCCATCACTACATGGGCCGAAATGGAAGAAAAATTTCTAAATAAATATTTCGCGCCTTCAAAGACCGCTAAATTGAGCACGGATATTGTGTCATTCATGCAAATCAACTCGGAGACTCTCTATGACACATGGGAGTTCTTCAAAGAGCTTTTGCGTCGATGCCCTCACCACGCACTTGCCACTTGTTAACAATTGCAAATATTTTATAATAGCTTAAATCTCCAAACGAGGCAATTGATTAATGCGGCCGACGGGGCGACGTTAAATAACAAAACCCCGGAGGCCGCTCAAGAGCTTTTCGAAGAGATGGCCACGAATGCGTACCAATGGAACATGCCTCGAGCGCGGCCTAACAAGCCAGCCAGAATTTTTGAAATAGACGCAAACGCAAATTTAGCTTTACAAGTTGAGCGCTTAACAAAACAAGTGGCAGAGATGTCTGCTTCCTCCGCCACTTCTCCTTGGGCTAATAATGTTTTAATTGAAGAGCAGGTTTACTACATGGGAAATATGCCTCGGCCTTCCTATAACCCGAACTCCATTCATATAACAACATATACAATGCGGGTTATAAGAATCATCCGAATTTCTCGTGGAGAAACCAAGGAAATGCTCAGCGTCTTATGAATCTAAATTAACCTCCCCCTAATCAACTTCTTAACTTAACTCCACCTCTAAATTTGATTTCTCAAAATTTTCGTCCTCCCGGTTTTCCACCGCAACAACACAAGCCCTCTTCGCTTGAAGAGGTCTTTGCAAAATATGTTTCTACAAATGAATCGAACATCTGGAACCTCACCAGATCAATCAAAAATTTAGAGAACCAAGTGGGCCAGCTAGCGAAGATGATCTCCGAGCATCAGCAAGGAGCACTACCGGGAATACGGAGCAAAATCCAAAGGAGAGCGCGAACGCGATTACACTCCGAAGCGGGAAGGAGGTGGTTTCAAAATAGGACAAACCCAAGGTAACTTCCTCTCCTCCTCCTACTCTTAATTTATCTTCGAATTTGCCCGCTACGTTAGCTCCACGCACTTCTGCTTCTAATATTCCGTATCTGTCTAAATTTAAAAGCGAGTGCGCTGAAAAAAATTATAAAAGTTTTTTAGATATTTTAAAGCAAATTCATATTAATGTACCCTTCTGCGAGGCTATCTCTCAAATGCCTAAATATGCGAAATATCTTAAGGAGTTGCTCTCCAATAAAAAAAATTAGATGATATTTCGCATATTTCTTTAAACGCAGAATGCTCCGCGGTTGTACTCAACAAACTGCCTCAAAAAGCAAATGACCTGGGACGGTTTTCCATCCCGTGTTTATTTGGCAATTCGTTAGTAAAACACGCCTTAGAGGATCTTGGAGCAAGCATCAATCTCATGCCATTTTCATTATTCAAAAAGCTAGGTCTAGGAAATCTAAGCCCCACTCGAATGAGTATTCAATTAGCGGATCGTTCTTTAAAATATCCGGAAGGAATAGTGGAGTACGTGCTCGTCAAGATTGACAAGTTCATCTTCCCGTTAAACTTTGTCATTCTTTACATCGAAGAGGATGCCGATGTACCCCTCATACTCGGCCGCCCCTTCCTTGCCACCTCCCGCGCTATTATAGACATAAGTAACGGAAAGCTCCTCCTACGGGTTGGAGACGATGAAGTTACTTTCGTCATGAATTCCTCGATGCAGAACACATTAGAAAACGACGATTCATGTTTTTACCTGGAAGAGTGTTGTGAGTTCGATTCATCCCCCGAGTTAGTCTCATCGGCAAGTAGTGATTCCGATCTCGTCGAGCTCTTTTATCTTGAAGAAGAAGTCTCTCACCCCACACCACCCGAACCATTATTTCTAAAAAAATTAAAAATTAAAACTTCTTATGAAGAGCCACCCGTATTTGATTTAAAGCAACTCCCCCCTCACCTTAAATATTTATTTTTAGAAAAAGAGTCTAAGCTACCCGTCATCGTTTCATCCGAACTTAGCAACTCAGAAATTTCTGAGTTGACTATTGTCTTAAGCAAGCACCGCCACGCAAATGCGTGGAAAATTTCGGATATTAAGGGAATAAACCCTTCCTTCTGCACTCATAAAATCTTTCTCGAAGATAATTCCTGCAACTCTGTCCAGCCTCAACGACGACTAAACCCGAATATGAAAGAAGTCGTTAAGGCCAAAGTTATTAAACTATTGGACGCGGGAATCATCTACCTGATATCGGATAGTACTTGGGTTAGCCCAGTACAAGTCGTACCGAAGAAAGGCGGCGTTACGGTAGTTGCAAACGAGAATAACGAATTAATCCCAACCCGTACCGTTACGGGTTGGCGGATGTACATCTATTATCGAAAACTAAATGATCTCACCCGTAAGGATCACTTCCCTCTACCTTTTATCGATCAAATCTTAGAGCGCCTTTCAGGTCACTCCTACTACTGTTTTCTCGATGGTTTGTCAGGATATTTCCAAATCCCAATTTCGCCCGACGACCAAGAGAAAACCACTTTCACTTGTCCCTTTGGCACCTTCGCTTATCAAAGGATGCCATTTGGTCATATTTGACAAGTTAGTATAGGAGGTGATGGAAGTGTTCATGGATGACTTCTCCGTGTTTGGAAACTCATTTAAAAATTATTTACAAAATCTAGAGCGCGTGCTGCAACGATGTGAGGAAACGAATTTAGCGCTTAATTGGGAGAGATGTCAATTTATGGTCAAAGAAGGATTAGTCCTTGGCCATAAAATTTTGGGCAAGGGGATCGAGGTCGATAGGGCCAAGATCGAAGTAATTGAAAAACTCCCCCCTCCAACAAACGTAAAAGCTATTAGTAGTTTCCTAGGCCACGCGGGGTTTTATCGGCGCTTTTTACAAAAATTTTCCAAAATCACAAAGCCGTTAACCCATCTTCTCGAAAAAGAATCCTCCTTTATTTTTAACGATGAATGCCATTTGGCCTTTAAACTTATCAAAGAGAAACTTATAAACTCCCCGATTCTAGTCGCGCTAGATTGGTCGCTCCCTTTTGAAATCATGTGCGACACGAGTGATATTGTGGTTGGTGCCGTTTTAAGCCAACAGGTGAGTAAATATTTCCACCCGATTTATTATGTGAGCAAAACACTCACATCGGCACAAGCGAATTACACCACTACCGAGGAGGAGCTTCTAGCGATTGTTTTTTCCTTCAATAAGTTTAGGTCGTATATCACTCTCTCAAAAGTTATCGTCTTCATGGATCACTCCGCTCTTAGATATCTTTTAAGTAAATTGGACGCCAAGCCTCGTCTTTTGCGATGGATCCTCCTCTTGCAGGATTTTTATTTAGAGATCCGGGACAAAAGGGGAGCCGAAAACCTGGCGGTCGATCATCTTTCCCTCTTAGAAAACCCCGCCTCGGAAGCATTAATAGAAGCCGATATTAATGATAAATTTCCTGAAGAGCGCCTCCTTGCTCTCAAAAATATTAATTCATCTTCTACCCCCTGGTTTGCGGATTTGGCTAACTATTTAGTATCCTGGGTCCTGCCAAATGAACTCTCGAGTCAGCAAAAGAAGAAATTCTTTTCTGATTTAAAGAATTACTTTTGTTAGGACCCCTTTTTATTCTGTGTGTGCACAGACCAGGTAGTGAGAAGATGCGTCTCGAGTGAGGAAGGTCTTAAAATTTACGGCGTTGTCATGAGGGATCAACCGGTGGTCATTATCATTCGAACCGAACCGCGAGGAAGGTGCTAGAGGTGGGCTTTTATTGGCCTACGCTCTTCAAAGATGCTCACACCCTTGTGAGTACTTGCGACAGCTGCCAGCGGTCGGGGAACATCTCCCGCCGGGATGAGATGCCCCAAAACATTTTCTTAGAATGCGAAATTTTTGATCTTTGGTGTATTGATTTTGTAGGTCCTCTCCCTCCATCTTTTTCAAATAAATATATTCTCATTGCGGTCGACTACGTGTCGAGGTGGGAGGAAGCGCAAGCTCTCCCCACCAACAATGCGCGAGTCATCGTTAACTTCTTAAAAATATTATTTTCTCGATTTGGCACGCTGTGCGCTATAGTGAGTGATCGGGGCACCCATTTTTGCAATAGTCAATTTACAAAAATCTTAGCAAAATATGGTGTCAGGCACAAATTATCCACTGCATATCACCCACAAACGAGCGGCCAAGTCGAAGTTGTTAATCGAGAATTAAAGCGGATTTTAGAAAAAACCGTTTCTATTAATCGGAAGGATTGGGCAGTAAAGCTCGATGATGCGCTATAGGCTTATCAAACGACGTACAAGACTGCTATCGGTTGTACACCATATCAAATGGTCTATGGCAAGGCTTGCCACCTTCCGGTCTAATTAGAACACCGCGCATTTTGGGCGCTTAAATTTTTAAATCTCGATTCTACATTAGCGGCCGAACAAAGAAAATTTCAAGTGAACGAATGAGATGAATGGCGGGCGAATGCGTATGAAAGTAATAAATTATGAAAGGTCAATTGATATGCCTCTGATACCAATTGAAAGTTCAATTGATTATCAGTTGAAGGTGATTAATATAATCAACCTTGCTTTGATACCAATTGAAAGGGAGTTTAGTTCTTAATATCTTTTTAGGTTGTTTCAAAATAATGATATATATATATATATACGTGTAGTGCTGAGTGTGTAATAACAACAAACACTAAGAGGGCAAAGCACAAGCACAACAACAAGAACAAAATGCAAAGTAAACCAGAAGACACCAAGAGCTATAGTAGTTCTCCAATCAACCTGGGTACATCTACTCTTCTACCCACTGGTAGGAATCCACTACGATTTTTGATCAGGTGTCCTAGCACCAATGAGCTTTTGATAAGGTGCCCAAAAACTAAACAGGATTTTTTGATCAGGTGTCTTGCCACCAATGGGTAAACTTTTGAAGGGAGTTTTAACCCTGTACAAGATGGGGTATGAAGGAGAAAAGATATATTGTTCTTCTCTTGTGCTGAGAAGACTATTGATGATCCTGATGGGTTGTTGAGATTGGATCTTTGATGATGTTGAAGAGCTCCCCCTGTCTGATATGAAATTGATGACATCTTGTGGAGGCTTCTTCTCTTGATTGTAAATACTCTTCTTCTTTTGCAGTTAAGATCCTGAGCAAATGATATAGATTGGTGTCTCAGGATGGATATGATCTGCAAAGAAGAGTTAGCAAAAAGAAGATAAATAATATATTAGATCTGCTTCTTCTTTTTTCTCCTCTATTTTTCTCTTCCTAGTTCTTCCTATTCTCTTGTCTTGTTCTATCTTATTTGTTCTATCTTGTTTTCTTCTCTGCTCTTCTCTTTGTATATATTCTGAAAAAAACTTCTGGGCTGATTTGAATTCTTGCCCGACAAGGAAGGATATTAAATTTCTTCAATTTCCTAGATTCCTCGAGCAGACAAATTGCCGTCTTTCGCTTATCTGCAATGGCTATATTATTTAATGCTGCAACGGCTATAATGTTAATTTATAAAGGCAGCAATATATAAATAGAAATGATTAAAATATTGCTTTAATCAGATATAAGAATATTAGTTGAACTGAGAATATCAATTTATAAAGCTGGGAGAAATTCATTGAGCTCAGCTTCAAGTTCGTCGATCTGAACATTTGATTCATCGTTCTGAGCTTCTGTTGAAGATTCATCGAACGCATCTTTTTGTCGACCGCTGAGACGGGCTGGATCGTCGACCGCTGAGATATTGAGCTGTTCGTCGAACGCAGACTTGAGTTCGTCGAACGCATCTTTTCATCGAGCGCTGAGACGGGCTGGATCGTCGACTACTAAGATATTGAGCTGTTCGTCAAATGCAGACTTGAGTTTGTCGAACGCAACTTTTCGTCGACTTCTGAGACGGGGTCTGTTCGTCGACCGCTGAGACAATCTGTTCGTTGACCACTGAGCCGCTGAGACGGGATCGTCGACCGCTGAGATAACTGGAATTCGTGGAGCGTAGAATGAACATAATTCGTTGAGCGCAGAGCGCCGTTCGTCGAATGCCGATAGCCGTTCATCGAACAAAGAGAACATATATAATTTTTATCTTTCTCTTATTTTCTCAGCCTATTAATTATATATATTTTCAGCCTTCTATCATAATGGGATTTGATCTAAGTTATAAGATGAGTTATGATAGAAACTTAGACATTGAAAATGGATCCTAACTCAAATCAAACTAAGGTTCCAACAATCTCCCCCTATTTGAGTTGGGATCCTAATCCAAATTAAGACTAGGTTCTAACAATCTCCCCCTATTTGGTTTAGGATACCTAAGCATAAAAAGTCTTGAATAACTTAAGGCTTAAGGGTCAGAGATCATTGAAAAATATTTAACTATAAATTATATTATTTCTTCTTCTTTTAAAATACATTTAAGTAATTTCTGATTTCCTAGATTTTGATTTAAATGGGATTTTATTGATATGAATTGCTACAGCTGTTATTGGATTCTAAGGATTTTTTTTTAATCAGAAAAACATTACCTGATACCTTCTTTTTATAGAATCCCCTTAATCAGAAGAGACTCACACTTAGTGCACTGATCATTACTGATATATGCAATCTGAGTAGAATGCTCAACATGATTTTGGAGAAAATCTGTAAGAATGTGAAGTTATCTGACTTTGTTTTTAAGATAGATAAATTTAAATGAATCTTATAATTGCTGTTTAATTATAAAAGTTTTAAAATAGATAAAAACAAATGCCTTATAATTAGATATATTGGCCTTTTTATCTCATTAAAATATAAATTTGAAAAATTATTTTGATTTTGCTGAACATAAAATATCTCTTTCTTCTTAAAAGATTGTTCAAATTTATTTTTCAATGAAATATTTTGTTCCTCTGATATTTTTAAAACTTGTTGAAGTTTGTTATATTCAGAAGTCAATTTATTTATTTTTAACTCATTTCTGATTTCATTTTCACATTTTATTAAACCTATACTTGGAGTTATAGAATCTGATTTGATTTGTCCTGAAGTAAAGTTAGGAGTTGAAGTTACCTCAGTTACCTTTTCTGATTCAGATTCAGATTCTGCATCTGAGTAGTGGTTTAAGCCATATATGGCCAACATGCAGAATCTTCTGGCCTTTTGTTCTTCCTCTTCTTCTTCTTCACTTAGACTAGATGATGGTTCTGCATCAAAAATATAGTTAGTGGAAGAAGTGAAAGAAGATTCATTTACCATCTTTGAGAGGGAGTTCCAGATGCCCCTTGCTGAAGTGCAATCAGCAACTCTTTGAAGAATATCTTTTGACATTGATTGAGCCAATATGTCCATGGCCTTTGCATCAGCACTTTTCAGCTTCTCTTGATCATCTGTTGAAGAAGTTGAAGATGGAGGTCCTGTCAAAATAGAGTTGTAAATATCTTCATCTATGGCATTCATATATAATTTAATTCTAACTTGCCATAAGGAAAATCTATCCAAATTACAGATTGGTGGATTTGAAAATTCTACTTGTGCCATTAGATTTTAGTAAAACCAATTTTTTTTTAAAACATTAAGAACTAAATGATCTTTATGATTCAGGTGTTAGCCTGTATAAATAATTAACTACCCTCTGATACCAATTGAAAGGTCAATTGATATGTCTCTGATACAAATTGAAAGTTCAATTGATTATCAGTTGAAGGTGATTAATATAATCAACCTTGCTTTGATACCAATTGAAAGGGAGTTTAGTTCTTAATATCTTTTTAGGTTGTTTCAAAATAATGATATATATATATGTAGTGTTGAGTGTGTAATAACAACAAACACTAAGAGAGCAAAGCACAAGCATAGCAACAAGAACAAAATGCAAAGCAAACCAGAAGACACCAAGAGCTATAGTAGTTCCCCAATCAACCTGGGTACATCTACTCTTCTAACCACTGGTAGGAATCCACTAGGATTTTTGATCAGGTGTCCTAGCACCAATGAGCTTTTGATAAGGTGTCCAAAAACCAAACAGGATTTTTTGATCAGGTGTCTTGCCACCAATGGGTAAACTTTTGAAGGGAGTTTTAACCCTGTACAAGATGGGGTAAGAAGGAGAAAAGATATACTATTCTTCTCTTGTGCTGAGAAGACTCTTGATGATCCTGATGGGTTATTGAGATTAGATCTTTGATGATGTTGAAGAGCTCCCCCTGTCGGATATGAAATTGATGACAGCTTGTGGAGGCTTCTTCTCTTAATTGTAAATACTCTTCTTCTTTTATAGTTAAGATCCTGAGCAAATGATATTGATTGGTGTCTCAGGATGGATATGATCTGCAAAGAACAGTAAGCAAAAAGAAGATAAATATATATTAGATCTGCTTCTTGTTTCTGCTCCTCTGTTTTTCTCTTCCTGGTTCTTCCTATTCTCTTGTCTTGTTCTATCTTATTTGTTCTATCTTGTTTTCTTCTCTGCTCTTCTCTTTGTATATATTCTGGAGAAAACTTCTGGGCTGATTTGAATTCTTGCCCGACAAGGAAGGATATAATATCTCTTTAATTTCCTAGATTCCTCGAGCAGACAAATTGGCGTCTTTAGCTTATCTGCAACGGCTATATTATTTAATGCTGCAATGGCTATAATGTTAATTTATAAAGGCAGCAATATATAAATGGAAATGATTAAAATATTGCTTTAATCAGATATAAGAATATTAGTCGAACTGAGAATATCCATTGATAAAGCTGGGAGAAATTCGTCAAGCTCAGCTTCAAGTTCGTCGATCTGAATATTTGATTCGTCGTTTTGAGCTTCTGTTGAAGATTCGTCGAACACAGACTTGAGTTCGTCGAACGCATCTTTTCGTCGACCGCTGAGACGGGCTGGATCGTCGACCGCTGAGACGGGCTGGATCGTCGACCGCTGAGATATTGAGCTGTTCATCGAACGTAGACTTGAGTTCGTCGAATGCATCTTTTCGCCGAGCGCTGAGACGGGCTGGATCGTCGGCCACTGAGATATTGAGCTGTTCGTTGAACGCAGACTTGAGTTCATCGAATGCAACTTTTTGTCGACCGCTGAGACGGGGTCTGTTCGTCGACCGCTGAGACAATCTGTTCGTCGAGCACTGAGCCGCTGAGACGGGATCGTCGACCACTGAGATAGCTGGAATTCGTCGAGCGCAGAATGAACATAATTCATCGAGCGCAGAGCGCCGTTCGTCAAACGCCGATAGCCATTCGTCGAACGCAGAGAACATATATAATAATTATCTTTCTCTTATTTTCTCAGCCTATTAATTATATATATTTTCAGTCTTCTATCTTAATGGGATTTGATCTAAGTTATAAGATGTGTTATAATAGAAACTTAGACATTGAAGATGGATCCTAACTCAAATCAAAACTAAGGTTCCAACAAATTATATAAGGAGCGAACAAAGTTTTATCACGAAAAGCATATAAAATTTCTGAAAACTTTTTCGCCGGGCGATCTCGTCCTCCTTTATAATTCTCGCCTTTGCCTTTTTCTGGGAAAATTAAAATCCCAATGGACCAGACCCTTTATTGTTAAAGAGGTTTGGTCCTATGGGACAATCCTACTTTCCCACCCGAAAAAAAGTTCCTTCAAAGTAAATGGGCACCGCCTTGAGTTATATCTTCCGGGAGAGCTAGCTAATGAGAAGAGTGAATCATTATCTTTTCATCCTATAATATGATCGGCAAGTGGGTCAAGCTACGCGACCTTAAACAAAGTGCTTTTGGGAGGCACCCCAAAGTTATCTTTTTATTATTGTCTTGTTTTTTTTTCTTCTTTAACATATTTTGTAGGTAATCGCCGCTTCCCCACGAAAGCTTCAAAAAAATCAGGGAAGCTCTTTTTCCTTTTCTTTTTTCCTTGCATTTCTTTATTTGCTTCTTTTTCTTTTCTTTTATACTTAGTTTTAAACATTGGGGACAATGTTTAACTTTAAGTATGGGGGTGTAAATATTTCTTTGTAAATAGTTTTTTTTTATTAGAAAATTTTCAAAAAAAAATATTTTCTTATGTTTTCTTCTATTTTAAGCACTTGTAAAACCCAAAAACTAAGAAAAAAAATTAGAAATTCGAAAATTTAAATCTTGGAAATGGACGTTTGGGATATCATCCCATCACACCTCCTAGTACCATGAGAACCCTTCACGAGGTATACCTCGGGAAGTCAAGGAATTAACAAAAAATGTTAGTTTTAAAACTAGTTTCCTTTCTTATATTATCAAAAAAAATTAAAAAAAGAAAGATAATATTCAAAAATTCCCAAAAAAAAAGATAATATCAAAATTTCCAAAAATCCTTATACCCCTTCTACTTGTTGTTTTGTGATTTCTTAGAAATCTAATGAGAATGTTTATAAGCATTTTTAGGTTTTTAATTAGCTAAAATTTTGTTTATCATAGTTTGTTAATTTTAAATTTTAGGTAATCTTGTTTTAAGAACCATCTTATGGTTTGAGTTTGATTAGAGATTTTTTTTGTTGGCATGACTTCTCTTTTTATCTTTAAATGGCTTCATTTGGTAGTAAATTTGCTAAACCACTTTAGATTTCAATTATATTTTCTTCTAGCTTTTTAGATCTTAGGAAATTTAAATTTTCTAGAATTTGCTCTCAATATAATTTAATTTATAAACTAGAAATTTTTCTTACCCTACCCCTTTGATGGCATAAAAAAGTATTTTAAAAGATCATAAGCATTGGAATAAGAGGATAAAATTCATTATTCCCTAAACATATGCACCCAAAATCATTTAAAAGATTATATGGCATGGAGTAAGAGGATAAACTTCATTACTCCTAAACATATACATTTTGGGATTATTTGAAGAGAATTTTAAAAGATTATATGCATGGGAATAAGAGAATAAAATTCATTATTCCCTAAACATATACAAAAAAAATAGAGGTGAGAGGATAAAATTCATCACCTCAAATAAAAAATCTCTTCTTATGCCAAGCTTGGTAAACCCCCCCTTAGCCAATATCTTTGATCTAGGTTTAACTTAAGTTATGGAGAGAGCAATATTTAGTAGCTTACTTTTCCTTAAGTTTCTTTTAAGATAGAGTTCTTATAATTTTAATTTAATCTAGTTTTATAATTTCTACAATTTTGGTAAGCTAATTAATTATCTTGAGAATTCCTTGCCTAAACAATTTTCTCTCTTTTCAAATCATCATCATAATTTAGGACATAACTCCTCCT
Source organism: Dactylorhiza incarnata (assembly GCA_033032865.1). Lineage (NCBI taxonomy): Eukaryota > Viridiplantae > Streptophyta > Magnoliopsida > Asparagales > Orchidaceae > Dactylorhiza > Dactylorhiza incarnata. The sequence goes on along the minus strand of JAWHQI010000010.1, from coordinate 9,378,521 downwards.
AGAATTTATTCTTAACTTAACTTTTGGTTTAATAAAATTTTAGTTTGAAATTAAAAATTTTATGGATGTCTTATATATTATGTCTCACACTTTTGCTCTGGAATAGCAAAACCTCAAGTATGGGGGTATTTGATAAGTAGTATTTAGATAAGTTTTTAATAGAAGTTTTTGTAATTATTTAAAATGAATTTTTCCTTTTCATGTCAATTTTAGGTTATCAGTAGTTCTTTTTGTAATTTTGATTCTAACATAGCTTAATTCCAATATTTGCAGAATTCTGGGAGAAATAGGTGAAATTTACAAGACACGCCCCAAGGTCACGCCCGTGACCAAGGGGCGTGTAACCTGAAGATCAAACCAGAGTCGATGTCGCGCTGCTTGAGCTAGCCCACAACAAGTCATGCCACAGGTCACGCCCGTGACCCAAAGTCACGCCCGTGACCAAGGGGCGTGTAAATTTAGAATCTTCCCAGTGGACTGTCGTCGAGATGTGGAGTTGCCGTCGAGAAGTCAACAAGAGTCACACCCGTGACCCATATGTCACGGCCGTGACTTTCCCACCTGATATCTGCACGCCGCCGCGCCGCAAAGAAGACGCACGCCGCATTAAATGAAGTCGTCCAAGTACACGCCCGTGACCCAAGTTACACGGGCGTGTAATGTCCGAATTTCTCCTGCCATCACGCAAAGCCCATGCCACTGTCCCAGCCGTGCAGAACAGTGATTACACGCCCCTAGGTCACGCCCGTGACCAAGGGGCATGTAACTTAAAATTTTTCCTATAAATTCCAGGGCTCTCCTTGAGTCCAGGGTTCAGAAATTTTGAGAGGGGGAGGTGCTGCTAGAGCTGATAGTGAGTTTTTCATGTTCATATTCGTGTCTTTTTATACTTTCAAGTTATCCTTTTCATCTCATGCAATGTGCTAGTTTTCTTCCAACGCAATAGTTTAGTGATCTAGTAATTTTTCCTTGCCAATGTTGTAATTTTCCTTCAAGCTTGTACTCGTTTTGGTATCAATAAAAATTAGTTTTACTCTCTTTATTTGTCTCCTTCTACCTTAGTCAATTTTCCTTATTATGCAATTTTATTTTTCTTCCTCCTCCCCCTCCACCATGAGTAACTAATTCTCATTAGTGCTCGATCGAAATGATTCGAGTATGAGATAATCAAGTTATGATTTCTTAAATCTTTCTTTTTCCGATTTTATAAAACACTTGAGTTACCCTTGAATTTTAACTAGTGAGGCCATATTATCGATGTATGGTTTTCGCTTAAGTTTTCATACTTAGTTAGCCGAGAGGCTCAAAGTATGAATTGATCACTCAAGGGTAAAGAGAGTTGCACGCACCCCTCGAGAGAGGATGACGTAAATCTCCCGGATTGGAGTCAAATCCAATAGCGGGGTTCACTTCGTAAAGCAAGTTTTAGGTAATCAATTATAGGACGAGAGTCCGGTGGATTTTTCCTAAACTTAGTTGGGCATTAACCTCGCAAAAGGCATGTTCGAGCTTCGGGAACCTCCACGGTCAAGTAGTTTAATTAAACGGAATTAGATTTATTTTCTTTTCGCTTGATTATTCTTAATCCAAGGTGACTTTTGATTGAGCACTAATCTCTTTCACTATCATTTAATCCCTTCTTTTAGCTTGCAATTTGTCTCTATTTAGCTAGTAAAGCAAAACTCAAAAATCGTTTAGATAAGATAATAGTGACTTTCCTCGAAGTAGAAGTAATCAACGCACCCCGTGGAATATGACCTTGGTATTTCTAAATATCCTATACTATAGACGATAAGGTACACATGCCTTTATCAGATATAGTTTTGGAGAAAATCTTTAACCATCTCACTTTGCAAAATCGTAAATTTATATATCACCCCTCCTTCAGCTTTATCCTCCATGGGACCAAACTCAACCATTAGATCCTTATTCTAATCAGGAATGGACAACTGTAATTCAAACTGACAAAATTGGACGTCAAAGCTACCGCCCAGGCGCTAGCCTTGAAGCAACAGATCTGATCTTATCCAACACCGCTTAAGGATTCGTTGAGAGACCTATCGTCGACGCTAGTGCTCCCGCCTGCGCTAGCGCTCGTCGAGTCGATTCGTGATCTCGACGACTCATCGTAATACATTCGTCGTGATACTAATTCATCGTGATAGCTACCATCGGCGCTAGCACTACCACCGGTGCTAGCACTCGACGAACCATCTCGACAATTCGATGACTCGTGTTGGAGTTGGGGAACACTTCTGGTCAGTGTTTGTCGAACGACGTTCGACGAACGGAGAAGGGTTCGTCGAACTCCGCCTACACTTGACGATCTGAAAAGGGTTCGTTGAACGGCGTTCGACGAACAGAGAAGGGTTCGTCAAACTCCGCCTGCGTTCGACGAACAGGACCTTGATTACTCCCTTCTCTGCAGCTCGTCGATCGGGAGAGGCCTGCGTTCGATGCACGATGCCTACGCTCGATGCCTGCATTCGATGCTCGATACCTATGCTCGACGTCTGCGCTCGACGCCTGCGCTCGACACCTGTGTTCGACGCTCGACGCCTGCGCTCGACTCCTGTGTTTAACGATCGATGCCTGTGTTCGACGCTCGACGCCGGGTGTTCATGCTGTCTCAACAGGTTCCGTCTCAGTGGATGTTATTGAACCGTCTCAGCGGTTGTTTGGTCTGAGCCCGGTTTGGCACCCTATTTAAAGGGTGCATAACCCTGGTTTAGGGTTAAGGTCATTAATCCCAAGAGAGTGCAATTGTGTTTTTTGCGCTGTGTTCCTTGGCGGCGGTTCCTCTGTTCTTGTCTGAAGAGGGTTAAGTGAGGTAGGATTGTATTTGATCCTTGTAACTTTGTAAGCTGTAATCCGTCTTGGTGAATAGAACAAAGAGAAGAGGAAGGGGAGAGGGGACGTAGCCGAGATTGGGGTGAACCTATGTACATCTGTGTGTCTTCTGTGTTTTGCTGTGTTTTGTGTTTGATTTCTTTCGAATTTCTCGTCTCGACACACCCTATTTTTCTTTACATTTGGTATCAAAGCGAGGTTCTTGATCCTGGAAATGGGTTCTGGCGGCGTGCGGATCGAGATTGAAAAGTTTGACGGAAGTCGATTTGATCTATGGAAGATGAAGATGGAAGATATGTTGATTGATCGAGATCTATGGTCTGCGATCGACGATGATCCTCCCGTTCCTAAGGTTGCAGAGAAGGATGCGAGCGCATCGAAGGGAAAATCTGCAGAGGCGACTACAGATGTTGCAGCGGAGGCTGCGGCCTGGACGAAAACCGATCGGAACGCTAAGGGCCTGATCCGGTTATTCCTAGCAGATTCAATCTTGACTAACGTCATGGAGGAGACTTCAGCACGAAGTCTGTGGCGTAAGTTGGAATCCCTCTACCAGTGCAAGTCCCTGGTAAACAAATTGCTATTGAGGATGAAGTGGTATAAACTTCAGATGCATGAGGGCAATTCGTTTTCAGAGCACTTGACTCAATTCAATACCATTGTGAGTCAGTTAATCTTGATTGGTGAGAAGATCTCGGATGAGGATAGAGCCATCATCTTGTTGTGCTCGCTGCCGGATTCATGGGACAATCTGATTATCGTGATTGGGGGAGTGGAGACAAGGAACTATCATATGATACTATATGTGCAGCTCTTTTATCTGAGGAGACCGAGAGAGGAGGTTCTGAGGCGACAAGCAAAGGTGCTTTGAGTGTATCTAGATCCCGTCCTCAATGAAGGGAGACAAGCATGGTGGATATCGAGATAAGTCTCAAGGTAGATCCAAGAGCCAGGAGAGGGAGAAGAGGGAGAAGAGTAAGAAGCCCGCTCGGTGCTGGAAGTGCAATGATACTGGTCATGTGAAGTCTCAATGTCCGAATAAGGCCGTTCAGAACAAGGAGACACCGACAACTTCTGGTACGAAGAAGGAGGGCGACGGCGGTGACATGTACATTGCTGCCGCGTGCGTTGCTCAGAGAGATTCTGATATGTGGTATGTAGACACAGGAGCATCATACCACATGACCCCTCATAGGCACTGGTTCTGTGAGTATGAGAGGTTTGATGGTGGAGATGTCATGCTGGGTGATGATTCTGCTGTGCAGATTATTGGGCGTGGCAAGGTGATGTTGAAGTTGTCTAATGGGACCACAAGGTCTCTTCCAAATGTGATGCACATTCCTGGGATAAGAAGGAATTTAATCTCGGTGGGTTCCATGGCGGATGCAGGAGTGCACTTCAACTGTGACAAGCAATCTTGCAAGATGTCAAGGGGGGCAATGGTGATTGCCAGTGGAGTGAGACATGGAACACTGTATACTCTGCTTGCTGATACAGTGGTTCCAAGTGGGGCTCTTATCTCTGAGAGCTAGGAGGTTGACCAGGAAGAGGTGTCCAGACTCTGGCATCATCGTCTTGGGCATATCAGTGAGAAGGGGATGTCGGTCATGGCATCTGGTCAAATGGTGGAAGGGGTGCGGAGTGCTCCACAAGCCTTGGGTTCTGTGAATATTGCCTGCTTGGCTAACAGACCAGAGTAAGCTTTTGTGGGATGGGCACGAGGGCAACTGAAGTGCTGGAGTTGATACACATTGATGTGTTTGGGCCAACTCTAGCTCCATCTCTAGGCGGCGCAATGTACTATGTGTCCTTGACTGATGACCTCTCACGTTACTCCTGGATCTATTTTCTCAGGTCCAAGTCAGAGGTTCTAGACATGTTTAAGGAATTTAAGAACCTGGTGGAGAACCAGTTGGAGAGAAAGGTGAAGGTCCTCCGTTCTGACAATGGAGGGGAGTATTGCTCTGATGCTTTTGAGAGGTACTGTACTGAGTAGGGGATTGCATGGCAGAAGACCACCCCGTACACTCCAGAGCAGAATAGAGTGTCGGAGAGGCTACACAGGACCTTGATGGAGAAGGCCAGGTGCATGCTCAGTTGGGCAGGTTTGGGGAAGGAGTTTTGGGCTGAAGTAGTGGCGACTGCAAACTACCTAAAGAACATGTCCCCTACATCTGCTGTGGAGGGATGTACACCCTTTGAATCCATCTTCAAGAGAAAGCCAAATTTGGCCTATGCTCGTGTGTTTGGGTGTTATGCATATGTTCACATTCCAAAGGAGAAGAGGGGGGAGCTTGATGTTAAATCTGAGAAGTGCATCTTTGTGGGGTACAAAGATGGCATAAAAGGGTACAAGCTTTGGAACCCTGTGACCAGGACTGTAACATTCAGCAAGGATGTGGTGTTTCATGAAACCATTCCACAGGCAGTCACACAAGCTGAGAAGGCCAAAGAAGCAGAGAAAGAGACAATGGTGGTGGAAGGAAGCTTTGAGAAAGGAGCTAATACTATTGGGGCTGTATCTGATTCTGAATCAGATGATTTGGAGGTGGTGAGAAGTGCTGATTAGTCAGAAGATGAAGCTGAGGAAATTCCACTTCTGAGGAGATCGACAAGGGAAAGAAGGGCACCAGTGAGATATCCCCAATGTGCACTGGCTGCATAATGTTGCCTAATTATGCTTAGTGAAGATCCAGCCTCTGCCAGTGATGCTAGATCAAGGGATGATTCAAATCAGTGGGAGCTAGCCATGGTGGATGAAATGGAGTCTCTGAGGAAGAACCGGACTTGGTGTCTCTGTAAGCTTCCAAAGGGGAGGAAGTGTAACGGCCCAGGCCCATCTAGTCCTGGAGCCGTTAAGCGCCGGCCCGACAAGTCCGAGCGCCCGGGCTGCAGCCCACTTAGCACACCCCAACCCTTCTCTGAGCCTGTTTCTCAGCTACAGCGGGGTGTTGGTAGCGGGGATCGAAGACCCGACCTACCCTTGATGAGCCTCTTCAAACAGGACTCATGCAGCTCAGTTGGTGATGAGTCCTGTTTGAAGAGGCTCATCAAGGGTAGGTCGGGTCTTCGATCCCCACTACCAACACCCCGCTGTAGTTGAGAAACAGGCTCAGAGAAGGGTTGGGGTGTGCTAAGCGGGCTGCAGCCCGGGCGCTCGGACTTGTCGGGCCAGCGCTTAACGGCTCCAGGACTAGATGGGCCTGGGCCGTTACAGGAAGGCCATTGGAAGCAAATGGGTCTTCAAGCAGAAGGTGAAGGGTGATGGCACTGTGGAGAAATACAAGGCACGGTTGGTTTCAAAGGGATTCTCCCAGGTCGAAGGTGTTGATTATGATGAGATCTTCTCACCGGTAGCCAAGATGACGTCGATCAGATTGGTACTCTCTATTGCGGCAGCGCATGATTTAGAGATCGAGCAGATGGATGTGAATACGACGTTTCTTCACGGTGATCTGGAGGAGGAGATATACATGAAGCAGCCGGAAGGATTCGAAGCCAAGGGCAAGGAGGACCAGGTCTGCAGGCTGAAGAAGTCCCTTTATGGACTAGAGCAATCTCCGAGGATGTGGTACCAGAAATTCGACACCTACATGCTGGAGTTAGGTTTTGAAAGATCGAATTCGGACCACTATGTGTACATCAAGAGAAAGGGAGAGCAGTTCATCTTCCTGACACTCTATGTTAATGATATGCTACTGGTGGGCAATAGTGTCAGGATGATCCAACATGTGAAGAAGCTGCTCTCAGCCAAATTCGAGATGAAGGATTTGGGGCCAGCAAGTGTCATCTTGGGAATGCAGATTTCCAGGGATCGAAGTAAGAAGAAGCTTTGGTTGGAGCAGCAGAGGTACGTTGAGGAGATGTTGAAGAAGTTCAATATGATGGACTGCAAGCCAGTGGGAGCACCAATGCCAGTTGGGTGCAAGTTATCTGCAGAGTTGAGCCCGAAGACACATGATGAGGTCGAGGACATGGCGAAGGTCCCTTATGATAGTGCTGTGGGAAGCTTGATGTATGCCATAGTCTGCACTCGCCCTGACATTACTCAAGCAGTGGGAGTGTTGAGCCAGTATATGGCTACACCAGGAAAGGAACACTAGCGCTGTGAAGCGTGTGTTCAGGTATCTCCGAGGCACTTCGAATTACTCCCTATGTTTTGAAGGAGCTGGTGAAGGAGGAGTCCTGGACATGGTTGGACACGTGGACTCGGATTGGGGAGGTGATCTGGATAGCAGGAGATCTACCAGTGGGTACGTGTTCACACTGTTTGGAGGTGCAATCAGTTGGATGATTCGGAGGCAATGCGTGGTGGCACTCTCGTCGACGGAGGCAGAGTACATGGCTCTTACTCGTGCGAGCAAGGAGGACATATGGCTGCGGAGGCTATGTTTGGAGCTCGGGTTTGTGCAGGGGCCAGTGAAGCTGTGGTGTGACAGCCAAGGAGCTATTCAGCTAGCCAAGAATCCAGACTTTCACGCACGAAACAAACACATTGACATCCAATATCATTTCATCCGGGAGAGGGTGGAGAAGAAGGTAGTTCAACTGGAGAAGGTGGACATGATGGAGAACAGCTCTGATTTTCTTACTAAGGCGGTTCCTGTTGCCAAATTTCAGTGGTGTGCAATGGCCGCAGGGTTGAATAAGAAGGTTGGAGGAGCAGCTCTCATCGGAGGAAGATGTTCACCAAGTGGGAGAATGTTGGAGTTGTGGAACACTTCTTGTCAGTGTTTTTCAAATGGCGTTCGACGAACGGAGAAGGGTTCGTCGAACTCCGCCTGCGCTTGACGAACGGAGAAGGGTTCGTCGAACGACGTTCGACGAACGGAGAAGGGTTCGTCGAACTCCGCCTGCGTTCGACGAACGGGTCTTTGATTACTCCCATCTCTGCGGCTCGTCGAACGGGAGAGGCCTGCGTTCGATGCTCGATGCCTGCTCTCGATGCCTGCGTTCGATGCTCGATGCTTACGCTCGACGTCTGTGCTCGATGCCTGCGCTCGACGCCTGTGTTCGATGCTCGACGCCTGCGCTCGATGCCTGCGCTCGACGCCTACGTTCAACGCTCGACGCCTGCGTTCGACTCTCGACGCCGGGTGTTCATGCTGTCTCAGCAGGTTCCGTCTCAGCGGATGTTCTTGAACCGTCTCAGCGGTTGTTTGGTCTGAGCCCGGTTTGGCGCCCTATTTAAAGGGTGCATAACCCTGGTTTAGGGTTAAGGTCATTAAGCCGAAGAGAGTGTAATAGTGTTTTTTGCGTGGTGTTCCTTGGCGGCGGTTCCTCTGTTCTTGTCTGAAGAGGGTTAAGTGAGGTAGGATCAGATTTGATCCTTGTAACCTTGTAAGCTGTAATCCGTCTTGGTGAATAGAACAAAGAGAAGAGGAAGGCGAGAGGGGAGGTAGCCCGAATTGGGGTGAACCTCTGTATATCTGTGTGTCTTCTGTGATTTGTTGTGTTTTGTGTTTTGATTTCTTTAGAATTTCTCGTCTCGATACACCCTATTTTTCTCTACAACTCGCATAAGTCCTCTCGTCGAAACTCAACCTTTTCGACGAAAATGAGCTACCGTCGGCGCTAGCCCTAGCACCCGGTGCTAGCCCCCTAACTTCAGAAAACCTTGAATTCCTTGCACATGGAAACTGAGGTCTTACAAGCTTCTTGCTCTTTTTCAGTGCATCCAAGAGGGCACCATAATTGTCAATCAATTGATTGACATCCATCTCAGTTTCTGAACTACTTTCATCACAAGATGAAGCAGATTCAGATTCTGGAATTGACTCATAATTTGAAGAGGAAATGGAATGAATTAGTACATGTTCCGTATCATAATTGTCCTGATTATTTTCTCCTTTAGATATGGCCATCAAGCCACTGCAATCTTTGACATATTCATCCACCTCTATGTCACTGTCTGAATGTGACAGAGGGGACTTGATGCCAATCCTTGCAGCTGGATAGTCCTCATCCTCAGCAGCTGCAAACAACCATATGTAGGCTTCTACATCTTTATCAGAATCTGATGATGAAGATTCAGATTCACTCCAGGTTCTTTCCTTCTTGGCCAGGAAAGACTTTTCACCTTTCCTGCCTTTTTGGTGAAGCTTCTTATCACTTCTTTCTTTTCTTTTGATTGGACAGTCAGCTATAACATGTCCAGGTTTGTTGCAATAATAGCAAACAATATTACTAGAAGTATGTTAAACAGGTTTAGAATCATACCGGTCATCCTTGGAGTGCAGCCTCCCAGATCTTTCATGCTCCTTGTTGGTTTGTGAAGATGAGGAAGGTTTGTTCTTCCACTGCTTTCTCTTCATCATCTTCTTAAAGTGCCTTGAGAAGGAAGTAAACTCTTCATCTGAAGATGTGTTGTCAGATAAAATGGCCTATGAACTTTCAGATTTAGCAGGCCTTCTTGGAGGAGATGGAATTCTCTCCTTGCTCTTCTTAGAGCTCTCAGCTTTGAGAGCCACTGATCTCTACTTATCATGTGTTCTGATGGTGGTCTCCTCCTCCTTCCTTGCAGATAGATGCATTTCATATGATAACAGCTTTCCAAAGAGGGTATGGGTAGGAGTCTCAGCATGTTTGTCCCCTTCTCTGATGGCACAGATCTTTGTGTCCCATTCTCTTGTTAGAGACCTTAGGAACTTATCATTTCGTTCATAATTGATGAAGACCCTTTCATAAGTCTTTAGTTCATTAACCACCCTGAAAAATCTTTCATAGCACACAACTATGCTTTCTAGACAATGCTGCCTGAAGGCTTCATACTCTTGATAATAGTAGAATACAACAAGTAGTAGACTACAACAAGTAGGATCTGGTCAGACTGTTAAGTCCTTTTTGACCAACCTCCCTCTGATACCACTTGATAGATTATTAGTAGTAGTCTAACTCACCTAGAGGGGGGAGGTGAATAGGTTCCTTTGATTTTTCTACTTATGTAGACTATTTTTGAATGTTTTAGCAGGATAGAATCAAGCACATAAAAAACACAACAATTTATAGTGGTTCCCCGATACAGTGTGTCTAAAGGTAGTTCACTTTCCCTCTACACCTTTCTAGTAGTGTGTTAGACAAGGCAAACTTCTCCAAATCTTAGCTCAATGAGCTTACAACACAGATCCCACAGGATCTCACAGGTTACCTCCAAAACCCTACCTCAGGCCAGCAGGCCTCCTACTCAGAGTTGTCCAACTCCTACATCGCAGAAACACTTCAGGTTTCCTACCTCAGGCCAATCAAGAAGCCCTACCTCAGACTGAGAGTACAGTCCTACACTAAGGATCACAGCCCAACACTCAGGCTTACAACCCTACACACTCAAGCTTATAGCCCTATACACTTAGAACACAATGTTCTTACAGAGTAGAATGAAATTTAGTTTCTACAATCAGAAGATGAAATATAAAGACCTTAAGCTTTGGACCTTCTAATGAAGTATCACAACAGATGTTGTCTTTGAGTAGAGATAGCTAAAGCCTTGTTCTGCTCCACTTGATCTTCCTCTTCAGCATAAGGATAAGATCTTCTTGTTCTTCCGATCTTTAATCAACAAGAACTGCAGGTTGAGCTTGCCTTTGGTCGCCGTCAATGTCTTTAATTTTTAGTTGTGTAAGCTTGTTGTTATATTGACCTAATATATGCTTTTATACCTCCAATAATCATCAATGGCTCTTTCCATATCCTAGTCAGAGTATGGATAAGAATAGAATAATTTATCCTGCTTTCTGGACACTTGCGCCAAAAGTAGATCCCGCCAGGCAACATTCAAATATGAATCTGTCTCAGCGGATGGGCTGAGATAGGCTCCAGACTCTGCGGATCCGCTGAGACAGATAGTCTTCTCAGCAGATTTTCTTTATCTGTAGCTCAGCTGAGACAGTCTACTTCTCAGCGGTAGTACAGCTGTGTCTCAGCGGTTTAGCTGGGACCAGACTGTTGTCTCAGCGGTTTTGACAGACAAACCAAAGACCTATTCCAATGTATGGAATAACTTAATCCTGCATAAACATAATACATAAAGGCATATCAAATACAATATGTACTTAGCATTGAGTTTGATGCATCTTCAAATCTAGGGAACATTGAAGGGAAATATTCCCAACACCTAGGATAATGCCAAATTTGGCTAGTGGTAGAATTGTTGCTACCAATACGAAATCACACTCGCAAATTCTCAAAACAGCGCGTCCTTTTCTTCCGGTGGTCATGAAAGACCCATTTGGCATGCGCACACTGGGCTCCACCTCCGCCTCAATAGTCTCAACACCGATTCTCCAGATAAAGCTTTCCGCAAAAAAAGAATGTGACGCTACCATGTCGAACAACACTCTGGAGGGATAGCCAGAAACTAGCACGAAGCCTAACACACATATAATAAATATGAAAGGTGGCAAACAGTTTTAAGCTATTAAACAAAAAGCTAAACTTTTCATAACTTTCACCATATCGGGTTGACGAATCGCTTCCTGCTTCCTGAGGTTGTACGCTCTAGGCTACGCTGGAGGGAAACGTGAAGCACTGGACTCCGCCGCTTTCCCTTTCTACCCAACACTACGGCCAGAACGCACTGACTGCTCTTGCCTCTGCTCGAGCTCAGCCCCAACCTCAGAACAGAACCGAGTTATATGGCCCACCTTGCCACATTAATCGCACGTCACGGGTCCCTTGGAATGGAACTCTCTGGAAGCTGCATCGCTTCTCTCACCAGTCCTAAAAGGATGAGGCTTTATCTTCCATCAACATCCCTCAGACTTCCATTGAGACTGAGAAGGTTTACCTTCTCCTTGCTTTGCCGCGAAGCCCTTACGATGCTGGGTTTGCTCCATGTCGCTCTCGAATGTTTGAGCGGCCTTGACTAGCTAATTGAATCCCACATTCTTCAAGGCTATCAGAGGTTGCCTTAAATTTTCTCTCAGACCTTGATAGAAGAGATTATCCCTCTCCTCATAATCTGTCATGGTCGTCCCCGCGTAACAACCCAATCGAATGAAGTCCTACAGGTACTCGTCTACCGACTTCTCATGCTGCACAAAGTGCAAGAACTGCCTCTAAAGTGCTAACCTCGTCGAAGAGGGGATATATCACTTCAGGAAAGCATTCCTAAACTCATCCATGTACAGGGTACGTCTAGGGAAATGACGATCATTGTGATTCACCCACCACGAGTTGGCATCACCTTCTAACATAAACATTGTGAACTGGAACTGCTTGTCCTCTGGGGTCTCTACCGCTTTCAGAAGTTCCTAAATCCATGCCAACCAATCCACGGCATCCATCGAAGTGCCAACTCCTTTGAATGTCGGAGGATGCTAACTCAGAAAATACTTCATCTAATGATCTCACTGTCCAACTGCTCTCTAAGCTAACGGCTCTACCTTCCTTACTCCCACCTTTGGTGTAAAAATAACCGGGGTAAAAGGAGTCGCAGCCTGCACAATATGTTTCGCAATCGGTGGTATCGCCGCAGCTTGAGCCTCTACCATCGCCTCTGCTAACATACGACAAAAGTCTACAGGGACACTCCCATACTCATAAGGGCTGGGATAGTAGCACTGCTTGTCGAAGGCTCCTCTTGTCTCCTTGACGTCGCCACATCATCGCCACCATCCTAGCATAAGCAAGGAAACAACGAATCAAACTCTATTCGTCAGATATCGAACACAAGGAAACTCATGGTCCCACAAAGTACTCATATATGGACAACCTCTTAACGTGATCTGATTACACTAAATCTCAACAAGAACGCTAACATAGCTCTGATACCAAATTGTAACACATCCCTTGTAATGACCATATAATATAGGTCCGGCCTGGACCCCACAACATATAGTTGTCACATCTTTAGTATTAAAAGATGATATAGATTCTACCCAACTCAAAACTCAGAACAAACACAACAGAAACATTAACAAGAAGCACGGAAGTTGTCCACATCTACATATGAGTTCCACGGCCTTAAGGCCTTACAAAATCGATGCTCAAGCCATCAACCATAGCACATAAAATATACAAAAGATAATAGCATTCCTATGTTACCTCGGCATGCAAGCCGGAACAAAGTCCAGACAGCATAATCAAACAAGAAAATAGGAGGAGGCACACTTCATGAAGCTTAGGCCTTTTTGGTCGGCGAGCTAGGTCCAGGCTGCAATCCTTTCCCTACATCCAATACACAAAGAGCGGCATAATGAGGGTCAGATTTGGCTGACCAACAATGATGTAACAACACCCCTCCTCCCGACCATCCTAGCAGACCCCGAGGAACTACATCACCCTGCAAGTCAGCACTTCGTATGCAAATGTAATAAATCATAATAACATAAAAACAATAGGTATGAGTGTCACAAGCATCATCGATGTTTCTATGTTGAGCAATTAAAGTAAGGGGGTTAACAATGCAGCATGTATGCATACCTGTGTTTCACCCAAGGCACCCTATGGCATGTATGCTTCTAACATATCATCACACACCATCATTTCATAATAATCAAAGGGTGCTCATCACATCCCCAGGGGCGTGCAAGCCCAAGGCCAAGAACTCCGCTAAGACCTCACCTGCATAAGGCCCATAATGCCAATTGGCGCATCAACTTACTTGTTCTCGCCACAATCACCAAACTAAAAGCTAAGAACTCTACTAAGACCTCACCCGCACTTGTTCCACAATGCCATCAGACGCATTTGCTTACTTGTTCTCGTCAGTTAGCATAAAAGGGGACTTGTCTTGCAGGGACACTCTCCATACATGAATCCCAGCATTCATGGGCTAGCCAATCGACCACAAAGATGAAGCCACGCCTTCACATACAAGCGGCATCACAAGTCGTTCACCACACACATTATTTCCCTTTCCAAACCAACGCTCATTCTCACATGAAACATAAAGGGGCAACACATGACGTTTTCGCTGCAATCAGATTTCTTGCAAAAATTCCTAAAATGCACGTTAAGCAACATCACCGAATTGTACCACCGGTCGCGATTTTGGCTTCACCCACAATGGCTAATCCGCTAACGAAGCGGATCTCTAATGCAAAATAATGTCGGGGATGGACTCAATCAACCTGATGGTTTCTCTTGAACCAAGGAGACCCAAACCACTCTTATTTGAGAGATCCGGTGCCACAAATTTTAGAAAAAGAAAAGGCAAAATAAGAGATGCCATGCACACATCCTAAAACCAGGAAGAGATATGTCATTACCCTTTGAGCTCTCTTCCTCTCCATGGATCGGTTGAAATGCATGGATAGAAATGAGCGCCTTCGAGTCCTCTCCATGGATCTGGTTTTGAATTGATGAACAGAGCTTTGATGCTCCAACAATGGCAGATCTTTCCTTTCTTCTTCCTCCAAGCTCTCCCTCTCACCTTAGCCACCAAAATCACAAATGAATTGACTAAAAGAGAAGAGAACCACTCTGCCCCATTTAGGACATACAAACAAACCTATCTACGCCCTTAGATCAATATCTAAGAAGATCGAACGCCTAGAAAATGCTGCTTACAGATCTATTCCGGTAAGTTATCGCACATCGGTAGTGCTACCGCGCCGCGCTAACATCTCGATGAACCCTTTCAACATTTTCGTCTCGACGAACCCTTTCGACGCTATCATCTGGACGAACCCTTCTCGACGCTCCTATGGCATACGATGAACTTACAATCGATGGTATCTCTACCACGCTGCGTTAACCTATCGACAAAACCTTCTCAATGAAACCTCTTAACGAGGCCTCTCGGCGAATCCTCTCGACGAAGTCATCTCGACATCTCATCGAGACGGCTATCGCCAGTGGTAGTACCTACCGCTCGGCGTTAGCTCCCAGCTACATAAAATATGCATTTAGATTTGGGTATTCCATCCCGCGCACTTAGCAAAACTTGGGGTGTTACACTACCCCAATCATCACAACGACGGAAGTACGTTTACTTGGCAAGTAGTTGTGGTCTATAGGGCCAGCTCAGCAGGTGTTTTGGTGACATTTTCCTAATGACCCCTTTACATAGCCTAAAATGCTGGTGGATACCAGCAATAGTACGCAAAGACTCTAGAGTGCACTTAGGACGTGTACAGAAGCATACATAAGGTCTAGGCATGGTAGTGTGCATAACCTCCAAGGAGTGGAAGTACCCGTTCCACTGCCCCCAATAGCCACAACGGGTGGTACCTGAGAGTCCAGCTGACTCTAAAAAGCGGGAATGAAAGGTTTGTATGCATGGAGTCGTGTGTGTGTGTGTTGTACGAGTGTGAAATCATAGCATAAGCATTGCATTGCATAACATACGCAACATTGCATACAACAAGATCCTCATCATATAAAATTATTATGGGCTCTTTTTATATGATTAGTTACTTAAGCAACCCGAACCTTAAATAATAAGTTTGTATGGGCATTCTAATAAGTTAAGTTACTTTTCTGCGATGGTAGATAGTTGTATTACCTTCACTTACTTTACTGATCTTTGTTATTTTGTAGGAATGACTAAGTTCACACCTATAGGGGGTGGATTGAGTGATGGGTGATTTATGAGATCTATTTATAAATTAAAACCACAGAGCAGTCAATCACAGCAAAGCACTCAGAAGACACAAAGATTTATAGTGGTTCCCCAAGAATTGGGTACATCCACTTTCCCCAGACCTTTCAAGTAGTGTGCTTGATAAGGCAAAACTTCTCCAAAACTCAGAACTCACACAGAGTTCCTACCTCAGTCTTTTACAACACAAGACCTACACTTAGATCTATAAATAGTTCCTATCTCAGATCACAAAGATATTACACTCAAATCACAAAAATCTTACTCTCAGATTCTTACAGGAATCCTACACTCAGATCACTAACATCTTACACAACTATTTATAAGATTACAGTAATAGACTCAAAAAGAATTAAGGCTTGGATCTTGAGTCTTCAATAGAAAACCTAATAGTAGGCTTCTTCTTCTTCCTTGATAGATAATGATATATATTTTGTTGAGTAGATGTGTATCAAGGGAATGAGCACCAATGATCCTTTCTTTCTTTGTAGTTAGTTGAAAACTTCTTCAAAATTAGAGTCAATAGCACTTTTGAGAATTGAGAAAGGTCTTGCTCTTGATGGAAGAATAACATACTTGAGAATTCTTGCTCTTGATGGAACCTTCAAACTTCTTTGGTTCTTCTTGTGAGAGGAAGATCATGATAATGCTTCATTCATTGAGCTGCTTCTAGTTTGAACTCATTGGTTGATATTACCAATAATCTGGTCAGGTGGGTGGTCTCTTTGAAACTTGATGCCAGTGGCCAGTCTTTTATTTTCTGCAGGAATTTCTTCAACTGGGGGTTCTACTTCTTGTACCTCGGTTGGTTGATTGTCTTCATCTAGAAAATCATTATCTTGATTTTCTACTCCCCCTACATCTATTCCCACTGAGTGTGAGGAGGGGGTTCCTTTTCTTCTTCTGAGATTGATATCTTCAGTTCCTTAAGCTTGGAGCTAGAGTCTGTGATAGAAATTCTAGAAGGCTCTTCAAGTATCATGATGGATTCATCAAATACTACATTAATAGATTCTTCAATTGTTTTGGAATGAATTAAACATATCCTATAAACTCCATTATGATGACTATATCCAACAATGACGCCTTCAAAGCATTTCTTAGCAAACATCGTCAAGTGATGCTTCCCATTATTTAGGGCATATCACTTACTTCCAAAAATCTTGAAGTTGGCCAAGGTTGGAATCCTTCCTTTCTAGAGTTCAGAGGGAGTCTTATTGAGATTTTTGTTGCTTAGTGCTCTATTTTGCACAAGACAAGTTGTATTGACTTCCTCAGCCCAAAAATATTCTGGTAGTGAGGAGTCACTCAACATTGATCTGCTTTCCTCAATGAATATTCTATTATTTCTCTTAGCAACTACATTTTGTTGTGGGGTTCTTGGAGAGGAAAACTCTTGTGAGATACCTAAACTCTCACAAAACTGTCATTGCTCCAGATTGAAATTCTGTTCTATGATCACTTATGATTTTGACCAATGAATAGTTAAGTTCATTCTGAATTTGTTTGACAAAATATAGTAAAGACTTCTATGGTATCTGACTTTTGTTTAAGAAAGAATGCCCATGCAAATCTAGAGTAATCATCCACAATCACAAATGTGTAGGACTTGCCCCATATACTGTAAATTGGCATTGGGCCAAACAAGTCCATGTGCAATATGTATAAACTTCTAGTGGAATCCTTCAAACCAATTAACTTGAAGGAGGCCTTTGTTTGTTTCCCCATTTGGAAAGCATGACAAGGACCTTATTGTGCACAATTCCACTTGGGACCATCTCTAACCAAGTTTTCTGATAGGAGCTTATTAATAGATTTGTAATTTATATGGGCTAGTCTCTTGTGCCATTGAATACAGAGAGACGTGTTGGGAATATTAGCCTCAATGTTCCCTTGATTTGAACAAGCTTCACACTCAATGCTAAGTACAAGTTGTATTTGATAAACCCTATTTTACATCATGTCTATGTAGGTTTAGGTCATTCCCAAGATATGGAATATGTTCAGAGGTTTACTGCCAAAACCGTTGAGATGAGTTCACTATCTCAGCTGAACCGCTGAGACATGGCCAAGAGCAACTGAGAAGGTGTCTGGGCTAGTTGAGCTGCGGATAGAGAAAATCCGCTGAGACAACTGTCTATCCTAGCGGATCCGCTGAGACGGGATAGAAGTAGTCATTGAGACAAGAAGCTGTCTCAGCCTAACCGCTGAGACAGATTCAAATGTTCTGGAGGGTTTGATTTTGGAGCAACACGCTATAAAGCAAGATAAGATGTTCCAATCACCTCCATGATGTGTCAGGAGGACATCTAATAGCCATTGAAGACTGGAGGAGTATAAAAGAATCTTTTAGGGCTTTGTAAAAGCGGACTTACTCACTGAAGAAAGAATACTACTTATCCATTGACGGCAGCCAAAAAAAGCTATCTCTTCCTGCCTCTAGAAGCTGCAAGGAGAGAAAAGATTGTTCCTCTTGATTAACTCAAGATAGAACAAGTTGATCCCCATTCATTCTCTGAAGAAAAGGATCAGAAGAATCAAGTTGAGTTCATTGGACTCATCCCAGATTCAAGACGGCTACAACAGTTGTTCAGGAACAACAGATCAAGGCTTGATATCTATTCTAGCTTCTATTGTAAACATATCATATTATCCTCTATAGGAACATCATTTGTTCTGAGATTGTAGGGCATTTTACCTGACGGAGTAGGGCTGGTTATGCCTGAGTGTAGAGCTGAAGGTTCAGCTTGAGTGTAGGATCTCAGTAGAGATCTGAGGTAGGACTTCTTGATAGGTCTGAGCTTGTAGGGCAGCTGTGCCTGAGGTAGGGATGTTGAGCCTGAGGTAGGGTTTGGAAAAACCTGAGGGATCTGTGTTGTAAGCTCTTGGAGCTGAGTTTGGAGGTGTTGGCCTTGTATAACTCATTTTTAGAAAGGTGAAGGTGGAAAGAGGACTACTTAAGACACCCTGTCTTGAGGAACCTCTATAAATGCTTGTGTGTTTTCTGTGTGCTTGATTTATTACTAACCTTAACTCAGAAAACAACTAGGTTAAAGCCTAAAACAAAAGAGATCTATTCACGCCCCCTCTAGGTGATTAATTATATATCCTACATAAACTATCAAGTGGTATCAGAGGGAGGTTGGTCAAGATGGACATAACTGTCTGACCAGATCTTATAAAGGAGTAGTCAAATCTGAATCCAATGGCCTCCACTGGATTGCAGAAGGAGATGGGATCCATGATGTTGCCCATATGAAACAAAGAAAACTTTGGCATATGGAAGCAAAAGGTTAGGCTGTTTATGGATGCATCAGACCCAAGGATCTACATCACTGTAAAGCAAGGGCCTTTCACTTTTCAAACTGCCTCCACCATAGATCCAACATGGAGAGTGGCCAAGGCCTTTAATTACATGACCAAGGATGAACTTGCATTATTCACTATGGACAAAAGAGCCCAAAACATCGTAGTTAATGTAATTGATTACTCCACCTTTCAGAACTTAATTGGTGCACTACACAATAGCCAAGGAAATGCAGGATACACTGGTGGTGTATATGGAAGGGACAACTGAGGTGAAGGATGATAGAAAATCACTCCTCAATCAAGAATATGAAGCTTTCAGGCAGCTGAGCCAAGAAAGAATTTCCATTTGCTATGAAAGGTTCTTTAGGATAGTCAATGAACTAAGAACCTATGAAAGAGTGTTCAGTGACTATGAGCTTAATGATAAGTTCCTAAGATCTCTAACTAGAGACTGGGACACAAAGATATATGCCATTAGGGAAGTGGCCAAGCTTGGTGAAACTCCTACTCATACACTGTTTGGAAAGCTGCTCTCTTATGAGATGTAGTTGTCTGCAAGGAAGGAAGAGGACACTTCCACCAGGGCTCATGCAAGGGAGAGGGTTGTTGCTCTCAAAGCTGACAGCTCTAAGAAGAGCAAAGCTAGGATGATGTCTCCTCTAAGAAGTATTGCTGAATCAGAGAAATCTGAGAACAGCACCTCAGACATCTCTTCATCTGATGAGGAGTTTGTTGCCTTCTCAAGGCAGTTCAAGAAGATGATGAGGAGGAAGCAGTGGAAGAACAAGCCCTCCTCCTCCTCTCATTCAAAAAGGGATCACAGTAGATCTGAAAGGCAATACACCAAGGGTGACAGGTATGAATCTAAACCTGGTAAACATGTTTCAAATAATATCATTTGTTATTGCTGTAGTAAGCCTCGACATGTCATTGCTGACTGTCCATTCAAGAGGAAGGAAAAGGTTGATAAGAAACATCATCACCAAAAGGAAAGGAAGGGTGAAAAATCCTTCCTAGAAAAGAATGGAAAGAGCTGGAGTGAATCTGAATCCTCAACTTCAGATTCAGATGATGAAGAGGAAGCGTACATTGGGATGTTTGCAGCAGAAGAGGATGAAGATCTTCCTGCGGCTAAGATTGGAATCAGGGCCCCTCTATCACACTCAGATAGTGATATTGAGGAGGATGAAGAGGACAAAGATCAACTAGGCCTTATGGACATCACTGATGATGAAGTAAGTCAGAACAATTCTAACAATGAACAGGTACTGATTCATTCCATCTCTTCTTCTGATTATGAGACAAGCCCAGAATTTGAAGCACCTTCATCAATTGGTGGAAGTGATTTAGAATATGAGGAAAATGTCAATCAATTGATTAACAAGTATGGTGCACTCTTGGAAGCTCTGAAAAAGAACAAGAAGCTCTGGCCAAGAGGCAAGCCCAAGAAATTGTTTCCCTTAAGATGGATAAGAAAGAGTGCACTGAGTCACCCACCATGGTGGCTCAAATGTGTAGAGAAATAAGCAATCTAAATGGGATAACAATTGTTCAAATGAGCACCATATCCCGAAAGAACAAGGTCATCAAGGACCTTGAGGTGAGGCTTCTAAAAGAAAAGAGCCTAGTGGCTTAATTCTCCATGCCCAAATCTGTGCTTCCAATTATTGACACCTTCTCTTCTCAAACCAATAGGAGAGGACTAGGGTTCAATAAAATGGAAGTAGGAGAAGGGAGTGAAGAAAAGAGCAAGGACAAAGCTAAGCCTCATAGCACCTTTCAAAAGGTATTGTTTCCTTCTAATAGGTATGACCATGACAGTATGTATGGTCACTGGAAGAATGGAGGCCCCTATAGGAAGGAGAACACTCCTTCCCATAGTGGTAGAAAGGGCATGGGAATGAGTGTTATGAAGGCTCCCCATGAAGATATTCAAATGGCCAACCAGGACCATTTGTATTTAGTACATCAATTCCTTCATTCAAGAATAAGGAAGCTATCCCTTTCAAGTTCTGTCCAGCAATAAATTTGGCTGTTGCTAAATCTGTAGACAAGTCTTGTTGCTCAGTGTCTAATTCCATCTAATCTTTCCAGGCTCCCAAGCCAAAGCAAGCTGATGCCATCAAGACAAAGGGTGCCAAGACTGTTCCCAAGTTAACATTCATCCAGATCATTGTTGAAAGAAACAAGAAAAATGTTGCTGTCTCCCCTCTTGAACACAAGCATATTGATGCTCTCACCTCAAGATATGCTTAGAAGAGGAGATACAATATTCATGAATGTTGGTATTGTGGTACAGTGAGACAATTTGCCATAGATTGTTGGCACAATCCCAATCTGCCAAGTGCAAAGAAAACCATCCTGCAAAAGGTGCAGCAGGTATGAGATCAGCTTATCATGCTAACAAGGACCTAGGACCCAAAATTATTTGGGATCCTAAGGGTAACTAAACTCCTTCTTGCAGCTGAGTTCAAGTACCAGGCTTAAACAAATATGGTACTTGGACAGTGGGTGCTCAAGGCACATGACAGGTACCAAAAGTCTTCTACAGGACTACACAGATGTGAAGAATGGACCTAAAGTGATCTTTGGTGGATCTGAAAAGGGAATCACCAAAGGATATGGTATGATCTCCAATGGCATAGTTTCAATCACAAGGGTAGCTTATGTTGATGGGTTGCAACACAACCTTGTAAGCATAAGTCAACTATGTGATTTAGGCTATGTCATTGAATTCCACAATGACAAGTGCTTAATCAAAAAGTCTAATGACTTAGAGACCATTCTCTCAGGCACTAGGAGTGGGACTATTTATTTTTTAGATTTTATATGCAATAATTCTCTATCATCTGTATGTCTTGTGGCTAATGAAAGTGAGTCTCTTGGTGTTCAATGGCACAATAGACTTGCCCACATTAACTACAAGAAAATGTATAGACTATTCTCTAAAAACCTTGTTAGGAATAGTCCAAACTTAAAATGTATTAAAAGTGGTCCCTGTCATGCTTGCCAAACGGGTAAGCAAACAAGGGCCATCTTTAAAAGTATTGACTCTAAAGACACTGAAAGATGTCTATATCTATGGTACATGGACTTGTTTGGTCCTTCACCAATTCAGAGCCTAGGTGGGAAGCTGTATACATTGGTGATTGTTGATGATCACTCAAAATATACATGGGTATTCTTCCTTAAGAAGAAGTCAGATACTTTAAATATCTTTATAAATTATGTCAAGGCAATTCAGAATGACTTGCAATGTTCTGTGGCCAGGACTAGGACTGACCATGGCACCGAATTTTAATATGAATCCATGACAAGGTTTTGTCAAGAGTTTGGTATCACCCAAGAGTTCTCCTCCTCAAGGACTCTACAACAAAATGTTGTGGCTGAGAGGAGGAATAGGACCATGATACAAGCTGAGAGAACATTGCTTAGTCACTCCTCACTCCTAGAATACTTCTGGGCTGAGGTAGTCAATACTGCATGTTATGTTCTCAATAGAGCTTCCATCAATAAGGTTCATGGAATTACCCCCTATGAGATTCTGAAAGGCAAACAACCAACAATTTCATACTTCAGAATCTTTGGTTCAAAATGCTATATTTTAAACAATGGAAAAAATCAATTAACAAAGTTTGCAGAGAAATGCAATGTGGGGGTTCTTGTTAGTTATAGCTCACATAGTAGAGCTTATAGAGTTTATAACAAGAAAACTCATGTTGTAGAAGAGTCTATGCATGTTGTGTTTGATGAGACCAACCTAATCTATAAGGGTTGTTCTAGTTCTTCTGTTTTGATAGGAAATGAACAAGCAATGGAAAAGATGTCTGTGCAAGACATACCCAGCAGTAGCAAAGCCTATACTGATGATGCAATTCCAGAAGATGAAGAGGTACAGGCTGCTGAAGATGCTGCTGAACTAGTAGAAGAATTACAGCAAACTGAGGACAGGTTACCTGCAGCTATAAGACACCTAAGGGATCCTCCAAGAGAACAAATCATTGGAGATCAAAACCAAGGTGTACTAACCAGAAGTAGTTCTCATAATTAGGCCCTATCCTTGAGCTTCCTATCATAAATGGAGACCAAGAAGTTTGAAGAAGCCAACCAAGACACATTTTGGATTCAAGCCATGCAAGAAGAACTTCTTCAATTCAAAAGATGTAAGGTATGGAAGCTAGTGCCAAAACCTCAAGGACATAACATTATTGGCACCAAATGGATTTACAAGAAGAAGTTGGATGAAAATGGAGTAATCATAAAAAACAATGCTAGATTGGTAGCCAAGGGCTATAGACAAGAAGAGGGATTGGACTTTGATCAAACCTTTGCCCATGTTGCAAGGTTAGAAGCAATTAGGCTATTCCTTGCCTATGCTTCCCACAAGGGGTTCAAAGTCTATCAAATGGATGTCAAATCAGCCTTCCTCAATGGTGACTTGAAGGAAGAGGTATATGTTGAACAACCATCGGGTTTTGTGCATCCAACCCTCTCTACTCATGTATATTTACTTAGGAAAGCTCTTTATGGTCTAAAGCAAGCCCCTAAAGCTTAGTATGAGACATTGTCTAGCTTTCTCATCAAGAACAAGTTCTTGAGGGTGAAGATAGATAGTACATTGTTTCTTAGGGAAACAAGAGGCAAGTGTCTCCTAGTCCAAATATATGTTGATGACATAATATTTGGGTCTACTGATGACAACCTCTGCAAAAGGTTTGCCAATCTTATGCATGGGGAGTTTGAAATGAGGAGTGTGGGAGAGGTCGAGAACTTCTTAGGCCTCCAAGTGAAACAGCCTGATGAGGGGATATTCATCTCTCAGACCAAGTACACTAGGGAACTTATAAGGAAATTTGGAATGGAATCTGCTTCCACCATGAAAACTCCCATGAAAACTCCCATGGGGTCCAACATTTCCCTAGACAAGGATGAAAAGGGCAAGGCCTTTGATGAATCAATGTATAGGTGTATTATTGGATCCCTATTGTATCTAACTGCCTGCAGACCAGACATTATATATGTTGTATGTGTGTGTGCTAGGTACTAGGCATGCCCTAAGGAATCTCACCATTCAGCTGCAAAGAGGATCTTGAGATACCTTAAAGGCATCCTACATCTCGGCCTTTGGTACCCTAAGAACAATGACTTTGAACTAATTGGATTTTCAGATGCAGATTTTGTAGGATGCAAAGAAGACAGGAAAAGCGCTAGTGGCACTTGTCAATTCCTAGGAAGGAGGTTGATATCTTGGAGCAGCAAAAAGCAGACAAGTGTGGCAATATCCACTGCTGAGTTTGAATACATTGCTGCAGGGAGTTATTGTGCACAACTATTATGGATACAACATCAGTTCGAGGACTCCAACCTCAAGGTAAGTGAGTCTCCTCTTTATTGTGACTCATCCAGTGCTATCTCTATTGCTAAGAATCCTGTCTCTTATAGCAGGACTAAGCACATAGAGAGTAGATATCATTTTATAAGAGAACATGTTGAATGTAAAGATATCTGTCTTGAATTTGTCCCCACTGACAATCAAGTTGCTGATATCTTTACAATGACATTGGACGAGGCCAAGTTAAATGCTTTCAAGATTGAACTAGGAAAGCTAAATGTTGAATAGTGTCAAATATTCCCCTCTTTCAATTATATATGATATTATGTATGTTATGTTATGATTCAAAATGTTATCCTATCAATACTCCTAGTGACATGGTTAAGGAATAGCTCAATCAGAACTCTAAAGGTGTAATGGTTAGATAGTAAGATCAGCTAAAACAGAAAAGACTATTTTAGCTGGGCTGCTGAGACAGATGGGAAAAATCTCAGCTGAGCCACTGAGACGGCTAAAATGTCCCAACGGTTGATAATGCTCTGTCCCAGTAGTTTAGGTCACCGTCTCAGCGGTTCTGCTGAGACGGGCTGGTCCCATTACAGTTTGTCTAAATGCAACCCCAACAGACCTAATTCTCATTATAATTATAAGCTCATTTAACTCTAATTATAAGGGCTATTCAAAACACGGATACAAGCCATATAAATAGACAATTTCCAATTAATGAAAGCTACACAATCTTTCCCTCCTAGACGCCGAGATGAATCGTATACTCTTCCATCCCAGCGTATTCTTCTACAGCAACAATGGCACCCAAGAGTTCAAAGGACCTTATGGAGGGGTATGAGATGGTGAGAAATGGATTTGCCCATGCTCCTGAAGACATAAAAGGAGTGATTCAACTCCTAGAAGCACAAGGGCTGGAATATACTCTTTCTGAACCTACTGTTATTCTCAGAACTAAATTTCTGGAATGGTTCAGTAATGCCAAGTTATCCTCTTTCCAGTCCACCTTAAAGTCTACAATAGGAGGAGAAAGAGTGAAAATCTCCTCAGCAAGAATTAAACAAGCTCTCAACATTCCCTCATGAAAGAAGGATGAGGAGGAAGAAATTTCTGATAAGGACAAGAAGAAAGCTCTGAAATGGACTGAGTATAGTGATGCCAAGGTTGGC
The DNA here is from genome assembly GCA_033032865.1 of Dactylorhiza incarnata. Lineage (NCBI taxonomy): Eukaryota > Viridiplantae > Streptophyta > Magnoliopsida > Asparagales > Orchidaceae > Dactylorhiza > Dactylorhiza incarnata. Next base: position 9,353,314 of record JAWHQI010000010.1, on the reverse strand, counting down.
TCATTAAAAAGAAAATTCTTCAATCAAAGAGTCAATTATTATCAAATATAGTGGGCAAAGCACTTCTCTGCAAGCCTAGGTCTCATGATACCATCTCACAATCTATGTTTGACATCATGACAAGGATCACTCCGACCAAGAGAACTTTCTGGGGAGAAGTCATATTTCAGAGACTGAAGGAATGTCTGTAATCACCAAATATGGGCAGAATTCCATCCCTATATCTGATCCAGACCTATCCTAAGAAGTTTAAGGTATTAAAAGGATCCAATATCCATTACCTGAAAAGGATGGATATAAAGACATTGGATAGGTTCACCAGGGTGCTCCCCATGAGCCAGCCCACAGATGCAAAGGAGAAAGGGAAAAAGAAAGCTAAATCAGCACAGAAGCCAAGATTGATCATGACAAGCTCTGAGTTAGACCACTCAGATAAGAATGAAGATGTTGATGCTGATATTGGATCACACAACATTCCTGACAAGGATGTTCAACTGGATGACATGCCTGCTGACCCTGTCCATCCACAAGACTTGGAAATAGATAGCACATCTGGTAATTAATCCTTAAACTCCACATTACTCATAATGTTATTTGATCTTAGCCAATCAACTAGTTAGTCACTAATGACACTTAAATACTATGTACCACAGCTCCTCAAGGCCAAGTGAGTGCTTCATCTGAGGGGGAGCATCAATAAGAACCATCTTCCATGGATGCGACAAGTGGCAAAAATGAAAGTGAAAGAGACAAGACTGATAACGACAAAGTACCTTCTCCTAAGGACTTACAAAGTAAGATTGATACAATCATACTAGGTCTTGAAAGAAGAATCTCACTTAACATTGATGACTCCCCAGCTCTTTGGGATTTACCACCACAAGGAAAATCTGATGCCCCATCTGAGGGGGAGAAGCTGACAAAGCCATCAGCTAGTAAAGATGATGTCCTTGTTTTCCTGGAATCATCTGATCAAGATGCTCTATCTGAGGGGGAGGAACCAGATAATGTTGATGATGATATTGATGGTGTGGATAATGATTTTGCCCAAAGGGACAACATACATCCAGATCAGGTCATGCCTGCAGCTGAAGTGCAAATTATACCTCAAGTGGTCCCTCCTCCAAGTCCAACAAGGATCCCAGACCCAATTACTACTGATCAGCAAGCCTCAACCTCTACTTCCTCACAGTTCAATCAGAGCATTCAAAATGCTATTCAGATTATGTTAAAGACTCATCTAACTTCTATGAAGTACTATGTAGACCAGTCAACTTCTACAGTCAAAGCATACATTGATCAGTCCATCCTCAATGTAAGATCTGAAGTTATCGCTGACGTCAAGGAAATCAAAGAAGACACTACCATCCTGAACAAACAGATGACCAAGTGGTTTGACCTGGCAGAGAAATTTGTGGTCTCTTAAAATATAATTCTCAGATCAATGGACAAACACCTCCAACACTCTGAACAGGATATGTCCTATGTGAAGAATTATGTCAGCAGGATAGATGAGGTGATTGAAAAATCCTCAAATCATATACAAGAATATGTATACTCCATTGCTTTGCAATTGAATGGTGAGGCTGACAAAAACAAGGATGAGCTCAAGGATGATATTGAGAGCCACCGGGATGAACTAAATGCTGATATGGAAAATATCTTCCAAACAATCTCTGGCGTAATAACTGCTGCTCAGCAGGAGATGTAAGACCCCTTTTTTTCTTTCCAAACACCGGGTCTTAGGCCCAGAACCGCCGCTTTGCAGTGACCCTTCACTCGGGAAGGTCACCACTACAAAACAACTATCCTGCCGGCAAAATCGATCACAAATAAAAGTGCATAAAAGAAGACAAGTCCATAGAATCAACATGAAATATAAAACCATAAAGGTAAATGTCCACAGATAATAACTGAAAAAAAGATTGTTACAATAATAAAGGGCACATGCCCTGTACATCATGTCCTCACTACAAGATCACTCGCGGAAGCTAACTACTAATCACTCACTGATCCTGAATCCGGTGCTCCTGTAATAGGCTGGCCCGCCTCCGTCTGCACCGGCCTCTGGTGCTGCTCCGTCGCCGCGGTCTCCTAAAATGGTAAGGTCCACCGACCGTTAGTCAAAATACTAAGCCAATCCCCCACCCCTCCCCCGGTGACTCCTAGGCACCGAGCGGAAAGGATGAAGCGGAGGACAAACAAGGGGTATAACAAAGAGCAGGTGATAGTGGTACAGGAAATGTTTCTACACTACACATGTGTACATATATAACTAAAGCAGTAAAGGGGCATAGTAAGAGAAGGTAAAGAATAAGTAAAGTGCAGAAGGTAAAGACAATAGTAATAGAAAAGTAACCATTGATTTATAGGAATGCCCATACAAACCTATAGACCAAGGGGTCATTTAGCAAGGCATATCGTATAAAAAGTACCATAACCGACTTATACGATAGGGGTAGGGGTTGAAATGCAATGTTTATGACATGATATGCAGAGTTATGCAATTTATGCTATGTTCATACAAGTGCAACTCACCCACTTCGACTATATGCGCATAGACCTTTAGTTCCCGCTTTTTGGAGCGAGCTAGACTCCCAGGATACTCCCATAGTGGCAAACGGAAGCGGTGGGTTGGGCCTCTCCCACCTCTAGGTTGGTAGTCACACTACCCTACCTAGACCTATCGTACGCCTCAATGCAAAAACGCGGAGCATCTGCGTACTCTTAGTGGCTGGACCACCAGACTTTCAAGGCTAAGTGCAAATTCCACACTTGCCGAGTCAACGTATTGACGTCGGTGTGAACGACCGTCCAATATCGGAGATCCACCACCTTCATGCACATGCAACATGTTCTACTACCTATCTCTGATCCATAGGCTCCCCGGGCTAAACCGCCCGTTACCATAACCTTCCGAGCCACCGGCTCGCCGGACCAACCTGTCCTTACCAACAAACCTTACTGAGTCACAAGCTCACTATACTAATTAATCTACTGCTACAACCACCGAGGCTATCGCTCATACAACCAAACCAAATAACCTCCCGTAACTACGGCGTGTGCGTGTGTGCGTTATTAAGTTAATCTTGTATAACAACTTCTTACTCCTACGACTTTTGGTTAATCTTGGACTTCCCGAGGATTACCCTGTAAGGGGCTCGCTACGGTACTAGGAACTATAATGGGATGACACCCCAAAGTTCCCTTTCTCAAGACACTTAGTGTTTTTGGTATCTACCCGTAAGGATACCCTCCTTGTCATTACTCTTGGTTTAACCCTAAGTGACTTATGACTCCCCAAGACGATTTATCGTCGACCCCGAGTGCAACTTACCTCTAACTCACCACTCACACCTTTACCATCTATAATCCTTCTTATTGACCATCATACCTTCTCAACTAAACAAGGTAAACCACTTACCTCCCATCCCTCCTAATGATCCACTTGACTCTCAAATTTCACAGTTTTACTATACGCAGACCAAATGAGTTATGTGACACTCACAACTAGAGGTACTCCAAATATTCATCCAACTGACCCAAGATATTTATTGGAGGTCTATCATGATGTTATAAGACTAATTCCAGAGAATCATATTTTTCCCCACCTATGCCTCCTGGGCCTCTTTGCGGGGTGATTTCCTGACCACCTATGCCTCCTTCCGGCCGGCCAATGCCACCACCACCTCCGTTGAGGTGGTGGCCGGCGATGGGGGGTGGTTGGCCGGCCGGAGGTGGTCGGATCTAGTTTTTAGATGAGGGAAAAAGAGTACGTAATGTACTCTTTCGGAAACCCAAATCCGAGCCCTATTGTGCACGGATCAAGCCCCGAAATATGAAAAGATCTAGCACTAAGGGAGGAGAAGAGGATCGGACCTGTGTGGGTGCTTGGCTCCTTGCCGATTTCTTGCTGGCCATGGCCATCCTGGAGCTTTTGGCGCCATGCTGATTCCTGCTCCTGGTGCTCGATTTCTCCAAGTAAAGGGGGAAAACCACTCCTCTCAGTCCTCTGAAGCTTTTAAAGGGATCAATTAGGCGAGGGGGAGGTCACAACCTTGAAAACCACTAATGGCCATCAAACCTAATTTTCGGCCATGGTGAAATCCATTGAATTCAGCCATCTTGAGGGCTGGAAAACCACTTAAGCTTCTTGTAACAGACTGAGGAGATGAATGGAGGGTGAGGGGAGATGAATGTGGGATCAATTTGCCTTGAATGCCATTAATCCTCCTTTAATGGCCACTTTCTCTCTCTTCAAATTGGGGGAAACTCCCAATTTCACTCTCCTAGCCGACTCTCTCCAAATTGGATGGCCACCTCAGCAGCATTCAATCCCCATTAGGTGGTGGACCACCTTAATTGGGTCTAGCCCAAGTGGATTGGGCTAGATTAGGTTAAATTGGGGTATGTTGACCTAAATTAGGCTTGAGTTTGACTTTGGTCAAATTGACCAATTGGGTTGACCCCAAAGAGTGGCTTGGGCTCCATTGACTTCCCTTAAAGGTTAGGAAGGTCTAGGTAGGGTCAATTTGACAAGGTGAGGGTGAATTGCCCCTTATTAATGCACTTTGACCAAATTAGGGTTTAGGGCAAATTGGTCAAATTAGAGGCCCCATGATGGGGCTTTTTGGTCCATTAGGATCCTAGTACCCATACAAGGGTAGGGGCATGGTCAATTTGGCATGGTGGGGGCCAATTGACCTTAATTGAGCTAGTTTGACCAATTTAGGGTTAAGGTTGACTTTAGTCAAATTGGCCTCTTAGGTTGATCCCAATGGGTCACTGGTGCTTCAAGGAGACCTCTAATGGGTTAGGGATGATATTGTGGGGTCAAGGTTCAAGGTGGGGTCCTAAAGTCCAACCCTAGGCTTGGTATCTAAAAATTGCTATTTGCAGACCACTTGGGTTTTCTCCTTCTCACCTATGTTCACAAGGTCTTGAGCTCTTCCTATGGTTTTGTCATGACCTAGTCATGACAAAACCAACTTAGGGGTCTAGCTGTTTGGGTGATGTTACAAATCCCAATAAACAAAAATAATAATTTCATCCTCGAAATTCAGGTTAGGCTTGCGGGGTTTTCACCGAGAGTGATTGGACGTAACATCCCCTAAGAACTGAAACTATTCCTGGATCGAAGAGCACCGACTATCTATACCACACCAGCTCTAGTGGCTCCCAGGTGTGCTCCTCCTGTCCATAATTTTACAACATTATTTTTACCTACGGGATTTTCTTGCGCCGCAAGACTCGCACCGTCGCATCATCTATCCTGACCGGGGTGACCTAGCTACCTTGGTCAATTTATCCTCGATGTTCCAAATAAACATGTGCCCGGAGTGAGGATGTGGTAACATGTGTATGAAATCCATAATTATATCCTCGATCTTCCACTCTAACCTGGGCAGATTCCTATGCCTCTAAAGTTCTCTTCACACGTTCAATTTCTTACTCTTTCAGGTACGTCTGAGTAATCAATCATTTCTGTTCTACAAGTTTTCCAGTTCTTACTATTGATGGAACCAATCGGATTGTCTAGCGTCCCAATCATCCTTATATTTTAATGGTGGTGCACTTGTGAACCTTTTTGAGTACATGTTAACCAACCACAATTAGCATCCATGTTGGTAAGACGACTCCCAATCATTTTCTACGTGGAGTTTGATTTATAAGGTATACGGGTAAAATTTTTGAAACCCTAAGATTTTCACAAGTCAATTTCATCACGAAAATAACTTCACATTTATTTCACCAAATTCCTATCACTTCCACATATGCTAGTCTCGATCACTTTCGAATGGTCTAAAGTAAGATAAACTTAGATCGTTCTTATCATAGTAAACTCAAACACTATATTCTAATTCCAATAAGTCATCGTCTAAGATCTATGGTTATTCATCATCATAGCTCCCAAGGTATAAGGGTTATTGTTGTAGTTAAAATTGTGAAATTTTTCGAATCTTTATGAAGCGAGCAGGAGTTAGTCAACTTAAAGTTCACAAGCCAACCAACCAGAAGCAAATGGAGGCAAACAAGAAATCTTTATTGATAGCAGTACTTCAATTACAAGGCAAGGCATGCTTGGCGAGACATGATTTCGCCAGCACAAACACCAAAGAGAAAAAGTACAAAGTTGAAGATGACTTGAGACCGCTCAGACCGCGCGACCTCCCTGTGACTTGAGCAAGCTGCCAAACCGCAGCGACCTACCGATCACAGAACACCACCAAACCGCACTCCTTCTTCCGAACTCCTGATTCTCCCTAACTCCAGCACCACAACTCCAAGCCGCAGACCGCCCCAACACTTTCAGAGGAAGAGGTGATCGATGCTGCCCACACTATCCGCAGAAGCTGCACAAGAAGAGTTCAATCAGCAGACCGCCCGGTCAGACAAATCGAGACCATAGGAAAGAAGAGAACTCGACTTACACTTGGTGTGTTATGATTTGCTGCTACAGTGGCTCCTATTTATAGGCGTGGGACCTGATCCAATCACCACCCTATGAGATAGGATCACCACCCTCCAGACCGCGCGACCTGACCGGTCACACCGCGCGATCAGCAACAGTACTCCAGCTTCATTTTGGTGAACTCGCCAGCTTCAACATCAACCATGAGAGACCGCCACTCTCACAGCAGATCGCGACTCCAAGAGAGATCGCCAGACCGCCCGAAGCTGTTCACCCCCTGTGTTCGCCCGAGACCGCGAACACAGCCAGTTCGCCATCATCCCGCGAACTTCTGTCCGCATGCCGGTCTCCACCTGAGTCCGCGAACAGCGTCCAGCTTGCATACCAGTCTCCTCCTGAGACCGCAACCTGAGACCGCGCGACTAAGACCCTTAGTCCACGAACACCACCAGAAAGCCCGGTCAACCACCAGACCGCATTCTGGAGAAACCTGGGAAAAGTTGTGCGATCACACCAGACCGCCACAGCTCTGAGGAAGACAACCCGCCACGTGATCACGAACAGACCGCGCACACCAGAAGATGAACAACCCGCCACGCGGTTAGAGACAAACCGCGAGGCCTTCACCTTCAGCCGCCTTGGACCCATACCAGCGATCAGGCCAGGAGACCGCAGCTAGGCTAAGACAAGCCAGACCGCAGAGGCAGACCGCCAAGTCGTGCGGTTACGCCAGACCGCCCGACCTCCTCCCAGACCGCCCAGGTCCAAAAGTCCTCTAACTTCCACTTCAATAATTTCTGTTGGGTTTTCTACAACCATACATCATATGTAGGCGCAGCGAAAATAACGAAAACAACCCAAAAGAGTTTCGGATCGGGCCATGAACATTGAATCAAGAAGTTAATAAAATTGCTAGGTATGTAATTACATTTGCGGGATTGGATCAAATCCAACCTAGATGCTCCATGAGTTGAGTTCTGTCGGCAAGAGAGTCCTCACGTAGAATAATGTCTACGTCTCTACAGCAGTCCACACGAGCCGGGAGAAGAAGACTGCACCTTGCGCTTCCACGAACTGCTAGGTTCATTCCAGGAAGAGCAATCGCAGCGACGATCGCCGGAATGGAGGTCTGCGGAGGCGAACGGGGCGGCGGAACCCTTCCGTCTAGGGTTCGGGAGGAACTCTTCCGTCGGCCAAACCTTCTCTTCGCGTGAGTATATATAACCCTTAAAACAAGTTCTATTTATACCCAAAGCATAAACAGACCTAGAAGAATCGCTATCCGCAGTCCATACAGAAAATTGGGGTTTCTGTAACAATTCGTCGGGATTTCACGAATCAGCATTCGTCGAGTTTCCACGGAACAATTCGACGAATTCCGACGAATCATATCTGACGAATTCCGACGAATCATATCCGATGAATTCCGACGAATCATATCCGACGAATTCCGATGAATCATATCCAACGAATTCCGACGAATTCCGACAGCAACATTTGCTTTACCTCCCCGATTCTATATGGTGATTGGTAACCTTTACCAACACAGTCAATCTTCCAACTTCTCCACATGCTCTTATGTGCGACCCTGCAGGCTCATATCGCGTTGGCAGTGAGACTACATGTTTGACCACTTCTAGATCACAATGGTAACTCCAACAGTCTCCCACTTGATCTTGAAAGTATCAAACAAAAACCTCACAAAAAATGAGTGGCATCTAGCAATGCATCATTGCTACCCAAGCAATAAGAGTTCATAACTCATAAGCCTTTATGACCAATGTTCCAGCGTTGTCTTTGTCCCTTTGTCCCTTACATCCGGAAAGAACTAGAGGCATGGACCGTGTCACCCTCATAATAGCTCAATCCAAGTTTCTTGATCTAGAACGGACTTCCAGAGAATGGTGAGCTCAATATCACACATTGACTCAACCAAGCATGGCCATGCATTTCTCAGTCCAATTCCATCAAGGGGCCTGTCACAACCCGCATTTTCCCAAGAATATAATACATATTATCAGAGCAAGGGGAAAATACGCGTCGTGATGCCACGCCTGCAGGAGACGACTACAGACGCTCAGGCAAACACTCCTTACGATAAATTTATAAAAGACATATGTGTTTATATTAAAAAGAGAAATTTTCATTATTAACTTAAGACTGCGTCCCTCGGTCCGGTGGATCATCTAGTCCACAAGTAGAAAATTATATATACGCAGCGGAAAAATAGGTTTGTTTTTTTTAGCCTACATGAGCATGAAGATGAACATCCCAGAAATAATATGCATATATCTATGTTTAATATAGTAAGCAAAGATTTTCTACGATCTTCAAAGTACGTGACATTTATTTAAAACCATGATATGCAAGAATGACATTTTTATACCCAAAAGTAACTAATGCATTCTAGCATAAAGCTTCCCAGAGAGCAAGAAGGCAAACAATTTGAAAGTAACAGCAAAATATCTAGCAAGTAAACTAGCACAAGAAGAGATTCATACGGGCGTCAACAACTGACACGAACCCGCAGGAAAGAAGGAAAAACAACCAAAAGAACTGCCCCTTACCTACTAGAGAGGAAGGGCCTCTACAGGACCGCTAAACGACGCCGCTCTAACTCCTGCGGCAGTGTTGAAACCAGAAACTGGCCTCTTGTGGAGCTCGGGGCCCTCAACAGGTTGAGGGGCGGCTAGCACTTACTTGTCTCTTGGGGAGAGCAAGTCGGGGTTCCAGAACTCAACACAGAACCTTAAACTCAGCAGGGAGGTCCCACCGCACACCCGGAAGATCTTTAGATTGCTTCCCCCTCCTAAGCCAAAGCTGAGGCCCGGGCACCTTGGAGAGCTCAGGGGAGTCTCGGCAAGGATAACCAGAGGAGAGAGAAGCTTCAAACCGGGACCTCTCTCCAAAGGTGCCCTTTGGGTCTTATTTATAGTTGTTCTGAACCGGTCTGCGAATAGCGGAACTCCGCCTTTTGAACTTACTATAAGCACCCCAATTTGGCCTGCCAATAGACAAACTCCGCTGTTTGAAGGGGCTATATGCAGACCTCCAGGGGCAAGAAGGTAATTCTAGCTTCTAACCCTCCCTAAAAAGGGGGGATCTGCGGGACTACTCGAGTCTCTGGGTCTCGCTCGCTTTAAGCGAGAACTCCTACCCTCTCCGCGACCTCGCGGGTCTCGCAGAACCTGTAGAACGCGCCACGCTTCCCGTCAAGGATTCGGGCGAGACCGATGTTGGTACTCTGGTCTCGCCTCCTTATAGCTGCTGAGAACATGTAAGTGGCAATCTCGTCTATGCTTCCTGGAAGACTGGCTTTGCGAGTTCTAATGGGAGGAGTCGGGCGAACCCCGGGTTGTACACAATCCCCGCTCTTTGCGAGTTTAACCTGAGCTCGCAAAGAATCATCCAACCCTAGGGTGTTCGCCTGGCGACAGCTGTCTTGTCAGGAATCTTTCTGTGGCTCCCATCGCCTGGATATAAATACCACCCGAGCTGAAGTGTCTTCATTGTTCTTCTCCTCCCCATCCTTCTCTTTACTGTAGCTGTCCTCCGATGCCTCTCTCCAAGGAAATGGAAGCTCGCCTGAAGGCCTCCAAGGCACAAGAGATGGCGATGATGACGAAGCCACCTGCGTGGATGAATCGCTCGTCTCCCTCTCCTATGCCGAAACTGAAAAAAGCAAGAGCCGCTCGCCGATTGGGAGAAGATACTGTCGACATCGAGTCCTCGGCAAGCGAGAAATCCATCGAGAAGGTAGGGATTTACTCTTCATGCGAGATCCTTCGACTGCTACTTCTAAACTTCGCCTCTGCAGGTCAGCGAGACTGTCAAGGACATTGGCGGGCCCTCGAACGAACCGCCCACTACCCCTCGGGTAAATGCGAATACTACTGGCGAGAATCCTCCTGGTACATTATTTGGTCTCGCCTCTTTTATTGGAATTATATTATTCGATGGCGTCTCCTTTCTCATCTTATCTTTTACTTTTTGATTGCAGCCTCGCCCCCAGCGAGCCCGGGGGAACAGGGTCAGCGAACTCCTTCCCCCAGACGCCGGGATGTGACAATCCCGGCACCAACCTTTGACCTTCTCGCCAATCGAGACTCAGGCAGCTCGCACCAGCCGAATGTTCCTCTTGCTGATGCAGCGAGATATCCCCTTGGAAAGGGAAAAACTCATCGGCCTTACTACGGTACTTCTTTCGATTCCCCACCCGGTTCTTCTCGCCGTCCCAGGGGTAGGCCTTCTCGCCCTTCCGCTTTTTACTCTAACTTATCTTTCATAACCTCGCGTACGACCTTTCTTTGTTAGACGGCGAGATTCAGCTTACCGACTCCGAATTTGAGGACGATGAGGTGTCCCCTTTTCCCGAGCGGGTGGAAGATTTCCTGGGCGATGCGCGAGAACCCGAGGTGATGAGACGGCGAACTGCGGAACTATTCCAAAAGCAAAACCAGATGTTGCAGGACCTCAACATCCAGGCGAGAGTGGATAGGCTGGCTGCGGAGGAAAGACACGCATCCCTGATGGACGAATGCGACACTCCGTGCGGCGATACCCCACGACCCTGATGAATGCGAGGCCTCTCAGGAGACGCTCATAGTGAGGATCAGGGATCACGCCCAATTGATCGACCGCGACGCGCTGCTGCTGAATTCCACAATTCCCGGAGGCCGCCGAGGAGGGGGCCGCGAGGTGGTGGTAGATGGCAGTGGCTGCCCTACTGACCCCGCGATTTTAGGTTCCCTCTTTCATGAACAATTCGCTTCTACTTTTATTGCAACAATCTCGCTAGGCTATGGTTTTTATTGATTCTCGCTCGTCACGAGCGTCGGACAACTTATTAACTATGTTATCGCTCGCGGCTTTTATAATGCCGCTTTTCCTTTACCTTGTTCCCGCATGCCTGTGATATTTCCGCTTGCAAATCATTTTATTCTAGCTAATCCTGCAGATTGATCTCGCTCGCCAATGATTGGCGAAATAATTTTGTTTGGTGTCCCAGTGATGTGACGTTTTGTCTGACAGCATCCCGGCGCTTGGGCTTCTTCCCGCCATTTTCATTTTTCTATAAATAGCCTCCCCATTAATATCATTTACCTACCGCCTTCCTCTTCTCCTAGTTGCAGAGCTCTCGTCAGCTTTGTTCTCGCCTCCTTCTACACTTGTTCTCGCAGGTACGCGTGATGGTGAAGACCTCGAAAGAGCTTCCTGAGGCGGAAGGCCGGCTGAAGTGTGCTTGGGCTTACTGCGAGCACGACTTCTTCCACTGCAATATGAGCGAGGAAGAGTATCTCTCCTCCATCGCCGACTACATTCCTACTGGGTTCACCGCCCGCCGGCCCGAGAAGGGCGAGGTGATTAACACCCTTCGGCCCGATGAGATCGCCATCCCGATCTCGCACTTCGCCGTGGGCCTGCGACTTCCCCTCTGGCCCGAGGTTCGCCAGGTACACCTCCTTCCCTCCTTCATCACTCTTGCGAGATTGATCTCGCTTGCTTCAATTTTCTTTACGTGGCTTTTTAGGTGCTTCGGCACTACGGAGTTGTTCTCGGCCAGCTCACCCCTAACGCGATGGCGGTGATCACGGGGTTCGCCTGCTTCATGCGCGAGGAGCGAATCGAGTTCAGCCTTCCGGTTTTCCGGAAGCTGTTCTCGTTTCGCGCCTACTCCGAGGGCACGGTCTACTCTGTGGGGTCAGGCTGTAGGGTCATCGAGACCGTCAACAAGGCCCACTTCTGGGCCCAGAAGTTCCTCCTGGTAAAGGGGAATTTCGGCAACATCCCGATCTCGCCCATCCAGTATAACGACACCGTCTACCGTCCTTCACCTCTGGGCGGCCACGATGCCGACCTCTTCCAATTCTTCCAGAAGAAGAACTTCGAGGTGGTCCATCTCCGCCGCAACGTCGACAAACTTTCACCGGTTCTTCCCGGGGAAGGTAATGATCTCACCCCCTTTTTTGCTTTAATTCTGATTTCCGCCATTCTTTCTAACACAACTCTTAACAGGTGAGCGAGACATCCCCCTCCACCCACCTTATGCGAGCAACATTAAACCCTCCGCCGATCTTGCTCTCGCAACCATGGGAGCGGCGACCTGCCGAGAAGGTACCCCCCCAACTGCTATCACCTCTAAGAAGAGGTCGGGGGCTTCAGGCAGCCAGCCTTCCCGCCAGCCTACTTCAAAGAGGTCCAAGACAAACGAGAGCCTGCGCGCCTCCGTAAAGGGAAAGCGTCCGGCCGAGCCCTCGGGTCCTGGGATCGGCGATTCCTCACTCCCTGAGGATCGGGAGGTCGAGCAAGCCGAGGCCATCGCTAGGACCTCGGCACCACCAATTCCGTTGAATCATCTGCATTTCGGCCTTGGCATGCGAGCCCGAGATGAAACCGGCGAGCGCCTGGTGCGCTGGAATGAAGAGGTCAACCGGATCGACGTCACCTCCCTCCTTCCCACTTGGGTAGAGGAGGGCGCAGCGACTTCCCACGCCTTCAATTTCTCCTTCGTCATGTATGGCCGCGAGGACGCCGCGGCCTACAAGGATGCAACCGCACGGGGTCTCGCCAACGAGAGCTCGAGATCTCAATTGCGGGCAATGGAACTTGCCCATATGACGAGCAGGAAATGTCTGGAGCTGGAGCGCGAATGCGCGGGACTGGCCGAGTCCCTCAGGGTTTCCAAGGTGAAGGTCGACGAGCTAAAGGAAAAGTTGGCCACCGCCGAGACTGGAGTGGTGAGTCGTTCGTTCTATAATGTTATCTCTGACTTCCTAACTTCTTCTCATACTAAGTTCGTCTACAGGATGCCGAGATGGCTAGGCTCTCGGACGCTCGGGTCCTGAGCTTGGAGGGCGAGGTCGCCGCGTTGAAGGCACTCAACTGTGAGCTTGCTCGGGCTGCCGTTCCCCCTTCTCCTCGCCGGTTAAAGGAAGAGAAGCGAGATCGCGACGAAGCGCTCCGCGTAGAGTCCACAAATGCGGCACGCTTCGTCTTCCAGGCCATGAAAGGTGCTGGGTTGCTGGTTGCCGAGGCCGAGAGCGTGACGGTCGAGGATATCGTCCCGGAGCTCTTCAGGCCGCTCCCGCCGGTGAAGGATGGCGACGACGACGGGGGGTTCTTTGGCGAGGCCTAGAAGGCGATCTTAATTTTATTTTTTTATATATAAACTTTTTTGGGGTTGGCGAGCTCGCCGCCCATTGTAACTAAAACTTCTTCTTTGGAAAGGAATTTTTGCGCAATGCTTTCTTACTTCGCTACGCATTCTCTCTGTTTTTATTTTTACATCAGTTGATGCATGTGTCGGGGAATCCGTTTATTTTATAAGCGCCGAGGACTTTCCTTCTCGTCCAGCGAAAACCTCCTTAAGCTTCAGTCTATACGTCTTGGGGGATGAAAGTCCCCGTTCTCGCTCTAGTCTCGTGCCGAGGACTTTCCTCCTTGCTAGGACGAGAAGTCGCCCTCACTTTTGAAATATTTTAGTCCAAACACATTTTCCTCGTTATTTATGCCGAGGATCCCCCCTCTCGCCTAGCGAGAAGTCGTCCCCTTATTTTCGGAATGTTTTAGAGACCCAACACTTTCTTTTGTTATTTCGCGCGAGGACCATCCTTCTCGCCCAGCGAGAGGTCGCCCTCTCCTTTTCCGAAATATTTTAGAGACCCAACACTTTCTTTTCATTATCTCGTGCCGATGACCATCTTCCATCCCGTCGGGCTCTCCGCGAGATCAACCGGCCCTACCAGCTAATGAGAGCCTGGCAGCGGGATCGTCCGGGGCAATCCAGCACAAAGAGTCTATCATCTCGCCAGCCTCTCCGCGAGATCAACCGGCCCTACCAGCTAATGAGAGCCTGGCAGCGGGATCGTCCGGGGCAATCCAGCACAAAGAGTCTATCATCTCGCCAGCCTCTCCGCGAGATCAACCGGCCCTACCAGATAATGAGATCCTGGCAGCGGGATCGTCCGGGGCAATCCAGCACAAAGAGTCTATCATCTCGCCAGCCTCTCCGCGAGATCAACCGACCCTACCAGCTAATGAGAGCCTGGCAGCGGGATCGTCCGGGGAAATCCAGCACAAAGAGTCTATCATCTCGCCAGCCTCTCCGCGAGATCAACCGGCCCTACCAGCTAATGAGAGCCTGGCAGCGGGATCGTCCGGGGCAATCCAGCACAAAGAGTCTATCATCTCGCCAGCCTCTCCGCGAGATCAACCGGCCCTACCAGCTAATGAGATCCTGGCAGCGGGATCGTCCGGGGCAATCCAGCGTCATTACTTGTTGCTTGGAACTCATGATCAGTATAAAAACAACGCCCGTAAAAGCAATACATAGGAATCAATATATTCAAGAACTTCATGGATAGAAACGTTTCAAGTCATCCCCACTCCTGGCTCGGCCGAGAGGCTTACCTTCCACATCCCGGAGGTGGTAACCTCCCGACTTCAGCACTTCACTCACAATATATGGGCCCTCCCAGTTAGGATTGAGCTTACCTACCGCGGCTCCCCTTCCGGCCGCATCAACCTTTTTTAGTACCAAGTCCCCTTTCTGGAAATGCTTTACTCGTACATGCTTGTCAAAGTATTTGGCCATCCGCCTTTTTACTTCCTCCTGCCTGATGGTGGCCAAGTCTCGGAGTTCCTCCACTAGGTCCAAGGACAACCGTTGGCCTTCCTCGTTGTTTGCCATCCACTCTTCATCTCCTCCTCCTGCGGCGGCCACCCTAGGCGACTTGACTTCAAACTCCACCGGGATGACAGCCTCGGATCCGTGGGATAGTTTGAATGGGGTCTCTCCGGTGGCCGTGTTCGGGGTGGTCCTCAGAGCCCAGAGGACCGAGGGTAGTTTCTCTTCCCAACTCCCTCTGAGGTTTTCGATCTTTTTCTTGAGGAGGTTCACTACAATTTTGTTCGCCGCCTCTACTTGCCCGTTACTCCTTGGGTGGTGGACCGACGCGAACCTGAGATCTATGCCAAGCTGAGTACAGAAACTGACGAACTCCTCGCTGGCGAATTGCGGCCCGTTATCTGTGACAATGGCTAGAGGAAGCCCGTGCCTGCAAATTATCTCACCCCAAACAAAGTTCCTTACCACTTGAGAGGTTACCTTGGCTAGCGCCTTCGCTTCGATCCACTTGGAAAAGTAGTCGATCATCACTAGCAAAAATCTCCTTTGACCGCTCGCCTGGGGGAAAGGTCCCACGAGGTCTAATCCCCAGACTGCAAATGGCCAAGGGGCCGTGATCGTTCTTAGCCTTTGAGCTGGGAGGATTTGGAGAGGAGCGTAGAGTTGGCACTTAGAGCACCTCCTGGAGAATTCGGCCGCATCCTTGCTGAGGGTGGGCCAGAAATAACCTTGCCTCAGAACCCTTCCTTCCAGGGTTCTGCTTCCCGAGTGGCTGCCGCATTCTCCCGAATGGATCACCTCCAAGACCCTTGGGGCCTCCTCCTCTGAGACACAACAGGCCAGGAGCCCCGAGAGGGTCTTTCTATACAACACCCCTGCATGTAAGGAGTAGTAAGCCGATTTATACCTGAATCGCCGCCTGTCGACTTCTCCCTCGGGGAATCTCCCTGAGGCTAGGAAAGTAATGAAAGGGTCCATCCATGACGCCCGCTGATCCACCTCCATTACTTCTCCCTCCTCAATGGAGGGTCGGAAGAGTTCTGACATGGTCCCCCCAACCTGGGGACCAAACTTGGCCAGAAGATCGGCCTGGGTGCTTTCTTCCCTTGGGACATGCTTGATAGAGAAAGTTCGGAACTGTCCCACCACCTCCTTAACCTTCTCCAGGTACCGCTGAAGAGTTGGTTCCTTGACTTCGAACTCTCCCTTGACTTGGCAAGCAACAACCATGGAGTCCGTCGAGACCTCCACGTCTTGCACTCCCAGCTCCCGAGCCAAGCGGAGGCCTGCTATCACCGCCTCGTATTCTGCCTGGTTATTGGTGAGGGGGAAGTGGAAATGGATTGCTTGCTCTATCCTGGTCCCTTGGGGACTGACCAGGACTACCCCTCCCCCAAAAGAGTGTCTTCCGGACGCTCCGTCTACCAACATTTTCCAAGACACCGGATAGGGTAGTTCCGATTCTTCTACCTCAGTAACGTAGTCAGACAGGAAATCCGCCACTGCCTGCGCTTTTATGGACACCCTCGGTACATAAGAGATGTTGAATTCGCTTAACTCCACCGACCACTTGGCCAATCTTCCCGAGTGTTCTACACCCTCCATGATATTGCGGAGGGGGTGGTCGGTCACTACCCTTATGGAATGTGCCTGAAAATAGGGTCGAAGTTTTCGGGCCGACACCACTAGAGCGAAGGCCAGCTTCTCCAAGATAGGATATCTAAGCTCGGCCTTCCTCAGCACTCTACTTACGTAATAGATCGGTAGTTGTTTCCTCCCTTCCTCTCGGACAAGCACTGAACTCACAGCTTCCAACCCTACCCCCAGGTATAAAGACAAGTCTTCCCCTGACCTCGGCCCTTGCAGTAGCGGAGCCTTGGTCAGTTGTTCTTTCAACGCTTGAAAAGCCTTTTCGCACTCGGAGGTCCATTCGAACTTTTGATTACCCCGTAACACCTTGAAGAAAGAGGAGCATCTCTCCCCTGCCTTGGAGAGAAATCTACTTAACCCAGCCAACCTTCCCGTCAAACGTTGGATCTCCTTAGCATTTCTTGGGGGTGCCAACTCGAGGATTGCCTTGACCTTATCCGGGTTGGGCTCCACTCCAGCCGGGGTGAGCATGTGACCCAAGAATTTTCCTCGACTGGCTCCGAAGACGCACTTCGACGGGTTGAGTCTCATCTTGAACTTCCGTAGGGTCTCGAAAGTTTCCTCGAGGTCGTGGAGGTGGGACTCGAGACCTCGGCTCTTGACCATGAGGTCATCGACGTAGACCTCCAGGTTTCTCCCCTTTTGCTCACGGAAAACCCGGTCCATCATCCTTTGGTATGTAGCCCCCGCATTCTTGAGCCCGAAGGGCATCATCCTGTAACAGTAGCATCCATCCCTCGTGATGAAGGAGACGTCTTTGATGTCAGGGGGATGCATGCGAATCTGGTGGTAACCTGAAAAAGCATCTAAGAAAGACATCATATGAAAACCGATGGCTGAGTCAACCAGCGCGTCGATTCTAGGCAGAGGGTAGCAATCCTTCGGGCATGATTTATTAAGCAAAGAGAAATCGATACACATTCGCCATTTACCTCCTCCTTTCTTTACCATGACGACATTGGAGACCCAGCCTGGGTACTGGATCTCCTTTACAAAACCTGCTTTCAGAAGTTTTTCCACTTCCTCGCGGATGGGGCCTTCCAGCTTGTCTGTAGTGGGCCTCCTCCTTTGGCGGATGGGGCGGGTGCCGGGCTCGAGGTTGAGGCGGTGGCAAGCCACATCCGCATCTATCCCTGGCATCTCCGTAGCACTCCAGGCAAAGACGTCCACGTTCTTCTGGACGCAGGCGAGGATCTCCGCCCTTTCCTTAGGGTTGAGCTCTCCGCTGACCCGGACCTTCTCCATCATCCCCAGTCGGGTGACGACCTCCAGTTCGATGACCTCGTCTACGGCCTCCAGCCGCGACTGCTCCCCCCAAGGCCTCTCCTCCTCTCCTTCATTGGCGAGCTCTTGGGCTCCCCCTTCCTCCCCTTCCATCTCCGTCACCTCCTCCACCCTTCTCTCCTTAGCCTTCCCTCCCTTTTCTTCTCCTTCTTCTTCTTCATCTACCACCATGCGCTCCCCTACCCCCCCTTCCAGGGTGATCTCTTCGTCTCCTTCTTTTCCTTCCTCCTCCTCGTCTCCCTTCTCTCCTCCTGCCTCGGCCACCTCCTCCATCCTCCTATCCCACCCCTCCGCTCCCTCCATCCAGGAGATGGTGTTGACAGCTGTCACGTAGCACTGTCTCGCCACCTTGGGATCTCCCCGGACCCGGACCTGGATTCCACCTGTGTTGAACTTTAGGCACTGGTGTAGGGTGGAAGGGACGCATCTAAATGCACTAATAAGAGGCCGACCAAAAATGGCGCTATAGCTGCTTGGGGCGTCCACAATCACGAAACGGCAGTTCCGCGATTGCCCCCCGAGAGTTACATGGAGTCCTACTCCTCCTTCCACCTCCTTTCTCTCTCCCGAAAAACCAAACAGGGGGCCATCCGAGGCCAACACCCTTTGGGCTTCTACCTTCATCTCGTCAAACGCTTTATTGAAGATAACGTTGACCGAGCTGCCATTGTCTACCAGGATTCGTGAGACGGTAAAATTCTCGATGGCGGTTTGGATAACCAGCGCATCGCAGAACGAGTCTTCATGACCGGGCATATCCTTCTGGGAGAAGGTGATCCTCTCCACCGGGGGCGGGGCTTGAGATGTCGAAGCCACGCTCCGACGGTACATAGTATGGAGGCTCGCCTTCCGGGTTGCCTCGAACCCCACCCCTCCGTGAATCACCCGATTCCCCCCCGGGCTCCCACGTCAACCCGATCTTCGCATCTTTCTTCTTCATCTTCCGGGGTGAGGACCTACTCGATCCTCACCGGGCGCTGCTGCGGTTGTGGTGCTGGTCCTCTTACTCCCCTCATTTCTAGGAACTCCGGTCAAGTGGCGGTCGCGTGACCTTCCTCCTGGTGGAAGTCACAATACGGCAGCGCGGCCACCCTCCCCTCTCCTCCCACTCCTCTGTTCCTCTTCCTGGGACCGACTCCCCCGGCTCCCGCTCCCCTTCCTCTTCCTGCTCTTCCTCTTCCGATCTCCATCGCTTGATGAGGCGGGGGAGGGGGCGGCCTCGGGCCTTGCCTCCACCCCAGCTGGTGAGGTCTCCCCTGTCCTCCCTGGAAGTTACCTCCCCCATGGTGGAACCCCCTTCCCGGGCCCTGCATCCCACCACCTTGCTGCCTCCACCCCAACTCCGGGGCCCTGACTTCCTCCCTTCTCCTTCCTTCGGGATGCCTATTCTCCGGCTCGCTCAGCCGTGCCAATCTCTTTGTGAACTCGGGGTTAGCTGCCTCCCCGTCTACTTCCTCCGCCGCTCGCTCCATTAGTTCTTCATAGGAAAGAGGGACCCTTCTCTTGAGATCCATCTTGAAGAAACCCTCTCGCAGCCCCACCGTAAAGGCCAGCTGGAGTGTGTGCCCTGGTATCTCTTGAATGAGGAGGACCTCTTCCCTGAACCGCTCCAGATACTGGGCTAGGGACTCGCCTTGTTTCTGCTTGATATTGAAGAGAGACTCCGGGTCTTTCTTCCTCTTCTTCAAGGTGGAGAAACGCAGCAGAAACCCCCTACGCAAATCCTCAAAAGCATAAATCGAACCCGAGGGCAACTGGTAGAACCAGTCCCTCGCCTTCTCTTTCAGGGTGGTGGCGAAGAGTCGGCACTTGAAGGCGTCCGACATGGGTCTGATCGAGACCATATCTTCGAACCATTGCAGGTGGGGAACGGGGTCACTGTTCCCAACATACAAGGTCATGGCTGGCTCCCTGAACCCCTCGGGGAGTGGTGCCAAGAGTACCAACTCACAAAAGGGGCTTCCCCCACTCACCCTCTGAACTGGCTCTACTCTTCCTGCAGAACCTCCTGCCGAGGCTCCTCCTGCCGAGACCACTCTGGCCGGGGTCTCGCTCTCTCCCACTGGACTGGGGAAGAGCTCGCGACCCGCGAGATCTCGACCTGCCTCCTGGACCGCTGCTTCCTTGCCTACTCGCTGGCCTGGGGCGTTCTCGCAGCCCCCGGATGGGGGAGCCATCTGAGGGGCCGGGGTAGCGAAACCACCCAGCGCCGAGGCGATGGCGCTCTGAAAGGCCCCAATCATATCCCTCTTGAGCTCGGCCAGCATATCCATCGTCACTGGTGCCCCTGTGGGTGGCGAGCCTCCGAATCCTGCATCTCGCTCGTCCTCGCCCGCCATGCTTTCTCTTAAAGACTTTCCTGCACTAGTCACACTCCACGCTCACCGCACCAAGAATGTTGAAACCAGAAACTGGCCTCTTGTGGAGCTCGGGGCCCTCAACAGGTTGAGGGGCGGCTAGCACTTACTTGTCTCTTGGGGAGAGTAAGTCGGGGTTCCAGAACTCAACACAGAACCTTAAACTCAGCAGGGAGGTCCCACCGCACACCCGGAAGATCTTTAGATTGCTTCCCCTCCTAAGCCAAAGCTGAGGCCCGGGCACCTTGGAGAGCTCAGGGGAGTCTCGGCAAGGATAACCAGAGGAGAGAGAAGCTTCAAACCGGGACCTCTCTCCAAAGGTGCCCTTTGGGTCTTATTTATAGTTTTTCTGAACCGGTCTGCGAATAGCGGAACTCCGCCTTTTGAACTTACTATAAGCACCCCAATTTGGCCTGCCAATAGCCAAACTCCGCTGTTTGAAGGGGCTATATGCAGACCTCCAGGGGCAAGAAGGTAATTCTAGCTTCTAACCCTCCCTAAAAAGGGGGGATCTGCGGGACTACTCGAGTCTCTGGGTCTCGCTCGCTTTAAGCGAGAACTCCTACCCTCTCCGCGACCTCGCGGGTCTCGCAGAACCTGTGGAACGCGCCACGCTTCCCGTCAAGGATTCGGGCGAGACCGATGATGGTACTCTGGTCTCGCCTCCTTATAGCTGCTGAGAACATGTAAGTGGCAATCTCGCCTATGCTTCCTGGAAGACTGGCTTTGCGAGTTCTAATGGGAGGAGCCGGGCGAACCCCGGGTTGTACAGGCAGCTAAAAACCTGAACCTGAGACATTCATAAGAAAAGAATGCCTCAGCCCAAAAAGGGTGCAAGAAAACCAGGATTAGCAGTAAGAGAAATAAGAGAGTGCAGAAAGGAATACTAAGCAGGTAAACATCTATAATCTTACAACAACCCGAGCCAGCTCAAACGAGTGAACTCGGTAAGAAGAAAAGCCTGCACCAGAAGGTAATAGTCAACACAATCAAAGCCCACCACGTGTCCGCCATTGCGGCTCAGAGAGATAGTCATACATATACTATCATAATACACATATATAAGCATATGTGCTTAAGAACTTGAGACTGATCAGCTCGAGGGAAAAGCGTCCCCCAAAAGAAGGTACTGCGACGGTGGTATCTTCCACCAACGCCCGCAGCCCAAAACCCGGGTCGTGGTCCTCTATCCACTGCCACCCAGAAACCAAATCCGGGTGGTGGTACTCTATCCACTGCCACCCAAAACCAAATCCGGGTGGTGGTACTCTATCCACTGCCACCACTGCCACCCAAAACCAAATCCGGGTGGTGGTACTCAATCCACTGCCACCCAAAACTACCCACCGTGCAAGGCTTAAGACAAATGTTCTAAATAATTAAATTAAGTTTCAATTAAGACACGGGACGTAACCCGAGATACCAGCACCATAGCACCCTAAGGATAGGGTGACAAAGAAATAAATACTACTCAACGATTCATTTGAAAACACTTGGTGAGTCCAAACTTGACTCCCAACGAACTTCTCGAAACCGTGCAATGAATTGGGAACGGCAAGACACCATAAATGATCACTTTTCTGTAAGAATGAAAGTTTCAATAATTGGAACGGGTGAAGAGCTTGAAACCCAAAATGCAACCACACAACTATCCACATTAGCAATAAATGATTTCGTTGTGTCATCGAGAACTAGCAAAAGAAATTCCCAGGGAGTTTAGCATCTAATTCCCCGTACCCGTTGGGAATTAGGAAACAAAATCCCAGGGAATTTAACCGGCTAGACCATCAGAACATAGCCAACAAAAGAACAGTGCAGGATTTAGAGATTTACCGAGCAAGACCACTTATGCTTAACTAAACAGATAAGTCCAAGATTTAACCAATAACATAAAGACCAAGGAGAAACCTCGCATAAAACCAATAGCTGACATGCACAACTTCCCAACGAGACGAAACCTCTAGCATATAGCCTAGGAAATCTAACTTTGCATAAACCTAAGTAAATACCTAGCCCTCAAACTTAAACCCAGAAAATTTACGAATCGGTAATTTACTTAAGTTTATACCAAGGAAATTTCCTAGCGTATAGGCGCAGAGTTTTATATATCAAGTGTTTATTATCATAAACCATGGGAATTTACAAAGAACTTCCAACATAACAACATGACAGCAGCCCCCAATAACAGGAATAGAAAAAGAAGAAATAGCAGCAGCCCCCCAACATAAGCAAACGGCCCCACAAATTAACAAGGATATAAGGCAGCCCCCTCAAATTAACAAGGATACAAGGCAGCCCCCAATAATGATCCAAACAAATTTTGCCAACAGAAATTCAAGCACAAGGCAGCCCCTATAATGATCCAAACAAATTTTGCCAATAGAAATTCAAGCACAAGGCAGCCCCTATAATGATAAGAAATCAGGATTATACAACCAGCTCCAAGGTGATATGAATTCAAGCATAGCAGCCCCCCAAAAGAAAAGAAATCAGGAATAAAGTTATCTAGATTTTAGACTCCCAGAATTAGCCCAGGATCGGACAGAGCATCCAAGGCTTAGCCAAGAACTTAACAGGCAGCTAGCATCAGAAGACAGGACCGATACATGGGCCTAAAAGCAAGCCTCCTATAGCATGTAGCCCAAGTAAAACTCTAAAAAAAAACCAAGCATCCACCGGCCCCCATATCCACAGGAAACAAGGAACACTATACAATTATGCAATCTGGAAAGATAACTAACCGCCACCAGCCCGACATAATTAAAGGCAATTAAAACTTCTGGAAGGGGGGTACCCCAAGCAGCTTCCCCACCCGGGCACAAAAATTCATGGTTTTTCTATCATAGAACTCAAGGATCTGCTAGCATAATTGCCCAAGCCTGCTATCAAAATTAGAACAACAAAAAAAAAGAAATCTGCTGGTATCCCAACACTTCCAAATCAGGAATTAGCACATAAAGAAAATCGGCTAGCATACCCCCAACAATTGCTAAGAAGGAATTAGACCAAAAGAAGAACACGACCAGCATACACCAACAAGAGCTCAGGGCCACGATCGGTAAAGCAACAGGGGAGTAAAATGCCCAGAATTTTAGCCTTCAGAACCCAAACCATTAGGTTCTTCCAACAAAAAAAAACAACTTAGATAAGGCCAACAGATACAAGAAGGCAAAGTCCAGCGAATCCAGATAATTAGCAGAACAAACCTCTCTATAGCCAGACCAATTTCAGTTAAACCCAAGGAGGAGAAATGAAAGAGAGAGTGAAGAAAAGTTTTCTTGCCTCAACAATGGCAACCCGCCAGAGCGCGACGAGCATGGAAGGAGCCGCCCGGTTCCATAGCCCCGGCGACGAAGACAAGCCCCGGCAACCACGATCCCTCCTCCTCCGACAGCTCCGGCGCAGCTCGACACCAATCCGACGCAAACCCTAACCCTTCGACAACTCGCCGGCTCTACGGGATAGGGAGGAAGGGAATTGGCTTACGATGAAACCTCCAGCAAAAGAACCCAAGCCCTTCTATATCCTTTATCAATGATTTAATTAACTTAATTTAATTTAATTTTTTTTTTTTTACATAGCTTTTACTCATATACATATATTAGGTATATATATATATATGCAAACTTTTACACAAAAACATTATACATATAAATTTATATAATGCACATATATGTAAGCAACTTTATACAAGCCTATGCATAAATACTAATATATATACACATTTATATATGTATATATACACATATACATACATATATCTGCATGCACGACTCCACCTAGAGAGAATTCACCGGACGACGAAAGGTAACGCCCCTACGCATCGACACCCTAAATTAAATCTCGCTTGCGAATAATTATCATAAATTCCATATGTTTTAAATAAAATATTTATAAGAAAAAACCCGGGGCGTTACAGTCACCCCACCAAGGAGGAAGTTTCGTCCCGAAACTTAGAACCGAAGCTTAGAAGGCATCGAATGAAAGGTATGAAGGGAGAGGTAAACTCACACTCGCTAGAAAGGAACGCTAACCGAAAAGGGTTAGGAAAGCAAATGCGGATATAACTACTGATGCGTGTCGGCAAGTGCACCGGACACTGTCAAGTAATAATTGTGGAGAATAGAATCCCCGGATGTCGGTCTCTTGAGGAATGCAGTAAGGTGGAGTTAGGTTTCGAGGAAGGACTTGAGATTGAAGTCCTTAAATCGGATGGAATGCGGGGGAGTTGGGTTGGCTTTTGGAAAATAAAATAAAAGCTATCAACTACTCCTATGCAATGCCGCTATGCAATGCTTCGCTTGGCGGGATGGAGACTAGGCAGGCCTTGAGCGCGCTGCGTCGCAAGGGCGGATGGACGAGTAGGCAAACGGATCGAACTATGCAGGCCTTGAGCGCGCTACTTCGTTAGGCGGGATGGAATACGGGCCGCGATGCCACGCTTCGGTAGGCGGATGGACGAGTAGGCTAACGGATTGAGGGTCGCAAGCACCTCTTCGACAAGCACGCCACTAGCAATTGCTAGTGCGGCACCGGACACGGTGGTGGAGTGGAAAATGGATGGGGGCGCACCTCAAGCAACTCAAATAGATAAATTACACAATCACATAGACATGAAATATATATGTAAATATAACTAATTCAAGTGCCACTTCATCATCATGATTAGATCTAGTTACATATACATCAAAAAGAGAAGAATAAGGCAAGAAATCGACCGAATCCGAAGTCTCGTTGTAGATTCTCGGTTGGAATCGCCGGGTTGTCAATCCGCGTCCAAGCTCGGTCCGCAACTACGTCCGGGGTAGAGAGAGCTGTCACGACTCTCCAATGGACCCGTCTTCTTCGTGTCACGATCCGGTAGAGGTTGCAAACTTCCTCTTGCTCGATGGAGATGGCGGCTAGATCTTCCTTTGGAGCTCTTGGATGAAGGAGGAGGCCGAGAGGACACTCCGGCTCAAGATTGGCGTGAAGAACAAGCCCGGAGAACCTCTAGATGGTGGGCGGCGATGGAGGGGCGAAGTCGGACGAACTGGAGCAGAAAACGGCGGAATACGGCGGGCGGTCCGACCTAAATCGCGAGCAGGGAATTTATAGGCGCTGGAATTAAACAGTGCGCACGGTCAGTGGCGCACGACCAGTGGTCGTGCGCACTAGAATTCGATGATCGTGCGCTCTGCCTGGACGGAACCTGCAAAGACAGAAATTATGAAATAACATGTTCGCACGACCAGTGGCGCACGACCGGTGGTCGTGCGCACTGGAGTTGATAGTCGTGCGCACTACAGCAAACAGAACTCGGAAATTAAATGGTAAGTGCGCACGAGCAGTGGCGCACGATCGGTGGTCGTGCGCACTAGCGTAGATGGTCGTGCGCACTGCACCAAACAGAACTCATGAAAAAAGGGTTAAGTGCACACGATCAGTGGCGCACGACCAGTGGTCGTGCGCAATAGAACCGGTGATCGTGCGCAGTGTTCCTGTGCAGAATTGCACCGGAAACACCTGCACGACTCCTATTCCAGCGTATACTACTAATCTAGCCACTGAAAGTGAGACTTAACAGTGCAAGAAAACTAATAACAAAGAAAGATACGAAATAACACCAAAATGGGCCCAGAAGTGCACATAGCAAATGATAACAAATATCAGCTAAAACAAGGCTAAAGTGCAGTGGAATGACTAGATAAACGGCCCAGATGAGTCCATATATGTGTATATAATTGGGACTCATCACACCCCCAGACTTACCTGTTTGCGCGTCCCGAGCAAACAAATTCCAAGCGAACGGGGAAAAAAAAGTAGATGGCTTAAAACTACAATACAGAGTACCATGCGAAGTCGCATGCTCGCGTGCATAAGAAGAATAGTAGAGAAGATTTCTGATTATATAAACAGTCTATGTATTTCTAAAAGAGTAAAAGCATATTACAACTACTCAAAATGGTGAACTACGGTGAATCGTTCGGTCCTGCATACGGAGACAGTAAACTAAACGCTGAGATGAGCATTGCTCAAGATTGGGATGCCAAACAAACTCCACCGAAATCCATCGGTGTCGGTGACCATAGGCTCGCCCGGTCACATTCTCTCCACGGCACTGGTTTGACTCAAATGTGTGAATCAATAGGACTTTAGGTTTTAAATGGGGCTTGGGTTTAGGTGAGGTATACAATGATAAAGACGATGGTTCAAATACTAAACCCAAATGAGCTAATGCAGGAAACTATCCTCATTCACCATACAAACACGCGGGTACACAACACCCCCAGACTTGGACTTAACAGCATGGGTGCGTGCACCGCCTACTCCCAAACATAAATCTATACATAAAGATTTTCAATTAAACACTCCTTCTCTTTCCTTTCTTTTTAACTTCTTTTCTTTTTTTTTCATTTTTTTTTCTTTTCTTATCATTTTCAGCAAATAAACAAAAGGACACATCCACATCTTCACAAACATATTACCACATCAACAACCCAACTCATGAAAATAATAAACAGCTAAAGCTCAAATTTTGGGTGTGCGACTAGGATTGGCTTTTGGGCTTTGGTGAAATAAAAGTGGGGCTGAATCAAAGAACGGGTAGGCACAACTGGGCTAGCGAGGATATAGCGGTAGGGATAGGCACAAAGGCTCAACCGGGCCAAAATGATGGCCTATATCACATTCACACAATTGACTAACCGTATACCCATGCTTCAAGAATCGCTTGGGGCAAGTTCTAGCCACCGAGAAAGATTCTCCTTTCTCCCGACTCAAGCAATACGAGTCTAGCGATCGTTTACACATATCCCTATGCTACCATTTGATTCACACCGGATTCACCATTTGAGTAGAGTAAACAACATTTACACTAATAGAGAAAAATATAAAACCATAGTATAAAAAGAAATCTAATCTACACAAATCTCTATGCAACCGAGCACTCGACTAGGAGCACTACTAGAGTCAACATTTTACTCTGCTACATAGTCCTAAGCCATCACCTAGACTTTCCCAAATAAGCAGAAGAATTAAATTCACAACAGAGCAGGCAAACAGATGAGTACACGCTCAAGTGGGTGATGTGGTGTGCAATGAAAATAAACAAAAACATTTTAAATGAAATCTTCTAGCATGCAGTGCAATAGTGCACATGAGCGGGTAAACAAAACTACTCTCCCCCAGACTTAAACTAAACAATCCGCATAATATATGACATGAAAATCAGCAAAGGATAGGGGAAGAGAGTACCCAATGCTCAGCAAGTGAGCATACCAGAAGATTGGCGTGTAAGCTAAAATGAGCTGCAACATCCGCCATCCAGAGAAGATACCTGCAGGGGTCAGCTCCGCAAAAACAAAAGACAAAAGAAAACTGAAAAGAAAGTACTCCTAACTAAACATGATTAGAAGAACTAAGAATGCAGGAAAAGAAAGATAACTACTGGGGTTATTGTCCTCCCAGCACGACTTATTCAAACTTTAAGAGTTCTAGCTAATGGGCCTATGGAAGGAGAAGTGGACAGGTAACTGGCCTAATATCCGTGTCGGTAGCGGGTACCTATACGGAGAAAGAACAGTCACGCATCTACCCGAATATAAATACCTGCTCCTCACAGGTAGAGGGAAAAGAAAGTAAGAAGAGGAGGAGGCCTGGTCCTCACTCATCTCACCAAAACTATCCTTGCCCAGCAAGGTATCGTCCACAGCAGGTCCGCAGGAGGAGAAGGCAATGAATGAGGCTTCCTTAATGGAGGAGGGATCAACCTCCTCGCATAAAAGGACACACTCATCATTGACTTGAGCACAAAGATCCAAGTCCTCCTGAAGTACCTGTGAAGATTCAACCTGCACAGGCTCGGGTGAAGAAGGGGGATCGAGAAATAAACAAGATGAAGAACATAAATAAACATCAATCGGGGGAGTGATCCCGGTCTCACTCCCGGCAGGATCCAAGGGTAGATCACTATCATCATCGTAAATATCATAGCAAGGGGGACTTGAGAACTCAGGAGCCTCAGTGGTGATTTGGACCTCCTCGTCCCATGAAGAAGTGCAAACCTCCTCATCAGAGAGAGTATCCTCCTCATCCCACCAAGGTGCATCATCGTGTTCAAAGTATTCATTCTCCCCCTCAGGGAAAATGACATCCTCATCCCACTTTGGAGCACCCTCCGAGTCAGAAGCATCACCCAGCTCCTTTACTTCGATAGGATCATAAAGAATATGTGTAGAAAAATCTTGCAAAGAAACTGGAGGGACAAAAATATTCGGTTCCTCCGCAAAAAGATCTGCTAAAGCCTCCCCGATGGAAAGAATACTTTCCTCATCATACTCAGGTGCATCTAGGAGCTCCCATTCCTCTCCTTGTTGGCTAACAGATGAGTGATCATCATCACTGGGAGTGAAGCCATAAACAGGGAGTGAGGAGTCCGTGCACGAGACAAGCTCAGGGGTAGAGGGCACAATTGCCTCCATGGGTAAAGAATGAGCGATAGGGACAATGTTGTCCTGAGTGGAGGGGTGGCGGTCAGGCTTGAAAAGACTAGGACAGTCCTTCAATTCATGGCCCTCTCCTCGACACAACAAGCAAACAATGTTCCTACACTGCCTAGCATTCAACTCATTCATTTGGTCTATATAATAAACCATCTTATCATTAAAGCTAGGTGAAATATCCCATGACGACATTTTCAAAATTCAAAGCAGATAAAAAGAAACTGAAATTCTTTGCAAGGAAATCTACACAACTAGAAAAACTCCTTGAATAAAACTTGCCTAAAACTTTAAAATAGGGGAGAAAAAATAAAAACAAACAAAAGATAATTAAAAGGCAAACAAAAATAATAAAGCGGCTATACACACTGGAAGAACTACTATCTCTCGGCTTTCCCTCTCAAGAAAACTCACACGACTGTGTTCCCCGGCAACGGCGCCAAAAACTTGATGCGTGTCGGCAAGTGCACCGGTCGCTGTCAAGTAATAATTGTGGAGAATAGAATCCCCGGATGTCGGTCTCTTGAGGAATGCAGTAAGGTGGAGTTAGGTTTCGAGGAAGGACTTGAGATTGAAGTCCTTAAATCGGATGGAATGCGGGGGAGTTGGGTTGGCTTTTGGAAAATAAAATAAAAGCTATCAACTACTCCTATGCAATGCCGCTATGCAATGCTTCGCTTGGCGGGATGGAGACTAGGCAGGCCTTGAGCGCGCTGCGTCGCAAGGGCGGATGGACGAGTAGGCAAACGGATCGAACTATGCAGGCCTTGAGCGCGCTGCTTCGTTAGGCGGGATGGAATACGGGCCGCGATGCCACGCTTCGGTAGGCGGATGGACGAGTAGGCTAACGGATTGAGGGTCGCAAGCACCTCTTCGACAAGCACGCCACTAGCAATTGCTAGTGCAGCACCGGACACGGTGGTGGAGTGGAAAATGGATGGGGGCGCACCTCAAGCAACTCAAATAGATAAATTACACAATCACATAGACATGAAATATATATGTAAATATAACTAATTCAAGTGCCACTTCATCATCATGATTAGATCTAGTTACATATACATCAAAAAGAGAAGAATAAGGCAAGAAATCGACCGAATCCGAAGTCTCGTTGTAGATTCTCGGTTGGAATCGCCGGGTTGTCAATCCGCGTCCAAGCTCGGTCCGCAACTACGTCCGGGGTAGAGAGAGCTGTCACGACTCTCCAATGGACCCGTCTTCTTCGTGTCACGATCCGGTAGAGGTTGCAAACTTCCTCTTGCTCGATGGAGATGGCGGCTAGATCTTCCTTTGGAGCTCTTGGATGAAGGAGGAGGCCGAGAGGACACTCCGGCTCAAGATTGGCGTGAAGAACAAGCCCGGAGCACCTCTAGATGGTGGGCGGCGATGGAGGGGCGAAGTCGGACGAACTGGAGCAGAAAACGGCGGAATACGGCGGGCGGTCCGACCTAAATCGCGAGCAGGGAATTTATAGGCGCTGGAATTAAACAGTGCGCACGGTCAGTGGCGCACGACCAGTGGTCGTGCGCACTAGAATTCGATGATCGTGCGCTCTGCCTGGACGGAACCTGCAAAGACAGAAATTATGAAATAACATGTTCGCACGACCAGTGGCGCACGACCGGTGGTCGTGCGCACTGGAGTTGATAGTCGTGCGCACTACAGCAAACAGAACTCGGAAATTAAATGGTAAGTGCGCACGAGCAGTGGCGCACGACCGGTGGTCGTGCGCACTAGCGTAGATGGTCGTGCGCACTGTACCAAACAGAACTCATGAAAAAAGGGTTAAGTGCACACGATCAGTGGCGCACGACCAGTGGTCGTGCGCAATAGAACCGGTGATCGTGCGCAGTGTTCCTGTGCAGAATTGCACCGGAAACACCTGCATGACTCCTATTCCAGCGTATACCACTAATCTAGCCACTGAAAGTGAGACTTAACAGCACAAGAAAACTAATAACAAAGAAAGATACGAAATAACACCAAAATGGGCCCAGAAGTGCACATAGCAAATGATAACAAATATCAGCTAAAACAAGGCTAAAGTGCAGTGGAATGACTAGATAAACGGCCCAGATGAGTCCATATATGTGTATATAATCGGGACTCATCAACTACCCCAAAAGAAAAGGACATTACCAAGAACTCGATATGTCCAGACCGAGAACAGAAAACAGATCGCGGGACACCGGACTCGCGGATCCCCAACTGAAGGAAGCCTAAATGAAGATCAGCTTTCGAAAATACCGAACAACTTGCTTTTTTCACGAACAAGACGAGAGCACTCCAGGGCAAAGAACTAGGCCAGAAAAAGCCACACTGCAACCACTCATCTAACTGAGTGCGCAACTCTCGCAACACAAGCGGGGCCAAATGGTACGGTGCCATAGCAAAAGGACAAGTACCCAGCTCAAGGTCAGAAACAAACTCCTCAACTCGCGCAGGTAGAAGAACTAGGGGGATTAACTGGGAAGATATCAGGGGACTCCCGCGCCACAGGGAAAACCTCGATACACAACAAACTGAAAAAGGTTTCTAGCATAGAAACAAGGTAAGCAACGCCATTAAAACTAAAGGCTCCTGGCACACACCGCGGAAATAACCGGGGAAAACATAGCGCGGAAAACCAAACACGCTCGAGGGTTGACCGATGTCCAGCTCAAAGACCAAACGCTTTACCTTGCGTTGGATAACAACATCAAACCTGGACAACCAGCCCAAACCCAAAAAAAATCACGACGAAGGCCCAAATGAGGATAAGATGCTTACTCAGTACTCAATCTTACATCTCCAGAACATAAACAGACTCTTTGACATAGAAAAGATTAGGCCGAACATAAATATCGAGCTAGGGGCCAGATAACCAAAACACAAACTTTCACGACTGGCTCACGTGAAACACACCGTGAACACTAGGGAAAGAAGCAGGAAAATATAGCTTAACTGCAGATGTTCTGATGCACTCAACTCTGGCATCAGAGAAACCATCAAGAAACCCATGCCCCCAACTACGAGCTCTAAATTAGCACTCCGCTAATTGCAAATCTCTCATAACACACCTGAGCCAACTGTATCTCTCCACGGATAAGTGATACCGCTACACTCGAATCCACCCAAGCTTTCAAGATCTGCCTCAAAATGTTGACAGACACAACATTTAGATATAAGCCTTACTAAGCCAACTTGAACTTCCTACCACCAAACCATTTCCTTCAGATCACGATACATTCCTTTTGAAATCAAAATGGTAGGCAACGCTAGAACTTTATGCTTCGCCACAAATCCTTGCCCGAATATCCTCAATAGCAGGAATATAATATTTACTTCTAAATTTCTACGTGATCATATTTTTCTCCAGAAGTCCAGAAAATCTTTGCATTAGGATTAACCCCGAATGAAACACAATTCCAATTTATAAAGAAAAACCCTCCCAACCCTAAGCTGGTCAACAATAATATTGCTTCCAACGGTTGCCAATGAAATTCTCTCTGCCAGCTACTACACTAGAACACTAATGATGAGTGTAGGGTAATTCTTCCTATAAAATTTCAAATTCCATGAACCATTCGCAAGCACAATCCCTGTCTACGCCAGAACAGAACACCCAAACCATGATCAAAATTCACGACAAGGTCTTCTAAATTCAACACTTCCAACTCAACCTAACGATGACCGCCTGCAAAGCTCTATAGCCAAAACATCGAGTAAAACTCAAATCAAAAAGAAGGCACGCTCAACATCCTTTACCTTAACTCGCACAGAATTGAGATAACAAAAATCCAAATCCACATTCGCAAGACAACGAATAAACTAGGTCAAAACCTTAACCTGAAAACACCTCAAAACACCTAGCTTAAGACGCAACAGCTAGGAACCAGAATTTCCTAACTCGATACAGATCAGAAAGGAGTAGATACTTGCTCTTGTTGTTACCTTGCTCTGGGAATTTATGAAATGATGTTATGCTAAACTTAGGATGATACACCATCATCCTATCAACTTATGTGCATATAAAATAATGCATGAATGCCAAATTTTATTCCAAATCATGTGTGTACGAGCGTCATCATGTATGTCTTTAGCTTGGCACGTGTGCAATGCTATGTTATGATGTTTATGCAGTGCTATGCAATCTAAAAAGGCCTTAATGCATGTTATGAGCGGCGTACACATGCGATCTTATGCATCCCATACTACATATTATCGCATGTAACGAAAAGGAAAATCTAATGGACACGCATGCAACCTACGTTATGCATCCCATACTACATAACAGTCGTATGTTGTCACCTATGAGGATCCATATACAAACACATATTATGCATCCCATACTACATAATATGCCCCGTATACTTCTTATCATGCTATGAGTGTAGTGTTCATGCTTCAGCCAAGACATACTGATGACCCTTCGGTGTGTGTATGCGATGAATGACGATTCTCACCAGGCGGTTAACCGGGCAACCAAACTATCACAGCAACCCGGCTAACCTCCCTCTGATACCAACTGTCACAACCCGCATTTTCCCAAGAATATAATACATATTATCAGAGCAAGGGGAAAATACGCGTCGTGATGCCACGCCTGCAGGAGACGACTACAGACGCTCAGGCAAACACTCCTTACGATAAATTTATAAAAGACATATATGTGTTTATATTAAAAAGAGAAATTTTCATTATTAACTTAAGACCGCGTCCCTCGGTCCGGTGGATCATCTAGTCCACAAGTAGACAACTATATATACGCAGCGGAAAAATAGGTTTGTTTTTTTTAGCCTACATGAGCATGAAGATGAACATCCCAGAAATAATATGCATATATCTATGTTTAATATAGTAAGCAAAGATTTTCTACGATCTTCAAAGTACGTGACATTTATTTAAAACCATGATATGCAAGAATGACATTTTTATACCCAAAAGTAACTAATGCATTCTAGCATAAAGCTTCCCAGAGAGCAAGAAGGTAAACAATTTGAAAGTAACAGCAAAATATCTAGCAAGTAAACTAGCACAAGAAGAGATTCATACGGGCGTCAACAACTGACACGAACCCGCAGGAAAGAAGGAAAAATAACCAAAAGAACTGCCCCTTACCTACTAGAGAGGAAGGGCCTCTACAGGACCGCTAAACGACGCCGCTCTAACTCCTGCGGCAGCTAAAAACCTGAACCTGAGACATTCATAAGAAAAGAATGCCTCAGCCCAAAAAGGGTGCAAGAAAACCAGGATTAGCAGTAAGAGAAATAAGAGAGTGCAGAAAGGAATACTAAGCAGGTAAACATCTATAATCTTACAACAACCCGAGCCAGCTCAAACAAGTGAACTCGGTAAGAAGAAAAGCCTGCACCAGAAGGTAATAGTCAACACAATCAAAGCCCACCACGTGTCCGCCATTGCGGCTCAGAGAGATAGTCATACATATACTATCATAATACACATATATAAGCATATGTGCTTAAGAACTTGAGACTGATCAGCTCGAGGGAAAAGCGTCCCCCAAAAGAAGGTACTGCGACGGTGGTATCTTCCACCAACGCCCGCAGCCCAAAACCCGGGTCGTGGTCCTCTATCCACTGCCACCCAGAAACCAAATCCGGGTGGTGGTACTCTATCCACTGCCACCCAAAACCAAATCCAGGTGGTGGTACTCTATCCACTGCCACCCAAAACTACCCACCGTGCAAGGCTTAAGACAAAGGTTCTAAATAATCAAATTAAGTTTCAATTAAGACACGGGACGTAACCCGAGATACCAGCACCATAACACCCTAAGGATAGGGTCACAAAGAAATAAACACTACTCAACGATTCATTTGAAAACACTTGGTGAGTCCAAACTTGACTCCCAACGAACTTCTCGAAACCGTGCAATGAATTGGGCACGACAAGACACCATAAATGATCACTTTTCTGTAAGAATGAAAGTTTCAATAATTGGAATGGGTGAAGAGCTTGAAACCCAAAATGCAACCACACAACTATCCACATTAGCAATAAATGATTTCGTTGTGTCATCGAGAACTAGCAAAAGAAATTCCAAGGGAGTTTAGCATCTAATTCCCCGTACCCGTCGGGAATTAGGAAACAAAATCCCAGGGAATTTAACCGGCTAGACCATCAGAACATAGCCAACAAAAGAACAGTGCAGGATTTAGAGATTTACCGAGCAAGACCACTTATGCTTAACTAAACAGATAAGTCCAAGATTTAACCAATAACATAAAGACCAAGGAGAAACCTCGCATAAAACCAATAGCTGACATGCACAACTTCCCAACGAGACGAAACCTCTAGCATATAGCCTAGGAAATCTAACTTTGCATAAACCTAAGTAAATACCTAGCCCTCGAACTTAAACCCAGAAAATTTACGAATCGGTAATTTACTTAAGTTTATACCGAGGAAATTTCCTAGCGTATAGGCGCAGAGTTTTATATATCAAGTGTTTATTATCATAAACCATGGGAATTTACAAAGAACTTCCAACATAACAACATGACAGCAGCCCCCAATAACAGGAATAGAAAAAGAAGACATAGCAGCAGCCCCCCAACATAAGCAAACGGCCCCACAAATTAACAAGGATACAAGGCAGC
The DNA here is from genome assembly GCA_033032865.1 of Dactylorhiza incarnata. NCBI lineage: Eukaryota > Viridiplantae > Streptophyta > Magnoliopsida > Asparagales > Orchidaceae > Dactylorhiza > Dactylorhiza incarnata. Next base: position 9,317,903 of record JAWHQI010000010.1, on the reverse strand, counting down.
CCCCTCAAATTAACAAGGATACAAGGCAGCCCCCAATAATGATCCAAACAAATTTTGCCAACAGAAATTCAAGCACAAGGCAGCCCCTATAATGATCCAAACAAATTTTGCCAATAGAAATTCAAGCACAAGGCAGCCCCTATAATGATAAGAAATCAGGATTATACAACCAGCTCCAAGGTGATATGAATTCAAGCATAGCAGCCCCCCAAAAGAAAAGAAATCAGGAATAAAGTTATCTAGATTTTAGACTCCCAGAATTAGCCCAGGATCGGACAGAGCATCCAAGGCTTAGCCAAGAACTTAACAGGCAGCTAGCATCAGAAGACAGGACCGATACATGGGCCTAAAAGCAAGCCTCCTATAGCATGTAGCCCAAGTAAAACTCTAAAAAAAAACCAAGCATCCACCGGCCCCCATATCCACAGGAAACAAGGAACACTATACAATTATGCAATCTGGAAAGATAACTAACCGCCACCAGCCCAACATAATTAAAGGCAATTAAAACTTCTGGAAGGGGGGTACCCCAAGCAGCTTCCCCACCCGGGCACAAAAATTCATGGTTTTTCTATCATAGAACTCAAGGATCTGCTAGCATAATTGCCCAAGCCTGCTATCAAAATTAGAACAACAAAAAAAAGAAATCTGCTGGTATCCCAACACTTCCAAATCAGGAATTAGCACATAAAGAAAATCGGCTAGCATACCCCCAACAATTGCTAAGAAGGAATTAGACCAAAAGAAGAACACGACCAGCATACACCAACAAGAGCTCAGGGCCACGATCGGTAAAGCAACAGGGGAGTAAAATGCCCAGAATTTTAGCCTTCAGAACCCAAACCATTAGGTTCTTCCAACAAAAAAAAATAACTTAGATTAGGCCAACAGATACAAGAAGGCAAAGTCCAGCGAATCCAGATAATTAGCAGAACAAACCTCTCTATATCCAGACCAATTTCAGTTAAACCCAAGGAGGAGAAATGAAAGAGAGAGTGAAGAAAAGTTTTCTTGCCTCAACAATGGCAACCCTCCAGAGCGCGACGAGCATGGAAGGAGCCGCCCGGTTCCATAGCCCCGGCGACGAAGACAAGCCCCGGCAACCACGATCCCTCCTCCTCCGACAGCTCCGGCGCAGCTCGACACCAATCCGACGCAAACCCTAACCCTTCGACAACTCGCCGGCTCTACGGGATAGGGAGGAAGGGAATTGGCTCACGATGAAACCTCCAGCAAAAGAACCCAAGCCCTTCTATATCCTTTATCAATGATTTAATTAACTTAATTTAATTTAAATTTTTTTCTTACATAGCTTTTACTCATATACATATATTAGGTATATATATATGCAAACTTTTACACAAAAACCTTATACATATAAATTTATATAATGCACATATATGTAAGCAACTTTATACAAGCCTATGCATAAATACTAATATATATACACATTTATATATGTATATATACACATATACATACATATATCTGCATGCACGACTCCACCTAGAGAGAATTCACCGGACGACGAAAGGTAACGCCCCTACGCATCGACACCCTAAATTAAATCTCGCTTGCGAATAATTATCATAAATTCCATATGTTTTAAATAAAATAATTATAAGAAAAAACCTGGGGCGTTACAGGGCCCATGGATGCAACTCCTGTTATTTAGGAGGACAAATCCCATATCGTCTCACACCCAAACACCCAAATGATTCGTAACGTACCCAACGACCACCCTTATCATCAACGTTTTTCAAGGAAGACTTTAGATGACATCAAAGCACGCTCTTCCTCACTCGATGAATGCTGTGACTTCAGGTCAAAGGACCACAACACCATTGTCAAATGAGACCTACTTGTGACACTTTTAAGTAACAATCCACAAAGTAGTCTCAGGTTGGGTCTGTCCAGTACAACTTGTTCACTAACAAGTACCCACGTGATGACTTGATATCACAATATCATGACTTGTGAGAACCGGTCATCAGTTAACACACATGCTAGTCTTAATGTATCATCATCACCCTTAGCTTCTACGATGATACCTCGACCAGGGACCTTTTAAGAATGAAGCTTCGAAATCATAGGCTCTCACATTCAAGTCATGTACTTGATGTCCTATGGAAGCGAACATTCTAAGGGTATTTATCACGAATTTTATTCTATCATATAGAAACAGTATATCATAATAAAAGAACTTGAGATTAATTGCAAAAAGAAATAATTGGTACACAATTCATCATATGAATAAATAATAAACAGCCAACAGAATATATATTTTACATGCAACCCACAAGACTCCCACCAGAGTTGATCACTCAGGTATCGTATACCCATTGATCTAGTATGACCATCATGCTTTCTCTGCGCGAGAGGCTTTGTCAGTGGATCTGCAATATTCTCCTCAGTCGGCACTCTGCAAATGTTCGCATCTCCTCGTTCGACAATCTCACGAATAAGATGGAACCGCCGAAGTATGTGCTTGGAGCGCTGATGGGATCTAGGTTCCTTAGATTGTGCAATTGCACCATTGTTATCACAGTAGAGAACTACGGGACCAACAATGCTAGGAACTACATCTAGCACGTCGATGAATTTCCTAATCCATATAGCCTCCTTCGCTGCATTTGCCGCAACGATATACTCGGCCTCAGTTGTAGAATCAGCAACTATCTCTTGCTTGGAACTCTTCCAGCTCACAGCTCCTCCATTCAGGCAAAACACAAACCCTGACTGAGACTTCGAATCATCCCTATCAGTTTGGAAGCTAGCATCCGTGTAACTACTAACAACGAGCTCTTCCTCTCCACCATACACCAAGAATACATCCTTAGTCCTTCTCAAGTACTTCAGGATATTCTTTACGGTTATCCAGTGACATTCACCGGGATCAGACTGATACCTGCTAGTCATGCTCAAAGCAAAAGAGACATCGAGTCGAGTACATAACATTGCATACATGATTGACCCAATTGCCGAAGCATATGGAATCAACTTCATGCGGTCCTTATCTTCACAAGATTTTGGACATTGGTCCTTAGAGAGATTCACACCATGAGACATGGGCAAAAATCCTTTCTTGGACTCAAGCATGTTGAACCGCTTCAACACCTTCTCAATGTACGTACTCTGGGTCAAACCCAGCAACTTCTTCGATCTATCTCTATAGATCTTAATACCGAGTATGTAAGTTGCTTCACCCAAGTCCTTCATAGAAAAGCAGTTCCCTAGGTTATTCTTAACAACTTTCAGGGTAGGTATGTCATTCCCGATCAGCAGTATGTCATCTACATACAATATCAGGAAGACAACAATGCTCCCACTGATTCGCTTGTAAACACACGGTTCATCTTCATTCTTGACAAAACCAAACTCTTTGATCTTCTCATCAAAACGAAGATTCCAACTTCTAGAGGCCTGTTTCAATCCATAGATGGACCTATTCAGCTTGCATATTTTAGTGGCTTCATTTGGGGATACAAAACCCTCGGGTTGTGTCATGTACACTTCCTCAAGGAGGTTTCCATTTAGGAAAGCCGTTTTGACAACCATCTGCCAGATCTCGTAGTCATAACACACAGCAATAGCAAGCAATATCCTAATGGACTTTACCATGAAAACCGGGGAAAAGGTCTCATCATAGTCAACACCATGAATTTGCTTGAAACCCTTAGCCACCAGTCGCCCTTTGAATGTCTGTACATTCCCATCCATGTCGGTCTTCTTCTTGAAGATCCACTTGCACCCTATGGGTCGTACCCCTTCAGGTGGTTCCACCAAGTTCCAAACATGGTTTGTATACATGGATTCCATATCGGATTTCATAGCCTCAAGCCATTTGTCGGAGTCCGGTCCATTCATAGCCTCTTGGTAGGTCGCTGGTTCATCATCATGATCCATAAGCAACACATTACCTATTTGAGACACGAGAAATCCATATCTCTCAGGCTCAAATATTGGTCTACCAGATCTACGTAGGACTTGTGTCTCTTGAGCAGGTTCTCTAGCTACAACATCTTGTAGTCCTGGCTCAGAATCCAATTCTGGTTCATTCACTACTTGTGGTTCTTGAACTTCTTCAAGTTCTACCTTTTGCGTTTTTCTTGACAAGAACTCTTTCTCCAAGAAGACACCCGTCCTTGCGACAAACACTTTGCCCTCAGACGGTAGGTAAAAGTAATATCCTTTCCTTTCCTTAGGATATCCCACCAGATAACACTTATCTGATTTGGGTTCCAGCTTGTCAGGCATTTGACGTCGTACGTATGCCTCATAGCCCCAAATTTTAATGAATGACATACTAGGATGCTTCCCAATCCATATCTCATATGGTGTCTTTAGAACCGTTTTCGTCGGAGCGCGATTCAGTGTCATTGCAGCAGTCTCTAAAGCAAAACCCCAAAAGGAAACAGGCAAGTCTGCATGACTCATCATCGACCGTACCATGTCTAACAGAGTACGATTTCTCCTCTCAGATACACCATTATGCTGCGGTGTCCTAGGTGGAGTGAGCTGTGATACAATACCACACTCTTTCAGATGATCACGGAACTCATGACTCAGGTATTCGCCACCTCGATCAGATCGGAGTGCTTTAACCTTTTTACCCAATTGGTTCTCCACTTCATTCTTAAACTCTTTGAACTTTTCAAAAGTTTCAGATTTGCACTTCATAAGATACACGTATCCATATCTACTGAAATCATCAGTAAATGTAACGAAGTAGAAATACCCACCTCTAGCCATAGAACTCATGGGTCCGCATACATCACTATATACTATACCCAAAAGATCCTCAACCCTCTCAGTATAACCAGTGAAAGGGGATTTAGTCATTTTGCCTAATAAATAAGACTCGCATCGCTCAAATGATTCATAATCAAATGAGTCCAATAGTCCATCTTTGTGGAGCTTGGATATGCGCTTCTCGTTTATATGACCCAAACGACAATGCCAGAGATATGTAGGATTTGAGTCATTTGTTCTTAGTCTTTTATTATTATCTACATTAGAGATCGGTTGGTCCAGGTTCAAAACATAAAGACCATTAAACAATTGAGCTACATCATAACAAACATCATTCTTAAATATAGAACAACAATTATTCTTAATCATAAAAGAAAATTCAATCATGTCTAAGCATGAAATGGATATAATGTTTCTAGTTATGGCCGGAACAAAATAACAATTATTAAGTTCTATTACAAGCCCACTGGGTAAAGAAAGACGGTAAATCCCTACGGCTACAGCAGCAACTCTTGCTCCATTGCCGACGCGCAGGTCCACCTCTCCTTTACTCAGCAATCTCCTCCTTCCCAGTTCCTGCACATTTGTACAAATGTGAGAACCACATCCGGTATCCAATACCCAAGATGAAGGAGCAGAATGGTTTATCTCTATAACGTAAATATTCGAAGCGGAAGTCATACCTCCCTTCATTTTCTGCAGACCGTCAATGTACGAAGGACAATTCCTCCTCCAATGACCAGCCTTGCCACAGTGGTGGCATTTCCCTTCCTTCACGGTGCTCTTCCTTTTCAGCGCAGAAGATTTGGGCTCAAGATGTGACTTAGGTCCCACCTTCGTCTTCTTGAAGCCCTTGGCCTTACCCTTGCCTTTATGTACCATCAATATGGGACTAGCAGGCTTGGCCTTCTTCATATTTATCTCGGCAGTTCGCAACATGCCTAGGAGCTCGGGCAGTGTCTTTTCTATTTTATTCATGTTGTAGTTCAAGACGAACTGCTCATAACTATCCGGCAACGATTGCAGGATAAGATCTGTGGCCAACTCTTGACCTAGAGGAAAACCCAGTCTCTCCAGTTTCTCTATATACCCAATCATCTTGAGTACGTGAGTACCAACCGAGTCTCGAGCTCCCATTTTGCACTAAAATAATGTCTTCGTGACATTGAACCTCTCTTGACGAGCTTTCCCTTGAAACATTTTCTTTAGGTGCTCGTCAATCTCTTTGCACCCCATGTTCTCGTGTTCCTTCTGAAGCTCAGATTTCATGGTGGAAAGAATAAGGCACTCGACGTCTAAGGCGTCATCGGTATACTTCTTATAAGCATCCTTATCAACACGGGACGAGTTTCCGGTCGGCACCTCGGGGGCTTCTTCTTCCAAGACGTAGAGCTTTCGCTCTTGCCTGAGAATAATTCTCAGGTTCCTATACTAGTCCATGTAGTTCATCCCACTTAGCTTGTCCTTCTCAAGGATATCTCTCAGGGACAAGGTCGAATGTGAACCACTTGCCATGGAATTCTACAAGAATTCATGCAGAATTTAATCAGTACCAAAATTTCAAAATACAATTTATTTTAATTTGGACTTCAATTAAATACTCCCACTATTTTATTCAAATTGATAGCCCTCACTATTAATTCGGAGAGTCCATGCGAGCTACTCTCTTAGTGGACAAGATCCGTATTTCACCAACACAATGAGTCAGCTTTGGCTTTTCTCTCACTATGCAGTTATTTAGGTAGGCAACGCTTGCCAATTGCATCCTCATGCAACTCTTGTATGGTTGGTGAATAACTCCTTATTCGCATCCATCATATGGTGCATGCCAACCCTATGCCTCTATGCACTCAACCTTTGAGGTCACCTAGTTAAGTTAGACCCGATGTCGATAGTGGGATATCACAATTATCCGCTCGCACCCTTACCAAGATAGATTAATGCACCTTGCCTTGGCAAGCCCACACTTCATCGATCGAGGCAGGAAGAGTGTCATCCATCGGAAGGCATCCAAACACTTAATATTCGATGAAGGAATTTTTTAATAATAGGTTAACACTTAACCATGATCAACATTTGATCAAAGTGCACATCCACAAAAAAACAAGCTTTCTAAAAAATCCACATGCATCCCTTATGTGCACAATATAAGACTATCAACCTTTGATAGACGAAAGGGCTAAATCTGGACATTTAGAACTCTTCCAAATCTTCAGATTTACATGCATTGGACAAAGGCAAAGACAACTCGACTTAAAGCAGTAGACAAGCTCGTCTCTCATTGTTGGATTCAAAATCCAAAACAATACAAAGGTTCATTAACCATTTGAGGGATGGTTACTGCTAAGGAGACAACAATTTCTAACAATTAGAAATTACCACGAAATCCCAGATGTTCCTAGCGGGGTTCCAAGGGGCTGCGCCCCTGGCGGTGGGTGCGGGGCAGAGCCCCGTCCAAATTTTTCAAAATCACCACCGAATTCCCTTGGAAAAATCATCAACTTTTGATGTTCCAGGAAGAAATCTTGACATTTAGAACGCTTCCAAATACCTAGATTTGCACATACTGGAATAACCTAACTTCTGAAACAACATTCATGGCCGCAACCTGGCGCTGATACCACTGTTGGGTTTTCTACAACCATGCATCATATGTAGGCGCAGTGGAAATAACGAGAACAACCCAAAAGAGTTTCAGATCGGGCCATGAACATTGAATCAAGAAGTTAATAAAATTGCTAGGTATGTAATTACCTTTGCGGGATTGGATCAAATCCAACCTAGATGCTCCACGAGTTGAGTTCTGTCGGCAAGAGAGTCCTCACGTAGAATAATGTCTACGTCTCTACAACAGTCCACGCGAGCCGGGAGAAGAAGACTGCACCTTGCGCTTCCACGAACTGCTAGGTTCGTTCCAGGAAGAGCAATCACGGCGACGATCGCCGGAAGGGAGGTCTGCGGAGGCGAACGGGGCGGCGGAACCCTTCCGTCTAGGGTTCGGGAGGAACTCTTCCGTCGGCCGAACCTTCTCTTCACGTGAGTATATAGAACCCTTAAAACAAGTTCTATTTATACCCAAAGCATAAACAGACCTAGAAGAATCGCTATCCGCAGTCCATACAGAAAATTGGGGTTTCTGTAACAATTCGTCAGGATTTAACGAATCAGCATTCATCGAGTTTCCACGGAACAATTCGACGAATTCCGACGAATCATATCCGACGAATTCCGACGAATTCCGACGAATCATATCCGACGAATTCCGACGAATCATATCCGACGAATTCCGACGAATTCCGACAGCAACATTTGCTTTACCTCCCCGATTCTATATGGTGATTGGTAACCTTTACCAATACAGTCAATCTTCCAACTTCTCCACATGCTCTTATGTGCGACCCTGCAGGCTCATATCGTGTTGGCAGTGAGACTACATGTTTGACCACTTCTAGATCACAATGGTAACTCCAACAATTTCAACACTCCCCCTTGAAGTGGGAAGTTGAAACTAGCCCCAGTAGGCTCCTTAGCCGTGTGAACGGCCCCTTTGCCAGTGCCTTTGTGAAGATGTCCGCCACATTGTCCGCACTCCGCACATGCCCGACCGAAAGAGATCCCTCCAACACCTTCTCCCGTATGAAGTGATGCTCGATCTCGATATGCTTGGTCCTCGCGTGACAAACTGGATTGGTAACCAGTTTGAGAGCACTCTCGTTGTCACCGCGTAGCAGAGTCGGCTCCCGAACCTCCTTGTGGACGTCTCCCACCAACCTCCTAAGCGAGATGGCTTCCTGAGCTGCCAAGGCCGAAGCCTTGTATTCTGCTTCCGTGGTGGAGACCGATACGGAATCCTGCTTCTTACTGCACTATGATATAGCTGTAGGGCCCGCCATGAAGACGAATCCAGACGTCGACTTCCGATCATCCGAATCTCCCCCGTAATAAGCATCCATGTACCCGTGCACCTCGAAGCCCGCATCCCTCCTGTATAGGAGACCCATGTCCGAGGTCGCCTTGACATACTTCAGAATGTTCTTGGCTGCTAGCAGATGAGGTACCCGTGGCTCCGCCATATATCGACTCATTCTGCCAACTGCATATGCAATATTCGGCCTCGTGATCGTCAGATAGATCAGGCTCCCAACCAGAGCTCGGAACACCAACGGATCTTGCATAATCCTCCCCTCATCCTTCCGAAGCTTCATAGCCTTCTCCAGAGGTGTGGAAGTGCACTTCCCTTCCTTCATGCCGAATCGCTCCGCGATCCGCTCCGCATATCCGGCCTGAGTCACCAGCACTCCACCTTCTTTCCTCTGCACCTCGAGTCCAAGGAAATGGTGAAGCTCACCTAAGTCCTTCATCTCGAACCTGATGGACAGCTCTGCCCAAAGCTGCGCTACCTCCTCTTTCGAGTTCCCCGTTACGATCATATCGTCGACATATAACAACACGATGACCTGAAGATCCCCGCTCTTCTTGACGAACAAGCTTGAGTCTGAGTCTGAAGCACCAAATCCAGAGAATAGGAGGTATTCTGCGATCTCCCCGTACCACGCCCTCGGCGCTTGCTTCAACCCATACAGGGCCTTCTTCAACTTGCAGACATGCTCTGGAAAATCTTCAGACACAAAGCCTGGTGGCTGGACCATGAAGATATCCATGTCAATCTCGTCGTACAAGAAAGCGTTCTTGACGTCGAGCTGCCAGATCTCCCATCCACTGAATGCCACCAAGGCAATGATGAAACGAACTGAAGTCATTTTAGCCACCGGACTGAATGTCTCCTCGTAGTCTTCACGGTATTGCTGCGAGAACCCCCGAGCTACAAGACGAGCCTTGTACCGCTCGATGCTGTCGTCAGCCTTCTTCTTAAGCTTGTAGACCCACTTGCATGTAACAGGAGTGGTGGCCTTGGGCTTGGGCACAAGAGACCAGGTCTCATTCTTCTCGAGAGCTGCCATCTCTTCTTGCATTGCAAAGTCCCACTCCTTCACACCTCTGGCCTTCTCAAAGCTCGACGGCTCCCTCTCATCCAAGGGACCAGCGAAGAAACATGAGACAAAGCTCACTGCGTTTCCTCCTGTATAGCGATCAGGGGCGACGATCGCTCGCTTCGACCTACTCAGCTCCTTTCCCTGAACCGCATTATCTCCAGTTGCTTCTTCCCTAGCTCCTCTTCCAGACGTGCTAGGAGCATCGCTCCCCCTGCTCCCTGAACCAAAATCCCCCGTCTCAGAACTAGAAGGAGATGGACCACCTGGTGACACAGGTAGCTCCACCTGAAGATCCTCCACAGCTTTCTCCGGCACTTCCACCCTGCTCTCTGGTAGCTCCACATCAGAAGACCCCTTGTAAGATGTCACCTCATCGAACACGACGTTGTGAGATACCACAAATCTCCGCGTCTCCGGGTCCATGCACTTCCATCCTTTCTTCCGCTCATCGTATCCCACGAAGACTAGCTTCCTTGCTTTCGCATCTAACTTCGTCCGAAGAGCATCTAGAACATGCACGTAGCAGGTGGATCCAAACACCCTAAGGTGTGCCACGCTTGGCTTCTCCTTGAACATCATCTCATGTGGAGTCAACATATTGATAGGACTCAGAGGCATCCTGTTGATGACGTAGGCAGCAAAAGACATTCCCTCAGCCCAGAAGGACTTTGGGATACTCTTGGCATGCAGCCAACACTTGCAGGTCTCCGTCAGATGACGGATCTTCCGCTCTGCAAATCCGTTCTGATGTGGAGTATGTGCACGTGAGCTCTCTCCGGATGCCTTCCTTCCTGCAAAAGGTAGAGAACTCACTGGAGGTGAACTCTCCTCCGTTGTCAGTCCTCGGCTTCTTCACCCGCAGTCCTAGCTGACCCTCCACGAGCTCCTTGAACTCCACAAACTTGGCAAATGCCTCCGCCTTCTCCTTCAGGAAATATACCCAGACATATCTAGTGTAATCATTGATCAACACCAGCACATACTTGCTGCCTCCGAGGCTTGGGGTAGCAGTTGGTCCCATCAAGTCACCGTGGATGCACTCCAACGACACACTACTCCTTGTCTGCGACTTGTCAAACGGTAGTCGATGAGACTTGCCGAACTGACATCCCGCGTAAACATGACCTTCATCGTAGGAAGATAGACATGGCAGGCCCTTGACCAGACCTCTCACCACCATAGCATTAAGCTTGTCCATCCCTACGTTCCCCAACCTCTCATGCCATATAACGACACCATCATTCGTCTTCATCTTGTCAACGTAGGAACTTGTCGATAAAATGAACAAGTCCTTTGCCCGTCTCCCGACATGGACGACCTCCGCCTTTACGGCCTCAAAATTGCGTAGAAACTTCACTTCTGTTGGGCCAAACTGAACGTGATACCCAGCGTATACAGCGTTGGTTACGGAGAAGAGGTTTTTCCTCATACCAGGCATGTGATAGACACTCTTCAAAGTAAGTGGCCCTCTATCACTGCCCAAGGAAACAACCCCCACCTTCTTTACTGGATGCACAGTATTATCAACAGTAATGATTACATTGTTACCTATATAGGGCTGTGCAGAAGAAAGCTTGGTCTCGTCTCCGGTGAGGTGATGACCACACCCTGAGTCCACGATCCAGTCTTCCAGATAGTTGATAGAAGCAGAAGCTCCAACAGAAGCCGAGAAGGCTCCTCCCCAACCTCCTTCAAAGTGCCTGGCCTCAGCTTCCTCCTTCTCCGCAGCATGCCCAGCTTGGGTGACCACCTTGCAATCCTTCCTGATGTGGCCATACTTGCCACACTTGAAGCACTTCGGACCTTCACCCTTCTTCTTCCCGTCAGCTTTGGGAGCATACCCCCTTTCCTGCTGTCCATAAGTTGAAGGCCAATAGCCTCCTCCAGCGGTCTTCTTCTTCTTATCCCACTTCTTCTTCTTGCCTGAGAAGAGCACTTCGCCATCTCCCCCAGCCACCGACACCCCCGCCATCTGCCTTGCCAAACTTTCTTGCGATGCAAGCAAGTTCTGCAGCTCCAATAGAGACGGCTGATTTGCCCATCCCCGCACCGATGTCACAAAAGCAACATATTCCTTCTGCAAGCCGCGGATGATGTGCCTCTTCAGCTTCGCCTCAGAGATAGGCTCATCAGGATCCAATGCTGAGATTTCAGCGCACAAGTTCTTCATCTTCAGAAAGAAAGTGGAGATAGGAAGATCACCCTGAGCCGACATTGTCAGCTCATTCTCCAAGAACTGTAGCCTTGCTATATTCTTCTTGTTAAACAGCTCATCCAGGGCTCTCCAGATCTCCGCAGCCGATCCAAATCCCAGAATGTGATCAAACAGATCAGGTGAAATTGCTCTCTTCAGAGTGAACTCTGCCTTCGCATTCGTCCTCCTCCAAGTTCTCACCTCAGCCCCATTGTCCCCTTTCGGGACAACTTCCTGCGTCTGATCTCCTCCAACTACCTCCCAGAGGTCCTCACCTAGAAGATAGCTTTGCATACGCGACTTCCACTATTTGAAGTTAGTCGATGTAAGCATCTCAATTCCAAGACCTCTCGCTTCCATTGCTCTACCACTGGTTCCTTCTTCACAAAGGCGATAGCTACTCTAAGTCACTCACTGCTCAATCACTCCAACCTAGCTCTGGTACCATGTGCAATTTTTTGAATCTTTATGAAGCGAGCAGGAGTTAGTCAACTTAAAGTTCACAAGCCAACCAACCAGAAGCAAATGGAGGAAAACAAGAAATCTTTATTGATAGCAGTACTCAATTACAAGGCAATGCATGCTTGACGAGATATGATTTCGCCAACACAAACACCAAAGAGAAAAATTACAAAGTTGAAGATGACTTGAGACCGCTCAGACCGCGCGACCTCCCTGTGACTTGAGCAAGCTGCCAAGCCGCAGCGACCTGCCGATCACAGAACACCACCAAACCACACTCCTTCTTCCAAACTCTTGATTCTCCCGAACTCTAGCACCACAACTCCAAGCCGCAGACCGCCCGAACACTTTCAGAGAAAGAGGTGATCGCTGCTGCCCACACTATCCGCAGAAGCTGCACAAGAAGAGTTCAATCAGCAGACCGCCCGGTCAGACAAATAGAGACCGCAGGAAAGAAGAGAACTCGGCTTACACTTGGTGTGTTATGATTTGCTGCTATAGTGGCTCCTATTTATAGGCGTGGGACCTAATCCAGTCACCACCCTATGAGATAGGATCACCACCCTCCAGACCGCGCGACCTGACCGGTCACACCGCGCGATCAGCAACAGTACTCCTGCTTCATTTTGGTGAACTCGCCAGCTTCAACATCAACCATGAGAGACCGCCACTCTCATAGCAGATCGCGACTCCACGAGAGATCGCCAGACCGCCCAAAGTTGTTCACCCCCTGTGTTCGCCCGAGACCGCGAACACAGCCAGTTCCCCATCATCCCGCAAACTTCTGTGTGCATGCCAGTCTCCACCTGAGACCGCGAATAACGTCCAGCTTGCATACCAGTCTCCTCCTTTGTCCGCATGCCGGTCTCCACCTGAGACCGCGAACAGCATCCAGCTTGCATACCAGTCTCCTCCTGAGACCGCAACCTGAGACCGCGCGACTAAGACCCTTAGTACGCGAACACCACCAGAAAGCCCCGCCAACCACCAGACCCCATTCTGGAGAAACCTGGGACAAGCTGTGCGATCACACCAGACCGCCACAGCTTTCAGGAAGACAACCCGCCACGCGATCACGAACAGACCGCGCACACCAGAAGATGAACAACCCGCCACGCGGTTAGACCGCCAAGTCGTGCGGTTACGCCAGCCGCCTTGGACCCATACCAGCGATCAGGCCAGGAGACCGCAGCTAGGCTAAGACAAGCCAGACCGTAGAGGCAGACCGCCAAGTCCTGCGGTTATGCCAGACCGCCCGACCTCCTCCCAGACCTCCCAGGTCCAAAAGTCCTCTAACTTCCACTTCAATAATTTCAACAAAAATTTTCTACCATGACAGGGTGTGATTTTTTTTAACAATTCATAAGTTAATCGCTTTCGAATGCCCCAAGTCATAAGAACCTCAAATATAACTACAACTTGTATGACCTAGTTTCCATCCTCAACTTCTAGAACGGGACATCGACATCCTTAAGTGATTAATCCTGGCGTCTTTACATTTCCAATGATTCAAATAAGGTCAAGTTGTTGTTTGATCAACGATGTTTATCCATTGTCCTAGTAATACTTCAGATCATTATTCCAGACCTACTTTTACACTATCTCATCTTTGCCTGAGTAACGTCGAATATGATCAACTTCAAAATCATTATGTTCACGACGCAACACTTTCTAAATTAAATCTAAGGGAAACCCAAGTCAGTCATTAATTTGCCCAATAAATAAAGGTAAGCCCCAATAAACAAAAGATAAGCCCCAATAAACAAAAGATAAGCCCTAATAAACAAAAGATAAGCCACTATCTATTTTGGGCTGAGTATCTTCAATATCACCAAGTTATATTCGCCTCAAGTATGCAAAAAATCCTTAGGGCACACAACCGTAGACTTGGGGTTCTATCTTGAGGCTCATTGGTATACTCCACACCTTAGACTCTTCTAGGTACCTTCTACGACAACCTTATTAGGGTCAATATGTCACCCAATCCCAAACGGGTCCCTTCTGAACTTCAATTCTTATCCGACCCTCGGTGTTTGTCATGGTGGTTGTCTCTATGTAATCATCTCACCGATACAAATGTTGAGTCTACGAGTCCCCTAACATTCTGCTTATGTGTCAATCTCCATAAAGCGGTCCTATCAGTTTGGATAATCCTTTGATAGATGAAGTAGGGACATCAGAGTTATGTCTTAGGTGGACACTCTCATGTTAAGCTCCTCATTTAATCTCTTTGGGGCATCCTCGTATCTTAACCAAATTCATACCTACAGTCTATTTCAGGCTAGGGAATGGTATAAATTATCATGGTAAGTTATGTGTCCTAGTGGAGTTGAGTTTAACTCATTGACTAAAGGACTATCTAAAGAGTTCTTTGTAGCCAGAGGTATTCCCTGTTGGGGGCAAGGTTTGCCACAGGCTACAAAAGAAAACTTGCCAAAAAGATTCAGTTAAAAGTGGACTTTTTCATGTGATTTCCCCATATGGGCACACCATTGATTCCGCTACTTAGTTTGCCCTCAAACTAAACTCGCGCGGGGTGGCCTAGGGTTTGTGGACTTCTTCTCTTCGGATCGAGGTTTGCTCTGATACCACTTGTAAGACCCCTTTTTTTTCTTTCCAAACACCGGGTCTTAGGCCCAGAACCGCCGCTTTGCAGTGACCCCTTCACTCAGGAAGGTCACCACTACAAAACAACGATCCTGCCGGCCAAATCGATCACAAAGAAAAGTGCATAAAAGAAGACAAGTCCACATAATCAACATGAAATATAAAACCATAAAGGTAAATGTCCACAAATAATAACTGAATAAAAGATTATTACAATAATAAAGAGCACATGCCCTATACATCATGTCCTCACTACAAGATCACTCGCAGAAACTAACTACTAATCACTCACTGATCTTGAATTTGGTGCTCCTGTAATAGGCTGGCCCGCCTCCGTCTGCACCGGCCTCTGGTGCTGCTCCATCGCCGCGGTCTCCTAAAATGATAAGGTCCACCGACCGTTAGTCAAAAGACTAAGCCAATCGCCCACCCCTCCCCCGGTGACTCCTAGGCACCGAGCGGAAAGGATGAAGCGGAGGACAAACAAGGGGTATAACAAAGAGCAGGTGACAGTGGTACAGGAAATGTTTCTACACTACACATGTGTACATATATAACTGAAGCAGTAAAGGGGCATAGTAAGAGCAGGTAAAGAATAAGTAAAGTGCAGAAGGTAAAGACAATAGTAATAGAAAAGTAACCATTGATTTATAGGAATGCCCATACAAACCTATTGACCAAGGGGTCATTTAGCAAGGCCTATCGTATAAGAAGTCCCATAACCGACTTATACGATAGGGGTAGGGGTTGAAATGCAATATTTATGCCATGCAAAGTTATGCAGTTTATGCTATGTTTATACAAGTGCAACTCACCCACTTCGACTCTATGCGCATAGACCTTTAGTTCCCCCTTTTTGGAGCGAGCTAGACTCCCAGGATACTCCCGTAGTGGCAAACAAAAGCGGTGGGTTGGGCCTCGCGCACCTCTAGGTTGGTATTCACGCTACCCTACCTAGACCTATCGTACGCCTCAACGCAAAACCGCGGAGCATCTGCGTACTCTTACTGGCTGGACCACCAGACTTTCAAGGCTAAGTGCAAATTCCACACTTGCTGAGTCAACGTATTGACGTCAGTGTGAACGACCGTCCAATACCGGAGACCCACCACCTTCATGCACATGCAACATGTTCTACTACCTATCTTCGAGCCATAGGCTCCCCGGGCTAACCCGCCCGTTACCATAACCTTCCGAGCCACCGGCTCGCTGGACCAACCCGTCCGTACCAACAAACCTTACCGAGTCACAAGCTCACTAGACTAATTAATCTACTGCTACAACCACCGAGCCTACCGCTCGTACAACCAAACCAACTAACCTCCTGTAACTACGGGGTGTGCGTGTGTGCGTTATTAAGTTAATCTTGTATAACAACTTCTTACTCCTACGACTTATGGTTAATCTTGCACTTCCCGAGGATTACCCTGTAAGGGGCTCGCTACGGTACTAGGAACTATAATGGGATGACACCCCAAAGTTCCCTTTCTCAAGACACTTAGTGTTGTTGGTATCTACCCATAAGGATACCCTCCAAATATTCATCCAACTGACCCAAGTTATTTACTGGAGGTCTATCATGATGTTATAAGACTAATTCCAGAGAATCATATTTTTCCCTAATTAATTAATATTTATTTTAATTTCTCCAAACATCTACCAAGTATGAAAATGAACATGAAGTGTAAGTAAATTTTATGATATGGCTCTCCAAAAATTATGATAAATCAATGGTGACTAAATAGCATCAGAAACAGCATATCATATTTTTACAGTAAGAAATTCTCCTCTAAATTTAATTACTTATCATCTATCCAAAATCATAGTTTTATGAAGGAACCACCAAAAAGATCAACACTAAAATTATGGGAAAATTACCAAGCTCTTATATTCACCAGAAAAGGCTACTGACTAAGTATCAGGATTTAAGGAAATTATTTTCTCACTAAAATAAATAAATTAAGAAACCTCAAATTCAATGAACTGTGAAGTAGCCTACTGATTTAAGTCCTCAAAAATTCTATAAAAATTTACAAAGGTTCCTAATGTCCAGAATGGGCCTATAACCAATTTTCATAATTTAGCAAAGAGTTTTGGACCCTCAAATATTTTTCTTAAGATTAAATCAAAACAAGTGCCTTGAGAAAGAAGTACTGATTAAATTATTTAATAAAATTCACAAAAATTACCAGAGGTCTAAATCATGATTATAATGGCACAACCAAAGTCTCATCATCATCCAAGACTTTTTAGGCATGTAATTGTGTCTTATATAAGTTTCCCTATAGGGGTTATGTCCTAATTCAAAGGGAATATTGGCTCCTAAAATTCTTATAAAATTATCCAGTGCCTATTTACACCCTATTAATCTATCCACCAAGTTTCACAATCAACCAGGGAATTTTGACCACATGGCCTTCACAAGGTTCTAAATGCACACCTAGGAATAAAACTAGTATTCTAAGGCTTAACCACCTCCACACCACCCCATATCACTCATGGAGGTGTCTTAGGTGATGCTAAACCAGTTACCAAGGTTTCACTTCATGGTGATGAGTTTTGACTACCATACCCCAAGGTAAACACCATACCCTAACTTGACCCTATTTGTCCTAACTTGGGTTTACAAAATACTCTAACAAAACAGTCCCAATTGGGATGATAATTTTACCAAGGTCATACAGTAACCCTAAGGAGCACCCACCAAAATTTGGAGGGCATTGGAGGTCATCTAACCCACTAATTAATTATTAGATGATTTATGAAATTATTTCAAAAACCTTAGAAAAAGTTTCTCCTAAAAATCTCATCTATGGATATGATGTGTGTGTAGGTATAAGTAGACTATGTTTCAAATCTCAAGTCCATATCAATTCCCAATCAAAAGTTATTCAAGAATTTATGGCTGTCCTACACTAGGGACCAGCCCCACCAAAATGGACCTACAGGGAGCTATAGAACTCCTTTTGGGGTGAAATTAATTTTAAAATAAAGTAGACCCTAAGGGCTACAACTTTGGTGTTGGACACTTTTTAATCAGAGGTGATCTAGTATTTTTAACTATTAAAATAAACTACAGCAAAAAGGGTGTGAAGAAATCATATAAACATTTAATTATTTAACTGTCCCTGTGATCGACGAAATCCAAACTCTGCCTTCGACGAAAGCAGATCAAATCTGCGTTCGACGAAAGCAGATCAAAGCTGCGTTCGACGAAAGCCGAACAACTCTGCGTTCGACCAATTTCTTAAGTATCTGTGTTCGACTAATTTAACGTATAACAGCGCTCGACTAAATTAACTTATATCAGCGTTCGACTAACAGATTCGTTCGACAAACTTCTACTCCCATTCGACGAAATAAATGACATACATTTAAACATTAATAAACAGATCTGACGACTCTCGGTCATCGTCCCCGATCGTCGGACGGCTCGCGATAGCCCGTCCTGGGCCTCTTTGTGGGGCGATTTCCCGACCACTTACGCCTCCTTTCGGCCGGCCAATGCCACCACCACCTCCGTTGAGGTAGTGGCCGGCGATGGGGGTGGTTAGCCGGCCGGAGGTGGTCGGATCTTGTTTTTAGAGGAGGGAAAAAGAGTACGTAACGTACTCTTTCGGAAACCCAAATCCGAGCCCTATTGTGCACGGATCAAGCCCCGAAATATGAAAAGATCTAGCACTAAGGGAGGAGAAGAGGATCGGACCTATGTGGGTGCTTGGCTCCTTGCCGATTTCTTGCTGGCCATGGCCATCCTGGAACTTTTGGCGCCATGCCGATTCCTGCTCCTGGTGCTCGATTTCTCCAAGTAAAGGGGGGAAAACCACTCCTCTCAGTCCTCTGAAGCTATTAATGGGATCAACTAGGAGAGGGGGAGGTTACAACCTTGAAAACCACTAATGGCCATCAAACCTAATTTTCAGCCATGGTGAAATCCATTGAATTCAGCCATCTTGAGAGCTGGAAAACCCCTTAAGCTTCTTGTAACAGCCTGAGGAGATGAATGGAGGGTGAGGGGAGATGAATGAGGGATCAATTTGCCTTGAATGCCATTAATCCTCCTTTAATGACCACTTTCTCTCTCTTCAAATTGGGGGAAACTCCCAATTTCTCTCTCCTAGCCGACTCTCTCCAAATTGGATGGCCACCTCAGCAGCATTCAATCCCCATTAGGTGGTGGACCACCTTAATTGGGTCTAGCCCAAGTGGATTGGGCTAGATTAGGTTAAATTGGGGTATGTTGACCTAAATTAGGCTTGAGTTTGACTTTGGTCAAATTGACCAATTGGGTTGACCCCAAAGCATGGATTGTGCTCCATTGACTTCCCTTAAAGGTTAGGAAGGTCTAGGTTGGGTCAATTTGACAAGGTGAGGGTGAATTGCCCCTTATTAGGGCACTTTGACCAAATTAGGGTTTAGGGCAAATTGGTCAAATTGGAGGCCCCATGATGGGGCTTTTTGGTCCATTAGGATCCTAGTACCCATACAAGGGTAGGGGCATGGTCAATTTTGCCTGGTGGGGGCCAATTGACCTTAATTGAGCTAGTTTGACCAATTTAGGGTTAAGGTTGACTTTAGTCAAATTGGCCTCTTAGGTTGACCCCAATGGGTCACTGGTGCTTCAAGGAGACCTCTAATGGGTTAGGGATGATATTGTGGGGTCAAGGTTCAAGGTGGGGTCCTAAAGTTCAACCCTAGGCTTGGTATCTAAAAATTGCTATTTGCAGACCACTTGGGTTTTCTCCTTCTCACCTATGTTCACAAGGTCTTAAGCTCTTCCTATGGTTTTGTCATGACCTAGTCATGACAAAACCAACTTAGGGGTCTAGCTGTTTGGGGGATAATAATGTTATTACAAATTCTGAGCTAGCCCTCAAGGTCCTGCAAAGAACTAGGTTAGCTTTGAACTTTCCTCTCCTGAACAGAAATAGGGAAGAAGATTGGAACTTCCCAATACAGGAGCAGATTGCTCAAAATGTCAGACTGGCAAAAAGAAGAGAAAGAGAGCATGTAATGCTAGTGGAAGAATTTATGGCAAAATAAAAGGATGAGTAGTCTAAGGATCCAGACTTTGAGTATTGGAGTGAAGACTCCAAAAGTATAATACTAAATGCCTGGCTAAGCCATGGTCAAATCTGCAAAGACATTGATAATGTTTATCCATCTGAGGAGTGAATAAAGCATTTAGAAAGAAACATCAAAAGAGATAGGATAATCAAAGCCAATCTAGTAAGGAAGTACAACCCAAGAAGGATGCCCTCAAAGTACATTCCTAAGCCATTCCTATACTTCATGAGACAAGAAAATAGGAGGAAGTTAGCAGAAATTGAGGCAGTTAATGCTAAACAATACACTGCCACAAATCTTCCTGAGAACATGGAGGTGGCTGCTGAAGATAAGGAGATTCCAGCACATAAAGATGAAGTGGTTGCAGAAAATGTGGCTATTGCTGCAGACCAAGAGGCTTCAGTTAAAGACAAAGAAGTTGTTGTTGACATAGCTGAATGTTCAACTGCCTCTAAGAAGAGAAAATTTTAAATGAATGTATTTAAGTGTTAGAAATTTCTAAATGTATATTGAACAATGTATCATTACTTAATATGAAATGCAATTGAATGATTTGGTGAAATGATTACTTTATGTTATAAGCCAATCTGAACCATAGCTTAAATTTTACTTTTTGTCACTATTTAAATTTATCTATGATGCATTGACATGATTATCTAATCATATAATTGGGTTGACGATCACTATTGGTACTATGCCTCTCATGAATATTATCTGTTATGATATTATCTTCGATGCCATATGAATTTTTACATGTGTATGTTATGATGAATGCCATGTAGTGAAATTACATGATAAATAATTATTTTGATATGTACCTTAGCATTGAGGGTGTTCTGCCTTCTTCAAATAGGGGGAGATTGTTTCGAATATTACCCTCAATGTTCCCTTGATTTGAAGAAGCTTCACCCTCAATGCTAAGTACAAGTTGTATTTGATAAACCCTATTTTACATCATGTCTATGCAGGGTTAGGTCATTCCCAAGATATGGAATAAGTTCAGAGGTTTACTGCCAAAACTGCTGAGACGAGTTCACTGTGTCAGCTGAACCGCTGATACATGGCCAGGAGCCGCTGAGAAGGTGTCTGGGGAAGTTGAGGTGCGGATAGAGAAAATCCGCTAAGACAACTTTCTATCCCAGTGGATCCGTTGAGACGGGACAGAAGTAGCCGTTGAGACAGGAAGCTGTCTCAACCCAACCGCTGAGATAGATTCAAATATTCTGGCGGGTTTGCTTTTGGCGCAACAGGCTGTAAAGCAAGATAGGATGTTCCAATCACCTCCATGTTATGTCAGGAAGACATCTGATAGTCGTTGAAGACTGGAGGAGTATAAAAGAATCTTTTAGGGCTTTGTAAAAGCAGACTTACTCACTCAAGAAGGAATACTACTGTTCCATTGAAGGCCGCCAAAAAAAGCTATCTCTTCCTACCTCCAGAAGCTGCAAGGAGAGAAAAGATTGTTCCTCTTGATTAACTCAAGATAGAACAAGTTGATCCCCATTCATTCCCTGGAGGAAAGGATCAGAAGAATCAAGTTGAGGCCATTGGACTCATCCCAGATTCAAGACTGCTACAACAGTTGTTCAGAAACAACAGATCAAGGCTTGATATCAATGCTAACTTCTATTGTAAACATATCTTATTATCCTCTATAGGAACATCATTTGCTCTGAGATTGTAGGGCATTTTGCCTGAGGGAGTAGGGTTGGTTGTGCCTGAGTGTAGAGCTGAAGGTTCAGCTTGAGTGTAGGCTCTCAGTGGAGATCTGAGGTAGGACTTCTTAATAGGTCTGAGCTTGTAGGGCAGCTGTGCCTGAGGTAGGGCTATTGAGACTGAGGTAGGGTCTGGTAAAACCTGAGAGATCCTGAGGGATCTGTATTGTAAGCTCTTGGAGATGAGTTTGGAGGTGTTGGACAAGTCTAACTCATTGTTAGAAAGGTGAAGGGGGAAAGAGGACTACTCAAGATACCCTGTCTTGAGGAACCTCAATAAATGCTTGTGTGTTTTCTGTGTGCTTAATTTATAACTAACCTTAACTCAGGAAATAGCTAGGTTAAAGCCTAAAACAAAAGAGACCTATTCACCCCCCCCCCTCTAGTGATTAAGACCACATCCTACATTAACTATCAAGATGCTCTACTATTGGCCATAAAGCATATGGGAGAATGTAATCTAGAACACAAAAAGTTGAGAAAATATACATTTCCACTCCTAGTGCCAGTAAGAATGACTTTAGAATTTTCAGTATTCTTAATGAGACACTTATCCTTGTGGAAGAGAACTACATAATCAAGGTCACATAGTTGACTTATGCTTATAAGATTGTGTTGCAATCCTTCCACATAAGCTAACCTTGAGATGGTAACTATGCCATTAGTAATTTTACCATAGCCTTTTGCTTTCCCTATGTCAGATCCCCCAAATATAACTTTAGGACCATCTTCTACAGGAGTGAATTATTTCAGAAGGCTTCTTGTTCCAGTCATGATCCTAGAACATACATTATCCAAATACCAGATGGGAGTTTGATTAGTCTTTGGACATACCTACAAAAATAAACTATTACTTCTTAGGTACCTAATACTGGTTTGGTCCTAGATTTCTGTTAGGCCTGAAAAGCACACTAGATCTACCTACAACAGGATGTGCATAATGGGACTTAACAAGATTGCTTACTAGCTTGCCACTAGTTGCCCTTGGAACTGTTGGATTGAACCAACAATCAATAGCAAAGTGATCAATCTTGCCACAACACCAACATTCAAACTTGTTATATCTCCATTTTTTGCTTTCAGAAGGAACATGGTTCCTTTGTATGTGATAAAAAGGATATTCAAAGGGGACTGAATTACACTGCTTGTGATTGTGTTATTGATTATTCCCACCCATAGCTTTGCCTCTGATGTCAGTTTTCTTTAAAGTTGCCTTTCCCTTACCAGATACAAGTGATCCATGTTTCCTCATGATGATCTCTTCATGAGGCTCCTTTGATGCACTGGGCACATCCTTGGTCCCACTTGTGGAGCACTAATTCTTGAGGTGTCCATAAAGGAATTCCTGATCATACTTGTTAGATGGTCATATTACCTTCCTAAAGTTGATATTTTTATGCATAGGCTTGTCTATTTTACCTTTCTTAAGGTATCCTAGGCCTCTTCTATGAATGGAGCAGAAACTATCAATCAAGGGAAGAACAGTCTTAGGTTTGGAGAAACTAGCTACAAACATTTTTTCAATAAGAAGTGTTCCTTAGCTGTAAGGCTATTTAGAACTAAACCTAGCTCTAATGCCAATTATTATTCTATAGGAATGACTAAGATCACACCTAGAGGGGGTGAATAGTGTGATGGGTGATTTATGAGATCTTTTTATAAATTAAAACAACAAAGCAATCAATCACAGTAAAACACAAAAGACAAAAAGATTTATAGTGGTTCCCCAAGAATTGGGTACATCCACTATCCCCACACCTTTCAAGTTGTGTGTTTGACAAGGCAAAACACCTCCAAAACTCATAACTCACACAGAGTTCATATCTTAGTCTTTTACAACACAAGTCCTACACTCAGATCTATAAATAGATCCTATCTCAGATCACAAAGATCTTACACTCAAATCACTAAGATCTTACTCTCAGATTCATACAGGAATCCTATATCCAGATTACAAAGATCATACACAATTGTTTATAAGATTACAGTTTTTACAGTAATAGAATAAAAAAGAATTAAGGCTTGAATCTTGAGTCTTCAATAGAAAACCTAACAGTAGGCTTCTTCTTCACTGGTAGATAATGAAATATATTTTGTTGAGTAGATCTGTATTAAGGGAATGAGCACCAGTGATCCTTTATTTATTTATAGATTGTTGAAAACTTCTTCAAAATTAGGGTCAATAGCACTTTTGAGAATTCAGAAGGATCTTGCTCTTGATGGCAGCATAACTAACTTGAAAATTCTTGCTGTTGAATTTTATATTCTACAGATCATTAGTTATGATAGGAGGAGTCTATCTCCTTTTATAATGGTGCATTTCTGAAAAGGAAATGGAGGAGATCAGGGGATGTGATTATTATCACTGAATTTGAATTTTTAAATTTGATCAGAAAAATGAATATACGAGTTTGGCTTAATTTGGAATATTCCTAATATAATAATAATGATCAGAAAAAAGGAATGCATAATTCTGACTTATTTTGGAATGTTCCTATAATAGTATTAATTGAGAAATCTATTCCATAATCATTTCTCCAATGAATTTAATCCATTAATGACTTTCGTAGGAGTACCATAGATTTGCACCTTGATTTGTGTGAGAATATCAGAGAGATAATAATGACATGCACTTTACAAATACTTAGAGTAAATCTAAATAAGTGTTAGTCTATCCAGTCAACATGGAGATCATCCCGTCGACCGACATTAATCTAGTTGATTCCCTGTCCAGTCGATTTGTAGAATTGATGGTCTGTCTAGTTGATTTTTCCTTGTAAGTAGACAAGCTTAGCATAGATAGTCTGTCTAGTCGATCTATTCTGTCGACATATCTTCCCGTCGATATTCTAAGTTCAATCGATAGACTGTCCTGTCAATTTTTACTTAACAATATTCTGACTTCTCTGCTTCCTAATTTCAATGATCCTCCTTGATTTTTCCAAGTAGTATCTTCAAGGTAGATGTCAGTATGTAATAAGTTATATATTTGAGATCATATAACATGAGTGGGTGCTTAGCAAAATTTATATATATTAATCTTCTACATATTATAAGTACCTGTCTCAAGCATAATCAAGGATTCGTCAAACACATTAAGTTTATTATTATGTTAATGTTCTTCTTCAAATCAGGAATCTTAAGGACCAAATTCCCAACAGCTCTTTACTTTCTGCTCTTCATTTTAAGCTCTCGCTCTTCAGTAATTACATAATAGAACTTCTAGTATAGCCTTCAATACTTGCTTAGTAGAACTACTACTGTAGTTATTCATTCTTTACACATAGTAAGCTAGTAAGAGCTATGTTACTTACTTGCTATTATGCTTTGTATATCTTTCTCCTCGTCCTCCCGCCCGGTGCCTAGGAGTCATGGGGGGAGGGGTGGATGAAATCGCTTAGTATTTTTGACTAACGGCTGGATGTTGCCTAACAACTAGGAGCACATATAGCAGGAGCAGCAACTGCAGATCAGGGAGATGGGGCATGAGGAGCCACTACAGCGCACCACGACACTACCATTGTCACAACCCGCATTTTTCCCAAAATATAATACGTAATATCAGAGCAAGGGAAAAATACGCGTCGTGATGCCACGTCTGCAGGAGACGACTACAGACGCTCAGGCAAACACTCTTTACGATAATTTTATAAAAGACATATATGTGATTGGATTAAAAGAGAAATTTTCATTTTTAGCTTAAGACCGCGTCCCTCGGTCCGGTGGATCATCTAGTCCACAAGTAGAAAACTATATATACGCAGCGGAAAATAGGTTTGTTTTTAGCCTACATGAGCAAGAAAATAAGCAATTCCAGAAATGATATGCATATATCTATGTTTAGTATAGTAGGAAAAGATTTTTCTTCGATTTTCAAAATATGTGACATTTGTTAAAAATCATGATGTGCAAGGATGACATTTTTATATCAATAAAGTAACTACTACATCTTAGCAAAGAGCTTCCCAGAGAGCAAGTAGGTAAAGTACCCAAAAGTAACAGCAATACTACTAGCCAGTAATCTAAAGGTACAAGTCATACGGGCGCCAACAACTGACACGAACCCGCAGGAAAGAAGGAGAACAACAAAAAAAGAAACTGCCTCTTACCTAGAAGAGGGGAAGGGTCTCGACAGGAGACCTGAATGACGCTGCTCTAACACCTGCGGCAGCTAAAGACCTGAACCTGAGACATTCATAAGAAAAGAATGCCTCAGCCCAAGAGGGTGCAAGAAAACCAAGATTAGCAGTAAGAGAAATAATAGAGTGCAGAAAGGAAAACTAAGCAGGTAAACATCTATAATCTTACAACAACCAGAGCCAGCTCAAACGAGTGAACTCGGTAAGAAGAAAAGCCTGCACCAGAAGGTAAGTCAACACAATCAAAGCCCACCACGAGTCCGCCATTGCGGCTCAGATGAGATAGTCAAACATATACTATCATAGTACACATATATAAGCATATGTGCTTAAGAAATTGAGACTGATCAGCTCGAGGGAAAAGCGTCCCCCAAAAGAAGGTACTGCGACGGTGGTATCTTCCACCAACGCCCGCAGCCCAAAACCCGGGTCGTGGTCCTCTATCCACTGCCACCCAAAACCAAATCCGGGTGGTGGTACTCTATCCACTGCCACCCAAAACCAAATCCGGGTGGTGGTACTGTATCCACTGCCACCCAAAACTACCCACCGTGCAAGGCTTAAGACAAAGGTTCTAAATAATCAAATTAAGTTTCAATTAAGACACGGGACGTAACCCGAGATATCAGCACCATAACACCCAAAGGATAGGGTCACAAAGAAATAAACACTACTCAATGATTCATTGAAAACAATTGGTGAGTCCAAACTTGACTCCCAACGAACTTCTCGGAACCGTGCAATGAATTGGGCACGACAAGACACCATAAATGATCACTTTTCTGTAAGAATGAAAGTTTCAATAATTGGAACGGGTGAAGAGCTTGAAACCCAAAATGCAACCACACAACTATCCACATTAGCAATAAATGATTTCGTTGTGTCATCGAGAACTAGCAAAAGAAATTCCCAGGGAGTTTAGCATCTAATTCCCCGTACCCGTCGGGAATTAGGAAACAAAATCCCAGGGAATTTAACCGGCTAGACCATCAGAACATAGCCAACAAAAGAACAGCGCAGGATTTGGAGATTTACCGAGCAAGACCACTTATGCTTAACTAAACAGATAAGTCCAAGATTTAACCAATAACATAAAGACCAAGGAGAAACCCCGCATAAAACCAATAGCTGACATGCACAACTTCCCCACGAGACATAACCTCTAGTTCAAATTAGGGGGAACAAGGGAAAAAATAAGATATATCAAAAGCTGCCATGGTAAATCAAGGAGAAGACAGGCACAAAGAAACTATAAGGAACCTTTCCAACAACCAAGAGGAACACCACACATAACCTAATAGGTAGGATCATAATTACAGCAGCCCCAATTAGAAAGAAAAGCATATAAGGAGCAGCCCCTAACAAAACCAACCGAATTCCTTTGCTAACACAGAACAACAACTAGAGGGGCAAGCCCCAATGACGATCCAAGAAATTTGCCAACAGAATTTTCAAGCGCAAGGCAGCCCCTATAATGATCCAAACAATTTGCCAACAGAGATTCAAGCAGGACAATCGCCAACAGAAATTCAGAAATGGAGCTATAAGACCACCCCTAAGTAATTCTAATTAGAATATATGCAAGCCCAAAGTGATGACATTTCTTATCAATGAAATTTCCTGGAAGGATTCACCAAACTTCAACACATAATCGGATCATTACTAGCATAACCAAGCGAATTTACCAAAGCTTCCCACATAACCAAAATAGCTACTAACATGAAACCAAGGAAAATTCCAAATAGCTATTAACCATAAACCAAGGAAATACCAAAATAGCCGTTAACACAAACCAAGGTGCTGCCAAACATGAAACCAAGGAATACCAAGTTAGCTGCTAGCATAACCCAAGGGAATAACGAGATAGCTGCTAACATAAACTACGGATTGCCAAGATATCTGCTAACATAAACAATGGAGGATATTTCTTCATGAAAGGCCCACAAAAAGAATTCATCTAACCAAAACCAAGCAGCTAGCTGGTACGAGAGAGCCAAGCATAAATCGAGCAACAGAAGAAGCAGCACACCCCCCCCATTTTATCAAGACTAGGCAAATAAGAAATTAAGATAGAGAAGAGAGAAGGGTTTCCTTGCCTTGATTTCAACCGGCGACCAGACGGATCGCGACAAACTTGACGAGAGCCGCCCGATCCCCTTGCGCCGACGACGAAGACAAGCCCCGACAACCTCCAAAACCCCTCCGACGGCCAACGCCACCGACGCCCGGCGTAAACCCTAGCTCATCTCCACTCCCGCTCGACGGAACCAGCGGCATCGGGGAAAGGAAAAAAATGAAATCGCTGATCTGCCACTCCACCTCATCAGGAAACATTATATAATGATAATAATATTAAAAAAAAACTTTATTATATATATATTATATATTCATATAACAAACGCACATACATATATGTAATTCAACCTAATGTATACTAAATCTTATACATATATATATATATATTGCATTTATGTATGTATAAATTTTTATATATAACCTTTGGACATGCAATTATATAATGTATAAGCATATATATATACTTTTATACAAATCTTTTTACATATACATACATATAATTATGCATATACCTACCTACATGAATACATGATTGAATAAGTTTGCCTATACAAGCATAAGTCTTCATTTATGTACACTTAAATATGTATGTTTACATACATCTACCCGTATGAACCTTATACACGTGAATATATATATATAAGTCTGCATATTCAACTCAACCTAGAATTAACTCGCCGGACGACGACGACGACGTTTCCGAAACGGTAACGCCCTCCCGCATTAACACTACACTACGATAGCTTTAATATTTAAACTATCAATATTATCATAACCCTACTTAGAAGACTATAAGAAAAGTTGGGCGTTACAACCACCCCTCCTAACAAAAAGATTTCGCCCCGAAACTTTGCAACAATAGTAATACCAAACATTTTACCACTATCATCCCTCACATACCCGCTTAGATTAATTACAATAAAAAAAAACCTGGGGCGTTACAGTCACCCCACCAAAAAAGAAGTTTCGTCCCGAAACTTAGAACCGAAACTTAGGAGACAACGAATGAAAAGAGCAATGGGAGAGGTAAGCTCACTTTCGCTAGCTAGAAACGCTATCCGAAAGGGGCGAGGACAACAAATGCGGATAAGATCACCCAAAAAAGAAAATGACGATACCAAGGACTCGAAATGTCCAAGCCGAGAACAGAAGGCAAATCGTGGAACATCCGACTCGCGGATCCCCAACTAAAGGAAGCCTAAATGAAGATCAACTTTAAAAAAAAAACCTAACTAACTTTCTTCTTTACGAACAAGACGAGAGTACTCCAGGGACAGGAACTAGGCTAGGAAAAAGCCACACTGCATCCACTCATCCAACTGAGTGCGTAACTCTTCCAGCTCACACTAGGCCAAAGGGTACAGTGCCGTGGTAATAGGACGAGTACCCAGCTCAAGGTCAGAAACAAACTCCTCGACTCTCACAGGCAGAAAAACTAGGGGGATTAACTGGGAAGACATCAGGGAAATCTCGCACCACAGGGAAGAAAATCTTCGATACCCGGCAAACTGAAAAAGGTTTCTAGCATAGAAACAAGGTAAGCAACGCCATTAAAACTAAAGGCTCCTGGCACACACCGCGGAAATAACCGGGGAAAACATAGCGCGGTAAACCAAACACGCTCGAGGGTTGACCGATGTCCAGCTCAAAGACCAAACGCTTTACCTTGCGTTGGATAACAACATCAAACCTGGACAACCAGCCCAAACCCAAAAAAAATTCACGACGAAGGCCCAAATGAGGATAAGATGCTTACTCAGTACTCAATCTTACGTCTCCAGAACATAAACAGACTCTTTGACATAGAAAAGATTAGGCCGAACATAAATATCGAGCTAGGGGCCAGATAACCAAAACACAAACTTTCACGACTGGCTCACGTGAAACACACCGTGAACACTAGGGAAAGAAGCAGGAAAATACAGCTTAACTGCAGATGTTCTGATGCACTCAACTCTGGCATCAGAGAAACCATCAAGAAACCCATGCCCCCAACTACGAGCTCTAAATTAGCACTCCGCTAATTGCAAATCTCTCATAACACACCTGAGCCAACAGTAGCTCTCCACGGATAAGTGATACATTCCTTCAGATCACGATACCACCAAACCATTTCCTTCAGATCACGATACATTCCTTTTGAAATCAAAATGGTAGGCAACGCTAGAACTTTATGCTTCGCCACAAATCCTTGCCCGAATATCCTCAATAGCAGGAATATAATATTTACTTCTAAATTTCTACGTGATCATATCTTTCTCCAGAAGTCCAGAAAATTTTTGCATTAGGATTAACCCCGAATGAAACACAATTCCAATTTATAAAGAAAAACTCTCCCAACCCTAAGCTGGTCAACAATAATATTGCTTCCAACGGTTGCCAATGAAATTCTCTCTACCAGCTACTACACTAGAACACTAATGATGAGTGTAGGGTAATTCTTCCTATAAAATTTCAAATTCCATGAACCATTCGCAAGCACAATCCCTGTCTACGCCAGAACAGAACACCCAAACCATGATCAAAATTCACGACAAGGTCTTCTAAATTCAACACTTCCAAATCAACCTAACGATGACCGCCTGCAAAGCTCTATAGCCAAAACATCGAGTAAAACTCAAATCAAAAAGAAGGCACGCTCAACATCCTCTACCTTAACTCGCACAGAATTGAGATAACAAAAATCCAAATCCACATTCGCAAGACAACGAATAAACTAGGTCAAAACCTTAACCTGAAAACACCTCAAAACACCTAGCTTAAGACGCAACAGCTAGGAACCAGAATTTCCTAACTCGATACAGATCAGAAAGGAGTAGATACTTGTTCTTGCTGTTACCTTGCTCTGGGAATTTATGAAATGATGTTATGCTAAACTTAGGATGATACACCATCATCCTATCAACTTATGTGCATATAAAATAATGCATGAATGCCAAATTTTATTCCAAATCATGTGTGTACGAGCGTCATCATGTATGTCTCTAGCTTGGCACGTGTGCAATGCTATGTTATGATGTTTATGCAGTGCTATGCAATCTAAAAAGGCCTTAATGCATGTTATGAGCGGCGTACACATGCGATCTTATGCATCCCATACTACATATTATCGCATGTAACGAAAAGGAAAATCTAATGGACACGCATGCGACCTACGTTATGCATCCCATACTACATAACAGTCGTATGTTGTCACCTATGAGGATCCATATACAAACACATATTATGCATCCCATACTACATAATATGCCCCGTATACTTCTTATCATGCTATGAGTGTAGTGTTCATGCTTCAGCCAAGACATACTGATGACCCTTCGGTGTGTGTATGCAATGAATGACGATTCTCACCAGGCGGTTAACCGGGCAACCAAACTATCACAGCAACCCGGCTAACCTCGCTCTGATACCAACTGTCACAACCCGCATTTTTCCCAAAATATAATACGTAATATCAGAGCAAGGGAAAAATACGCGTCGTGATGCCACGTCTGCAGGAGACGACTACAGACGCTCAGGCAAACACTCTTTACGATAATTTTATAAAAGACATATATGTGATTGGATTAAAAGAGAAATTTTCATTTTTAGCTTAAGACCGCGTCCCTCGGTCCGGTGGATCATCTAGTCCACAAGTAGAAAACTATATATACGCAGCGGAAAATAGGTTTGTTTTTAGCCTACATGAGCAAGAAAATAAGCAATTCCAGAAATGATATGCATATATCTATGTTTAGTATAGTAGGAAAAGATTTTTCTTCGATTTTCAAAATATGTGACATTTGTTAAAAATCATGATGTGCAAGGATGACATTTTTATATCAATAAAGTAACTACTACATCTTAGCAAAGAGCTTCCCAGAGAGCAAGTAGGTAAAGTACCCAAAAGTAACAGCAATACTACTAGCCAGTAATCTAAAGGTACAAGTCATACGGGCGCCAACAACTGACACGAACCCGCAGGAAAGAAGGAGAACAACAAAAAAAGAAACTGCCTCTTACCTAGAAGAGGGGAAGGGTCTCGACAGGAGACCTGAATGACGCTGCTCTAACACCTGCGGCAGCTAAAGACCTGAACCTGAGACATTCATAAGAAAAGAATGCCTCAGCCCAAGAGGGTGCAAGAAAACCAAGATTAGCAGTAAGAGAAATAATAGAGTGCAGAAAGGAAAACTAAGCAGGTAAACATCTATAATCTTACAACAACCAGAGCCAGCTCAAACGAGTGAACTCGGTAAGAAGAAAAGCCTGCACCAGAAGGTAAGTCAACACAATCAAAGCCCACCACGAGTCCGCCATTGCGGCTCAGATGAGATAGTCAAACATATACTATCATAGTACACATATATAAGCATATGTGCTTAAGAAATTGAGACTGATCAGCTCGAGGGAAAAGCGTCCCCCAAAAGAAGGTACTGCGACGGTGGTATCTTCCACCAACGCCCGCAGCCCAAAACCCGGGTCGTGGTCCTCTATCCACTGCCACCCAAAACCAAATCCGGGTGGTGGTACTCTATCCACTGCCACCCAAAACCAAATCCGGGTGGTGGTACTGTATCCACTGCCACCCAAAACTACCCACCGTGCAAGGCTTAAGACAAAGGTTCTAAATAATCAAATTAAGTTTCAATTAAGACACGGGACGTAACCCGAGATATCAGCACCATAACACCCAAAGGATAGGGTCACAAAGAAATAAACACTACTCAATGATTCATTGAAAACAATTGGTGAGTCCAAACTTGACTCCCAACGAACTTCTCGGAACCGTGCAATGAATTGGGCACGACAAGACACCATAAATGATCACTTTTCTGTAAGAATGAAAGTTTCAATAATTGGAACGGGTGAAGAGCTTGAAACCCAAAATGCAACCACACAACTATCCACATTAGCAATAAATGATTTCGTTGTGTCATCGAGAACTAGCAAAAGAAATTCCCAGGGAGTTTAGCATCTAATTCCCCGTACCCGTCGGGAATTAGGAAACAAAATCCCAGGGAATTTAACCGGCTAGACCATCAGAACATAGCCAACAAAAGAACAGCGCAGGATTTGGAGATTTACCGAGCAAGACCACTTATGCTTAACTAAACAGATAAGTCCAAGATTTAACCAATAACATAAAGACCAAGGAGAAACCCCGCATAAAACCAATAGCTGACATGCACAACTTCCCCACGAGACATAACCTCTAGTTCAAATTAGGGGGAACAAGGGAAAAAATAAGATATATCAAAAGCTGCCATGGTAAATCAAGGAGAAGACAGGCACAAAGAAACTATAAGGAACCTTTCCAACAACCAAGAGGAACACCACACATAACCTAATAGGTAGGATCATAATTACAGCAGCCCCAATTAGAAAGAAAAGCATATAAGGAGCAGCCCCTAACAAAACCAACCGAATTCCTTTGCTAACACAGAACAACAACTAGAGGGGCAAGCCCCAATGACGATCCAAGAAATTTGCCAACAGAATTTTCAAGCGCAAGGCAGCCCCTATAATGATCCAAACAATTTGCCAACAGAGATTCAAGCAGGACAATCGCCAACAGAAATTCAGAAATGGAGCTATAAGACCACCCCTAAGTAATTCTAATTAGAATATATGCAAGCCCAAAGTGATGACATTTCTTATCAATGAAATTTCCTGGAAGGATTCACCAAACTTCAACACATAATCGGATCATTACTAGCATAACCAAGCGAATTTACCAAAGCTTCCCACATAACCAAAATAGCTACTAACATGAAACCAAGGAAAATTCCAAATAGCTATTAACCATAAACCAAGGAAATACCAAAATAGCCGTTAACACAAACCAAGGTGCTGCCAAACATGAAACCAAGGAATACCAAGTTAGCTGCTAGCATAACCCAAGGGAATAACGAGATAGCTGCTAACATAAACTACGGATTGCCAAGATATCTGCTAACATAAACAATGGAGGATATTTCTTCATGAAAGGCCCACAAAAAGAATTCATCTAACCAAAACCAAGCAGCTAGCTGGTACGAGAGAGCCAAGCATAAATCGAGCAACAGAAGAAGCAGCACACCCCCCCCATTTTATCAAGACTAGGCAAATAAGAAATTAAGATAGAGAAGAGAGAAGGGTTTCCTTGCCTTGATTTCAACCGGCGACCAGACGGATCGCGACAAACTTGACGAGAGCCGCCCGATCCCCTTGCGCCGACGACGAAGACAAGCCCCGACAACCTCCAAAACCCCTCCGACGGCCAACGCCACCGACGCCCGGCGTAAACCCTAGCTCATCTCCACTCCCGCTCGACGGAACCAGCGGCATCGGGGAAAGGAAAAAAATGAAATCGCTGATCTGCCACTCCACCTCATCAGGAAACATTATATAATGATAATAATATTAAAAAAAAACTTTATTATATATATATTATATATTCATATAACAAACGCACATACATATATGTAATTCAACCTAATGTATACTAAATCTTATACATATATATATATATATTGCATTTATGTATGTATAAATTTTTATATATAACCTTTGGACATGCAATTATATAATGTATAAGCATATATATATACTTTTATACAAATCTTTTTACATATACATACATATAATTATGCATATACCTACCTACATGAATACATGATTGAATAAGTTTGCCTATACAAGCATAAGTCTTCATTTATGTACACTTAAATATGTATGTTTACATACATCTACCCGTATGAACCTTATACACGTGAATATATATATATAAGTCTGCATATTCAACTCAACCTAGAATTAACTCGCCGGACGACGACGACGACGTTTCCGAAACGGTAACGCCCTCCCGCATTAACACTACACTACGATAGCTTTAATATTTAAACTATCAATATTATCATAACCCTACTTAGAAGACTATAAGAAAAGTTGGGCGTTACAACCACCCCTCCTAACAAAAAGATTTCGCCCCGAAACTTTGCAACAATAGTAATACCAAACATTTTACCACTATCATCCCTCACATACCCGCTTAGATTAATTACAATAAAAAAAAACCTGGGGCGTTACAACCATGGAAGGATGTGAGTGATTAGAGATTTACTTTGCTTCCGCGAGTGATTATGTAGTGCGGATATTCATGTACTAGCCATAAGCCCTTACCTTTTCAGTTTTTTTATTTTGTGGACCCTACTTATGACTTTGATATTTATGTGTGATTGTGGACTTATGTTGAATGCATATTGTACTTTTCACTATGATGAATTATGGCTAGCATGGTTGAAATAAATAGCCGACAAGATCAGTGTCTTATAGTGGCAACTAACTCATGAGTTGGTGTCACCGCAAGGCGACGATTCTTGGCAGTAAGACCAAAGCAGAAAAGGAGGGGGTCTTACAGAAGGTTTTAACTAAAGAAGTTTTGTTAATTCCAAATTTAACCAGAAGATCAACTTTTGACTAGACATCAAGAAGATTAGATCACTTCTATTCAAATTGCGGAAAGGCCTGATTTCAATTTAAAGCGTGAATTTGGTGTTATCTCATTTATTGTCATTGAAGATTGGGCCAATCAGAGTTATGCTTTATGGAAAGAAGATATCTGACGTAATTGTTGTCCAAGGATTTGACCTTTAGTGAATATCATTATAAAAGGGATGAGAAGGAAATCAGCAAACCCAAATGATACGATTCATAATCAAATTTTCAATCATTCTGAAGAAATAGCTCGTCGCCTTCATCACGTTATTTATCCAAAAGCTTAAGTACAGAGGAGAAATTCTGTAAAGAAAATCAATCTATTCTCCTAAAGAAAAGAACAGTCATCTTATCGATTCAGAAGGTCAATCATTTCCTTGGAAGAAGATTTCTGAAGAATTCATTTCTGCAATTGGCTTCAAGAAAACTCAAGCTATTTAAGATAAATTTCCGAGTCTAAAGAATCTTTGTAAACTTTTATATATTCTTCTGTAGGATTTCTGAGGAAATCTGAGTGTATGGTCTTTTGAGGCCTAAATGTAAGTTCCTGAAGTAGGATCTGAGGTAGGGAGCTTGGTATAGTTCTTGAGATAGGATTCAAGTTGAATCTGAGTTGTAGGAGTGGAATACTCTGAGTTGTAGGATCTTGTGGTTGGATCTGAGGTAGGAAATCTACTGTTATTCCTGAGTTGTAAGAGTCTTGGACTCTGAGGTTTAAGATCTATTAGATATGAGTTTTTGGTGGAATTGGTCGAGTCTAGCACACTGTTAGATAGGCGGAGGGGAAAAGTGGGCATATCCAACTCGCGGAACCACTATAAATCATTGTCTACTCTATGATGTGTTTGCTCTTTCTTTGGTGATTTACTTGAATATTTTTTAGTAGTTCAAAAAAGACTTAAACACCTATTCACCCCACTTCTAGGTGATTATACTACCCCAAACTTACACCTACTTCCATTTCCGGCGAGCTCGAAGCTCCTTCTCCGGCGAGATCTCCTCCATCCTCAAAAGATTCGGCCTCTCTTCTCAAGATCTGTCCATCCTCCTAACTAAGGTCGTCCCCCTCCTTTTCTTCTTCCTCTAAACATCTCACCTCCATTTTCTCCGGCAAGCTCCAATGTCCAAGCTAAGGCCACTAGCTTCTCTAAAAGCTACAACTCCGACCGCCCTCTCCATGATCGACCATCCCAGCAACACAAATCGGCTGACCTTCAACTCATATTTTCGGCGAGCTTCCAGCAAGCCGTCGACTCCTCCTTAATGTAGATCCAGTTGGCGAGCTCTTCTCCCATGGCCATGCAGCTGCAAACCGAGCTCGTCTCACCATTTTTGTCAAGATAGCTCTAGATCTAAGCTAGAGCCCTTGCTTCTTCTTCAATGCCAAAATTGCATTCTCTGGCTATGTGCATCGGCCGAGATCTCCAAATCTGAAGAAGTTCTTCTCCGATCTCCACCGACATAACTCCTCCAACCAGCCACTTACAGACTTCAAGAAATAAAAGCTCATTTATGTAATCTGACATCAACTCTCATGGCGGACCACTCCAAGGAGCAAGCTTCTTGATCTTGAGAAGAAAAGGACAATGCTAGCCTTCATCAATCCCATCTTATTCATGGTCCAACTTCAAGAGATCGAACTCCATCTTCAACCAAATTCGACACATTTGATGAGATCCGATCAACTACGGCAGAGACAGACAAATGCCACATATGCGGCTATTGGGTAGCATGCATGGACACCCGGTGAGTACTTCCTTGACTTCTTCCGAGCCTAGATCTTAAGTTTTCTTAATATAGATGTTTTCCCGCAAAACCTCATTTTTCTGGTGACCCAGGAGCACCCGAGCGTAGTTGTACTCATGGTTATCATGGATCATTTTGAGTGGATCCTTGTGATCCCTCTCCACAAGTCTCGAGGTGTGACACAAATGACAAATTATATTAGTGCGCGTGATTGAAATAATGATGAATGCAGGACGATGTTTATATTTGTGTGCGTGATCAAAATAATAATGATCGTGCAACGATAAATTATATGGTTGTGCATGATCCAAATAACAATGAGCGTGTATCAATAAATGATTTTAAATTGTGCGGTTAAATCAGCGGTGGATTGTGTGACAAAGCCAATGATGATCGCGCATTGGAGATAATCATGAAGCTTG
Organism: Dactylorhiza incarnata; assembly: GCA_033032865.1. Classification (NCBI taxonomy): domain Eukaryota; kingdom Viridiplantae; phylum Streptophyta; class Magnoliopsida; order Asparagales; family Orchidaceae; genus Dactylorhiza; species Dactylorhiza incarnata. The sequence goes on along the minus strand of JAWHQI010000010.1, from coordinate 9,280,271 downwards.
CGGTGGAGACCTTTGATGGTGAAGATTCTCAGTCTCTGGAATGCTTAGTCAACTTAGGGTAGAAATACTATTCCAATGCCACAAGCACTACCTTTTTCATAATAATTATTACATGGCCACCAAGCAAATAAGGCTGATAGCCCAAATTATACTTAAAATTTGGGATGTGTTTAAGATACAAAAATTGAGGAGTTGATTGCATTTATATTAATATGAATATACATAATCATTTATTGAGATTGTAATTGACAGAGGTGAGATGGTTAGACCTCTTGGATGGGTAGAGTTGTAGGTTGTTCGCCTCCCCAAGCTGGTACAGTAAACTATTAGAAATTATGTATGTGTGATATGATGATGTGTGAGTGTATGTGGCTGGTTGACTGGCCCTATCAGTGGCACATTCTAAAGGGTTTGGGAAGTGACTGATTGATAGCGTCATGGTCGAACGACAGCGTGCACCCTAGCCTAGTTGTTGTTTGTGTAGGTGTTAGCCACCTAGAATTCAACATGAGATATGCCTTGGTTGTTTTGGTTATGTCGTATGATGGCAAAGAATGAGTGCGGGCTCAGAAAGCCATACATAAGGCATATGGATGATTGTGCTTGAATACCTTGGCAGTGGCATGGATGAGTCACTGCCACTATTTGGCCACGACAGTGGTGCCTGTGGGACTATTTACTCCACGAATAAGAGATCTCAGTCGTTAGTTTGCACTAAATTATGGTCGGGTGTCGGTGTCTCGACACTATGTATTTTTTAAATCTATATCGACATAGTAGGTTGTGTACTTGATGATGATGGTGTATAGTTGTGTGTCCTTTTCTTACTACTAGCATTACCTATTTTAGATGGTAGTATTTTCTTACTGGTATTGGTTAGCATCATTGGGTGCGTGAGTGTGGACACCATTATGTTTGAAACAATACTTTTAAACATTACTCAATTTATATGCACTGTATAAATAACCTGCTAATTGTACTTCAATTCCTCACTATGCATATTATTATTACCATTTTGTTATTATTGTATATATATTGCCTTTCACTTTCTGCAGCATGGTATTTCACTTCCTTTGAGTGTTAGGGCTTGGGGTAGCGGGAAGTCTACTCATTCTAGTTTGATTGAAGCTCTCGTGTTTAACATTTTAGGCAGAGACCTCCGTCAATGGTGATGCATTCATGTCCTAGGTGCTCCCAATGTTATGACGTGGACTCAACATGAACTCAATAAGGACTCAACATGGACTTAACATGGACTCAGCGTGGACTTGATGTAGAGATAGAAGACATGTTGATGATCGTTGCTATCCTTAACAACATCATCAGTCTTATAGTTAGCTCAGTAGGTTTATAGTTGAATATCATTTTACATATTAGTTTTTATCTGACTTGGCATGTTTACTTGTGAGCCACAGATTTTCTATAGACTTTTGTACTTGGACCGTGTGGCCATCATCTCATTGTTGTCGTCACTTTCTGTCTCCTTTTATTACTCATTTATTTCTGTGATCTACTATGTGGTTATTAGTTCTCCGCTAGTACCTCTTCCTCTACTACTTATGGTGCACTATATTAGTTGTGTGATAGTTATTTTCTTTGCACCAACGTCGATTGTAGTGTTAGGAGAGAATGAAGGGAGAGGGTTGAAACGTTCATACCTTTATTCTTTCGTTATTCCCTTCTTTGCTGTGGATTGGCAATGGTGTGAGATAAGATCTTCTTATCGTGCCTAATTTCTGAGGGGGTCTTAAAAGTAGAGTGGGGCTCTCGCCACTAAGGGAGTGGGGTTTCCCACTCCTCCATGATGAGGGGTGTGGTTAGCGTGTACACACACATGTGAGTTTCAACGTCCATTTGGAAGACCAAACATACTCGGAATTACGCGAGAATGGGCCTGTTGGAATTATATCAGCGAGCCGGCTGAGGTTGCGGCATAAAATCTCTGGTTAGACCGAACATATTTGATAGTTTATAGGTAGTAGTCTAGATCACCTAGAGGGGGGTGAATAGGTCTCTTTCTTTTCTTTCCTTTTTAAGCCTAGCTGTTTTCAGTGAATGTAAAAGTTATAAGCACACAAACAGAAAGCAAACAAGCATATATAGAGGTTCCTCAATATAAGGTGTCTTGAGTAGTCCTCTTTCTCCCTTCACCCTTCTAACAATGTGTTTGATAGGGCCAACTCCTCCAACTCAGCTTCAAGAGCTTTCAACTCGGATTCCTCAAAATCTCTCAGGTTTTCTCCAAACCTTACCTCAGGCTCAACAACCCTACAAACTCAGAGTCCTCCAACTCCTACAACTTTGAAATCCCCTGATTTCCTACCTCAGACCTATCAAGAAGTCCTACCTCAGATCTTCACAAAGATCCTACACTCAAGCTGGGAGTACAGCTCTACACTCAGGCTAAGAAGCCCTACAGCTCAGGCACAAAGGCCTTACAGATAAGTAATGTGTTAAAAATACAACAAAAGATTATATAAAGTAAACCTTCAGATCTGTCTTCTGTTGCTTGAAACAGAACTGTGAAGCAGCAGCTATAAGTCTTCTTTCTCTTTTATCTTCTCCTTCAGCAAAGTTAAAGATCTACTTGTTCTTCTTGAATGATTCAGGAAAAACTATCTTATCTCACAGCGGAGATCAGGTTGAGCTTGATAGATTGCCCTTTAGGAAGCTAGAAGAAGATAGAACTTGTAGCACACAATAAAGCTCTTCCTTATAAAACAGTGGTCTCCTTTTAGACCTAACATCTTCTTTTATACTTCCTTCTGACTTTCAACGGCTATTAGAAGCCCCTAACACAGCATAGACATCTGTCAATAATATATCTTGCTTTTCTGCCACAAACGCCAAAAATAGATCCCGCCAGCGCTTTATTCATATTTGAATCTGTCTCTGCGGTTGGGCTGAGATATCCTTCAGACTCAGGGCAACTTTTGTCTCCGTCTCAGTGGCTCCGCTGAGACAAACAGTCGTCTCAGCAGTTTTTCTCTATCTGCAGCTCAGTAGACCCAGACTTCTTCTCAGCGTCACCTGGCCTTGTCTCAGCAGTTCAGCTGAGACTGACAGGTCTTCTCAGCAGTTTTGGCATTAAACCTCTGAACATATTCCACTTCTTGGAATAACCTAACCCTGCTTTAGCATGAGACAAAATAGGGTTTATCAAATACAATATGTACTTAGCATTGAGTGTGATGCCTCTTCAAATCAAGGGAACATTGAAGGCAATATTCCCAACAATCTCCCCCTATTTGAAGAAGGCAGAACATCCCCAATGCTAAGGTAAATAACAAGATAAAACTTATCATGTAATGAATTATATAGCATGCATGATATCATATCATATAAAAGTTGACATAACTTAGGCATTACAGATCATGTCATTACAGATTACATTTATGACAATCATAATAACAACATTGTTTATAAAAATAATAGCATTGTTAATTAATTATGTTCATATATCACAGAATCTCTATAGCAATGATACTGACTATTACTAGGCTTTGACTAAGATTAGCCTCTAACATAATCCAATAGATTTTGCCAAGCTTTCATTTTCATTTCTGTCAAAATTTTGAGACATTGTTTAAATTACATTTTAATTTTCAGAAGAAAAAACTAAATACATTAATTTAAGTTCTTCTCCTCTTAGAAGATGTTGAGCATTCAGCATTGTTAACAACAACTTCTTTCCCTTTTGATGAGGCCTCCTTGTCTTCAGTAGCATCAGCCTTGTTTTCAGTAGCAGTAGTAGTGGTGTCCTTTTCTACATTTGCTGCTTCTATTTCAGCTAGCTTCATCTTATTTTCTTGCCTTCTAAAGTACAGGTATGGATTTGGAATGTACCATGAAGGCATCCTCCTTGGGTTGTCCTTCCTCACCAGATTTGCCTTGAATATTCTTTCCCTTTTTGTGTTTCTTTCCAAATGCTTTATCCATTCTTCAGAGGGATAGATTCTATCAATGTCTTTGCAGACTTGTCCATGGCTTAGCCATGCATTCAGGATTATGCTCTTGGAGTCCTCACTCCAATATTCAAAATTTGGGTCTTTGCTCTGCTCATCCCTTTGCTTAGCCATAAATTCTTCAGCTAGCATCATGTGTTCTCTCTCTTTTCTCTTTGCCAATCTGACATTTTGAGCAATTTTCTCTTGATTAGGGAAGTCCCAATCTTCTTCTCTCTGCCTATCCTGGAGGGGATGGTGTAAGGCTATCCTTGTTCCTTGCAGAACTTTGAGGGCTGGCTCAGAGTTGGTTACAGCATTGGTATCCTACCCCTTTCTGGCTTCTTCAAATATTCTTTGATTGATGTCTTGGTTAGCTGTGATTGTGCTAGAGAGGGTTTGGAAGACATTTTCAATGTCAGTTTTGAGCTCATCCTTCAACTTTACTGCCTCAGCATCCATTTGGGTAGCAGTTGACCACACATAATTCTCAATATGAGATGTTGTATTCTGAAGCACCCCGTCTGCTTTGCTGACATACTCTTTGACATATCTTATATCATACTCTACTAGTTTGAGGTCATTGTTGATGGATCTGAATATTTCAGATTGGGAGTTGACTGTCTTTTCAGCTATTACAAACCACTTGGTCATTTGTTGATTCAGATAGAGAGTTTCATCCTTGATGGGCTTTAGTTCAGCCATAACTTCAGTCTTTACATTGGAGATGGATTTATCTACATGCTCCTTCAATGTAGAGGCTGACCTGTCAAAATAATCCTTCATGGATGTCAGATGAGTATCTAGCATTATTTGGATAGCACTAAGAATATTCTCTTTTAAATGTGAGGAGATGGAGGTTGAGGCTTGTTGATCAATCACTACATGTTCTTTGAGCTTTTGAGGGAGACTAGAAGGAGGGATAGATTCCACCTGGGGGGTAATCTACCCTTGTACTTCCTGAATTATGTTATTTGGATTAATGACTAGAGTATTTTGCTTTTTGTCTTGATCATCCACTTGTTCAGCAAAGTTTGCTATGCCAGCAACATGGTCAGGAGGGACTCCATCATTATCCTCATCATCTCCAGCATCAACAACATCATTTTCAATATTATTATCATCGGATTTTCCTTGCTCCCCCCTCAGATAAAGCACTGGACTGCTCTTGATCAGTTGAGTCCAAAAAATCTAGTAAATCATCTTTGGAGCCTTAGTTCTCCACATCATGCTTTCCAGAGATACTATCATCAATCCCAACTAATGGCTTCTTTGCATTCTCCCCCTCAGATGGGGCATCAACTTGTCATTGATCTGGTGAATTCCAGAGAGCTGGTAGATTATCAGGATTAAGGTTGATTCTTCTTTCAAGATTTAAGAGGATGGTGTCGATCTTACTTTGGATATCCTCGCGAGAATGCACTTTATCATCATCAATCCTGACATAGACTTCTTTAGCATTATTATTATTATCAGCAACATCCATTTCAGATGGCTCTTGTTGTTGCTCCCACTCAGATAGGGAATCCAACTGGTCTTGAGGATCTAAAGTTGAGATTACTGTGGAATCATTAGTTATTAACTAATTTACTGTTCAAGATTAGATACCATTATCAGTAATTTGACGTTGAAAGATTAATTACCAAGGGTGTTAATTTTCTCCATGTCATTTTTCTTGACAGAATCAGCAGGCATATTTTGTGCATCCGCAACACCTTTATCAGATGTAGCATCCTCATTCTTATCATCTAGAAGAAATTCTTTGTTTGGACTGCTGTGAGAGTTCAGATCAGCACCAACATCCTCATCCTCATCAGAATGTTCTGACTCAGAACTTGAGACAAACATTCTGGACTTCTTGGGTTCTTTTGACATCTTCTTCTTCTTGTCCCTTGTCTCTGAGGGCTGGCTCATGGGGAGCACCCTAGTGAACCTATCCAGAGTTTTTATATCCATCCTTTTTAGGTAGTGGAGATTTGACCCTTGTGAGATCTCAAACTCTCAGGATAGGTGTTCAGAAGGTAGAGGGAAAGAATTCTTCCCAAGGGGGGCTTGCAGACACTCTTTCAGTCTTTGGAAGATTACGTTTCCCCAGGATGTCTTCCTCTTCATGATAATTCTTGTCATCAGTTCAAACATGAACTGGGAGATGGTCTCACGGGAGCCTGGTTTACAATGAATGGCCTTCCCAACTATGTCAGAGAGGAGCTTGCCTCTCTGATTGAAGAATTTCCTCTTCAGTGAGCCTTTTTGGGCATCACCATAGTTATACCAGGTTAGAGCTTTCTTCTTATCTTTATCTGAGATTTCTTCATCCTCATCAAGACTGCATGGAGTTAAATGCAGACCTTTTTCTATCATCTTGGAGGAGACTTTAGTCTTTTCACCTCCAACCTTTGACTTCAAAGTAGACTTGGATGGAGAGATCCTTACATTAATGTACCATTCCAGAACTTTAGTTCTGAGAATGACAGTGGGCTCAGATAGAAGGTATTCCAGACCTTGAGCTTCTAAAAGTTGAATCACTTCCTTTATTTCTTCTGGAGCATGAGTAAATCCATTTCTTACTACTTTATACCCTTCCAGAAGATCCTTAGAACTCTTTGGCGCCATTATTTCTAAGAAAAATGAGACGCTGAGACGGAAGGGAAGATGATTCATCTCGACGGCTGGGGAGTAAGGGTTTTGTAATTATCTTTACTCAACATTGATCTATTGATATAGGTTTGGTTTATGTTTTGATTATTCCTATTGATTAAAGTTGATTGGACTTATTATTTTAAGTGATTTTAGATCATTTAATGTTTAATTTTGACAAACTGCAATTGAGACAACCCGTCTCAACAGAACCGCTAAGACGATGATCTAAACTGCTGGGATAAAGAACTGTCAACCACTCGGACATTTTAGCTGTCTCAGCAGTTCAGCTGGGTTTTTCCCAGTTATCTCAGTGGCTCAGCTAAAACAAGTCTAATGTTTTATCTGATCTTACAAACTAATATTAAACCATTTTGATTGGTTTGGTTGATGTCCTAATCATGTCACTAAGTGTGTTGATATGACAACATATTGTACCAGAACATAACATTCAATCTATCATAGAGGACTGATAATAAGACAAGTTAGTCACTATTCAATATTTAACATACCAAGATCAATCTTGAAAGCATTAAATTTAGCCTCATCCAATTACTTTGTAAAGATATCAGCAATTAGATTGTCAGTGGGGACAAATTCAAGGTAGATATCTTTACTTTCAACATGTTCTCTAATAAAATGATATCTTATCTCTATGTGCTTAGTCCTGCTATGAGAGACAAGATTCTTAGCAATAGAGATAGAAATGGATGAGTCACAATATAAAGGAGATTGACTTACCTTTAGGTTGTAATCCTCTAGCTGATGTTGTATCCACAAGAGTTGTGCACAACAACTACCTGCAACTATATATTCTGACTCAATAGTGGAAATAGCCACACTGGTTTGCTTCTTGCTGCTCCATGATATCAACCTCCTTCCTAGGAATTGACAAGTTCCACTTGTGCTTTTCCTGTCTTCTTTATATCCTGCAAAATCTGCATCTGAAAAGCCAGTCAGTTCAAAATCATTGTTCTTAGGGTACTAAAGGCAAAGATGTTGGTTTCCTTTAAGGTATCTCAAAATCCTCTTTGCAGCTGAATAATGAGATTCTTTATGGCATGTTTGGTACCTAGTACAAACACATGTAGCATACATAATGTCTGGTCTACTAGCAGTTAGATACAACAGGGATCCAATAATGCACCTGTACTTGAATTCATCAAATGCCTTGCCCTTCTCATCCTTGTCCAGGTAAATGTTGGACCCCATGGGAGTTTTCATGGTGGAAGCTGATTCCATCCCAAACTTCTTGATAAGATCCCTAATGTACTTAGTCTGAGAGATGAATATCCCCTCATCAGACTGTTTCACTTAGAGGCCTAAAAGTACTTGAGCTCTCCCATACTGCTCATCTCAAACTCCCCTTGCATAAGGTTGGCAAACTTTTGCAGAGGTTGTTATCAGTAGACCCAAAAATTATGTCATCAACTTAAATTTGGACTAGGAGGCACTTGCCTTTTGTTTCCCTAAGAAACAATGTACTATCTATCTTTCCCCTCAAGAACTTGTTCTAGATGAGAAAGCTAAACAATGTCTCATACCAAGCCCTAGGGGCTTTCTTTAGACCATATAGTGCTTTCCTAAGTAAATAAACATGAGAAGTAAGGGTAGGATGTACAAAACCTGATGGTTGTTCAACATATACCTCTTCCTTCAAGTCACCATTGAGGAAAGCTGACTTGACATCCATCTTGTATACTTTGAACCCCTTGTGGGCAGCATAGGCAAGGAATAGCCTAATTGCTTCTAACCATGCAACTTGGGCAAAGGTTTGATCAAAGTCTATACCCTCTTCTTGTCTATAGCCCTTGGCTACTAATCTAGCATTGTTCCTGATGATGACTCCATTCGCATCCAACTTGTTTCTGTATATCCATTTGGTTTCAATGTTGTTGTGTCCTTGAGGTTTTGGCACCAACTTCCAGACTTTGCATCTCTTGAATTGAAGATGCTCTTCTTGCATGGATTGAATCTAGAAAGTATCTTGATTGGCCTCTTCAAACTTCTTGGGCTCCAACTGTGACAGGAAGAATAGGAATAGAGATTCATTGTGAGCCCTACTTCTTGTGATCACACCTTGATTCTCAGCTCTAATTATCTACTCTTGGATGATCTCTCAAGTGTCTTGTTGTTGTAGGCATCCTGTCAACAATCTACAAGTCTTCTTCTGGAATAGCAGGGTCTTCAGCACTCCGCACTTCTTCATCTTCAGGAATAACAACATCTATATAGGCTTTGATGTTGCTTCAAATGTCTTGGATAGACATCTCTTCCTATTTCAGTTCATTTCCTATCAAAATAGAAGAACTAGACAAGCCCTTATAAAGTAGACTGGTCTCATCAAACACTACATGCATAGAATCTTCTACAACATGAGTTTTCTTGTTGTATACTCTATAAGCTCTACTATGTGAGTTATAGCCTACAAGAACCCCTACATTGCATTTTTCTGCAAACTTTGTCAATTGAGATTTTCCATTGTTTAAAATGTAGCATTTGCAACCAAAGATTTTAAAGTATGATATTGTTGGTTGTTTGCCTTTCGAAATCTCATATGGGTAATTCCAAGGACTTTATTGATGGAAGCTCTATTGAGAACATAATAAGCAGTATTGACTGCCTCAACCCAGAAATATTCTAGGAGTGAGGAGTCACTAAGCAATGTTCTCCCAGCTTCTATTAAGGTCCTATTCCTCCTCTCAGCCACACCATTTTGCTATAGAGTCCTTGGGGAGGAGAACTCTTGGGTGATACCAAATTCTTGATAAAATCCTATCATAGCTTCAGATTGAAATTTTGTGCCATGGTTGTTAAAAAATTTAGAGGTCCGGAGTGAAGTAATATTGCGGAACACTTCAACACAATCTACAAGCGTGACAATCAATGACAATGGGAAGACAGAATAGTGCTCTTGTTATTCACTATCTCTTTACAGCTTGAGACATACATGGCGAGACATGATTCATAAGAATCACAAATGAGAGAAGAACAAGACAAAAAACAAGCCGCCAGCGAACTGCTAAAGCAGAGATCACAAGACTGCTTAAACAGGCAAACCGCATGGCTATCCCTGAGACCGCACGAATAGAGCACAACCCGCTGCTATCAGCCCGCAATCACAGACTGCACAACTTGCTGCTTCATTCAACTGCTGAAAAGAACTGTTGTCCGCACTTATTGATCGACCAGACCACACGGTCTCAAGATCACAGAAGAACCCGCGAACACTTGATGAATAACTGCTTCCTATTGTAAGACCGCAACTCAAGATCGCCCGACCACTTAAGGCCACCGGATCAACAGAGTCTGATGCACAGTCCAAGAACTTCTAAACATAGTCCGCACAGACAGACCGACGCCGAACTGGTTTATTCAATGCTGGAAAGAAGGGAGAATGCTGACAGTGACTGCAAGCCGCTAACCTGCGAATAGAACAACCCGGTCAGATAACTCAAACCGAGTGACCTCAAAAGAGACTGGCACAATCAAGCCAACTTTTGTTCTTCCAGTTCTTGCGTATAAATGGCTACCACGGCGTCCCTATTTATAGGCAAATGAACGGATGTCGTCACCGCCCCCAAGGGATACAGTCACCTTCCTTATTAAACACGCGGTCTCCAGTACCAGACCGTGCAGTCTCATCAAGACCTTATTACACTTAAGCAAAACTGTCCAAGACAGCTTGCCAAGAACAAACCGGCAAACTGCCCGGTCTATTATAAGAACAGACATATGAGCATCCGACTGATCAGTAGCAGACCGCCAGAAACAAGCTCATACAACCTGCCTGGACTCTTATAAGATCGGAGCCACATGAACATTTTGACACACCAAGCTGACCGCCAGAATGAACTCATGTAGGCCGCAGTATGAGACCGCAGAAGCGACCTCCAGTACAGACTGCCCGGTCTAAACTAGAACAAGGATACTTTGGCAAAACAGGCAGACCAACCACAGGCCGCCAACACCAGAGAAGCCCAACCACACCAACCAGGTCTCCACACCGAGCTCACGGTTTTCAGAGGAAGACCACAACACAAGTCGCGCGGTCTCTGCGGTCTCCAAAAATACACCGCCCAGCCTGACACTTTCACTTCAAAAATTTAACAATCCCCTTGAAGTGGGAAGGAAGTCAGCCCAAGTAACCTCCTCAACCGTGTGAACGGTTCCATCGACAACGACTTTGTAAATATGTCTGTGACATTATCCTTGTTCTGCACATGCTCAACCATAAGAGATCCCTCCAACACCTTCTCCCGAATGAAATGATGTTGATTCCCTATGTGCTTGGTTCGCGCATGACAAACTGGATTGTCCACCAGTTTGAGGGCACTATCATTGTCACCCCAAAGCAGAGTAGGACCATGCACCTCCCTATGAATGTCCTCCACAAGCCTCCTAAGCCAGATGACTTCCTGAGTTTCCAAAGCCGAAGCTTTGTACTTCGCTTCCGTTGTAGAGACAGACACAGAATCCTGCTTCTTGCTGCACCATGATATTGCTGTAGAGCCCATCATAAAGACCTATCCAGAAGTCGATCTCCAATCATCTGAATCTCCTCCATAATCATCATCCATGTATCCATGGAAGCAAAAGCCTGAGTCCTTCCCGTAGAATAGACCCAAATCCGAGGTGGTCTTGACATACTTCAAAATGCTCCTCGCCGCCATCAGATGAGGTTTCCGTGGCTCTGCCATATACCGACTCACCCGGCCAACTGCATAAGCAATATTTGGCCTCGTGATCATCAAATATATCAGACTTCCGACCAAAGCCCAGAATTGCAATGGATCAGAAAGAACATTCCCTTCATCACGTCAAAGATGAATACCAACCTCCAGTGGAGTAGAGCTGCTCTTCCCATCCTCCATGCTGAATCTCTTCACAATTCGTTCTGCATAGCCCTTTAAGGACACAAGCAAACCGCCCTCTTTCCTCTCCACTTCGGTTCAAAGGAAATGGTGGAGCTCACCCAAGTCCTTCATCTCAAATCTGATAGCTAGCTCAGCACGAAGCCTAGCTACCTCCACTTCAGAATTCCCCGTGATGATCATATCGTCAACGTATAGTAGCACCAAGACCTGAAGATCCCCCGTCTTCTTTACGAATAAGCCCGAATCAGAATCAGAAGCAAAATATCCACAGAACTGGTGGTATTTTGCAATCTTGCCATACCATGCCCGAGGCGCCTGCTTCAAGCCATAATGAGCCTTCTTGAGCTTACACACATATCTTGGGTGCTCTTAAGAAACATAACCAGGTGGCTGATCAATGAAGATAGCCTTGTCAATCTTGCCATACAAGAAGGCATTTTTCACATCGAGTTACCAAATCATCCATCCTTGGCAAGCTGCCAATGCGATCACCACCCGAACCGAAGTCATTTTGGCAACAGGGGTGAAAGTTTCTTCATAATCCTCCCCATACTTCTGAGAGAACCCTCGAGCTACAAGACGAGCCTTGTACCGCTCGATACTGCCATCAGCCTTCTTCTTCAACTTGAAATCCCACTTGCAAATCACCGGAGTAACACTCTCAACCTTAGGCACCAAGTCCCAAGTCTTATTCTTCCTGAGGGAAGCCATCTCTTCATCCATGGATCCTTCCCACTCCTTGAATCCAACAGTGTTTTCAAAACATGATGGCTCTCTCTCATCCAGAGGACCTGCGAAGAAACATGAGACGAAGCTCACCAAGTTTCCCCCCGTATACCGATCTGGTGGAATAATGGTCCTCTTGGACCTCCTCAGAGCTTTACTCTGATCCACCTCTCCAGCTACTTGTTCTGGACTAGCTCTCCTTTCAGGCATATTTGGAGCATTGTTCCCCCTACTTTCAGAACCTGAAGCACCAGACCCAGAGCTAGAAGCACCTAGAGCACCTGGAGAAACAGACAACTCCACCAGAACCTTCTTAGTAGCTTCACCTAGTCCACCATCTACCCTGCTACCTTGTAGCTCAACAGAAGAGCTACCCTGGTACGACGTCAACTCGTCGAATACCACATCCCTTGAGACAGCAGCTCTGCATATCTCTGGATCCATGCATCTCCAACCCTTCTTCCGGTCATCATAACCGATGAAGACTAGCTTCCTTGCTTTCGCATCTAGCTTCGTTCTGAGGGCATCAAGAACATGCACGTAGCAGGTAGATCCGAGCACTCTAAGGTGTTCCACCATGGGCTTTATCTTGAACATCAACTCATGAGGGGTCTTCAGGTTAATGGGACTAAGAGGCATCTGATTGATGACATAGGTTGCACAAGGCATTCCCTCTGCCTAGAAGGACTTTGGGATATTCTTGGATTGAAGCCAACACTTGCAGGTCTCCGTAAATTGACGAATCTTCCGCTATCCAACGCCGTTCTGTTGTGGAGTGTGAGCACAAGAAAGCTCTCTATGGATGCCATGCTTTCTGTAGAAGTTGAAGAACGCATTGGAAGTAAACTCCCATCCATGGTCGATTCTAAACTTCTTGATCCGCAGATTAAGCCGACCCTCCACGAGCTCCTTGAACTCCACAAACTTCCTGAATGCTTCCAACTTCTCCTTCAGAAAATATACCCAAGTATATCTAGTGAAATCATCAATCAAAACCAGCATATACATGCTGCCTCCAAGACTGGCATTCTCGGTAGGTCCATACAGATCACCATGAATACACTCCAATGGCACCTTGCATCTGCTTTGTGACTTGTCGAATGGAAGGAGACGAGCCTTGCCATATTGACATCCTGCACAAACATGACCTTCGCCGAAGGATGACAAACTAGGCAGACCTCTCGCAAGGCCTCTCCCTGCCAAAGCTTTTAATTTTTCCATCCCAATATGCCCAAGTCTTTCATGCCAGATAGCAGCGCTATCATTACTCCTCATCTTATCAACATTGGAACATGTTGATAACACAAACAAGTCCTTCACCCTTCTACCAACATGAGTGACTTCAGCCTCCACCGCTGACACGTTTCTAAGAAACTTCACTTCTGTTGGACCAAACAGAACGTGATATCCAACATCCACAACATTGGTCACCGAGAAGAGGTTTTTCTTTATCCCCGAAACATGATAGACACTCTTCAACGTAAGAGTACCTCTATCATCTTTCAAAGAAACTACACCCTCCTTCTCTACTGCATGTATAGTATCATCAGCTGTAATGATGGCACCATTACCTGTATATGTGTGCAAAGAAGAGAACTTTGACTCGTCTCCGGTTAGGTGATGACCACAACCCGAGTCCACTATCCAATAATCCTGATAGTTTATGGAAGCTATAGCCCGAACTCACATGCCCGTCATGAAAGCTCCATCACCCGATCTATCATCTGCATTGGAACCAGCCTCCTACTTTCCTGCAGCATGCCCTGGCTGAAGATTGACCTTGCAGTCTCTTTTGAAGTGACCAAGCTTTTTGCACCTGTAACATCTCAGTCCTTCCTTCTTCTTCCCTTCATACTTAGGAGCATAACTCCTCTCTTATTTATATGAAGTAGATGGACCATCATTACCAGATGACTTCTTCTTCTTGTCCCTATGCTTCTTCTTTCCAAAAAAGAGAACCTCATCTTCTCCCCCAGATACTGACATCTCTGCCATTTGCTTATCCAAACTCTCTGGCGATGGAAGCAAGTTCTCCAGCTCCAGCAACGATGGCTGATTGGCCCAACCTTGCACAGAAGTAACAAAGGCAACATACTCCCTCCGCAAGCATCAGATTATGTGCCTCTTCAGCTTCGCTTCTGAGATAGGCTCATCTGGGTCCAATGTCAATATCTCTGTGCATAAGTTCTTCATTTTCAAGAAGAACATTGAAATGGACAAGTCTCCCTGAGTTGCTTTCGCCAACTCATTTTCCAAGAACTGTAGCCGAGCTACATTCTTCTTATTGAACAAGCCATCCAAGGCTGTCCAAATTTCAGCAGCTGACCTACATCCAATGATGTGGTCAAACAACTCCGGAATGATAGCCCGCTTGAGAGTGAACTTTGCCTTTGCATTAGTTCTTCCAAGCCTTCACGAGCTCAGCATTCCCCTCAGTAGGAATAACAGCTTGCCTTGCTTCACCTCCAACTACCTCCCATAGGTCCTCGCCAAGAAGATAGCACTCCATGCCCGACTTCCACTTTTTAAAGTTATTCTGTGTAAGGAGCTTAATACCAAGACCTCTAGCATATCCTCCTGCCACTGCTATCTCACTGATTGACAACCAACTTGCAGAAACCCAAGCAGAAGTGAACGCTGATTACTACTCAGAAAACCTCTTCTGATACCATGTTAAAAAATTTAGAGGTCTGGAGTGAAGTAATAATTCGGAACACTTCAACACAATCTACAAGCATGAAAATCAATGACAATGGGAAGACATAATAGTGCTCCTGTTATTCACTATCTCTTTACAGCTCGAGACATACATGGCGAGACATGATTCATAAGAATCACAAAGGAGAGAAGCACAAGACAAAAAACAAGCCGCCAGCAAACTTCCAAAGCAGTTATCACCAGACCACTCGAACAGGCAAACTGCACGGCTATCCCTGAGACCGCGCAAACAAAGCACAATCCGCTGCTGTCAGCCCTCAATCACAGACCACATAACCTGCTGCTTTATTCAACTACTAAAAACAACTGCAATCCACACTTCTTGATCGCCCAGACCGCAACTCAAGATAACCCCACCACTTAAGGCCATCTGATCAACTGAGTCCGCTGCACAGTCCAAGAAGTCCTAAACATAGTCCGCACAGATAGACCGCTGTCGAACTAGTTTATTCTAAGCTGGAAAGAAGGGAGAATGCTGACAGTGACTGCTAGCCGCTAACCTGCGAACAAAACAACCCGGTCAGACAACTCAAACCGCGCGACCTAAAAAGAGACCGGCACAATCAAGACAAATTTTGTTCTTACAGTTCTTGAGTATAAATGGCTACCCCGACATCCCTATTTATAGGCAAACGAATGGATGTCGTCACCGCCCCTAAGGGATACAGTCACCTTCCTTATTGAAGCATGCGATCTCCAGTACCAGACAGCGTGGTCTCATCAAGACCTTATTACACTTAAGCAAAACTGTCTAAGATAGCTTGCCAAGAACAAACTGGCAGACCGCCCGGTCTCTTATAAGAACAGACATATGAGCATCTGACCGATCAGTAGCAGACTGCCAGAAATGAGATCATACAACCCGCCCAGAATCTTATAAGATCGGATCCACATGAACATTCTGACACACCAAGCTGACCACCAGAATGAACTCATGCAGGCCGCAGTACGAGACCGCAGAAGTGACCACTAGTATAGACTGCCCAGTCTAAACCAGAACAAGGATACTTGGGCAAAATAGGCAGAACAAACACAGGCCGCCAACACCAGAGATGCGCGACCACACCAGCCAGGTTGCCACACCGAGCTCGCAGTTTCCAGAGGAAGACCGCAACACAAGTTGTGCGGTCTCTGCGGTCTCCAAAAACAGACCGCCCGACCTGACACTTCCACTTAAATTTTTTAACAACGGTAAGTCCTAGTCCTGACCATAGTACATTGTAGATCATTATGAATGGTCTTGACATTATTTATAAAGACATATGAGGTATCAGATTTCTTCTTTAGGACGAATACCCATGAATACTTTGATTGATCATCAACAATCACCAAGGTATACAACTTCCCACCTAGGCTCTGAATTGGCAAAGGATCAAACAAGTCCATGTGCAATAGATATAGATATCTTCCAGTGTCTTTGGAGCCAATACTTTTGAAAGTGGCCCTAGTTTGCTTTCTCATTTGGCAAGCATGACATGGACCATTTTTAATACATTTTAGGATTGGACTATTTCTAACAAGGTTTTTAGAAAATAGTTTATACATTGTCTTATAGTTTATGTGGGAAAGTCTATTGTGCCATTGAACATAAAGAGACTCACTTTCATTAGCTACAAGACATACAAGAGATAGGGAATTATAGCAAATTAAATTTAAACAATATACATTCCCACTCATAGTGCCTGAGAGAATGGTCTCTAAGTCATTTGATTTTTTGATCAAGCACTTGTTATTGTGGAATTCAATGGCATAGCCTAGGTCACATAGTTGGCTTATGCTTACAAGGTTGTGTTGCAACCCTTCAACAAAAACTACCCTTGTGATTGAGACTATGCCATTGGAGATTAAACCATATCCTTTGCTGACTCCCTTTTCAGATCCACCAAATATAACTTTAGGTCCATTCTTCACAGCTGTGTAGTCCTGTAGAAGGCTTCGGGTACCTGTCATGTGCCTTGAGCACCCACTATCCAAGTACCATATTTGTTTAAGGCTGGTACTTGAACTAACCTGCAAGATTAAATTTACTATACCTTAGGAACCCAACTGATTTTGGTCCTAGGTCCCTGTCAATACCATATGGAATATTCCTGGAAAGGATTTGTTTGGCTGGAGTGCCCTTCCTTGCAGTTGGCACATTGGGGTTGTGCCAACAATCAATTGCATAGTGACCCACTTTTCCACAACACCAACACTCATATATATTGTATCTTCTTTTCTGTACAGATTTAGAAAATGAGGTTTCCTTATTCTGTCCAGGAAAGGATACAACTGTATTCTTCTTGTTCCTTTCAGCAATCACTTGGCTTTTTGCCTTCCCATAATCAGTCTTGGTAGCCATTTTCTGATTGACATCAACAGATTTTAGCTTGGCAGCTAAGCAAGTGTTGATGGCAGCAGAAAATGGACTGTTAGGCTAGGTTATAGGTCTGACAGCAGCCCCAATTTTTGCTGGATGGGAGTTGGAAGATGCAGCCTCCTTTATCTTGAGTGTAGTAACTGAGGTTCCAAAAACAAATGGTCCCTGATGGTCCATCTGAATTTCCTCATATGGAGCCTTTAAGTCACTCAAGCCTAACTCCTTTCTACTATTATAGTTGTGAACATCTTTGCTCAAGCTATTGGAGCTACCATTCAACAGGTGACCATTTATGCTTTGTTAGTCATATATGTTGGATGGCATCATTACCTTCACAATGGAAGCCTTTGGTTCAATTGAAGCCATGTCCTTACCCTTTGTGTTACCAGCTGCTGCCTCTTTATTGAATCTCAATCCTCTTTTATTATGGGAGGATAAGGTGTCAATAATAGGTAGCATTGTCTTAGGCTTAGAGAACTGAGCCACTAGCATCCTCTCCTTGATAATCTTTTCCTCAAGATCCTTGATGATCTTGATTTTATGGCTTATGGTGCCAACATGGATGATTGACATTCCCCTTAACTTGCCAATTTCTTTGCTCATCTGAGCTAGCTGGGTAGCATGTTCAGTGTAATCAATTTTTGCCTGCTTTAGGGAAGCAATCTCTAGAGCTAGCTTCTTGGCTAACATCTTACTCTTTTTCAGAGCTTCCAAGAGAGCACCATACCTATAAATCAATAGATTGACATCTTCCTCAGATTCCGAATCACTTCCAACATTAGATGGAGTTGCTTCAGATTCTCGGCTTGTCTCATATTAAGAAGAAGAAATGTAGTGGATTAGTACCTGCTCATTTTCTGAATTGTTTTGACTGTCCTCATCTTCTGTTAGAGCCATCAGGCCATGGTCTTCTTGGATGTCTTCATCCTCCTCTATGTCACTATCTGAATGTGACAGGGGGGGGCCTGATTCCAATCTTTAAAGCAGGAAAGTTTTCATCCTCTTCTGCAGCAAACAACCCAATGTAGGCTTTCTCTTCTTCATCTGAATCTGTGATTGAGGACTCAGATTCACTCCATCTCTTCCCCTTATTTGCTAGGAAGGATTTTTCACCTTTCCTTTCCTTTTGGTGATGATGTTTCTTATCACCTTTGTTCTTTATCTTGACTGGACAGTCATCAATGACATGTCCAGGCTTGCTGCAGCAGCAGCACATAACATTAGATGAAATATGCTTAACATGTTTAGGGTCATACTTGTCACCCTTGGGGTTCTGCCTTTTAGATTTGTTGTGGTCCTTCCTGGGTGTGATGAGGTGGAAGGTTTGTTCTTCCATTGCTTCCTCCTCATCAGCTTCTTGAAGTGCCTTGAGAAGGAAGCAAACTCCTCATCAGATGAGGTGCTGTCAGAAGTGCAGTTCTCAGAATTTTCTGAATCAACAACTTTTCTTGGAGGAGACAGCAATCTGGATTTGCTCCTTTTGGGACTGTCAGCTTTGGGAGCCACAGTTTTCTCCCTTGCATGAGGCCTGGTGGATGTATCCTCCTCCTTACTTGCAGACAACTGCATCTCATAAGAGAGCAGCTTCCCAAACAATGTATGGGTAGGAGTTTCACCCAGCTTAGCCACTTCCCTGATGGCACATATCTTTGTATCCCAGTCTCTAGTTAGAGATCTTAGGAACTTTTCATTTAGCTCATAGTAATTGAATACCCTTTCATAGGTCCTCAGCTCATTAACGATCCTGAAGAACCTTTCATAGCAGATATATATGCTTTCCTGGCTGAGCTGCTTGAAAGCTTTATATTTCTGATTTAGGAGAGATTTCCTATCATCCCTCACTTCAGTAGTCCCTTCTGTAAGACCCCCCCCCCACCCCGGAACACGACATGGCCGAGGGGAGTCCTATGCCCAGGACAGCGGCCTTGCGGAAGTGCCAGCATACGAGCTAGGACCCTCCATAAGACGCCTATCCTACCGGATATTTCCAATACCATCATGCCAAACCATAAATAATAGTACAATAGAAGCCATTTATTCACAATTTAGTAATAATGACCAAACAGTACAAAAGACATGAAGCTAACAAGCTCCTGCATATCATCAGAGTATAAACTTGCCCTAAGGCTACATCCTAACCACTCGCTCAAATCTGCCACTTACGGTAGCGAAGGTACCGAAATCACCAGCCCTGCAAACCTAAATTGGCCGTCCTTCTGTGTAGTACGCCGCTGCTCCTAAAAGTAGTGTTGTAACAACCATTAGCCATAAAGACTAAGTGGCTTCACATCCTCTCCCCCAGCGACTCCAAGGCACCAAGCGAAAGGGAATGAAGAAAAGCTGCAATATAGTCAGTAATAGCAAAAATAGGTGACAAGGAAGGATGTAACTACATCAGTGTATCAAATGTATGAAAGAACATCTAACAAGTAGTAAGACAGTGACAGAGTAAAAGCAAGTAGTATAACAGAACAGAGGTAAGCAGTATATAGTAGTTTCACAACGTACCTTAACTTATATGAAAGACCATACAAACTTATAAGTTAAGGTTTCCAATCTGGAACTCATCATATAAAAGAGCCCATACTAATTAATATGATGGACCCGATGCGGTGCAATGCTATGATAATGAATGATGAATGCAATGCAATGATTATGATATGATGACTCACCCATGCATATTTGCTATGTCGACATAGACCATTAGTTCTCGCTTTTTGAGGGGTAGCTAACCACTCAGACATCTCTCGTCGTGGCCAAACGGAGACAGTAGAATGAGCTCCTCCACTACTAGGAGGGTATGAACACTACCAGTCCTAGGCCTCTGCATGCCTCGATGCTAAGAACACACAGCGGAGACCCTGCGTACTGCTCACAACATGTTGATCCTTCAAGGACAAAGAAGGGGACTTGGGTCGGTGAGCACAAAGAGTCCAACCCAACCGGTGTAGTGTCTAACCACCAGCTTCTGTCGGTGTTACGACTAGCAAGCCCGTAGACCCGCCATAAGTAATCCTCCAACCAGGATGATCACACCACCATGCATACACCGTGCACACTCATGTAATTCCCATGCACCACCCGTGCTATCGAGCACCTGTGCTATCTGTATGCCTCGATGCTAAGAACACACAGCGGAGACCTTGCGTACGCTCGCAACATGCTGAGCCTTCAAGGACACAGAAGGGGACTTGGGTAGGTCAGCACCAAGGGTCCAACCCAACCGGTCTAGAGTCTAAACGCCATCTTCGGTCGGTATCACGACTAGCAAGCCCGTAGACCCGCCCCAAGCAATCCTCGAACCAGGATCATCAGACCACCATGCATACACCGTGCAAGCTCATGTAATTCCCATGAACCACCCATGCTATCGAGCACCCAAGGGTTCGCGAGAGGAACCTTAATACACTTTCTACAAACAATCATAGCCGGTGCTAATTAGCATCCGAGGACTTACCCATCGGGTCCTTCACCTCTCAGGATATAACCATACCCTATAAACCACACCAAACATCACTGCTTTACCCACGGAGCTATCATAACTCACTTGCAGTGGCATAGGTATATATAAGGGAATTACTATCTTGATCCTATAGGACTACTTGTGCGCGTAAATCTATGATTGAGTTCACTATATAAATCTGCCCATACACCATAACCCTCACCATCCTTGAACTCGATTCACAACCTACATCGATCACGACTAACTTCATCAGCATCATTAATGCCGGAATCATTGTCCCAGATGTCGACCTCTTTGTATTATGCAACACGTATTTACTGTGCTCTACTATTATATGGTCGTTATACCTGATGCTACAGGTTTAGAACTCACCCAATTTCCATGCTAGTACCCTCGCCATCAACTATCCCATGTCCTTTTTACGGCTCCACCTAAACTAACAATTGACGGTTCATTTAAGGAATTATCTCAATAGGAATGAATCTAACATCATTATCACAAGTCAATACTAGCATGTAAATGATTCATACAAAACTCGGCCCAATCGGGCTTCGTATTCAGTAGGGATGAACATATAGTTATCTCAAATCTAATCATCCGATAGATTATCAAACGATGCGAGCATTCATATAAACACCTCCTCTAATCTTCCATTCAATTGTGTATCGCAATGTCCCACTTCAGAATCATATCATTCAACTACACCTCACCTAGTTGACATGGGAACCCAGGAGCTCTTACCCCACCCAAGGGGGGAGAACCAAAGGTTCTCTGGTTGCTAGCACCGGCGGTAGCACTACCGCCAGGCGCTAGTGTTCCTGCAATAATTTTATTTATTATTATTTAACATGAAATCCTTCGAGTGAGTTCGAAGAACTCTGCGTTCAACGAATTGGACGTGCGTTCGACGAACGGGAGGTGAACCGCGTTCGACGAACTGAAGGTGAACTGCGTTCGACAAACTGGAGGTGAACTGCGTTCGACGAATTCGTGCTGAACTGCATTCGACGAACTTGTGGTGAACTGCGTATGACGAACTCGTGGTGAACTGCGTTCGACGAACTCATGGTGAACTGCGTTCGACGAACTCGTGGTGAACTGCTTTCGACGAACTCGTCCTGAACTGCGTTCGATGAACTCATGGTGAACTGCGTTCAACGAACTCGTGGTGAACTGCGTTCGACAAACTCGTCGTGAACTGCATTCGACGAATTGGAGTGAGCTGCGTTCGACGAAGAAACAAGTCTCACGCTAGCACCGGCGGTAGCGTTACCGCCGGGCGCTAACTAACAGGAAGCAGATCCTTGCCAATCACCCCCAATTATTCTTCCCTAGCAGCCCAACTCCAAAACACTTACAGATTCCTCTCTTTACTAATGGTTGGAACTTCATTTCTATTCACGTGAATGTAATCAATATGATTTTTGTCAACATTTATCCTTAAGAGCCTCTTTTAACCTAATTATTCATCATCTTCCCCAATTTAGAAATTAGGGTATTACTCCTTCTCTCCTCCAATACTCCCTCATATGACCATAGATTTTCACGAAATCAAATCCTATCCCTTCCTTTTGGAGAGAAGAAATGATTGAAGGAACTTTCGTGGCAATCGGTGCCCTACGATGAAAGATCCGGTTTGGTCCTTTACTAAGAATCTCCATTAGCTCACAAGCCAAAATCTTTTGAGCTCAACACCTCTCCTAATTTCTCTACGATCTAACACCAAGGGAGAGGGGTCGGAAGTCACCTTATTTGTTCGTCCATGGTTGGGGATCATGGTGGTATGGTGGTCGGCCAAGCTCCAAAACCTTCTCCAAGCTTGCTCCTTCAAGAACCCTAAGCTAAAGCATTGAGGTGTAAGGGAAAAGATGAAGAAAAAGAAGGAGGAGAAGAAGAAGAACGAGGAAGAAAAAGATGAATAGTCATCTCCTTAATAGATTTCAACCCACTCATGCTTAATAGAAAAATGAAGACACAGAGAGAGAGAGAGAGAGAGAGAGAGAGAGAGAGCATTAAAGAGCCTTTAATGAAATTCCAACTTCCAAGGCTTGTGCCAGCTGTTTATTAACTTTAAATTCCTCCATTATATTAGATTTAGGTAATTAGGCCACTCACCAAGTAACAGTTAACGGACATTGATTTGGCCGCTACCGTCGGCGGTAGCTCTACCGCCAGGCGCTAGCTCCCTGCTACCCATTTCTTGCCATTTGCTCCTTATCTTCAACAAAGGAGGAGTACACACACCCCTGGAGATCAGGGCACATCCCTGGCACCAGTAGGATCTCCAGACTCCTACCTAGCTGAAGCATCTACAAGTGACTCATGTCGATCGAGGGGTCTAGCTCGAGTTGGGATGTTACAAATCCAATAAATGAAGAAACAATTTCGTCCCCGAAATTTAGGTTGAGGCACCAGATGAGGTTATTAGTTTAGTGTATCCTGACTCCCACGTAACCCTAGTGTGTGGCCTTACTTGCCCACATTGCATCGTACATCACCCCAAATTTCCGCCATGTGCACCTTTATAATTCTCCACAAAAGTCGTAATCAAAATTACGTACTAGAAGACGCTTGAACGTCTCTTACCGTGATGCAGACCATCATTGTTGGTAAGGTAGGGACTTGTAACTCTGCTCATCATGATCAAATTTGATTCTTCCTCAAATATGCATGAGCAGTTGGTTTGCCCCAATTATTTACCATTCATACACGCACATGCAGTTCTCACAACCGAGTCGCGCTACCAAGCACTCAAGAAGTTCCCCCGAGTCCTCACTCAATTCTTATTTATAAGTATATCCAGTGCTAATTAGCACCCAAGGACCTACCACTCGGGTCCTTACCATATACCCAGGATAGCATCCCATCCTTCCAATTACACTAAACCATCATTGTTATCAATAGCGAGCTGTCACGACTCTAACGCGGTGAAATGTATAAGTCATGAAATCACTCCCTATGATCCCTTCAAACTTGTATCACGGTGCACAATTTGATATTTAGCAATTTGACCTTTTGGTAGTTCCCTCTATTCGAGTATGGCAACTCAAGTACCCAGTTGAGGCAAACAGGGCAGTGGATCGGGCTTGTCCACTCCTAGGCCCGTATGACACCTCCCAGCCTAGACCTTACGTACGCCCCTAATAACACACAGGGTATCCGCGTACTACTTGATACATCAATGCCTCTAAGTGAAACCCCAAGCTCTTGGCTCAGAGGACTCGACCAGTCCTTCTTGTATAACATAGAACCTACCTTTTGCAGGACAGTCCCAGTCCTCCCAACATGATCTCGAGCCTACCGCTTGCAAGACTAACTCAGTCCTTCCTTATATCCCGATGCTATTAATCACGCGCAGGTCATGTTTATTCCACACTACAAGGTGGAGATTTATATCCTCCAACAAGTTACACTGATTTGATAACTTCAACATATAAGTTTCTGATATCCATACTTCAAGTATGTGCGACCTCTTTACAGATCAAACACCAAAGTGAATACTATTGTGAACTCCTTTTCCAACCTACACAATGCCTTAATCGCCGACCAAGCATACTCATCATCGTTCATGTATTTCTTAAACAAAACCTTGATGTCGTACGTCGGCAACACACCATTTCACAATGAGATTTAGGGGAAAAACTCAAGTCGGTACGTGGCTAGTCCAATAAATGAAGCGATAAGCCCCGTACAATTGGACTAGGTTTATTCCACCACCCATATGATACATTCATCTCGTGTTTGCGTACGCTCCTTAGGGGTAGATATTCCTCGACTTAGGGTTCTTACCCTATAAATCCCTGTACCAACGCACTTGTATTTTAGCCGTGATGTAGAAAATCGGATTTTTCGGCGGAAACCACGTTGCATCTCATAGTAAAGAGAGTACGTACAAATAACGTCCAATCATCGGTACCTCTTATGTATGTTTGAACTTGACATGAACCAAGGGGCAAGGTTTGAGATGATTTCCCTTCGACACGGGTTAAGCGGACACCGAAGGTGAGGCATAATTCTCACTATGATAAACCAATCCCATCAATTCTAAGCTCTTTGCCAATGACCGTTCAATACATGTCTATTTTCAGATAAAGTTGAGATGTCAAATCGCCCAATAAGTTGTACTAATCGTGTTATCTTCATCATGAACGATTATCAATTAAACTTCTAAGCTTAAGGGAATCATGCTCTCCCAGTAACTCTGACAATCTGGAGCTCTACCTAGGGCAGGTACGACGATCTGTAACAACCCCCAAATCCTTGGGTAATTATCCAGAGAGGAAATTCAAAGCGTAAGTTCATGTTACTCGTAACTTAGGCATGCATAGTCTCTCTCAAGGTTGAACCCTCCAAAATTAATGTTGTTTTAATTTCCTAATCTCACGCTACCACGTCTTATTACTACTTAACATTGTCATCATCACCCCCAATCGTCCAAAATCAAAATTTTATTATATACTCTTGTATGTACAAAATCTCATCAAGTCCTAGGGGATCATGAAGAGGCAATGCTTATCCTTGGAATGTCCTATTTTCTTATTCTGATAATGAAGTTTTCTCAGATCAAAAACATGATGCTAGCAGTTCACCCTGCTCAAAATGAACCAATCGTTCCAGGATTACCACCTTCCAGTGTTGAAGATTGTGAAGACTTGTAATTCCCTGAGCAATCTCCAGTCGGAAGGTCACTAGCCCAATAAGTGAAGAGATCAGCCCCCCGGAGTTCTTGGGATGAGTCTCTTCGATCACCAACATGGTACATTCATCCTATATCCGCACCCATTGCGAGGGCATACCATCTACGACTCAGAGTTTTATCCTGCACTTAAACCCTCTTAGGCCCTTAGGGTTACTATTTACGACACCCTTTCCAAGGTCAACATGTGACCAAATCAGCAAATGGGCCTATTACAGATTCAATTCTTATTCGACCTCAGGTATTCGTCATGGCGATAACTTTAATACAAAAAATGGGAAGTGTCAGGTTATTGGCAACACGGTTAGGCTTACGAGTCCCTTACCACTCTAATAATAGTCTCTGGGCGCCAATTTTTTTCCTCCAGATAACCTATTAGTCCGGGTAAGAGGCGGTGATATCTCTCAATAAGCCAAGCTGCGCATTATAGTGTAAGACTTTAAACATCAACTCTCACACTACACTCTTCCCATAATCACCTTGTGTGTCCTTATGTCTCAACCAAATCCATACCTGAGGTCGACTTTTGACTAGGATACACCACAAAATGTCTAGGTAAACTAGAATAAAGTGGTGTCCTAGTTAGGTTGGCACTAGTTCTAAGGATTAACGAACATACTTAATGTGAATCCCACATGGGCACACCACCGCTTCTGCTGCATCAGTTTGTCCTCAAACTGATCTAGCTGGCAGGGGTGGCCTAGTGGTTTGATGGACTTCTTTTATCTCAGGATCATTGCAAGCTGATACCATTTGTAAGACCCCCCTCCCGGAACAGAAGACACGGCCGAGGGGAGTCCTATGCCCAGGACAGCCGCCATGCGGAAGTGCCAGCATACGAGATAGCCCCCTCCACAAGATGCCTATCCTGCCAGCTATTTCCAATAACATCATGCCAACCCATCAATAATAGAACAATAGAAGCCATTTATTCACAATTTAGTAATAATGTCCAAACAGTACAAAAGACATGAAGCTAACAAGCTCCTGCATATCATCAGAGTATAAACTTGCCCTAAGGCTACATCCTAACCACTCGCTCAAATCTGCCACTGATGGTAGCGAAGGTACAGAAATCACCAGCCCTGCAAACCTGAACTGGTTGTCCTCCTGTGTAGTACGCCGCTGCTCCTAAAGTAGTGGTTTAACAACCGTTAGCCATAAACACTTAGTGGCTTCACATCCTCTCCCCCGACGACTCCAAGGCACCTGGCGAAAGGGAATGAAGAAAAGCTGCAATATAGTTAGTAGTAGCAAAAACAGGTGACAAGGAAGGATGTAACTACAACAGTGTATCAAATGTATGAAAGAACATCTAACAAGTAGTAAGACAGTGACAAAGTAAAAGAAAGTAGTATAACAAAGTAGAGGTAAGCAGTATATAGCAGTTTTACAACGTACTTTAACCTATATGAATGCCCATACAAACTTATAAGTTAAGGTTTACAATCTGGAACCCATCATATAAAAGAGCCCATACTAATTTATATGATGGACCAAATGCGGTGCAATGCTATGATTATGAATGATGAATGCAATGCAATGATTATGATATGATGACTCACCCGTGCACATATGCTATGTCGACATAGACCATTAGTTCTCGCTTTTTGAGGTATAGCTTACCGATTAGGCATCTCCCGCGGGGCTAGACGGAGACAGTGGAATGAGCTCCTCCACTACTAGGAGGGTATAAACACTACCAGTCCTAGGCCTCTGTACGCCTCGACGCTAAGAACACACAGCGGAGACCCTGCGTACTGCTCGCAACATGCTGAGCCTTCAAGGACACAAAAGGGGATTTGGGTAGGTGAGCACCAATAGTCCAACCCAACCGGTCTAGAGTCTAACCGCCAGCTTTTGTCGGTGTCACGACTAGCAAGCCCGTAGACCCGCCACAAGTAATCCTCCAACCAGGATCATCACACCACCATGCATACACCGTGCACACTCATGTAATTCCCATGCACCACTCGTGCTATCGAGCACCCGTGCTATCTGTATGCCTCGACGCTAATAACACACAGCGGAGACCCTGCGTATGCTCGCAACATGCTGAGCCTTCAAGGACACAGAAGGGGACTTGGGAAGGTGAGCACCAAGAGTCCAACCCAACCGGTCTAGAGTCTAACCGCCAGCTTCTGTCGATATCACGACTAGCAAGACCATAGACCCGCCACAAGCAATCCTCCAACCAGGATCATCACACCACCATGCATACACCGTGCAAGCTAATGTAATTCCCATGCACCACCTGGGCTATAGAGCACCCGTGCTATTTGTATGCCTCAATGCTAAGAACACACAGCGGAGACCCTGCGTACGCTCGCAACATGCTGAGCCTTCAAGGACACAGAAGGGGACTTGGGTAGGTGAGCACCAAGAGTCCAACCCAACCGGTCTAGAGTCTAACCGCCAGCATCTGTCGGTATCACGACTAGCAAGCCCGTAGACCCGCGACAAGCAATCCTCCAACCAGGATCATCACACCACCATGCATACACCATGCAAGCTCATGTAATTCCCATGCACCACCCGTGCTATCGAGCACCCGTGCTATTTGTATGCCTTGACGCTAAGAATACACAGTGAAGACCCTGCGTACCCTCGCAACATGCTGAGCCTTCAAGGACACAGAAGAGGACTTAGGTAGGTGAGCACCTAGAGTCCAACCCAACCAGTCTAGAGTCTAACCGCCAGCTTCTGTCGGTATCATGACTAGCAAGCCCGTAGACCCGCCACAAGCAATCCTCAAACCAAGATCATCACACCGCCATGCATACACCGTGCAAGCTCATGGAATTACCATGCACCACCCTTGCTATCGAGCACCCAAGGGTTCGCGAGAGGAACCTTAATACACTTTCTACAAACAATCATAGCCGGTGCTAATTAGCATCCGAGGACTTACCCATCGGGTCCTTCACCTCTCAGGATATAACCATACCCTATAAACCACACCAAACATCACTGCTTTACCCACGGAGCTATCATAACTCACTTGCAGTGGCATAGGTATATATAAGGGAATTACTATCTTGATCCTATAGGACTACTTGTGCGCGTAAATCTATGATTGAGTTCACTATATAAATCTGCCCATACACCATAACCCTCACCATCCTTGAACTTGATTCACAACCTACATCAATCACGACTAACTTCATCAGCATCATTAATGCCGGAATCATTGCCCCAGATGTCGACCTCTTTGTATTATGCCACACATATTTATTGTGCTCTACTATTATATGGTCGTTATACCTGATGCTACACATTTAGAACTCACCCAATTTCCATGCTAGTACCCTCACCATCAACTATCCCATGTCCTTTTTACGGCTCCACCTAAACTAACAATTCATGGTTCATTTAAGGAGTTATCTCAACAGGAATGAATCTAACATCATTATCACAAGTCAATACTAGCATGTACATGATTCATACAAACCTCGGCCCAATCGGGCTTCGCATTCAGTAGGGGTGAACATATGGTTATCTCAAATCTAATCATCCGATAGATTATCAAATGATGCGAGCATTCATATAAACACCTCCTCTAATCTTCCATTCTATTGTGCATCGCAGTGTCCCACTTCAGAATCATATCATTCAACTACACCTCACCCAATTGACATGGGAACCCAGGAACTGTTACCCTACCCAAGGGGGGAGAACCAAAGGTTGTCTTGTTGCTAGAGCCGACGGTAGCGCTACCGCCAGGCGCTAGTGTACCTGCAATAATTACATTTATCATTATTTAGCATGAAATCCTTCGAGTGAGTTAGAAGAACTCTGCGTTCGAAGAATTGGAGGTGCGTTCGACGAATGGGAGGTGAACCACGTTGGACGAACTGAAGGTGAACTGCGTTCGACGAACTGGAGGTGAACTGCGTTCGACAAACTCGTGCTGAATTGCGTTCGACGAACTCGTGGTGAACTGCGTTCGACGAACTCGTGGTGATCTGCATTCGATGAACTCGTGGTAAACCGCGTTCGACGAACTCGTGGTGAACTGCATTTGACGAACTCGTGCTGAACTGCGTTTGACGAACTCGTGGTGAACTGCGTTCGACGAACTCGTGGTGAACTGCATTCGACGAACTCGTGGTGAACTGTGTTCGATGAACTCGTGGTGAACTGCGTTCGACGAACTGGAGGTGAGCTGCGTTCGACGAAGAAACAAGTCTCATGCTAGCACCGACGGTAGCGTTACCGCCGGGTGCTAACTAACAAGAAGCAGATCCTTGCCAATCACCCCCAACTATTCTTCCCTAGCAGCCCAACTCCAAAACACCTACAGATTCCTCTCTTTACTAATGGTTGTAACTTCATTTCTATTCACGTGAATGTAATCAATATGATTTTTGTCAACATTTATCCTTAAGAGCCTCTTTTAACCTAACTATTCATCATCTTCCCCAATTTAGAAATTAGGGTATTACTCCTTCTCTCCTCCAATACTCCCTCATATGACCATAGATTTTCACGAAATCAAATCCTATCCCTTCCTTTTGGAGAGAAGAAATGATTGAAGGAACTTTCACGGTAATCGGTGCACTACGATGAAAGATCCGGTTTGGTCCTTTCCTAAGAATCTCCATTAGCTCACAAGCCAAACTCTTTTGAGCTCAACACCTCTCCTAATTTCTCTACGATCTAGCACCAAGGGAGATGGGTCGGAAGTCACCTTATTTGTTCGTCCGTGGTTGGGGATCATCTTTATGGAGGCATGGTGGTGGTCGGCCAAGCTCCAAATCCTTCGCCAAGCTTGCTCCTTCAAGAACCCTAAGCTAAAGCCTTGAGGTGTAAGGGAAAAGATGAAGAAAAAGAAGAAGGAGGAGTAGAAGAAGAACGAGGAAGAAGAAGATGAATAGTCATCTTCTTAATAGATTTCAGCCCACTCATGCTTAAGAGAAAAATGAAGACAGAGAGAGAGCATTAAAGAGCCTTTAATGAAATTCCAACTTCCAAGGCTTGTGCTAGCTGTTTATTAACTTTTAATTCCTCCATTATATTAGATTTAGGTAATTATGCCACTCACCAAGTAACAGGTCACGGGAATTGATTTGGCCACTACCTCCGGTGGTAGCTCTACCGCCAGGCGCTAGCTCCCTGCTACCCATTTCTTGCCATTTGCTTCTTATCTTCAACAAAGGAGGAGTACACACACTCCTGGAGATCAGGGCACATCCCTGGCACCAGTAGGATCTCCAGACTCCTACCTAGCCCAAGCATCTACAAGTGACTCATGTCGTTCGAGGGGTCTAGCTCGAGTTGGGATGTTATACCTTCCAAATACACCACAAGCATATCCCACATCTCCATGGCTGTTGTACAGTGCACCAAGTTCTGGAAGGTGGAATCATCAATTGCATTCATAATAATGTTTTGGGCTCTCTTATCCATTGTGCAATTTCATCCTTGGTCAAGTCAGCAAAAAGCTTGGCCACTTTCCTAGTTGGATCTATGGTGGATGCTGTTTCAAAAGTAAAAGGACCCTGCTTCATAGTAATGTAGATCCTAGGGTCTGAGGCTATCATGAACAGCCTTACCCATTGCTTCCATATGCCAAAGTTCTCTTTGTTGCATATGGGCAACTTCATAGATCCCATCTCCTTCTGCAATCCAGTGGTAGCCATTGGATTCAGATATGACTACTACTTTATAGGATCTGGTAAGACAGTTAATTCCTTTTTGACCAACCTCGCTCTGATACCACTTGATAGTTTATAGGTAGTAGTCTAGATCACCTAGAGGGGGGGGGGGGGTGAATAGGTCTCTTTGTTTTCTTTCCTTTTTAAGCCTAGCTATTTTCAGTGAATGTAAAAGCTATAAGCGCACACACAGAAAGCACATAAGTACATATAGAGGTTCCTCAAGAAAGGGTGTCTTGAGTAGTCCTCTTTCCCCCTTCACCCTTCTAACAATGTGTTAGACAGGGCCAACTCAGCTTACAAACTCAGAGTCCTCCAACTCCTACAACTCAGAAATCTCCTGATTTCCTACCTCAGACCTATCAAGAAGTCCTACCTCAGATCTTCACAAAGATCCTACACTCAAGCTAGGAGTACAACTCTACACTCAGTCTAAGCAGCTCTACAGCTCAGGCACAAAGGCCTTACAGATAAGTAATGTGTTAAAGATACAACAGAAGATTATATAAAGTAAACTTTCAGATCTTGTCTACTGTTGTCTTGAAACAGAACTGTGAAGCAACAGCTACAAGTCTTGTTTCTCCTTGATCTTCTCCTTCAGCAAAGTTGAAGTTCTACTTATTCTTCTTGAATGATTTAGGAAAAACTATCTTATCTCCCAGCAGAGTTCAGCTTGAGCTTGAGAGATTGCCCTTTAGGAAGCTAGAAGAAGATAGAACTTGCAGCACACAATAAAGCTCTTCCCGATAAAATAGTGGTCTCCTCTTAGACCTAATATCTTATTTTATACTTCCTTCTGACTTTCAACATCTATTAGAAGCCCCTGACACAACGTGGACATCTGTCAATAATATATCTTGCTTTTCAGCCACTTGCGCCAAAAATAGATCCCTCTAGCGCTTTATTCCTATTTGAATCTACCTCTGCGGTTAGGCTGAGATAGCCTTCAGACTCAGTAGCAACTTCTGTCTCCGTCTCAGCGGCTCCACTGAGAGAGACAGTCGTCTCAACATTTTTCCTCTATCTACAGCTCAGCAAACCCAGACTTCTTCTCAGTGGCACCTGACCTTGTCTCAGCAGTTCAGCTGAGACTGAGAGGTCGTCTCAGCGGTTTTGGCATTAAACCTCTGAACATATTCCACTTCTTGGAATAACCTAACCCTGCTTTAGCATGAGACAAAATAGGTTTTATCAAATACAATATGTACTTAGCATTGAGTGTGATGCCTCTTTAAATCAAGGGAACATTGAAGGCAATATTCCCAACAATATTTTTCGGGAACCCCATCATTATTATTTCTAAGGACAATTCATATAATAATTTCTCTTAGATCATGTAAAATTCCTCTAATATCACACAAACTATTAAGGTTTATAAATCTTGTGTTTCTTTAATTTTTCCTGGAGCTCTATCCCAATTCAAGTAGCGGGGGCATGATAAAGAATGTTAAATCTGCAAACTTCCTTTGATCAGATGTTCAACCAACCATGCCCGACATACAAAATTTGATGCCACTCTTTAACTACAAATGATACCAAGACACAAAAAGATCAAACCATTACTAATAATAAGAGCACCATTCTCTTCATCTAATTCAAAACTTCAAATTGAAGTTAAATTTATAATCTTCTTTTAATTAACTGCTACTTAACAGGGTCGGCAGAAAAATTCAATCTTCAAGCTAAAAAAGAGGATTCAATGGAGAATGATGTCAATAGATGGGAAGCAAATGAAAGAAGACACCTAGAATCTAACTGATGCATAATTTTATAATGCATACACATGGACCCTTCTACTAACTCCTTTATCAATCATAATCAAACACCTAATTACAATTAGGAAATTACATCACTCGGCGCGATGAAAGAGAGAAGTCAGCCGATCCTTTAAATCCTAAACCCTAATGTAAACTTTTTTATATCAATTTACTTACAGTTTATTAATGTTAATGCATTTTATTTTTATTTGTTTATTTTTTGATGTATAGCAAAATGGATAAGAGTTGGATGCATCTTAATGATCGAAGACAACCTATTTACATCAACGGAGTGAATACTTTTCTTGATTTTGCCTTTACCCATTATGCTAGAGGAAACAATGTTTGTTTCCCTTGTTATAAATGTGGAAATTATAAATTTCACACTTGAGAGATCGTCTTTGTGCATCTTATTTTGAATGGAATTATAAGGACATATAGATGGTGGTCAAATCATGGAGAGGATTATTACATTAGCCCAACTGGTGGGAGAGATGATGATGTTTATAGAGAGGATGAAGAAGAGATTTTAGAGCTTGATGATATGCACGATCTGCAACATGATTTTAATACTAGTTTTAATGACATGAATGAGATTAGACAAGAACAAGATCATGAGGATCCCAATGAAGCATCAAGTTTTTTTATAATTTGTTAAATGATGCTGAACAAGAATTATATCCTGGTTGCAAAGAATTTTCAAAAAATCAATTTATGGTTACGTAACTTTGACTTATATCTGATTATGGATGGACTGATCGGTCTTTTACTGACTGGCTTAATGTTTTCAAAAGAGCAATTCTTGTAGTGAAAAACTACAAATTAGTTTTCCTGAAGCCAATAACTACATACAAGAGCTTGGAATGGAGTGTAAGAAGATAGATGCTTTTTCGAATGATTGCATACTCTACAGTGGTAAGTTTGATATTTTAAGAGTTGTCCACCTTGTGGTATTTCTAGGAGGCAATCGAGCAAGATAAACAATAATTTAGAAAGTGATATGTTGTCAAGAAAGAGTAAAAATATACCAAACAAAATTCTTAGACACTTTCCTTTAATACCCAGACTTCAAAGAATGTAAATGTGTTCTAGGACGGTCGAGGATATGCGATGGCATTAAGAAATGTGTTGTGATGATGGAAATTTATGATATCCAGTTGATGTCTTAGCTTGTAAGTCATTTGATGGGAAACACCCAAGATTTTCATCTGATGCACGAAATGTTCGGCTTGTCTTAGCAAGTGATGGGCTTAATCCTTTTGGTCTTATGAGTACAAATTATATTGTGTGGCCAGTTGTTTTAGTTCCATATAATATGCCACAATAGTTTTACATGAAAACTCCAAACTTTATCATATCTTTGATTATTCATGGTCCAGGACAACCTGGGAATGATATAGATGTCTATTTGCAATCTTTGATTAATAAGTTAAAAATTTTATGGGAAGTTGGGGTTTGTACTTATGATGCCTATAGTATGTGCAACTTTAATACGTGTGTTGTTGTGCTGTGGATGATAAATGATTTTCCAGCTTATGCTAACCTGTTAGGTTGGATCACAAAGGGTAAGCTTGCTTGTTTGTATTGTAATAGACACATGGTATTGTTGGTTGAAGAATGGGTCTAAGATGCGTTACATGGGAAGCAAACATTTTCTGGATTCAAATCATGGATGGCGAAAAGATAAAAAGTCTTTTGATGGAACAATAGAAACTCAACATGCACCAAAAGACTTATTTGGAGATGACATATTAGGGATGCTAAAAGAATATGATAATGTGATTTTTGGAAAGCTTCAAAACAAAAGAATGCGGGATGAAACTTCTTTTTCATATAATTGGAAGAAGATACACATTATTTTCAATTACGGTATTGGAGTACACTTGAGATACGCCATTGTCTAGATTACATGCATATTTTAAAAATTATTACTGATAATATATTGGGTACTATGTTGAACATTGATGGAAAGATAATTGATGATTTGAATTCTAGACTTGACCTTATGGAAATGGGGTTGAGATTAGAATTACGCCTGATAGAAAGAGATGATCATTATGTCATGCCACAAGCATGTTATACATTAGCATTGGCTGAATGAACGATAATATGTAGTTTCTTAGAAAATTTGAAAGTTTCAGATAGGTATTTGATGAGTCCAATATTTATACGATTTTATGGACTCATCCGGGCTAGTTTTCATTCTTGTACACGTCCTATTCGAGCTATAATTGCTTGTATTTCTCCTATAATCACTTTCGCGCTATGTGCACTATTTAGGCCCGTCTTGGTTTGCTTTTGTGCTTCTTATTCTTGGGGGTAAGCCCATGGTGCTCCCTAACCTTTTATTATGTATTTGTATTGAGCTGGAAGGGTATTCCCAACTGTGTTGATATTTATGCAGGTGGATGGATCATCCTATTTTACCCAGAATTCATGTCTGCATGAATCGCATGGTCGTGCGTTTCCTTTACGCATGGATGCCTGCGGTGGTGTACCCTCTTATGGGGTGGAAAATGATGTTCTATCTTTGATCATGTTTTTTTACGCACGGGCAATTGCCCGTGCATGAAGGAAACGCACGATCGCCTGTTAAGCCTGATTTTTAGGCCATCTGGAATTGGTCGTGCGTTTTTACGCACGGGTGGCTTCGACCGTGCGTGAGTAAAATGCATAGACACTACTGCTTCTTCCTCAAGGCATTTCTTTTTCGTTAATAATGCATGGTCTACGCACGGTCGTGCGTTCGACCGTGCATGACTTAATTTCTACTGTCTTAGTATATAAGCCAGGAAATCTGCTGGCTTGAAAAAGGATCAGGAAAAACACTTGAGATCCCTCCATTTCTGCTCCAGTCTGCCCATTTTGCCTCTCCACCACCGTTTGACCTAGGAGAAGCTCCAACAACCTTTTTCATACAAATCTTCCGCCAAAGCTTCCTCCTCGGCCTCCTCCATCATCCACGAGCTCAAGAATGCCATCGACAGAAAGTCTCTGCTGCATTCAAGGTGTGTCCAACAAGAGTTAGCTTGAGCTAAACCACGAAGAAGACGGGTAAAGTAGAGGAAGGTGACAGCTCCTTTGGACCCCAGACGGCAATTGATGACCGAGCACGGACGAGGCTTGACAAACCTTTTATTCCGACCGAGAACCTTCAGCAAAGTCTTCGAGCTTCGGTTACCTCTTTTCCCTTGTGTATGGTTTAAGGATCTTTCCATTGTATGTGTGTAACATTTGGATGATGTTCATACACCGTTTGTTTAAGCTAATATAAGTTCATGCTTATGAAATTTGTTGTGGTTTATGTGAGTTGAGGAGCGCCCCATTCCACCATCCACTCCACCGCTCCGTTGTGCATCGCACTAGCAATTGCTAGTTGTGTGTTCCGTGACTAGGTGCCTACGACCCTCACTCTGCCGGTTACGAATCATCGATCTTCTAGCCTTCTCATCCACCCGCTTACCGAAGCACGGCATTGCGGCCTGCATTCCATCCCTCCAAGCGAAGCGATGCTTTAGGCCCGCATTTTCTTTCATTGTTGTTAATTTAGGAAACCCAAGATTAAACCCCCCCCCCCCTTCTTATTATTAGCATAGCAATCCTTATAATCAATTTCCCTGACGAGAAATCATACGCCCCAACTTGCAATCCTCTGAGAACGATATTCGGGGAGTCTCTCCCAACTTTTATTACTTGTACGACCGGTGCACTTGCCGTAAGCGTGTCGGTATTCATCAAATATAAAGAGATGCATAAATGTTAAAGAGGGTATAGTGTCAAGAATGAAATCTCATGACTGTCTTGTTTTCTTATTGGATCAACTTGCTCCTGCTTTTCGTGGCATTGTTCCCAAAGAAGTTTATGACCACCTTGTTTAATTATGTGTATTTTGTAAGGAGTTATGCTCTAAGACACTAAATATATAGGTGTTGGATAAACTTGAGCAAAAATATTGTTATCACACTTTGCAAACTTGAGAGAATATTTTCTCCTTCATTTTTTACAATCATGATGCACTTACCAATTCATCTTGTGGAGGAATCAAGAATTGTCGGCCCAGTACAATATCGATGGATGTATTCAATTGAGAGGTATGCAAATTAATTAATTATTTATTTATTTTACTTTATCATGTTATGTATACTAAAATGTTTGAATTCAATAGATATTTACGTACACTAAAATCATTTATGCAAAATAAAGCATGCTCAGAAGGTTCAATGGTGAAGGGATACCTATTACACTAGCGTTTGCCATTTTGTTTGAGATATATAATTAAAATTGAAACAAAGCTTAATCGCCCGGATAGAAATGATGAAGGAAATGTTGGGAAAGATTCAAGATTGTCCATTTTTCAAAAAACTGAGAGGTCATTAGGTAAAGGAATAGAAAAAGATTTTATTTATGAAGGTTGGCATCAGGCTCAACTATACAAACTAGGAAATTGTCCAGAAGTAGAACCATTTATAGAGTGAGTTTCATATATTTACTCATTATAGCTGATTATTTTTATCTAATGTAATTAATTCGATAAACATTGGATTAATAGGAAACATTGTCAGGAGCTTCAGTGTGTACACTCTAAAGATAATGGAAGAAGACACGAGGCTACTTTTGTTAGACTATTTGAGTCATTGGTAAGTATAACATCTAGTTTTTAAACATAAACTTGTTATTATTTTTAATATGTGTGCTTACATTACATTTTCAATAGATATATGAGCTACATTATGAAGGAGACTCAAGCACTATTAAAGAATTTTTGCAGTTAGCCAATGGCCCAAAAAGAGGGGCAATACATTATTCAAGCAATATTGTTAATGACTTTAGGTTTCATACTTATAAACCTGAAATCAGACACAAAACTCAAAATAATGGCTTTTTTGTTAAATGGAATGAGCAATCAGGTAGCAAAGAATATTATAGAGTTCTAAAAGATATTCTTCAGTTTGGGTATGTTGTTGCGCAAAAAATTGTTTTATTTAAATGTGAATGGTGGGATACGTACATTGAAGGTGAGGCAACAAAAAGGAAAACAATTGTGTTATTTTTGTTAATACAAAACATAATTTAAGAAGCAACAAACCTTATGTCTTAACTTGCCAAGTTGAACAAGTGTATTACGCACCTGATAACAAAAACAAAGATTGGCGAGTGATTATAAAGATAGTTTCACGCCACTTTTATGATGTCCCAACCAAAGAATTTGAAGAATTCACTGAAGATGAAGTTCAATTGCAAGATATAAATCGGGTAAGGATCAACGCTTGATAATGTTGAAGATAATAATAACCATGTGCTTTCATTACAAAGAACTGATGTTGCATCTATAACTAATGAGAAGAAAGATCAATCCATACAAAGTAGAGTTATGAATGAAGAAAATGAAGATGATGATGATATTCATGAGCTTGAGGATGCAGGTGATACATACACTGCAAACCTTGAATGCATAAGGTTGCAGATTATTGAAAATTCTCCATATTTACTATAAAATGTAATTGTAGTTTAAAATCTTTCTTTTTTACTTTAAATATTTACTATAAATTGTAATTGTTATTTCCTTTTCAGGTTGTTTAAATTAAAAAAATGAAGAGGAGTACAACTAATGGTGGTAATACTAAATCTTCTCGCATAGAAAGCCTTACAGATAATTCACCATTACATGATACAAGTGCTACACAATATCCGCTTGATTGGAAAACCAACGGTTCCACATTACATCCATGATCCATTGCATCATGTGCTCGTTCCTTTGCTAGATCCCTTACTCAACATGATTGCTAACCTTCCAACTGTGTCAAACAAAAGAATTAGAAAATCCACATGCATATGTTGAAAGTGTAGTTACACTTGTTTCTATTGAGGCTGGGGTAATCATGTACCAGCAAATCCAACAAATATTGAGCATGATACTGATAATGGTATAACTCCCTTATGATTTTTTAGTCTGATATATTTGAATCATGTTAACACAAAAAATTGTTTAATGACAGGTTTAAATGTAACAAAAAAGGAAACATGGTCCGACCGTTGGGCTTGAGTGTTCAAAGAGGAGACAAAATAATACGGTGAAGGTGGATGTGCAACTTCCAACAGTACTTTGAAGATTGGTTGCATATTGAGTTCAAGAGCTTATTATAAAAGGTGGGCGCTATGTAAGGAACCATGCCCCTCTGAATATGGGGAAACGGTCTGGTATTCCAACTGATATCATTGAAGAACTAATTAATATCATCTACGTAAGGATTACATTTTAAATTAGTTTTTTTATTTATGAATAGCTTTCTATTTTGATTTCTTATTTTAGGTGTTTTATATTATATTTTTAGACAGAATTCAATCTCCCAAATGAGTCTCATGTTCGTGATGATTTGATATCTTCACTTCGTCGACACTATAATATTTGGCATTTTCATTTGCATGTTGATTATTACCAGAAATGGAATACGGATGCACAAAGGCGTGCAAATTGACGAAAAGACATCGATCCTACTCACTGGAATTGGATAATTAGTTACTGGGGCAGTGCCCGATTCATAGTATGAAAAAAATTTGTTGGAACCAAGATTTTTGGTCCCTGCCGTTCGGAGCTAGGGTGACCAAAGGTTACTGGTCTAGTGGTCAACCCGGATGAGATATGATGAGGAGAGGCTAGCGAGCATAAGAAATTCGCTTGAAGGGTGGAATACTAAGAACAGACCCGCGAGCTACAGCGAAGAGGTCCTGCCACTAACCTAGAATATCAAAGAGAGCTTCCCCTCCCAAGCCAATGCTGAGCCCGGGCACCCTGTAGGGAACTAGAGAGCACCAGACTGTTAGCCCGGAAACCACAACCAATTGAGGGTTGGAGCTCTCGCCAACCTGAAATAGCCAAAGGAGAGAGGAAGCCAGAAATCCCCTCCTAAGGTGCCCTTGAGGGTCTATTTATAGTTCTCTGAAAGCGGTCTGCGGATAGCTGAAACATGCATTTTGGAATTGTTATCCGCAACCCAAGCTGGCCTGCCAACAGCAGAATCTCGATGTTTAGAATTGCTAAAAGTGGGCCGATACGTTACTTCCTGAGTTCTCCCTGGCGACTTGGAGACCCTGGCAACCTAGCGACCCTGGCAACCCTGGCGACCCTAGCGACCTGGCGATTGGTGACCCTACAACCCTAGCGACCCTAGCGACCTGACTTCCATGCAACCCAAGAGACCTAACGACCCTGCCGACCCTGCGATCCAGGTGACCTGGCGACCTACCGAGCTGGTCTCCTCAGATGTCTTCCTTAGGCAATTCTGACCTCTATAAATATGGGATTGTACATGCGAGATCTTCTCTACTCGCTCTGAGTGGGCTAGATCTTCTAAGCCATCCTCAGTTATTTTTAATCTCGATGGATTATTGGTGATACACAATCCCTGCTTTTTTGGGCTTGATATGAGCTCCAAAATATAATGTTGGACCCGTGATTCAGAGATATGGGTGCTAGATGGCATACACTCAATGTCCCTCCAATGAGTGGAGCTCAATTGAAGGAGGTGGAGAAGAGGTCGACACCTCCCAGGAGTTAAGCTCAAGTGAAGGAGGAAGAGGAGAAAGCTTTACACCTCCCAGGAGCTGAGCTCAATTAGAGGTGGAGAAAGTTGGACACCTCCCAAGAGTCGAGCTCAACTAGAGGTGGAGAAAGATCGAAACCTCCCAGGAGTCCAGCTCAACTCGAGGTGGAGAAAGCTCGACAATCCCAGGAGCCGAGCTTAACTAGAGCTGGAGAAAGCTTGACACCTCCCAAGAGCCGAGATTAACTGGAGGTGGAGAAAGCTCGACACCTCCCACGAGCCAAGCTCAACTTGAGGTGGAGAAATCTCGACACCTCCCAGGATCCGAGCTCAACAGGATATGGAGAAAGATCGACACCTCCCAGAAGCTGAGGTCAACTAAAGGTGGACAAATCTTGACACCTCCTAGGAGCTGAGCTCATTGGAGATGGAGAAAGCTCGACACCTCCCAGGATCCAAGCTCAATTGGAGGTGGAGAAAGATCGACACCTCCCAGGAGTCGAGCTTAATTGGAGGTGGAGAAAGCTCGGCATCTCCCATGAGTCGAGCTCAAATGGAGGTGGAGAAAGCTCGACACCTCCGAGGAGGCGAGCTCAACTAGAGGTGGAGAAAGCTCGACACCTCCGAGGAGCAGAGCTCAACTAGAGGTAGAGAAATCTTGACACCTCCCAAGAGCCGAGCTCAACTGGAGGTGGAGAAAGCTCGACACCTACCAGGAGCCGAGCTAAATTGGAGGTGGAGAAAGCTTGACACTTCCCTGAAGCCGAGCTCAACTGGAGGTGGAGAAAGATCAACACCTCACAGGAGCCAAGCTAAACTGGAGGTGGAGAAAGCTTGACACCTTCTAGGAGACAAGCTCAACTAGTGGTGGAGAAAGCTTAACACATGGCAGGAGACGAGCTCAACTGGAGGTGGAAAAAGATCGACACCTCCTAGGAGCCGAGCTCAATTGGAGGTGGAGAAAGCTCGACACCTCCCAATAGCTGAGGCCAACTAGAGGTAGAGAAAGCTCGATACCTCGCAGGAGTCGAGCTCAACTGGAGGTGGAGAAAGCTCGACATATCCCCGGAGCTGAGCTCAACTCGAGGTGGAGAAAGATCGACAACTCCGAGGAGATGAGCTCAACTGGAGGTGGAGAAAGCTCGATGCCTCCCATGTGCCGAGCTCAACTGTGGGTGTAGAAACCTCGACATATCGTAGGAGCTCAATTGGAAGTGGATAAAGCTTAACACCTCCCAGGAGCCGAGGTAAACTGGAGGTGGAGAAAGCTCGACACCTCGCAGGACAGATGCTCAACTTGAGGTGGAGAAATCTTGACACCTCCAAGGAGTCGAGCTCAAATGGAAGTGGAGAAAGCTCAACAACTTGCAAAAGCCGAGCTCAACTAGAGGTGGAGAAAACTCGACACCTCAAAAGAATCGAGCTCAATTAGAGGTGGAGAATGCTCGACTCCTCGCAGGAGCCAAGATCAACTAGAGGTGGAGAAATCTCAACACCTCCCAGGAGGTGAGCTCAACTAGAGGTGGAGAAAGCTCGACACATCCAAGAAGCTGAGCTCAACTAGAGGTGGAGAAAGCTTGACACCTCCCAGGAGCCAAGTTCAATTGGAGGTGGAGAAAGCTCAACACCTCCTAGGAGCCGAGCTCAACTGGATGGGGATAAATCTCGACACCTCCCAGTAGACGAGCTTAACTGGAGGTGGAGAAATCTCGACACCTAGCAGGAGCCAACCTTAACTGGACGTGGAGAAATCTTGACCCCTCCTAGGAGTTGGGCTCAACTAGAGGTGGAGAAGGCTCGACACCTCGCATGAGCCAAGATAAAATAGAGGTGAAGAAAGCTTGACACCTCGCATGAGCCGAGCTCAACTAGAGTTGTAGAAAGTTCAACAACTCCCTGGATCTAAGCTCAACTAGGGGTGGAGGAGATGATTCTAACCCAGGTAGAAAGTAGACGGCATGCATAAGAGGAGCATGTGCAAATGCCCTGGCTAAAATACTTTGTCGAGGGATTAGGTTCACTCTTCTTTCTTTCATATAACCATTGTTATGGTGTCGATACCCTTCCTCCAATGAAATTAACTTCTCCCCCTCTATCACCTGAGTGATCCACCTGCCATGTCGACTTATGAGATCCCGGTTAGTGGAACCTTCTCAGGGGCTTTCCAAAACAACTTTTCTACCTGCCTACTGAGTGATCATCCTGGCCTGTCAGCTTATGAGAGCTCGGTCAATGGAACCTTCTCAGGGGCTTTCTAAAATAACTTCTATACCTGTCTCCTAAGTGAACAACCTGCTTTGCTGGCTTGTGAGAGCCCGATTAGTGGAACCATTTTAGGGGCTTTCCAAAATAAATTCTCTGTCGCCTCCTTAGTGATTAACTTATCCTGTCGGCTTCTAAGAGCCCGATCAGTGGAACCTTCTCGGGGGCTTTCCAAAATCAATTCTCTGTCTACATCCTGAGTGATCAGCCTACCCTACCGGCTTGTGAGAACCCAGATAATGGAACCTTCTTAGGTTCTTTCCAAAACAACTTCTATTCTTTCCCCCTGAGTGATCAACCTGCCCTGACGGCTTGTGAGAGCCTGGACAGCAGAACCTTCTCAGGGGATTTCCAAAACAACTTCTCTCCATGCCTCCTGAGTCATCAACCTGCTCTGCCATCTTATGAGAGACCGATTAGCAGAACCTTCTCTGGGGCTTTCCAAAACAACTTCTCTGTCTACATCCTGAGTGATCAACCTGCCGTGCCAGCTTATGAGAGCTCAATTAGTGGAACCTTCTCAGGGCCTTTCCAAAACAACTTCTCTACCTGCCTCCTGAGTCATCAACCTGCTCTGCCGACTTATGAGAGCCATGTTAGCAGAACCTTCTCAGAGGATTTTCAACACAACTTCTTTACCCACCTCTTGAGTGATCAACCT
The DNA here is from genome assembly GCA_033032865.1 of Dactylorhiza incarnata. Classification (NCBI taxonomy): domain Eukaryota; kingdom Viridiplantae; phylum Streptophyta; class Magnoliopsida; order Asparagales; family Orchidaceae; genus Dactylorhiza; species Dactylorhiza incarnata. The sequence continues at coordinate 9,236,973 of JAWHQI010000010.1, read as the reverse complement.
GCCCTACCGGCTTGTGAGAGCCCAGTCAATGGAACCTTATAAGGTTCTTTCCAAAAAAACTTTTCTTCCTACCTCCAGAGTGATCAACCTACCCTGCCAGCTTGTGAGAGCCCGATCAGTGCAATCTTCTCTGGGGCTTTCCAAAACAACTTCTTTACCTGCCTCCTGAGTGATCAAGCTGCCCTATCGGCTTGTGAGAGCCTGGTCAGCGGAACCTTCTCAGGGGATTTCCAAAACAACTTCTCTACCTTCCTCCCGAGAGATCAACCTGTCATGTCGACTTGTGAGAGCCTGATCAGGGGAACCTACTCAGGGGCTCTCTAAAACAACTTTTTTTCTTGCCTCCTGAGAGACCAACTTGCCCTGTCGGCTTGTGAGTGCCTTGTTAGGAATATTGCCCTCAATGTTCCGTTGATTTGAAAAGGCACCACTCACAATGCTAAGTACATATTGTATTTAATAAACCCAATTTTGCATCATGATTATGCAGGGTTTAGATATTCCAAGGATTGGAATAATGTGTGTGGTTCACTAGCTGAACCGCTGAGAAGAACTCTCTGTCTCAGTTGAACTGCCGAGACGAGGCCAGGAGCCACTGAGAAAGGGTCTGCCTCAGCTGAGCTGTAGATAGACAAAATCCGCTGAGAAGACAATCTGTCTCAGCAGATCCGCTGAGACCAAGATATAGCTCAACCGCTGAGACAAAAGACTGTCTCAGCCCAACCACTGAGACAGATTCAAATCAGGAAGACGACACTGGCGGGATTTGCTTTTGGCACAAATAGCTATAAAGGGTAGATAAAGTGTTATATCCTCTTCCAAAGTGTCAGGGTCCTTCTAAGAGCCGTTGAAGATAAATGAAGTATAAAAGATCAACTTAGGGCACTTTCAGAAGAGTCTGATGTTGTGCTAAAAAGTGTGAGAGCCATTACCGTTCCATTGACGGCTTTCAAGAACTCTCTCCTTCTGCTTCCAAAACTAGCAAGAAGAATCAAGGAGGGAAGATAAATCTTCTATTCTGAAGAGCAAGGTGATCCTCTTTCATCTACTGAAGAGAAGGATCAGTTAGGAGCAAGTCTGAAGATTACTTTCAGCCCAGCTTCATGATTGCATCAGCTGTGCATAGTCAACAGAAGACTTCAAACCAATGTTGTCCACTATTGTAAGCTAAAAAATTATACTCATTATAAGAACTGTGTAGTTCTGAGCATGTAAGGCATTGTGCCCGAGTTTGTAGGGTTACTGAACCTGAGTTGTAGGGTTGTTGAGCCTGAGATTGGTGAGGTTCTTGAGCCTGAGTTGTAGGGCATTTTGTCTGAGAAGTAGGGCTTATTGATAGGCATGAGGTAGGAGATAGAGGTGATCTAAGAGCTGTAGGAGTGGGAGCACTCTGAGTTAGTAGGGTTGTTTGGCCTGAGGTAGGGTTTGGAGCAAACCTGAGAGATCCCGAGGGATATGAGTTGTAAGCTCTTGAAGTTGAGATTAAAGGAGTTTGCCTTGTCTAACACATAGTTAGAAATGTGTAGAGGGAAAGTGGACTACCCATAGACACCCTGTCTTGGGGAACCACTATAAATAACTGTATGCTTTATGTGTTTACTTGAGCTTTTGTTTATTATTCATTTACTGCAAGCAACAAATAAGTAAAACTCAAAGAAACCTATTCACCCCCCTCTAGGTGAATTAGACTACTAACCTATAAAAAATCAAGTGGTATCAGAGGGAGGTTGGTTAAAAAGGACTTAACTGTCTAACGAGATCCTACATAGGTGTAGTCAAATCTGAATCCAATGGCTACCAGTGGAGTTTAGAAGGAGATGGTGTCAATGAAGCTGCCAATATGCAAAAAGGAAACCTTTGGCATTTGGAAGCAAAGGGTTAGGCTCTTTATGGAGACCTCATATCCTAGGATTTATATCACTGTCCAAGAGGGTCCCTTTGTTGTCACAAAGCCCTCCACTATTGATCCTACTAGACAGGTAGCCAAGTCATATGCTGAAATGACAAGGGATGAGATTGCATTGGCAATAATGGATAAAAGAGCTCAAAATATTATAGTCAATGCAATTGATAATTCCACCTTCCAAAACTTGGTACACTGTGTGACAGCCAAGAAGATGTGGGATACACTAATAGTGTATATGGAAGTGACTGAAGAAGTGAGGGATGATAGCAAATCCCTCCTTAATCAGTAGTATGAAGCCTTTAGGCAACAAAGCCTGGAATGCATAGTTGATTGCTATGAAAGATTTTTCAGGATAGTAAATGAGTTGAAGACCTATGAAAGGACCTTTACTCATTATGAGCTGAATGATAAATTCATTAGATCTCTAACTAGAGACTGGGATACCAAGATCTGTACCATCAGGGAGGTGGCAATGCTGGGTGAGACTCCTCCCCATACTCTATTTGGAAAGTTGCTCTCTTATGAGATGCAGCTATCTACAAGGAATGAGGAGGACACATCCTCCAGGCCTCATGCAAGGGAGAGGACTATGGACCTCAAGGCTGAGAGCTCCAAGAAGAGCAAGGCAAGGATTCCTTCACCTCCAAGGAGGGATGCTTGCTCAGAAAACTCTGAGCCCAGCTCATCTGATAGCAGCTCTTCTGATGAGGAGTTTGTTGCCTTCTCAAGACATTTCAAGAAGCTGATGAGGAGGAAGCAGTGGAAGAACAAACCTTCCTCCTCCTCACATCCCAGGAAGGATCACAGCAGATCTAAAAAGCAGTGCCCAAAGGGGGACAGGTATGACTCTACACATGTTAAACATGTTTCAAATAATATGATTTGTTACTGCTGCAACAAGCCTGGACATGTCATTGCTCACTGTCCAGTCAAGAGGAAGGAGAAGGGTGATAAGAAAGCTCATCACCAAAAGGGAAGGAAGGGTGAAAAATCCTTCCTAGCCAAGACGGAGAAGAGTTGGAGTGAATATGAGTCATCATCCTCAGATTCATATGAAGAAGAAGAAAAGCCTACATTGGGTTGTTTGTAGCTAAGAGGAGGACTATCCTGCTGCAAAAGTGGGCATCATGGCCCCTCTATCACACTCAGATAGTTACATAGAGGAGTATGAAGAAGATAGAGAACATCATGGCTTGATGGCCATAACTGATGATGATGAAGATAGTCAGGACAATCCTGACAAGGTATCAATTCCTATCAACCCTTCTTCTGATTATGAATCTATAATAGAATCTGAAGCATGCTCATCTAATGATGAGAGTGGCTCAGATTATGAAGTGTTTGTAGATCAATTGATTGACAAGTATGATGCATTATTGGATGCTCTGAAGAAGATCAAGAAGCTAGCCAAGAGGCAAGCTCAGGAGATTGCCTCCCTTCAGTTGGCTAAGCAAGATTGCAATGAGTCACCTACCCTGGTGGCTCAAATGAGTAGAGAGATAAGCCAACTCAAGGGGATAACAATAGTCCAATTGAGCGTCATTTCCCAAAAGAACAAGGTCATCAAGGACCTTGAGGAGAAGCTTCTTAAAGAGAAGAGCCTAGTGGCTCAATTCTCCAAGCCCAAATCTTTACTACCAATCATTGACACCTTTTCCTCCCAAACTAACAGGAGAGGACTAGGTTTCAAAAGTTTATAAGTGAGTGATGGGAGTGGAGAAAAGAGCAAGGCTAAGGTTAAGCCTCATACCACCTTTTAAAAGGTGTTACTTCCCTCTAACAGGTATGACATGACAGTATGATGGTTACTGGAAGAATGAGAGTTTCTATAAGAAGGAAAATACACCTTACTATAGTAGAAGAAAGGGCATGGGGATGAGTGCTATGAAAGCTCCCCATGAAGAAATTCAAATGGCCCATTCTGGACCATTTTTTTTTGTGCTTCAGGCCCATCAGTCAAGAATATGAATGCTAGTTCTTCTAAGTCCCTACCAGCTAAGCCCTTGGCTATTGACAAGCTTGTTGTCATGTCTAACAGCTCAGTGTCTGATGCCATTAAATCTTGCCTAGCTACCAAGCCAAGACAAACTGATGTCATTCAAACATAAACTGTCAAGGCTGACCATAGATTGTCTTTCAGCCAAATCATTGTTGAGAGGAATAGGAAGAATGTTGTTGTCCTCCCTCCTGAACTCGAGCATATTGATGTTACTTCTTCAAAGAATGTTCAGAAGAGAAGATACAATATTCATGACTGTTGGTGATGTAGTAAGGTGGGACACAATCCCAATGTGCCAAGTGCAAAGAAAAGCTTTCCTACAAAGACTGCAGCAGGTGTGAAGTCATCTTATCATGCTAACAAAAGCCTAGGACCCAAAATTAATTGGGCTCCTAAGGGTAAATAAATTCCTTCTTGCAGGTTAGTTCATGTATCAGCCTAGGGCAAATATGGTACTTGGACAATGGGTGCTCAAAGCATATGATAGGTACCAAGAGTCTTCTACAGGAATACAAAGTTGTGAAGAATGGACCTAAGGTCATCTTTGGTGGATCAGAAAAAGGCATCACCAGAGGATATCGTATGATTTCTAATGGCATAGTCTCCATCACAAGGGTGGCTTATGTTGAAGGGTTGCAACACAACCTTGCAAGCATAAGTCAACTATGTGACTTAGGCTATGTCATTGAATTCCACAATGATAAATGCTTGATCAAAAATTCACATGACTTAGAGATCATTCTCTCAGGCACTAGGAGTGGGAATGTTTATTGCTAAGATTTTATATGCAATTCTTCTTTATCTTCTATGTATCTTGTGGCTAATGAAAGTGAGTCTCTTTATGTTCAATGGCACAAAAGACTTGCTCACATTAACTACAAGACAATGTATAGGCTGTTTTCTAATAAACTAGTTAGAAATAGTCCTAATTTGAAATGTATTAAATGTGGTCCATGTCATGCATGCCAAATGGGCAAGTAAACTAGGGCCACCTTTACAAGCATTGGCTCCAAAGACACTGAAAGATGTCTTTATCTATTACACATGGACTTGTTTGGTCCCTTGCTAATTCAGAGCCTAGGTGGGAAGTTGTATACCTTGGTGATTGTTGATGATCACTCAAAGTATACATGGGTATTCTTCCTACAGAAGAAATCAAATACTTTAGATGCCTTTATAAATCATGTTAAGGCAATCCAGAATGACCTACAATGTACTGTGGTCAAGACTAGAACTGACCATTTTACAGAATTTCAACCTGGGGAAATGATAAGGGTTTGTCAAGAATTTGGTATCACCCAAGAATCTTGCACCCCAAGGACTCCACAGCAAAATGGTGTGGCAGAGAGGAGGAATAGGATCTTGATAGAAGTTGGGAGAACATTGCTTAGTGACTCCTCACTTCCAGAACATTTCTGGGCTAAGGCAGGTAATACTGCAAGTTATGTTCTCAATAGAGCATCTAAAAATAAGGCCCTAGTAATAACCCCCTATGAGATTCTGAAAGGCAAACAACCAACTATTTCATACTATAGAATCTTTGGTTGCAAATGCTATATTTTAAATAATGGAAAATCTCAATTAACTATGTTTGCTGAAAATTCAATGTAGGGGTTCTTGTTAGATATAACTCACATAGCTAGGCCTATAGAGTATTCAACAAGAAAACTCATGTTGTACAAGAGTCTATGCATGTAGTTTTTGATAAGATCAGCGTGTTATATAAGGGCTGGTCCAGTTCTCCTATTTTGACATGTAATGAACAGCAAATGCAAGATATGTCTTTCCAAGACATACCCAACACAAGTAAGATTAATTTAGGGGTAGCCATCCCTGAAGTTGAAGATTAGCAAGCTGCTGAAGATGTTGTTGCTCAAGAAGAAGAGCTATAAATAGCTGACAAGTTGCCTGCAGCAAAAAGGCACCTAAGGGATCATCCAAGAAACCAAATAATTGGAGATGTAAACCAAGGAGTGGTTACCAGAAGCAGAGCTCACAATGAAGCTCTATTCTTGAGCTTTCTATCACAGATGGAGCCCAAGAAATTTGAAGAAGCTAATGAAGACACATTTTGGATTCAAGCAATGCAAGAGGAGCTGCTTCAATTAAAGAGGTGCAAGGTTTGGAAGTTGGTACCAAAACCACAAGAGCACAATATCATTGGCACAAAGTGGATCTACAGAAACAAACTTGATGAGAATGGCACCATCATCAAGAACAATGCCAGACTGGTGGCCAAGAGGTACATGCAAGAAGAAGGTATTGACTTTGATCAAACCTTTGCCCCTGTTACAAGGTTAGAAGCAATAAGGTTGTTCCTTACCTATGATGCCCATAAGGAGTTCAAAGTATACCAGATGGATGTCAAATCTATTAGAACATGGTCTTCCGCATCTCCTAGGTTTGAGAATAACAATCCTATGTGTATTTGATCTTGTGTGTTTAAGTGTGCAGGAAACAATACCACATGACTCAAGGATAACATATGAAGGTTGCCCCAAAATTTAAAGCCAGAATTCCAACATGTCCATTAACGCTGGTTGTAGCACCTAGCGCGGGCGCTAGCTCTGATTAGTCAAGTTCAGGTAGCAAGTATAAAAGGCGATAGCGCCAGGCGGTAGCGGATAGCGCAGGCACTAGCGTGGAGCTCAAGAGGATTTTTAGAAAGGTTTCTTGGAATGAGGATACACACACACAGAATATTGCCTAAACAGGGATACCACCAGCGGTAGCGCTAGCGCAGGCACTAGCTCCAAGGCTATAAAAGACCCCTCTTCCCTCATTTTCAACACACGTCTCAGAGAGAGGTTCAGTGCCAAAATTCCTGAGCCTTATTATGCCGAGAGTTGATCTCCCACCAAAAACATAGAGAGCTTTTGAAGGAGGACTTCATCACGCTATATCCGAAGGGTGATTGCTTCAACCTTGCTTATTCTACAGCGATCTCTCGTCTCTGACTTCAGAAGTTTCTTAGAGGGAGTTTTTAATATTGTGGTTGCTATTTTATTTCATATCTTTCGTAACCATTTAGAGAAATTGCCTCGTGTTGGCGACTAGGTCTGGGTAGGACTTAGGGCAGAAATTTGCCTCGTGTTGGTGACTACGTCTAGGGGGTGCTCGAGGCTATATCCGGGGGAGGATTGGCTAGAGCGGCTTGAGGCCGTATCCGAGGGAGGATATGCTAAAGCCACCGGTTTGTGGGGATACGAGTCGAGATAGAAAACGAAAAGACTTTTTCGCTCTTCGCCTTTGATTTCTAGCGTCATAGAAATCTATTTTTGTAATCAACTTTATCAATAACAATCATGTCTATTTTTGTATAATGAAATTGGTTTGTTCTTCATTTCTCTAAATTGTTTATTTCTCTCTCTTTCATTATAAAACAATTAAGATCTTTATTCAAAATCACTATTTTGATCTCTTAGCTTTTTCAAGTATTTCAAAATATAACAAAAGTGTTTAAAACACGTATTCATCCCCCCTCTAAGGGTGCCTACAGATCCAATAAGTGGTATCAGAGTCAAGTTTTATTCCAAAATGGTCTAACAACTGGGAATAATAGTATCTCATGATCTCGCTTTTCCCGAGGGTCAGAGTGTTAATAGACCACCTCTGTTTACTTGGTCAGATTTCAACTATTGGAAATCTAGGATGATGTGTTTTCTTATGACCATAGATATAGAAGTATGGAACAAGGTAGAAGTGTTGGATCTGTAGGCGCCCTTAGAGGCGGGGGTGAATAAGGGTTTTAAAAACTTTAAACTTTAATAGAAAACTTTTGATATTTTGGTCGAAGTAAGTTAAATCAAAAGTAAAGAGATAATGAAATTAGAAATGAAATCAATTTTATTAAACAAGAAAAGACATGATTATCATTTATAAAGTTGATTACAAAATCTGATTTCAATGATGCTAGAAATCGAAGCGAATAATATGAAAACCCTTTTTGTATTCTATACCGACTCGTATCCCCACGAACCGGTTGGCTTTAGCCGATCTCTCCCCAGATACAGCCTCAAGCCGCTCTAGCCTTCCTATCCCCAGAAAGGCCTCGAGCACCCCCTAGTTCTACTCCCTAGACCTAGTCGCCAACACGAGGCGAATTACTCCATATGTCCTACCCAGACCTAGTCGCTGTGTGGAGAATTCCCCCTAGTCCCCACAAGGCCCTAGTCGTCGTGTGGCGAATTCCTCTACCGAATAAAAGATACAAAGGTTACAATTAGAAAATAAAATAAAACACAAACTAGAAACTCCCTCAAAAGTAGAACTTGATGTCGATGTAGATGCGATCGTATTGGTCTTCAAGTTCTTTGCGTTCACGAATATTGACTGAGTTCTTCAGGCTGCTTGGAGAAGGCTCTCACGAGTGCTCTGAATATATGGCTTAAATTCCTTCTATAATAGCAAGCGACAACGGAGGAGGCTCGCATATTTTTATAGAATCATCCACTACCGCCCCACGGTATTCACATTAGGCAATGAAGCACACGGATCGTGGTAGTTTAGGCAACATTTGAGCGCCAAACACTAGCGCACCGCGGTAACGCTAACGCCCCATGATAGCGAGACATCCTTCCTTCAGCCACTATCTTCTTCCAAATCTGCTCCTTAATCAACTGCAGATGGGAAGTTTCCAAAAGCTACCGCCGGGCGTTAGTCGTTAACGCGCCGCGATAGTACTTGCTAAAATAGCATCCCGTCGACATTCCTTTTTCTCCACTATTTCCTTCTCGTCAATTGTTTCCATTTATACTAGCGCCAGTGGTAGTGCTAACGCTCCGCAGTAGAGCACATTTCTTTTTGTCGGATGCATCTTCATCAAACTGCCTCACATTTCATCGAGCGCTACTTTCATTTCATCGAACGAACACTAACGCCAGCGATAATGCAAATGCTCAGCGGTAAAGCATGCATTTTGTCAAGCACCGCGGTAGAGCATGCAGTTTGTCGATCGCCATTTCGTCGAACGCCAGTTTGTCAAATGCAGTTTCCATTTCGTCGAATGAACACTAGCGCCAGCGGTAGTTCTAACGCGTCGCGGTAACAACAGATAATCATCCTGATGTCGCTTCGACGTCTTTCTTTTTCACACTCCTTTGGGGATTGAATGTTGAAGATCCTGCACACTATAAACACAATGCAAGTATGATCAAATACAATAGGATTTGTTATTGTCAAACCAAGAGATGCGGAAAGCATGTTTCAACAAACTCTCCCTTTTGATAATAACAAATCCCTTTAGAAAGAAATAGTTCAAAAGATAGGAATTGTGTTTATTAAAAAGGATAAGCATGAAATTTAAGACATGTGTATATGCTCCCCCTAAATGAATGCTCCCCCTAAATGAATGCTCCCCCTAAGTGAATGCTCCCCCTAAGTGAATGCTCCTCCCACAACAAAACTTCCTATGAACTTGACTTCCCTAAACATGTGAATATGAATTTCTTTCAAATTTATTCTCCCCCTTTTGGTATTATCAAAAGAGGGTGGAGAGAAAGTCAAATGTTAATGTGTGCAATAAATGTGTGGAGAGGGAATGAACATGATAAAGAGTTAAATGCTTAGGAAAAAAATACAATATATAAATGTGAAAGAAAATCGAATGTGAAGAAATTGTTATAAGAAAACCACTTATTGGAAAGACGTATTCATGATCGAGCGTACAAGTAGTAAAGAGGTGGAAAGCATGAAGAAATATATTTTTGAAGTGAACATCTATATAAGAATGCTGAAGCATAGTAGATGATTAAGAGTTTTAGACCCAAAAAATAGATGTTGTAGCAATTTAAGAACAAAATGATTTCAAAAGCAACATAACCATACACTTGTTTTGAAAAGGAAATAATAAAGAGTACACATGGCGTTTGAGAGAGAAGGAAACGATAAGGAGTTTTTAGAATAATCTCCATAGAAATAAATCAGAGTTCTTAGCATAAGTATTTTCATAGAAATATATTAGAGTTTTTAGCTTAAAGATGAAACAATATAACATTTGCCAAGTAATATTATCATGTTAGTTCTTCCCCTTTATATAAAAGTTTTAAGCATAAAAAGGTAATGACTTCCAAGAACCAATCTACCCAGACAATATGTCTACAACCTAGCCCCGTACTAAGTGACGGATGGGCATAAGGAGCTGCATACATGTCGTAGGTTGGGGTGTTAGTCCCATATGCAAACACTAGACAAAACTCAACCTAGCACTCTTTCCCCCCAGTGCCTCGCAAGGCCCCACTGGAAACCTCCCCGATTAAGGACAAGACATGACTTAGAGATTAGGTTATCTAATGTCTACAACCCTACGCCCCCGCTATGGTGAGATATAAAGTCATGGATAATAATTATTGGAAACATTTAAGCATTTTAAATCTAATTAGAATTTCATAACCAATGGGTTTATATTTTTATTTGAATATTAAAAGAAAGTCACAGAGCTAATTTGAAATCCATTAATAAATCAGAGTTTTATTTCAATATTTTCATGTTTAGAGCAACCAATATAAATTCTACCAAGCAAGTCTACCATTTGTTGAAAAAGGAATTTTGATATTTAAGACTTTGATATAAGCATGAAAGCACAAGGTAAAAATATATGGTAATGATGCGGAAGACTTATAGAAATACACGAAAACATCTTTTTATAAACATGATGATTCATAAGAAGATATATGAGCTAAATTTCAACAATGAAGATGTTTTTGAAAGTCATTTTGCATTTAAAATCTTTAATTTTGACAACAAAGTAACCAAGCATGAAATAAGGTTTTCAAAAAGAAATTACTACAACGTTATATTAATTCACAAATTCAAAACATACAAAACATTATAGAGAGCATGCTAGGTTATCTGGTGCATTTCATAAAGAAGTAGTATAGAATTAGCATTAGGTTCCAATACTCATGAGAAGAAGTGTTATGGAAGATAATGATGTGCACATAAGTGTATTTTAAATAGAATAAACAAATGTTTTAATCAAAATACAAGAAATATGTAAAGTAAAGAGCACAATAAAACACAAATAGTTTTACTTCCACACACTTCAATGCACAAAAAAATATAGAACTACCAAGGTGCTTTGCACACACAATGCTCATTAAGACTTATCAGGGTGCAAAGTAGTGCTTGGGGGATAACATATTTTATTTTATTTTAATATTGAAACTAGTGATCCGGTGTACTTAAGAGTAAGTGGTTTTTATTTTGAAAGAAAGATAAGGTTTGCACAAGACACTTTACTATTCTTTCCAAGGTGCTCAACCTCACAACGCTTATTAAGACTTATCAGGAGGTTCAAGTAGTGCTTGGTGTAGTTATCTTTGTCACTTTATTTTATGATTTTTGTTTTGTACAAAGTTCTCTGAATACACTTGTTTTGCAAGCCAATATAATTTATCAGAACATAACCACTTTTCTTAACTTTTAAAAGTGCAAATAAAGGTAGTGTAGGTAAGATACTTGTGCAATTTTAATTCATTGTACTATTACAAAACATACACAAGCATTCTTAGATTAAAAACATATGTATACAATACCAAAATAAGTGAGTGAATAAATATCATTATCAAACATAAAACATTTACTCATACTTAGAGGCATGCTAAGCTTGGTTCTTCACAACTTTTACAATATAATTTATGCACATGTGTTTAGAAGTATCAAAGCATGATAAAGACAATGTTTAAAGTAGTTTGAAAATATGAATCACAACATTGTAGAAAGTCTAAATGATGGATTAAATCATGCTTGAGTTTCACAATAAAGTCCATACAGTATTTTTGATATTTTTGAAAAATAATTTTAATTTAATGTATGAACTTATAAGAGTGATCTTGGACTTCCCGAGGACTACCCTGTGAGGGGTTCGCCCGGTACTAGGAGATGTGATGGGATGATAGCCCAAATCTCCCTTTCGCAAGATACATGTAAATAGAAAATGTAAGTTCAAAAAATACTTGTTCATAGTTGTTTTTATTTTGTATTTTAATTTTTCAAGAATCAATTATAGGCAGAAATGCAAAAAATGAGTAGTACATATAAAATAATATATTTTTAGTGATTTTTCAAAATTTTAAAATTACAGAAAATCTGATACTTGAGCTAGTGCCGGCGTTAGGTCCTAGCGCCTGCGTTAGGTCCTAGCGCCTGCGTTAGCTCACAGAGAGTGCTTATTTTAACCATATAGCCTAGATTTTCTTTGATTTTGCTTCCAATTTTGCTTAATTATGTTTGTGCAATGTAAGGCTCGTCTAATGAAGTGAAGAGACGAGAAGAAATCGCAAAAAGTTGCGGAAGTTAAAATTTTAGTACATGGGTTTCATATTCATTAAAGCTCCATATTCATTAAACCTTAATTCTTGAGTTTTGCACAACCATTTAAGATTAATTATTATAGTATATGCAAACAAAGAAGATATGATTAATGTTATGCCAAAGTTTGATAGTGTTTCAACTTACAGACCTAGAATGAAGTGAAGATTTTATTTGATTTGATCCTGTAGATATCAAGATGATTCTAAGGTCTAAACTTGACATAAATCACAATACGTACATAATACACCAACCATGATATGTAATCATATAATTCAAGCAAAAAGCATATTGATAATTGAGCTTTCTTTTGGATCTTGATCTTTCTTTTAGATCATGTTATTTCTCTAGTTTGGTTGATGTGGGCTATAGAGCTTAATAGCCTAATCTTGATTAACATATCTTATAGCAAATTTATAGTTCAATTTTTATGAATATTATATAATATATATATTGGTAATGAATATAAGAATAATAGATAGGTCATCAAAATAAAATATGACTTTGAATTTTGATTAATTTGATTTATAAACTCATTAAGTTGTAAGAGATAAGATCATATTTCCTGTAATATATAAGATGACCATAACATGATAGCTTAATAAATAAGAAAACAAAAAGAAAAAATAGAAAGACATTAAGGCATATCATGAAGTAGGAAAATTTGTATATTTCATTTTTGAAAATATTGTACTTCATGCATTTGGTGATACCTAATGAATGAGAGATTTAGGTATCCAAAGGGGACCGAGTGTGACGGTTCCTTTGGGTACCCAAATACAACGTGTTTGCTTTTGGGGAGATATGATTGAATGGGCCCTTTTGATTTGAGTTTGTGTTTCATCTTTAACTTTGGGCCGCAATTCAAACCATGGTTTAATATTATTTTTATGCATCAAATTTCCATTATGATTTTCTTTATTTTGAAGATTATAGTGGTGATGATGATTGAAAATATTTTTCATTGGAAATTTGTGCACTTCTCTTTTAAAGTTGGGAGAAGAATGATTTTGTAAATGATAATGATTTGTAATTTCATTTTCAAGCATTTGATATTTTTCATTTCTTTTGTTAGGCTTAGACATATTATGAAAATTTACATTTAACTTGCTTTTGGAATTTGCTTGAAATTGTTGATTTATGTGTTGAGAATTTTTCTTTATAATTTCCTTTAGCAAGTTGACTTTAGTTTCCAATTCATAGTTCTTAACTTTAAGATTATGTCTAGCTTTATTATAGGCTATTATGCTATTTTTAAGAGTGGATACAATAGACTCAATATGATTTTGATAATTATTTCTGTATTCATCAAATGTTTCATCCATCTCTTTACTTTCAATTTTATAGTCTTTACACTTAGCACAATCATTTTTCAAAGATGAATTTTTTAAACATAATCTTTCATTTTGTTCTTTTATAAAAAGAAGTTCCTTTCCAAGTTCCTTGAATTTTTCTTTTAATTCATTATATTCTACAGAAGGTGTAATGTTTTCAACTAAGGAGCCATGGGTAGAACAAGATAAATTAGAGTTTGATTCTTCATTAATTTTTGCCTTTAAAATTTTATTTTCTAAGCGCAAATATTTATTAGCATTTTTTAATTTCTTAATTTTGCGCTTTGTAGTTTGAAGCAATTGTAATGTAGAAATAGAATTACATAAAATAAGAGATTTTGATTTCCTTATAGCGCTTGTGGATGAGGCAAGATTTGAACATGTTGTTCCTTTGTCATCTTCATCTTCCTCTTTCAACCAAGAGTTTCCATCATCCTTTCCGCTTGATGAGCATTCAATGAATCCATCATTTGAGTACCTTTCTTGAATATTTATGCACGCTTGTATGTTCTCCAATTCTTGTGTTTGTTCCTTACCTATAGAAGGAGAATCATAAGTTCTTTCAAGAAAATTTCAAATCTCATATGCGGTAGGAAGAGTATAAATAAGTTTGAAAATATTTTGATCTAACGCACACAATAAACTATTCATAGATTTTGCATTTAAAACAATTTCGTTCTTAGTTAGTACGCTAAGTGGTTTTTCAATAATAATATTCCATACTTTTTCATCTAAGGCCTTAAGAAAATTTTTCATTAATGTTTTCCACCCTTCATAATTTTTGCCCATAAATAAAGGTGGTGATAATCCTTTTTCCTTTACATTAAAATTTTTCCCACTCGTAGAAGCGAGATCATGATCATGAGACGCCATTATTCCCAGTTGTTAAGCCGATTTGGAATAACCTGGCTCTGATACCACTTGTTGGATCTGTAGGCGCCCTTAGAGGGGGGTGAATAAGGGTTTTAAAAACTTTAAACTTTAATAGAAAATATTTGATATTTTGGTCGAAGTAAGTTAAATCAAAAGTAAAGAGATAATGAAATTAGAAATGAAATCAATTTTATTAAACAAGAAAAGACATGATTATCATTTATAAAGTTGATTACAAAATCTAATTTCAATGATGCTAGAAATCGAAGCGAATAATATGAAAACCCTTTTTGTTTTCTATACCGACTCGTATCCCCACGAACTGGTTGGCTTTAGCCGATCTCTCCCCAGATACGGCCTCAAGCCGCTCTAGCCTTCCAATCTCCAGAAAGGCCTCGAGCACCCCCTAGTTCTACTCCCTAGACCTAGTCGCCAACACGAGGCGAATTACTCCCTAAGTCTTACCCAGACCTAGTCGCCGTGTGGCGAATTCCCCCTAGTCCCCGCAAGGCCATAGTCGTTGTGTGGCGAATTCCTCTACCGAACAAAAGATACAAAGGTTACAATTAGAAAATAAAATTAAACACAAACTAGAAACTCCCTCAAAAGTTGAACTTGATGTCGATGTTGATGCGATCGTATTGGTCTTCAAGTTTTTTGCATTCACGAACGTTGACGGAGTTCTTCGGGCTGCGTGGAGAAGGCTCTCACGAGTGCTCTGAATATATGGCTTCAATTCCTTCTGTAACAGCAAGCGACAATGGAGGAGGCGCGCGTCTTTTTATAGAATCAACCACTACCGCCTGCGGTAGTACTACCGCCCCGCGGTATCCACATTAGGCAATGAAGCACATGGATCGTGGTAGTTTAGGCAACATTTGAGCGACAAACACTAGCGCGCTGCGGAATGCTAACGCCCCGCGATAGCGAGATATCCTTCCTTCAGCCACTATCTTCTTCCAAATCTGCTCCTTAATAAACTGCAGACGGGATGTTTCCAAAAGCTACCGTCGGGCGTTAGTCCTTAACACGCCGCGATAGTACTTGCTAAAATTGCATCCCGTCGACATTCCTTTTTCTCCACTATTTCCTTCTCGTCAATTGTTTCCATTTATGCTAGCGCCAGCGGTAGTGCTAACGCTCCACGATAGAGCATATTTCTTTTCGTCGGACGCATCTTCGTTGAACTGTGTCACATTTCGTCGAGCGCTACTTTCATTTCATCGAACGAACACTAATGCCAGCGGTAGTGCAAAAGCTCTGCGGTAAAGCATGCATTTCGTCGAGCGATGCGGTAGAGCATGTAGTTCGTCAATCGCCATTTTGTCGAATGCCAGTTCGTCAAATGCAGTTTCCATTTCGTCGAACGAACACTAGCGCCAGCGGTAGTTCTAACGCGCCACGGTAACAACAGATAATCATCCTGATGTCGCTTCGATGTCTTTCTTTTTCATACTCCTTTGGGGATTGAATGTTGAAGATCTTGCACACTATAAACACAATGCAAGTATGATCAAATACAATAGGATTTGTTATTGTCAAACCAAGAGATGCGGAAAGCATGTTCCAACAAGAAGTTCGGTACTCTCCTCCTACAATTATAGTAGAAGAGGCTACCTTAGAAAAACTAAAGGATAAATGGTATAATAACGATAAACTTAAATGCAAAAATAATGCAAAGGCAATGAACGCTTTATATTGTGCTTTAAATCGAACTGAATTTAATTGAATTTTTGCATGTGTAACTACTTATGATATTTGGAACCAATTAGAAGTTACTCATGAAGGTACATCGCAGTGAAAGATGCAAAGCTATTCCAACTGCAATCGGAATATGAAAAATTCAGGATGGATGTTGAAGAAGACATCAACTCGATGTACACATGCTTCACCAAGATCGTCAATGCTTCAAAAGCTCTTGGAAAGATCTACTCTGATGTCGACATTGTCAGAAAAAATCTTCGCTCTCTACTTCCAAGGTTCAATCCAAAGGTGACGGCCATCTCAGAGTCACACAACCTGAGAATGCTCCAGATTGAGAACCTCATTGGGAATCTCAAAACCCATGAGGTAGAACTCCAGATTCAACATGAAGAGTACAATATGGAGCCGAAAATGAAAGCATTGGTGTTGACTGAGGCCGGCGATGAAGAAGACGATAATGAAGAAGGTCTCTTGGTAAAGAACTTCAATAGATTCATGCGGGATCCCGAAAGAAGAAAAACTCTTCGAAAATACCTCACCAAAGGGTCCAACAAGCAAGGGTCATGGAAGAACAAAGCAAGCCATGATGATGTGGAGAAATCAGACACGTCTGAAGTGAGTGTCCAAAAATTCTAGAGAAGGAGAAGGAGAAGAGACTCAAAAAGAAGGACAAGAAGAAAAAGTATACGTCTTCCGAGGAGTCAAGCACAATAACTTCAAGCGACGATGAGGATGCAAACAAATGCTTCATAACAAAAGGCAACGATAACAAAAGGTAACTCCTCCCACCTTCGAAGAACTTTTTGATGAATTTGTTCAAACTTGCAAAGCCTACGATAAAAGTATAGAAGATAATAATATTTTAAATCGTGAAAATGAATCTCTCATCAAAGAAAATCATAAGCTTACCAAAAAATTAATTTCTTTAGAAAAGAGAAAGGTTTCATGTCAAGAGTGTGATCGCTCCTTATGTAAGGCAAAAGATCTTGAAGTTTCTCTTTCTAAGGCCCTCTCGCAAATCAAAACTCTTAAAAAAGAAAAGGGGGACTTAGAGAGAAAACTAAAAACCTCTCTCTTACAAATTGAAAATAACAAAAAAGGTTTTGAAAATAAATGTGTAATGCTTGTAAAAGAAAATTCATCTCTTAAAAAACAAACTCAGGACCTAAATTAAATATGGTCATCAAAAAATTTGGAATTGGTCAAAAATCTCTGAACATGATTCTAGGGAACCAATTTTATGGTTCTGGAAAATAAGGACTCAGATATCAAAGTAACAGCTACCGCCCAGCACTAGCCTCTAACGCCGGCGGTAGCCCATCATATAAAAATATTCTGTTTATTCCAAAAATCAAACCTCATCCAGTAAGAGCAATGTAGAATTCCAGAAAAGGGTCTCAACCCCCTTTATTTCTGTGTGCAAACTATCATAGGTTTGGACACACGTCTAGCTCTTGCAAGAAAATAAAACAGGGATCTCTAAAGTAAATCTGGGTACCTAAGACATCCACTTATTCTATGGGTGGTAACACTTGGGTATCCGGATATTTACCCTTATCCTCTTTCTAGATTTGCAGGAAGGCTAAGGACAAGGAGGATTTATGGTACTTGGACTCGGGCTGCTCCAAGTACTTGACGGGCCACAATGCAAAGCTCCTTAGCCTAGAAAAGAAGAAGGGATAAAGGATTAGACGTTTTATTTAACTCACATTCATAAACACAATCGTTTCATGCATTTTTTTTCTATCGAAGCATCTCCAAACATTCTAAAAATTCTGCGTGAAACTAATCTTTGGACACTTCATCAAGATCAAAAAGCAAAACTTTCAGAATCTCAATATTTTGCCCACTATCGCTAGCGCTAGTGCTTGCGTCAGTGGTAGCTCGACTTTCCAAATTTCTGAGCTTTTAAAATTTAGAAAAATGAATAAAAATATTTTCTTTTATATGTACTAATTATTTTTGCACTTCTGCCATTTGTTGATGTTTTAAAAATTAAAATAAACAAAAATTACAAATACAAACTTGCAAAAATTATTTTATTCCGTTCTTTTCTTTGTTTATTTGTCTGATTCCTTTTCTATGTGTAAAAATCAAATACAAAAATATAAAACAAAGAATTATCAAAAATTATTTTTTGAACTTAATTTTTCTATTTACATATATCTTGCGAAAGGGAGATTTGGGATTTCACCCCACATCTCATAGTACCAGTGCGAACCCCTCACAGGGTAGACCTCGGGAAGTCCAAGATCAATTTTAAGAGTTCAAACTTTAAATCAATTTTTTTAAATCAAAAAACTGTATGGACTTTATTGTGAAAATCAAGCATGGTTTAATCTATCATTTAGACTTTCTACAATGTATGGAATTCATCTTTTCAAACTACTTTGAACATTATTTTTATCATGCTTTGATATATGTAATCAAATGTGAATCAATTGTATTGTAAAAGTTGTGTAGAACCAAGCTTAGCATGCCTCTAAGTATGAGTAAATGTTTTATGATTGATAATGATATTTATTCACTCACTTATTTTGGCAAAGTCTACATATGTTTTTAATCTAAGAATGTTTGCTTGTGTATTGTAATTGTACAATGAATTAAAATTGCACAAGTATCTTACCTACACCACTTTTATTTGCACTCTTAATATTTAAGAAAAGTGGTTGTGCTTTCAAAATTTCATTGGTTTGCAAAATAATTGTATTTTGAGAATTTTGTACAAAACAAAAGATCATGAAATAAATTGACAAAGATAACTCCACCAAGCACTACTTGAACCTTCTGATAAGTCTTAATGAGCATTGTGAGGTTGAGCACCTTGGAAAGAATAGTAAAATGTCTTGTGCAAACCATAAGCTTTTTCTTTACACCACTTATTCTTAAGTACACGGGATCACAAAAAATCAATATTGAAAAATAAAGTATGTGATCCCCCAAGCACTCCTTTGCACCCTAATAAGTCTTAATTAACATTGTGTGTGCAGAGAACCTTGGTAGTTGTACATTATTTCTATGCGCATTGAAGTGTGTGAAAGTAAAAATATTTATGTTTTATTGTGCACTTTACTCTACAAATGTCTTGTATTTTTTATTAAATCATTTGTTTACTCTCTTCAAAATACACTTATGTGCACATCATTATCTACCATAACACTCTTCTCACGAGTATTGGATCTTATTGTTAATTCTATACTCTCTTTATATATAAAATACACTAGATAACCTAGCATGCTCTCTACAATGTTTGGTATGTATTGAATTTGTGAATTATAATAACATGGTAATAGTTTCTTTTTGATATCCTTCTTTCATGCTTGGTTACTTTATTGTCAAACTTAAAGATTTTAAATGAATAATAATTTACAAAAACATCTTGCTTTATGGAACTCTAACTCATACTATCTTCTTATGAATCATTATGATTACAAAAAGGTGTTTCTTGTATTTCTATAAGTCTTCCGCATCATTACCATATATTTTTACCTTTTGCTTTCATGCTTATCTAAAGTCTTTTCTTTTATGTGCATTATCACTTGAATCTTAAAATTCCTTTCCTTCAACAAGTGGTAGACTTGCTTGGTAAACTTTATATTGGTTTGTGCTAAACAAGAATATTATTTTTATGCTAAAAACTTTGATTTATTTATATGAAAAATTTTATGCTAAAACCTCCTTATCATTTCATTTCCTCTATAAGCTCGATCATGCCTTATATTTTTTATCAAAATCCTATTTTTATATCTCTTGCTTCCATAACCCACTTTTGCTAATAATAAAAATGGAGAACTAATATGATAAATAATAATCGCTATCAAAAGGGAAAACTAATATGAATAAAGATTAAGAAGATAACTTACATATAAGGAGAGCATTCACATAGGGGGAGCAATTCTAAATACTAAAAATAACATTTATCCTAAGTCATCACTCTCACATAAACACTAGTAGGTTTCATCATGCTTATATAATAATGCTCTGATTTATCATTAATGGATTTGTTATTATCAAATAGGGGAGTTTGTTGGAACATGGTCTTTCGCATCTCCTAGGTTTGAGAATAACAAATCCTATGTGTATTTGATCTTGTGTGTTTAAGTGTGCAGGAAACAATGTCATATGACTCAAGAATAACATATGAAGGTTGCCCCCAAATTTGAAGCTAGAATTCCAACATGTCCACTAGCACCGGCGGTAGCACCTAGCGCGGGCGCTAGCTCTGATTAGGCAAGTTCAGGTGGCAAGTATAAAAGGTGGTAGGGGATAGCGTAGGCGCTAGCGTGGAGCACAAGAGGATTTTTATAAAGGTTTCCTTAGAATGAAGATATGCAAAATATTGCCAAAACAAGGATAGCGCGGGCGCTAGTTCCAAGGCTATGAAACGTCCACTCTTCTCTCATTTTCAGCACACATCTTAGAGAGAGGTCCAGTGCCAAAATTCCAGAGCCTTATTCTGCCGAGAGTTGATCTCCCACCAAAATCTTATAGGGTTTCTAAAGGAGGACTTCGTCACGCTATATCTGAAGGTTGATTGCTTTAACCTTGCTTATTCTACAGCGATCTCTCATCTTCGACTTTAGAAGTTTCTTAGAGGTAGTTTTTAATATTGTGGTTGCTATTTTATTTCATATCTTTTATAAACGTTTAGAGAATTTGCCTCATGTTCGCGACTTGGTCTAGGTAGGACTTAGGGCAGAAATTCGCCTTGTGTTGGCAACTAGGTTTAGGGTGTAGATATAGGGGGTGCTCGAGGGCATATTCGGTAGAGGATTGGCTAGAGCGGCTTGAGTCCATATTCGGGGGAGGATAGACTAAATCCACTGGTTCGTGGGGATACGAGTCGGGATAGAAAACAAAAGACTTTTTATTTCTTCTCCTTCGATTTCTAGCGTCATAGAAATCTAGTTTTGTAATCAACTTTATCAATAGCAATCATATCTATTTTTGTGTAAAGAAATTGGTTTATTCTTCATTTCTCTAATTTGTTTATTTCTCTCTCTTTCATTATAAAACAATTTAGATCTTTATTCAAAATCACTTTTTTGATCTTTTAGCTTTTTCATGTATTTCAAAATATAATAACAGTTTTTAAAACGCTTATTCACCCCCCCCCCCTTCTAAGGGCGCCTACAGATCCAACAAAATCAGCATTTCTGAATGGCAATCTAAAGGAAGGGGTATATGTGGAGCAGCCCTCGGGTTTTATTCATCCAACCCTCTCATCTCATGTTTATTTGCTTAGGAAAGCTCTATATGGTCTAAAGCAATCCCCGAGGGCTTGGTATAAGACCTTGTCTAGCTTTCTCATCATGAACAAGTTCTTGAGGGGAAAGATAGATAATACATTGTTTCTTAGGGAAACAAAGGGCAAATGTCTCCTAGTTCAAATCTATGTTGATGACATAATAATAGGGTTTACTGATCACAACCTTTGCAAAAGGTTTGCCAACCTTATGCAGGGGGAGTTTGAGATGAGAAGTATGAGAGAGCTCAAGTACTTCTTAGGCCTCCAAGTGAAACAGTCTGATGAGGGGATCTTCATCTCTCAGACAAAGTACACTAGGGAGATTATTAAGAAGTTTGGGATGGAATTAGCTTCCAACATGAAAACTCCCATAGGGTCCAACATATCCCGGGACAAGGATGAAAAGGGTAAGCCCTTTGCTGAGTCCATGTACATGTGCATTATTGGGTCCCCGTTGTATATGATTTCCAGTAGACAAGACATTATGTATGATATATGTGTTTGTGTTAGGTACCAAGCATGCCCTAAGGAATCACATTACTCAGCTGCAAATAGGATTTTGAGATACCTTAGGGGCAGCCAACATCTTGGCCTTTGGTACCCTAGGAACAATGATTTTGAACTAATTGGGTTTTCAGATGCAGTTTTTGCAGGTTGCAAAGAAGATTGGAAAAGCACAAGTGGAACTTGTCAATTCCTAGGATGAAGGCTGATCTCATGGAGCAGCAAGAAGAAGACCAGTGTTGCAATATCCACAGTTGAATCTGAGTACATTGCTGCAAGAAGTTGTTGTGCACAACTATTATGGATACAATATCCGCTAGAGGATTATAACCTTAAGGTAAGTAATTCTCCCCTGTATTGTGACTCATCCAGTGCTATCTCTATAGCTAAGAATCATGTCTCACATAGCAGGACTAAGCATATAGAGATAATGTATCACATTATTAGAGAACATGTTGAAAGTGAAGATATATGCCTTAAATTTGTCCCCACTGACAAACAAGTAGCTGATATCATCACAAAGCCATTGGATGAGGCAAAGCTTAATACTTTTAAAATTGAGCTTGGTATGTTCTATAATAGATTTTATACTATCAACTTATCTAACTTGCACATTATGGTATTCCTTAGCTTTAGTAACACATGTGAACATATATAATAACCTTTGAT
Source organism: Dactylorhiza incarnata (assembly GCA_033032865.1). Classification (NCBI taxonomy): domain Eukaryota; kingdom Viridiplantae; phylum Streptophyta; class Magnoliopsida; order Asparagales; family Orchidaceae; genus Dactylorhiza; species Dactylorhiza incarnata. The sequence continues at coordinate 9,214,426 of JAWHQI010000010.1, read as the reverse complement.
AGGATAAGTTGCTATCTAAATGATTGGTAGCATGATTAGGTATTGAAATAAGCCTAATAATATAGGTCACTGATAGGCAGTGAAATCAGCTAAAACAGCTAAGAAGGTCAGCTGAACGACTGAGACAGCTGAGAAGGTCTCAGCTAAACCGCTGAGACGACTAGAACTGTCTCAACAGTTGACAATACTTATCTCAGCGGATAACAACTCCGTCTCAACGGTTCCGCTGAGACAGGCGGGATAAATTAAAACATGCCTTAACTGACATGTTAGCAATATAAAATTAATCAAATTGATTAGTCTAATCAACATACATGCTTAGGGCAAATCTTAACCTAAGTCAAGCCCCTATAAATATCAGAATGTTGATTAATTAATTACACTTCTCATTAACCTAGCCGACGAGATGAACCCTCTCCCTCCCATCTCAGTGACCTATCCTTCAGAAGAAATTGCGCCAAAGATGGCAAAAGATCTCCATGAAGGATATGAGATAGTAAGAAATGGTTTCCAACATGCCCCTGAAGAGATAAGAGAAGTGATTCAACTTCTATCAGATCAAGGACTAGAATATGTGTTATCTGAGCCAACAATAATTCTCAGAACTGAAGTTCTGGAATTCTTCACCAGTGTAGTGAAGAAGAGAAAGATGACATTTCTGATAAAGATAAAGACCAAGCACTGTTGTGGTGTGAGTATAGTGATGCCAAAATTGGCTTACTAAAGAGAAAGTTCTTCAACCAGAGAGGCAAACTACTTTCTGATATTGTTGGCAAGGCAATATTGTGTAAGCCAGGATCTCATGACACCATATCAAAACACATGTTTGATTTGATGTCGACAGTCATTCTGAAGAAGAAGACATCATGGGCAATTATCTTATTTCAAAGGATAAGGGACTGTCTACAGGCCCCAACCTAGGCATAATTCTCTCACTCTACCTCTTAAACTCCTACCCAGAGAAATTTGACAAGACCAAAAGAACAAACCTCCATTACTTAAATAGAATGGATATCATGACCCTGGACAGATTCTCAAGGGTTCTCCCCATGAGCCAACCATCTGAGCCCAAGGAGAAGAAGAAGACTTTGATCAAAGGGCTGAGGAAAGCCAGGATTGTCTGCTCTGAATCTGAGTCAGAGGTAGAAGGAAATGTCCTAGCTATGGACAATCAAGGACCATGTTGGAACAACCCTATTGACTAGGATCAAGTTGACCCCAATGAAAAGTCTATGGGTCAAAGGTTTAGGCTGTTAGAACTAAAGGAAAAGATTCAGTTTCTGCGTTAGACGAATTCAATACTGCGTTCAACGAACGTCTTGCGTTCTGTGTTCGACGAACGGCTTGCTTCAGTCTCAGCATCTCAGCGGTCGACGAACTGTCTCAGCGGTTGACGAATAGTCTCAGTGGTCGACAAACTGCGTAAGTCTCAGCGGTTGACGAAATTATTCAGCTCGACGAAATTGCTCTGTCTCAGCGGTCGACGAAATTGCTCTGTCTCAGCGGTCGACGATTTGCTCAGTCCCAGCGGTCGACGAATTTGCTCAGTTCAGTGGTCGACGAATTTGCTAAATCTCTGCGTTCGACGAAATATCATTCAGCTTGACTAATTCAATTCTTCCAGCGAGATTTAGCAGTTTATTCTTTAGTTCGACGAACTCCAACTTGAGATCGACGAATTCCAGTCTGCGTTCGATGAATCAGCAACAAATGTTCAGATCAACGAAATCCAACATTCAGTTCGACGAACTCAGCTCTCAGGTTGACAAAATTTGTATTCACTTCAGTATTTCAGCCAGATTATTTTTATTCTATTCTCTGAACTCAGATTATCAGCATTGGCTCTATTTCTTCCAGATAAGTCAAGGATATTATATTTCCTTTTATTTATTCTCTTATTTTGAGAATATAACCATTGACATATAACTGAAAAGGACACTTTCATGGAAAAGAAATAAAAGCGTATCAGATTTGTAGTTCCAAGAATATATCTTCTGAACATTTTATTCCTTAAATTAAGGGATTTGAATTTCAAATCAGTCAGAGATTTCAAAAGAAATAAAGAAGAAGATATACAGTATTATTATATGACACGCCAGTACAACGAAGAAAAAATAATATAGTCGGGAAAAAGATATACAAAAAAGAGGAAGGAAGAAACTGTAGAGAGAAATACAGAGTACAGAAAGCCAAATAGTTTTCAGATCTTCTTCTTCCTCAAGTAGCAGCACCTCTCAATCTCTGAGAACAACATCAACATCTTCTCTCAGATTATTAACTGAGAAGAACATCTAAACCCTCTTTATCCCCTCCTGTACAGGGTTATAACTCCCTTCAAAAGTTGACCCCTTGGTGGCAGGGCACCTAAACAAAAACCTGTAGTTTGGTTAGAGCACCTGATCAAAAGCTCAAGTGGTGTTTTGGTCACCTGATCAAAATCCCATTGGTGATAGGGCACCTGATCAAAACCCCATTGGTGATAGGACACCTGATCAAAAACCTAATGGAATCCTACCAAGGGTGGTAGAAGAGTAGACGTACCTAGGTTTATTGGGGAACTACTATAAAATCCTTTTGTCCTCTATGATTGTTTATTTTTCTATATTGTGATGTGTGCTCTCTTTGTGTTTGTTTTTATTACTCACTCAGTACACATATATATATATATCACTATTTTAATTCCGCAGTAAAAATAAGTGAAAAAAATTTTAATACTCTATTCACCCCCCCCCCCCCACAGAGTAAATCTAAGATCTAACCTCACTTTCAATTGGTATCAGAGGTTGGTTGATTCTATACAGGCTAACACCTGAATCCAAAGATCAATTAGATCTTAATTTATTTTAGAGTTTAATTTATTTTTCTAAAAACTCATGGCACAAAACAAAGAATACTCAAGCACAAGACCTCCTATATGCAATCTAAATAAGTTTGCACTATGGAAGGCAAGGATCAGATTATATATGAATTCTATTGATGACGATATTTTTAATGTTATTTTGACAGGACCTCTTACACCTACAACAACAACAAGTGCTGAAACCACAACAACAAATAATGCTGTTCCACCTCCTGAGTGGACAGATGCTCAAAATAAGCAGAGAAGTGCAGATGCCAAGGCAATGAATATTTTGGCACAAACATTATCAGATGACATTTTCCAAAAAGTTGTGGAATGCACTTCAGCCAAAGAAATTTGGATCTCACTCAACAACATGGTTGAAGGATCAGCAGATGAAAGAAAAGATAGAAGATCCCACCTCATTTCTTAGTATGAAAACTTCAAGAAAGGAGAAAATGAAACAGTAGCTGATATGTACAATAGGCTCAGCCTCATAATCAATGAGCTGAAATCTCTAGACAAAGTGATCTCCATCACTGAAGTCAATGATATGATCTTAATGTGCTTCCCCAGCACATGTGACTCTAGGATCTGTCCAATCAAGGAATCCAGAAGCCTCAATGAGATCTCCATTGAGACCTTTTAGGAAAACTTAAATCCTATGAGCAGCTAATGATAACAATTTTAGTTTTGCATAAGCCTTTCTACGATGCGATTAGAATTCGACGGGCGCTTTCGAGGCGTCTCGCGAGTGCTTGTACTTCGAGGAACTAACCATTATCCTACCTATCGAGATGATAAAAGTAATAGTCTTTCCTTTTTTTGGAATATCGACGTTTATGCCGCGGCGGCGCCGCCGAATTCTCTAAATATTTAAAAAGAAAAGGAGAAAGTTTTTGCAAGTTTTTGTTAATATAATCCAAACTACTCATTCGAAAAGGCAAGTATACCTTATCGCATATAGCATAGGATATTTTAGAAAGGAAATATCAAGGTCGTATTTAAACTCGGGGCTGTCGGGTACTTCTACTTCGAGAAAGCTAACTATTATTTTATCGGAAATAAAATTTGATAAGGGAAGCGTAATTAAAACTAACTAAAAAGAGAACAACAAAAATAAAATAAAGAAGACAAGACTAAATTAAGAGGAAGAAAAAGACTTTGCAAAATTAAAGGAAGCTTAAATTTTCATTGCATAAAAAGAGAGATTACATGAAATAAACCATACATTACATTGCATGAAATTGAAACTAAACTAGCTTGCATGAAATGAAAACAAAAATTAAACTAAGCTTAAGAAAGGAAATTGCATTAATTAAAAACTAACTAAAACATGAAAAATAAGGAAAACTATACAAGAACATTCCAAATGGGCAGGTGGAAGGGAGTGGAATGCTGGAGTGGAGCCTCTGAATTTATAGGAAAAATTTCCAGGTTACACGCCCTCGGTCACGGGCGTGACCTAGGGCGTGTAATACTTGTTCTGCACGTCTGCGACATCAGCGTGTGTCCTGCGTGACAGTGTCGCAAAAAAGGACATTACACGCCCATGTAACTTTGGTCATGGGCGTGTACTTGGGCGGCTTCATTAATGCAGCATGGGCTGGCTTGCAGCTTGGCGGCGTGCAGGGATCACGCAGGAAAGTCACGGGCATGACATTTCAGATCACGGGCGTGTACCTGGGCGGCTTCAATTAATGCAGCATGGGATTGAATTCGGCGCGGCAGGGATCGTTCGTCGAACTCAGCGGCAGAGAGCGTTCGTCGAACTCAGGGGCAGAGCGCTTTCGTCGAACTCAACTCAGGCTTCGTCGAACTCAGGGGCAGAGCGTGTTCGTCGAACTCAGCAGCAATTTCGTCGAACGCAGAGGCAGAGTGCTTTCGTCGAACTCAACTCCAATTTCGTCGAACGGAGAGGCAGAGTGCTTTCGTCGAACTCAACTCTAATTTCGTCGAACGCAGGGGCACAGAGCTTTCGTCGAACTCAGCTTCAATTTCGTCGAACTCAGACGCAGAGTGCTTTCGTCGAACTCAGCTCCAATTTCGTCGAACGCAGATCTTTAGATTACACGCCCTTGGTCATGGGCGTGACTGAGGGCATGACTTGTTATTTTCTCCAATTTTCCCAAAATTCTGCAAAAATAAAAGTAAAACTACATTATGAACAAAAATTATAAAAGAAGTGATTTTAAACCAAAATATAAATAATATTTACAAAATTATATTAAAACCAACCTAAATACTATAATTAAAATACACATAAATACTACTCATCAAATAACCCCATACTTAAGCTTTTGTTATTCCAGAGCAAAAGTATGAGAAATATTTATAAGACATTTAATAAAAATTTTAATTAAGCCTAAAAATTTATTGAATCACAGGTAATCTAAAAAGAAAATTTAAGGATTGACGAATTAAGTCCTAAATTATGAAATTAGAATAATAAGAGAAAAATATTTAGCCAAGAGTTCTCAAAAATATTAACTAGTTAACAAAATTGAGTGATAAGTAAACAAAATTAGATTTAAAATTTATAAAAACCATAACTTTGAAAAAGCTAAAGGGAAAAGTAACTTACTAAGTATTGCTCTCTCCATAACATAATTTAAATCTAGATCAAAGATATTGGGTTAGGGGGGTTCATAAAATTTGGCATAAGAAGAGATCTTTGAATGAAGGTGATGGACTTTATCATTTTCACCAAAGTGTATTTTTTCTAATTTGTAAAATGATAAACTTCTCTTCTAATAAAAACCCAAAATGTATATGTTCAGGAGTGATGAATTTTATCCTCTTACTCCATGCCATATAATCTTGTAAAAATTATTTTGGGTGCATATGTTTAGGGAATAATGAATTTTATCCTCTTATTCCCATGACATATGATCTTTTAAAATACTTTTTTTATGCCATCAAAGGGGTAGGGTAGAGAAAAGACTTCTAGCTTATAAATTAAATTATTTTGAGAGCAAATTTTAGTAATTTAAACTTTCCTAAGATTTTAAAAGCTTGAGGTAGAAATAATTAAAATCTAAAGGTGTTTAAGCAAGATTACTAAAAAATTGTAACTATTTAAAATAAAAGAGAAGAAGTGCTAAAGAAATATCTCTAATCAAATTAAAATCATAAAATATTTCTTAACACTGAATTACTTAAACAAAAATTATATTTAGCAAACCATTATAGAATAAATGATTAGCATTAAAAACACAAAAAATATAAATGCTTATAAGTAAACTCAAAAATGGTTTGGAAATAATAAAAACCAAAGTAAGGGCTTATTATATTTTTGGGATTTTTCTATGTTTTTTTTGAACTTTTTATATATCATCTATTTTGGATTTTTGATATTATCTTTTTTGTATTTTTGATATTAAGTAAACAATAAACATGCTAAACATAAACTAAAAAGCCAAAAAAAATTTTTAATTCTTAGACTTCCCGAGGTATACCCCGTGAAGGGTTCTCAACGGTACTAGGAGGTGAGATGGGGTGAGGTCCCAAACGTCCCTTTCCAAGATATTAATTTTCGATTTTCTAATTTTTTTTATGATTTTGGGTTTTCTAAATTTTTTTTTTGAAAAAACTAATTTTTCTTTTTGTAAAAGACAACATTAAAGGAAATACACTATGTACAAAAAGAAAATAACTAAGTACAAACAAATTTTTTTTGGAATTTTTGGTTTTTTTTTATTTTTTTGGAAATTTTCTACGATTTTATAATTTAAAAAAAAGGAAAATACACCCCCATACTTAGAAATTCAACATTGTCCCCAATGTTAAAAGCTAAGTATGGAGAAGGAAAATAAAATACAAGCACAATATTATGAAAAAGAAAAAAAAGGAGGGGAGAAAGAAGCACGTCCCTGATTTGGAGACGGACGATCACCACGATTACCTGCAAAATTACTTTTAAAACAATAAACAAAACACAAAATAAAAAGAAATGAAACATAAAAGTTACTTATTATTTTTTGGTTTTGATTAGTTTTATAATGTTTTTGTGTTTTCAAAATTTTTTTTTTCAAAAGGAAATTTTTTTTTTGGGTATTTTTTTGAAAATTACTAAAAAAAGAGAAAAGAAAGGAAAACATTTTTTTCTTTTAGATAAACAAAAAAAGAAGAAGAAAAAGGATAAAAGTAATAGCGCTCTCTCTTTTCAAAATATCGACAAAAATAATCCCCGGCAACGGCGCCAAAAACTTGATGATAAAAATTTTAGTTTTGCAAAAGCCTTTCTACGATGCGATTAGAATTCGACGGGCGCTTTCGAGGCGTCTCGCGAGTACTCGTACTTCGAGGAACTAACCATTATCCTACCTATCGAGGTGATAAAAGTAATAGCCTTTCCTTTTTTCGGAATATCGATGTTTACGCCGCGGCGGCGGCGCCAAATTCTCTAAATATTTAAAAAGAAAAGGAGAAATTTTTTGCAAGTTTTTGTTAATATAATCCAAACTACTCATTCGAAAAGGCAAGTATACCTTATCACGTATAGCATAGGATATTTTAGAAAGGAAATATCAAGGTCGTATTTAAACTCGGGGCTGTCGGGTACTTCTACTTCGAGAAAGCTAACTATTATTTTATCGGAAATAATATTTGATAAGAGAAGCGTAATTAAAATTAACTAAAAAGAGAACAACAAAAATAAAATAAAGAAGACAAGACTAAATTTAGAGGAAGAAAGAGACTTTGCAAAAATTAAAGGAAGCTTAAATTATCATTGCATAAAAAGAGAGATTACATGAAATAAACCATACATTACATTGCATGAAATTGAAACTAAACTAGCTTGCATGAAATGAAAAAAAAATTAAACTAAGCTTAAGAAAGGAAATTGCATTAATTAAAAACTAACTAAAACATGAAAAATAAGGAAAACTATACATGAACAGCCCAAATGGGCAGGGGGAAGGGAGTGGAATGCTGGAGTGGAGCCTCTGAATTTAAAGGAAAAAATTTCCAGGTTACACGCCCTGGCGTGTAATACTTGTTCTGCACGTCTGCGATATCGGTGTGGGTCCTGCGTGATAGTGTCGCAAAAAAGGACATTACATGCCCGTGTAACTTTGGTCACGGGCGTGTACTTGGGCGGCTTCATTAATGCAGCATGGGCTGGCTTGCGGCTCGGCGACGTACAGGGATCACGCGGGAAAGTCACGAGCATGACATTTCGGGTCACGGGCGTGTACCTGGGCGACTTCAATTAATGCAGCGTGGGCTTGAATTCGGCGCGGCAGGGATCGTTCGTCGATCTCAGCGACAGAGAGCATTCGTCGAAATTAGGTGCAGAGCATGTTCATCGAACTCAGCGCAGGCTTTGTCGAACTCAGGGGCAGAGCACGTTCGTTGAACTCAGCGACAATTTCGTCGAACGCAGAGGCACAGTGCTTTCATCAAACTCAGCTCCAATTTTGTCGAACGCAGAGGCAGAGTGCTTTCGTCGAACTCAGCTCTAATTTCGTAGAACGCAGGGGCAGAGAGCTTTCGTCGAACTCAGCTCCAATTTTGTCGATTGCAGAGGCAGAGTGCTTTCGTCGAACTCAGCTCCAATTTCATCGAACGCAGATATTTAGGTTACACGCCCTTGGTCACGGGCGTGACTGAGGGCGTGACTTGTGATTTTCTCCAATTTTTCCAAAATTCTGCAAAAATAAAAGTAAAGCTACATTTAGAACAGAAATTATAAAAGAAGTGATTTTAAACTAAAATATAAATCATATTTACAAAATTATATTAAAACTAACCTAAATACTATAATTAAAATACACATAAATACTACTCATCAACAGCTTATCAAAACTAGAGAAGCTGAACAATCTGCCTCATCTCCAGCATCCAAGAAGGAGAGAAGCATAGCTTTCCAAGCTACTAAAGAGGAAGAAAAAGCTTCAAGAGATGTGGAGTTCATGAGCCTACTAGCAAAGAGATTCTATAAAATGGCTAAGAAGGACTTCAGAAAGAAGGATTCCAGATCAAGAGAAAAACCAAGGTATGATAAATCAATTTCTAAAGAAATTATCTGTTTTGGTTGCAGGAAACCTGGACACATTCTACCTGAGTGTCCAGAGAACCAAAAGAAGGAGAAGAGAAAAGAGAAAGAAAAGAAAAGGCACTCCAGCAAGCCTTCCTCCCACAAACATAAGCATAAGGGAAGAGGCTTTGTAGCTGAAACATGGAGTGAAACAGAATCAGAATCTTCATCCAGCTCTTCGGAAGATGAAGAAAATGCAAATGAAAAGGACCAATGCTTGATGGCTACATATGACTCAAGCAGTGATTCAGAAAATGCATCATCATCCAGCTCCAATGATGATGAAGAAGAAAGAAGCTTCTGCATGATGGCTATCAATGACTCAGCAAACAACTCAGATGAATTAGAGTCTGACAATGATGCTGATCAGGTAATCTCAAACTTTGATTTCAATTCAAATGAATTCAAAGATGAATTCAAAGTTCTTTGCTTAGACTTAATCAAATCTGAGAAGGAAATAATCTCTCTCAGAAATAAGTTGGCTGAAATGAACCAACTAAGTGAAGAAAATGCTATTCTTAAGAAAGAATTGGCTGCCTCCAGAGAACATATTATTCTCATTGAGAACAAGTTATCTGAGGCTAAGAAATTTGAAGAATCCCTAAATGGGAGAAGTATCAAACTGATGGACATCACAAGCACTATGAATGCCAGACTAAGTGGCAAACTAGGCTTGGGTGCATCATCAAGTGAGCCTCTTCTGATTAAGAAAAACATTCTTTCTACACCAGTAAAATTCATTTCTGCTAAGAACAAAGAGGTAGTAGAAATAGATGAAAACATTTCAAGCAAGGCTGTTAAGAATAAAGAAATTCAGCAGAATTCGTCAAATGGAACTCGACGAAATCAATTCATTTCATCGAACGGAGATCGTCGAACTCTGAAGACAGATATTCGATATAGTTATTATTCGAACGGCGCTTGACGAAAGCACTTCACTTCGTCGAACGACGATCGACGAATTCATCCAAATTCGTCGAACGGAAAATTTACTGAATATCAAAAGAATTCTTATTCTTCACATACTTTCAATCTACTCACCACCTGAAGCACGACATCGCGGCCGTTGCATCCATCCCGCCTTGTGAAGCGGAGTTTTGACCCGCATCTCTCTTTTCCGCACTAGCTTAGGAAACCAATCACAAAGTCCTTGTTGTTATTTTCTTCGCTCGTATACAATCGATTCACCACGCATTTCGTTCACCAGAACCTGCATTCCTTGAGAGATGATATTCGGGGAAGCGATTCCCAAATTTATTACTTGACATCGACCGGTGCACTTGCCGAATACACATCAAGTTTTTGGCGCCGTTGCTGGGGAGTGCAGGCGTGATGAGATTTTGGTTGTGAATCGATTGTTTTCGATTGGGTCTTTTATTCTTTTTAATTTACTCTTTTTCATGTTATTTTCTTCTTCTATATCATGTGGGCACATTTGAATATTGATGAGTCCTGATCATATACACTTTTATGGACTCATCTGCGCCATCTATTTAGTCTTTTCACTGCACTTTAGCCCTGTTTTAGCTCATATTGGTCATTCTATGCTAGGTGCACTTATAGGCCCTATTTGGTGTAATTTCGTATCTTTCTTTGTTATTAGTTTTCTTGCAATGTTAAGTCCCACTTTCAGTGGCTAGACTGGTGTCGTACGCTGGAACAGGTGTCGTGCAGGTGTTTCCGGTGCAATTCTGCACAGGAACACTGCGAACGATCACCGGTTCTATTGCGCACGACCACTGGTCGTGCGCCACTGATCGTGTGCACTTAACCCTTTTTTATGAGTTCTGTTTGGTGCAGTGCGCACGACCATCTACGCTAGTGTGCACGACCACCGGTCGTGCGCCACTGTTCGTGCGCGCTTATCATCAATTTCATGAGTTCTGTTTCAACCAGTGCGCACGACCACCTACGATAGTGCGCACGACCACCGGTCGTGCGCCACTGGTCGTGCGAACATGTTATTTCATAATTTCTGTATTTGCAGGTTCCGTCCAGGCAGAGCGCACGATCACCGAATTCTAGTGCGCACGACCACTGGTCGTGCGCCACTGACCGTGCGCACTGTTTATTCCAGCGCCTATAAATTCCGCTGCTCGCGATTTAGGTCGGGGACTCCGCATTTTTCCACCGTTCTTCCGCCGTTCCGCGCCAGTTTTGCCCCTCCACCGCCGCCCACCATCTGGAGGTGCTCCGGGCTTGTTCTTCACGCCAATCTTGAGCCGGAGTTTCCTCTCGGCCTCCTCCTTCATCCAAGAGCTTCAAAGAGAGATCTAGCCGCCATCTCCATCGAGCAAGAGGAAGTTTGCAACCTCTACCGGATCGTGACACGAAGAAGACGGGTCCATTGGAGAGTCGTGACAGCTCTCTCTACCCCGGACGTAGTTGCGGACCGAGCTTGGACGCGGATTGACAACCCGGCGATTCCAACCGTGAATCTACAACGAGACTTCGGATTCGGTCGATTTCTTGCCTTATTCTTCTCTTATTGATGTGTATATGTTTTAGATCTCATTATTATGATGAAGTGGCACTTGAATTAGTTATATTTACATATATATTTCATGTCTATGTGTTTGTGTAATTTATCTATTTGAGTTGCTTGAGGTGCGCCGCCGTCCATTTCCATTCCGCCGTCACGTTCGTGTGCCGCACTAGCAATTGCTAGTGGCGTGCTTGTCGAAGAGGTGCTTGCGACCCTCACTCCGCTAGCCTACTCGTCCATTCGCCTACCGAAGCGTGGCATCGCGGCCCGTATTCTATCCCGCCTAACGAAGCAGTGCGCTCAAGGCCTGCACAGTTCGATTCCGCTTGCCTACTCGTCCATCCGCCCTTTCGACGCAGCGCGCTCAAGGCCTGCCTAGTCTCCATCCCGCCAAGCGAAGCATTGCATAGCGGCATTGCATAGGAGTAGTTGATAGCTTTTATTTTATTTTCCAAAAGCCAACCCAACTCCCCCGCTTTCCATCTGATTTAAGGACTTCAATCTCAAGTCCTTCCTCGAAACCTAACTCCACCTTACTGTGTTCCTCAAGAGACCGACACTCGGGGATTTTCCCCATTATTATTACTTGCGTGACCGGTGCACTTGCCGAATCATCGCATCAAGTTTTTGGCGCCGTTGCCGGGGAACACAGTCGTGTGAGTTTTCTTGAGTGGGAGAGCCGAGAGATAGTAGTTCTTCCAGTGTGTATAGCCGCTTTATTATTTTTGTTTGCCTTTTAATTATCTTTTGTTTGTTTTTATTTCTTCCTCCCCTATTTTAAAGTTGTAGGCAAGTTTTATTCAAGGAGTTTTTCTAGTTGTGTAGATTTCCTTGCAAAGAATTTCAGTTTCTTTTTATCTGCTTTGAATTTTGAAAATGTCGTCATGGGGTATTTCGCCTAGCTTTAATGATAAGATGGTTTATTATATAGACCAAATGAATGAGTTGAATGCTAGGCAGTGTAGGAACATTGTTTGCTTGTTGTGTCGAGGAGAGGGTCATGAATTGAAGGACTGTCCTAGTCTTTTCAAGCCTGACCGCCACTCCTCCACTCAGGACAACATTGTCCCTATCGCTCATTCTTTACCCATGGAGGCAATTGTGCCCTCTACCCCCGAGCTTGTCTCATGCACGGACTCCTCACTCCCTGTTTATGGCTTCACTCCCAGTGATGATGATCACTCATCTGTTAGCCAACAAGGAGAGGAATGGGAGCTCCTAGATGCACCTGAGTATGATGAGGAAAGTATTCTTTCCATCGGGGAGGCTTTAGCAGATCTTTTTGCGGAGGAACCGAATATTTTTGTCCCTCCAGTTTCTTTGCAAGATTTTTCTACACATATTCTTTATGATCCTATCGAAGTAAAGGAGCTGGGTGATGCTTCTGACTCGGAGGGTGCTCCAAAGTGGGATGAGGATGTCATTTTCCCTGAGGGGGAGAATGAATACTTTGAACACGATGATGCACCTCGGTGGGATGAGGAGGATACTCTCTCTGATGAGGAGGTTTGCACTTCTTCATGGGACGAGGAGGTCCAAATCACCACTGAGGCTCCTGAGTTCTCAAGTCCCCCTTGCTATGATATTTACGATGATGATAGTGATCTACCCTTGGATCCTGCTGGGAGTGAGACCGGGATCACTCCCCTGATTGATGTTTATTTATGTTCTTCGTCTTCTTTATTTCTTGATCCCCTTTCTTCATCCGAGCCTGTGCAGGTTGAGTCTTCACAGGTATCCCAGGAGGACTTGGAGCTTTTTGCTCAAGTCAATGATGAGAGTATCCTCTCATGTGAGGAGGTTTATTCCCCCTCCATTGAGGAAGCTCCACTCATTGCCTTTTCCTCCTGCTGCCTCCCTGTTGACGATACCTTGCTAGGCAAGGATGTGTTTTATGAGATGAGTGAGGACCAGGCCTCCTCCTTTTCTTACATTCTCTACCCTCTACCTGTGAGGAGCAGGTATCTATATTTAGGTAGAGGGGTGACTGTTCTATCACCGTATCGGTACCCGCTACCGACACGGATATTAGGCCAGTTACCTGTCCACTTCTCCTTCCATAGGCCCATTAGCTAGAACTCTTAAAGTTGAATAAGTCGTGCTGGGATGACAATAACCCCAGTAGTTATCTTTCTTTTCTGCATTTTTATTTCATCTAATCATGTTTAGTTAGTAATATTTCTTTTCAGTTTTCTATTTTCTTTTGTTTTTGCGGAGCTGACCCCTGCAGGTATCTTTTCTGGATGGCGGATGCTGCAGCTTCATTTTAGCTTACACGCCAATCTTCTGGTGTGCTCATTTCTGAGCACTGGGTACTCTCTTTCCCTAGCCTTTCCTGATTTTCATGTCATATATTCTGTGGATTGTTTAGTTTAAGTCTGGGGGAGAGTAGTTTTGTTTACCCGCTCACGTGCACTATTGCACTGCATACTAGAAGATTTCATTTAAATTGTTGTTCATTTTCATTGCACACCACCGCACCCACTTGAGCACGTACTCGCCTGTATGCATGCTCTGTAGTGAATTTAATTCTTCTGCTTATTTGGGAAAGTCTAGGTGATGGCTTAGGACTATGTAGCAGAGTAAAATGTTGACTCTAGTAGTGCTCCTAGTCGAGTGCTCGGTTGCATAGAGATTTGTGTAGATTAGATTTCTTTTTATACTATGGTTTTATATTTTTCTCTATTAGTGTAAATGTTGTTTACTCTACTCAAATGGTGAATCCGGTGTGAATCAAACGGTAGCATAGGGATGTGTGTAAACGATCGCTAGACTCGTATTGCTTGAGTCGGGAGAAAGGAGAATCTTTCTCGGTGGCTAGAACTTTCCCCAAGCGATTCTTGAAGCATTGGCATAGGATAGTTCTAGTGCGTGAGAATGACGTAGGCCATTATTTTGGCTCGGTTGAACTTTTTATTTCATGCCTATCGTCTACCCTGCTAGCCCCTTTGTGCCTACCCTTTTCTTGATTCAGCTCCACATTTATCTCACCAAAGCCTAAAAGCCTAGCCTAGTCACACACCCAAATCTGAGCTTTAGTTGTAGTTTCATTTACATTTTGGGGGATGTTGATTGTGGTGTCTATTATGTGAATCTGTGGATGTGCTCATTTGAAAATTTTGCTGAAAGAAAAAAAAAAGACAAGAAAAAGAAAGATAGAAAGAAAAATGAAAAAAAAAAGAGAAGAAAGAAAAATGAGTTTTATTGAAAAATCATGTAGAAAAATTATGTATTGGGAGTAGGCCGTGCACACACCTATGTTGCAAAAGTTCAAGTCTGGGGGTGTGGTGCACTTGCATTCGATTTTGGTGCGCGGGTAGTTATTTTTAAAAGCTCATTTGGGTTATGTGTTTAAGCCATTTTGTTTATCATCGTTTACCTCACCGTAACCCAAGCCCCATCTCTAACCTAAAGTCCTACCGACTCACGCTATGAACCAATCTAGTGTCGTGGAGAGAATGTGACCGGGCAAGCCTATGGTCACCGACACCGATGTATTTCGGTGGAGTTTGTCCGGCATCCCAATCTTGAGCAATGCTCATCTCAGCGTTTAGTTTACTTTCTCCGTATGCATGACCGAACGATTCACTGTTGTTCACCATTTTGAGTAGTTGTAATATGCTTTTACTCTTTTAGAAATATATAGACTATTTATATAATCAGAAATCTTCTCTACCATTCTTCTTATGCACGTGAGCATGCGACTTCGCATGGTACTCTGTATTGTAGTTTTAAGCCATCTACTTTTCTTTCCCCGTTCGCATGGAAGTTGTTTGCTCGGGACGCGCAAACAGGTAAGTTTGGGGGTGTGATGAGTCCTGATCATATACACTTTTATGGACTCATCTGGGCCATCTATTTAGTCTTTTCACTGCACTTTAGCCCTGTTTTAGCTCATATTGGTCATTCTATGCTAGGTGCACTTATAGGCCCTATTTGGTGTAATTTCGTATCTTTCTTTGTTATTAGTTTTCTTGCGATGTTAAGTCCCACTTTCAGTGGCTAGACTGGTGTCGTACGCTGGAACAGATGTCGTGCAGGTGTTTCCGGTGCAATTCTGCACAGGAACACTGCGCACGATCACCGGTTCTATTGCGCACGACCACTGGTCGTGCGCCACTGATCGTGTGCACTTAACCCTTTTTATGAGTTCTGTTTGGTGCAGTGCGCACGACCATCTACGCTAGTGCGCACGACCACCGTTCGTGCGCCACTGTTCGTGCACGCTTATCATCAATTTCATGAGTTCTGTTTCAACCAGTGCGCACGACCACCTACGATAGTGCGCACGACCACCGGTCGTGCGCCACTGGTCGTGCGAACATGTTATTTCATAATTTCTGTATTTGCAGGTTCCGTCCAGGCAGAGCGCACGATCACCGAATTCTAGTGCGCACGACCACTGGTCGTGCGCCACTGACCGTGCGCACTGTTTATTCCAGCGCCTATAAATTCCGCTGCTCGCGATTTAGGTCAGGGACTCCGCATTTTTCCACCGTTCTTCCGCCGTTCCGCGCCAGTTTCGCCCCTCCACCGCCGCCCACCATCTGGAGGTGCTCCGGGCTTGTTCTTCACGCCAATCTTGAGCCGGAGTTTTCTCTCAGCCTCCTCCTTCATCCAAGAGCTTCAAAGAGAGATCTAGCCGCCATCTCCATCGAGCAAGAGGAAGTTTGCAACCTCTACCGGATCGTGACACGAAGAAGACGGGTCCATTGGAGAGTCGTGACAGCTCTCTCTACCCCGGACGTAGTTGCGGACCGAGCTTGGACGCGGATTGACAACCCGGCGATTCCAACCGTGAATCTACAACGAGACTTCGGATTCGGTCGATTTCTTGCCTTATTCTTCTCTTATTGATGTGTATATGTTTTAGATCTCATTATTATGATGAAGTGGCACTTGAATTAGTTATATTTACATATATATTTCATGTCTATGTGTTTGTGTAATTTATCTATTTGAGTTGCTTGAGGTGCGCCGCCGTCCATTTCCATTCCGCCGTCACGTTCGTGTGCCGCACTAGCAATTGCTAGTGGCGTGCTTGTCGAAGAGGTGCTTGCGACCCTCACTCCGCTAGCCTACTCGTCCATCCGCCTACCGAAGCGTGGCATCGCGGCCCGTATTCCATCCCGCCTAACAAAGCAGTGCGCTCAAGGCCTGCACAGTTCGATTCCGCTTGCCTACTCGTCCATCCGCCCTTTCGACGCAGCGCGCTCAAGGCCTGCCTAGTTTCCATCCCGCCAAGCGAAGCATTGCATAGCGGCATTGCATAGGAGTAGTTGATAGCTTTTATTTTATTTTCCAAAAGCCAACCCAACTCCCCCGCTTTCCATCTGATTTAAGGACTTCAATCTCAAGTCCTTCCTCGAAACCTAACTCCACCTTACTGTGTTCCTCAAGAGACCGACACTCGGGGATTTTCCCCATTATTATTACTTGCGCGACCGGTGCACTTGCCGAATCATCGCATCAAATATCCGATGTCGTTGGTGTGGGGACACATCCCACGCTAGTGATAGATGTCCCAAAGAGTATGGTGTTGTTCAGAAACTGTACGGGTCCCATAAATCTTTTGGCTCCTCTACTGCGCCTCCGATGTTGCACTATTACACGGCTACCACACCTTGGGTGCCGGCGAAGCCGGTGAAGCAGTGTTTATTTTGCAAAAGTAGAGAGCATGCCTTGAAGGACTGTGCTAATTACCTTCGCCAACTGGAGGATGACGATGAGCCGGATATCCGGATTGTCCCATCCTCGAATTCGGCGAACACGGCTCCTTCCTCTGGTTACGTGTCCCTTCCACCTTCACTGCTTAAAGTTTCTGGAATCGACACGTGCATCAGTGCCCCTCATGACCTTGTTTCTGATGCGACCCCCCCATACCTCTTCGGTTCACATACCACTTTGCGTGTATTTGTGCCCTTGTGTGGAGAGTGAGCCCAAACTCTCAAGTGGCACGTCTTCTCCCACTACACATGAATCTACATCTATTTCTGATATTGTCATTGAGGTCAATATGCAGGATGTTGCAGACTTGCGCGGTGTGGTGCCCACTCTCATGAAGGAGGATAGTCTCGATTGTGTTGAAGCAAACGTTTCAGTTCAGTGCGAGGAAGTCCAAGTGATAGAGGAGGCCATTGTGTGCGCTATTGAGTCTAGTGAAATCTTCGATGATATCATCAGTTTGTCTTTGCCGCATACCCCTTTTCATGATGAATGTCAGTGCGGGCTGTATTACCTTTGTTTTTGCGGGTTTGGAGATGTCAGTTTGCAGGTATGGCGACATTTTGGCGGACCCATTTATGCTAGCTCTCGCTTGGTGGATGCGGAAGGAGAAAAAATTTAAAAAGGGAATTGCCGCACTTTTGGCATGCTCATTTATGAGCATAGGTCCACTCTACCCCTATTCTCCTTATTCCAGAATTCCCTATTTTATTTAGTTTTGATCAAGTCTGTGGGAGGGATCGAGCTATGCACGTGCACACACTTTGCATAGCATGTTAGAATGTGCTGAGTTAGGATTTATCATTTTGTTGCACACATTGCATACACTTGCACCTAGTTCACGCGCGCTTATTGGGTATTTCTGCGAGGTTCCCCGCTCGTAAGAATTGGATTGTTAGTGTAAGAGTGAGAAGTAGAGAAAAATGTCGACTCGAGTAGTGCTCTAGTCGAGTGCTCCCGTCACGCCTAGAAATTCAATTAGAGTAGAATAAAATTCAATGTTGTAATTTAAGTATTTCTATTATAGTAGCTGCAATTTATTTTACTTTAGTGGTGAATCCGGTGAATCCAACGGTAGCATAGGGTCGAGTGTAGCTGGACTACTAGTAGCTTATTACTAGGGTTGGAAGGAAGGATAACCTTTCTCGGTGGCTAGAACTTGTACTAGGCGACTCTTGAAACGATTGCGTTGAAGTACTCGTTATAAAGTGTGATATAGGCCATTTCATGATCCGTTTGTGCTTTTGAAATCCTTACCAATGTAATCACCTTTGCAAGCCCACTTGAGCCTACCTTTCCTCCTTGTTTAGCTCCACCAAAATGTCACCAAAGCCATACGGCCAAGCCCATTTTCGCACCAACAAATGAGCTGAAAGAAATTTATATATCTATCATGTTTGGTGTTATCTCTGTGGTGTATGGCAGCTTTGAAAAAGCTGAAGGAGAAGTTTTTAGTGTGCCTACAAAAGAAATTCTGTCGAGAGAAGAAAAGAAAAAAAAAAGAAAAAGAAGAAAAATTGTTTAAAACGAACTTTCAATTATACTCTCTCGACAAATTCAAAGTATGATTGGCTTAGCACACACCTAGTGTTCAGTTGAAGTCTGGGGGTGTTGTGTACTTCTTGAAAATGTTGTATTGGTGATTGTAATTCTCTTGAGTGCTTAGTTATGTTGAATGCGATTCCCATCGTCCTTCTACTTATCTAGCCTAAACTCAACCTAAGCCCAATCCTAACCCATAAGTCCTATTGATTTTAGATACGAGTCGTCTCATGCAGTAGAGAGAGTGCGAACGTGCAAGCTTATGGACACCGACTTTGATGGATTTCTTAGGAGTTTGTCCCGAGCTTTGATTCGAGTAAAACTCTACTCATTAGTCACGTTATTTTCCCTTTTGCGCGACCGAAAGATTCACCAGGATTCACCATCCAAGTAAATTAGATTTCAAATTACTGTTTTAGAAATAGTTAAATATAATTTTGAGTTAAATTCTATTCTAATGTATTTCTACGCCCGTGAGCATGCGACTTCGCATGAGTTTCCACCACTCAATCATACTCTAACATCCAATTGTTCTGATAGGAGAGCGGAGTAGTTTTGCCCGAGACGTGCAAATGGTTAAGTCTGGGGGTGTGATGAGTCCCATTTATATACACATTTATGGACTCATCTGGGTCGTATTTCTAGTCGATGCACCACACTTTTGGCAAGTTTATGATCATATTTGTTATTCCCTGCTAGGTGCACTCTTAGGCCCATTTCGGTGTGCATTTGCACTCCTTGTTATTGGGGGTAAGCACATGGTGCTCCCCAATCCTTTTTCTGTGTTTATTTGGTGCTGGAGGTGTATTCCCAGCTCGTATGTCTTATGTGCAGGTGGCCGGATCGTCCCCTTTTCCTACAAAATTTATGTTTGTACATATCGTACAGTCGTGTGTTTCCTTGACGCACGGACGGTTGCGATCGTGCATCTGTATCTGGGTAGAAAACGGACAATCTGAGTTTAGTCGTGCGTTTTTACGCACGGGCGGATTTGCCCGTGCGTGAGTAAAACGCACGGTCGACCTGTTTCCTTCTATTTTTAGTCATTCTGAATTTACCGGTGCGTTTTTTCCGCACGGGCGGATTTCCCGTGCGTGAGTAAAATGCACGGGAGGCGCAGCGTCTCCCTCAAGTCAGAATTAATCATTTAATAACGCACGATTCACGCACGGTCATGCGTTCGACCGTGCGTGACCATTTTTCTGCCATTTTAGTATATAAAGCAGGATAAGTTGCAGTCAATGAAAGAGCCCTCCGGGGAGCGGGAAATTAGGTCCTTCCCGCCATTTCTGAGGTCAGAAGGCTTCTCCTTCACCTCCACCACCAAGGATACCATTTTCCGGCGATTTCTTCCACCATTCTTCCATCCGGGAGTGTTAGCAAGCATTCTCAGCCATTAGTTCAAGCATTCCTCATCGTGGGAAGCCATAGAAGTGTTGTAGATCATTGGAGCAGTGACAGCCTGCTTCGAGTCCGCACACCATCTGAGGGCCGAGCCCGAAGAGAGCCCGACAACCTCTCATTCCGGCCGAGAACCCAAGATGCGGTGATATCTTCTGTTTGGTCCTCTCTAAACTTGATGCTTGTGTTTTCTCTTAGTGTGTTGTAATGAACTATTGTTAGAGTAATGATTTAAATCCTTGCTTGTTCATGTGCAATGACGATGTGGTATGAGAATAGCTTTTCCTTCTTGTTGTGATTTTCTGAGTCCTTTGTGTGAGAAGCCACCTAGCAATTGCTAGTGGTGATGTTTGTGAAGAGGTGTGTGCGACCCTCATTCATCACAGTTACCTTCCGTCCACGCGCCACCTGAAGTACGGCATCGCGGCCGTTGCATCCATCCTGCCTTGTGAAGTGGAGTTTTTACCCACATCTCTCTTTTCCGCAATATCTTAGGAAACCAATCACAAAGTCCTTGTTGTTATTTTCTTCGCTCGTATAACACTCGATTCACCACGCGTTTCGTTCACTAGAACCTGCATTCCTTGAGAGACGATATTCGGGGAAGCGATTCCCAAATTTATTACTTGACAGCGACCGGTGCACTTGCCGAATACGCATCAGCAGGAGGAGAAGTTATATGAAGAAGCTCCATATGATGCAATTTTTGCTCAGGGGGAGATGTTCTATGAATTAGGCAGGGAGAGAAAGCTGAAGAAGCTCCAGTCTCAGGGGGAGATGCTCTCAGGGGGAGATGTTTTATGAAAGAGGGAGATGATGCATGAAGAAGCTACATATGTTGCAATTTCAGATGCAGTGTTTGCTCTAGCTTAATGCAGATTTAGATACAGCTTTTGATATAGAAGAAGCAACAGATACAGATTCAGATAATCAGTTATTGCTACATCTCAATTAATCAAACACAAAACTCAGAGAAAGACAATATCAGAATTCAGAAAGTCAGAAAGCAAGAATTCAGAAAGACAAAAGGTTCTGATTGTTTGTTATTATTATTTCTGTTTTCAAATGTAATGTTTTTAAACTCAGAGTATCATATTTCTTATATATCTGCTGAAATGTTTATAATCTGTCAGATATATATACTATGTGTTTTGTTTGTTTTAATTTTTGTCAAATAGTATCCTAACCCAAATAGGGGGAGATTGTTGGAACAATCCTATTACTGATTTGGGCTAGGATCACTATCTGTTGACTAGGATCAAGTTGACCCCAATGTATAGTCTATGGGTCAACGGTTTAGGCTGTTAGAACTAAAGAAAAAGATTCAGTTTCTGCGTTCGACGAATTCAATACTGCGTTTGACGAAATGATTTCTGCGTTCGATGAATGTCTTGCATTCTGTGTTCGATGAATGGATTGCTTCAGTCTCAGCGTCTCAGCGGTCGACGAACTATCTCAGTGGTTGACGAAGTGTCTCAGCGGTTGACGAATTGCGTAAGTCTCAGTGGTCGACAAAATTATTCAGTTCAACAAAATTGCTCTATCTCAGCGGTCGACGAAATTGCTCTGTCTCAGCGGTCGATGATTTGCTCAGTCTCAGCGGTCGACGAATTTGCTCAGTTCAACGGTCGACGAATTTGCAAAATCTCTGCGTTCGATGAAATATCATTAAAATCGACTAATTTAATTCTTCCAGCCAGATTTAGCAGTTTATTCTTCAGTTCGACGAACTCCAACTTGAGATCGACGAATTCCAATCTGCGTTCGACGAATCAGCAACAGATGTTCAGATCGACGAAATCCAACATTTAGTTCGACGAACTCAGCTCTCAGGTCGACGAAATTTATATTCAGTTCAGTATTTCAGACAGATTATTTTATTCTATTCTCTGAACTCATATTATCAGCAACGACTCTATTTCTTCCAGATAAGTCAAGGATATTATGTTTCCTTTTATTTATTCTCTTATTTCGAGAATATAGCCGTTGACATATAGCTGAAAAGGACACTTTCATGGAAAAGGAAAAGAAATAAAAGCGTATCAGATTTGCAGTTCCAAGAATATATCTTCTGAATATTTTATTCCTTAAATTAAGGGATTTGAATTTCAAATCCATCAGAGATTTCAAAAGAAATAAAGAAGAAGATATACAGTATTATTATATGACACAGCAGTACAACAAAGAAAAAAAAAGATATAGTCGTGAAAAAGATATACAAAAAAGTGGAAGGAAGAAACTATAGAGAGAAATACAGAATACAGAAAGCCAAATAGTTTTCAGATCTTCTTCTTCCTCAAGTAGCAGCACCTCTCAATCTCTGAGAACAACATCAACATCTTCTCTCAGATTATTGACAGAGAAGAACATCTAAACCCTCTTTATCCCATCTTGTACAGGGTTATAACTCCCTTCAAAAGTTGACCCCTTGGTGGCAGGGCACCTAAACAAAAACCTGTAGTTTGGTTAGAGCACCTGATCAAAAGCTCAAGTGGTGTTTTGGGCACCTGATCAAAACCCCATTGGTGATAGGGCACATGATCAGAAACCTAGTGGAACCCTACCAAGGGTGGTAGAACAGTAGACGTACCGAGGTTTATTGGGAAACTACTATAAAATCCTTGTGTCCTATATGATTGTTTATTTTTTTGTATTGTGCTCTGTGCTCTCTTTGTGTTTGTTTTTATTACTCACTCAGTACACATATATATATCACTATTTTTATTCTGCTATAAAAATAAGTGAAAAACTTTTTAATACTCTATTCACCCCCCCCCCCCCCCCCCCCCCCCCTCTAGAGTAAATCTAAGATCTAACCTCACTTTCAGACCAGCAAGCATCCAACCAAACGATGATCAAGATGGAGGTCATGACAATGAAGGTCATGAAGACCATGCTCCTGAGAAAGACCATGAAGAAGAGGAGAATGAAGATGTTGTTGTTGTTGCTAAGGACATGTCACAAGGACATGATGAAGATCACTCTAGTTGTGATACTTCCAATCCTGTTGTTGTTGACAAGAGTGTTCAGATCAATCAATCCTCCTCAAAAGATCATGAGGATGAAGAAAAAAACACTATTGTTGATCTTGAGGGTAAGATTAATTTACTTCTATTCAATCTGCAGCAATGAATTAAGTTAATCCCTCCTGAACTAGCAGGCTATTGGGAAGATAATCAAGAAAATGATGATCCCTCATTTGAGGGGGAGCAGCAGAAGAAAACTCCTGCTAAGGATGATAAAGATGCTCCAAGTGAGGGGGAGAAAGAAAGGAATGCTGAAGAAGCAAGGAAGAAGGTTGCAGACAATCAGGTTGCTGCTCAGCCTACTAATCCATATGAGGGGGAGAAAATCCCTGCTCAGGTTATGGGGGAACTTGATATCGTACCTAATGTATCCTCCACATCAGCAATCTCACATGATCAGCTCATCAACTCAATTAGCCTTTTAATTGAAGGTCAAATGAATTCTATGAAGAATTATATTGGCAGTTCAATCATTTCTATAAGGGAAGAAGTCATGGCTGAAGTAAAAGAGATTAAGGAAGAAATTGCCTTCCTTAATAAGCAAATGACTAAATGGTTTGATCTGGTAGAAAATTCAGTAGTTTCTCAGAACACTATTCTGAGATCAATGAACAAACATCTTCAACTATCTGAACAAGACATGTCCTATGTAAAGAACTATGTGAGCAAAATAGATGAAGTCATAGAAAAAGCCTCCAATCATATTGAAGACTTTGTATGGAAAATAGCTACTACAATAATTGGAGAGGTAGAGAAAATGAAGGATGATCTAAAGTCTGATTTGGAAAATTCCTTCCAGACACTTTCAGGTTCTATAGCAGCTGCCTCCCAGACCATAGAAGCCAATGTGGTTGAAGAAGCCAGAAAGAGGGAGGTGGCCAATGCTGAGACCAATTCTGAATTGGCTCTCCAAGTGCTACAAGGATAGCCCTAAATATTCCCTTGCTGGATAACTACAGGAAGGAATATTTTGATTTTGAAGGACAGGCTAAGATAGCTCAAGATGCTCAACTGGCTAGAAGGAGAAAGAGAGAAGGAGTATTGCTAGTTGAAGAATATATGGCTAAGAAAACGGAAGAGCAGGGCAAAGACCCAGATTTTGAATATTAGAGTGAGGACTCCAAGAGTATAATCCTGAATGCTTAGCTAAACCATGGAGAAGTCTGCAAGGATATTGATAGAATCTATCTAGCTGAGGAGTGAATTAGGTATCTCGAAAGGGACACTCAAAGAGACAGAATTTTCAAGGAAAATTAAGTGAGAAAGAACAATCCAAGAAGGATGTTCTCCAAATACATTGCAAAGCCATACCTGTATTTCAAAAGGCAAGAAAATAAGAAGAAGCTAGCTGAGATAGCTGTTGCTGCTAAAGGAAAGGAGGTTGATGATTACAAGGCTGAAAGCTCCAAAAGAAGAAAAACTTAAATTGATGTATTTATGTTTTTTTCAGTATCAAATTGTAATTTGAACTATGTATCATCATATTAACAGCAATGAAAATGAAACTTCTATTGAAATTGATAGGTTGTGTTATAGGCTAACCCTAGTCAAAGCTTAAATGTTATTCACTACTATTGCTTTATATATTCTGTGATGCCTAGACATAAATAATTAACAATGTTATTGTTTTGATAAACAGTGTTGTTATTATGTTGTCGTGTACATAATCTGTCATGACATTATCTATAATGCCAAAGTAATGGTAAGATTTATATGGTATGATATCATGAATGCTATGTAATATATTTACATGATAAGTTTTCTTTTATTATGTATATTAGCATTGAGGATGTTCTTCCTTCTTCAAATAGGGGGAGATTATTGGGAATATTGCCCTCAATGTTCCCTTGATTTGAAGAGGCATCACTCACAATGCTAAGTACATATTATATATGATAAACCCTATTTTGCACCATGACTGTGTAGGGTTTAGATATTCCAAGGATTGGAATAATGTGTGTGGTTCACTGGATGTACCGCTTAGAAGAACTCTCTATCTCAGCGGAACCGCTGAGATGAGGCCAGGAGCCGCTGAGAAGGGGTCTGCCTCAGCTGAGCTGCAGATAGACAAAATCCGATGAGAAAACCATTTGTCTCAGCGGATCAACTGAGACAAAGATAGCTCAATCGCTGAGACGGAAGACTGTCTCAGCCCAACCGTTGAGACAGATTCAAATCAGGAAGACGACACTAGCAGGATTTTCTTTTGGCGCAAATAGCTGTAAAGGGTAGATAAAGTGTTCTATCCTCTTCCAAAGTGTCAGGGTCCTTTCTGAGAGCCATTGAAGATAAATGAAGTATAAAAGATCAACTTAGGGCACTTTCAGAAGAGTTTGCTGCTGTGCTAAAAAGTGTGAGAGCCATTACTGTTCCATTGATGGCTTTCAAGAACTCTCTCCTTCTGCTTTCAAAACCAGCAAGAAGAATCAAGGAGGGAAGATAGCTCTTCTATTCTGAAGAGCAAGGTGATCCTCTTTCATCTACTGAAGATAAGGATCAATTAGGAGCAGGTCTGAAGATTACTTTCAGCCCAGCTTCAAGATTGCATCAGCTGTGCATAATCAACAGAAGACTTCAAACCAATGTTGTCCACTATTGTAAGCTAAAAATTATACTCATTGTAGGAACTGTGTAGTTCTGATCTTGTAAGGCATTGTGCCTGAGTTTGTAGGGTTGCTGAACCTGAGCTGTAGGGTTATTGAGCCTGAGATAAGTAAGGCTATTGAGACAGAGTTGTAGGGCATTTTGCCTGAGAAGTAGGGCTTCTTGATATGCCTGAGGTAGGAGATAGAGGTGATCTCTGAGCTGTAAGAGTGGGAGCACTACAAGTTAGTAGGGATGTTAGGCCTGAGGTAGGGTTTGGAGCAAACCTAAGAGATACTAAGGGATCTGAGTTGTAAGCTCTTGAAGTTGAGATTGGAGGAGTTTGCCTTGTCTAACACATAGTTAGAAAGGTGTAGAGGGAAAGTGGACTACCCATACACACCCTGTCTTGGGGAACCGTGATAAATAAATGTGTGTTTTCTGTGTTTGCTTGAGCTTTTGTTTATTATTCATTTACTGCAAGCAATAATTAAGTAAAACTCAAAGAAGCCTATTCACCCCCCCCCCCTCTAGGTGAATTAGACTACTAACCTATAAACTATCATGCCCGATCAGCGAAACCTTCTCAGGAGCTTTCCAAGAAAACTTCTCTTCCTTCCTCCTAAGTGATCAACCTGCCCTACCAACTTGTGAGAGCCCAGATAGTGGAACCTTCTCAGGGGCTCTCCAAAACAACTCTTTTTTTTAATATGCAACCTGAGTGAGCTACCTGCCCTACTGGCTTGTGAGATCCTAGTTAGCGGAACCTTCTCGAGGGTGTCACTCTTATGTGTCCTCATTTTATTATATTTAACACTGGGGATACAGAATATCATGATAAATGTAAATGAGAGGATTATGTTGATTTATGTAGTGACTAAAATAAAAGAACACATATATCTTACCTGACCTGATCCACAATGACTTTAGTCGCCGAAGCAAGTTATGACCAATAACCCTTTGAGTCTTCTTTGTGAAGTATAAGATGCTGAATAAGGTCATCCCGAGTATGAACATCCATCGTGAGTAAGCACTCGCCGAATATTGATCTCTTATGGATTTAGTAGAGATGAGTTGTTGGAGATGTCATTGCCAGTATGAGTCATTGACAAAATGTAATTAATAATAGTTTCTAAAGCAGTGACAATGCAAGTATGAACTCACAGAGTTGAAGAGCACACCACAGCTACTGAAGCAAAGACCTCGCGAGTATGGACTCATGGAATTAAAGAGAAGAACACCTTAATTGTTGAAGTGATATCCTAGCGAGTATGAACTCACCGAAATAATAGAGAATACCCCATGACCTCGCGAGATGGGATCACAGAATAAGATAATACCTTATGCGTCGTTAGATGGGCTCGTGGAATAAGAGAGAATTAATATTGAAAATTATAAATTTGGATTTGTATAAGAATTGTTGTTGATGTTCTCCAATTCTATATTCGATGAAGGCAAGTGTACCTTATCGTTTTTTGTATAGGATACTTAAGAAAGATATCAAAGTCATTTTTAAACATGGTTCTGTCGAATACTTCTACTTCGAGAAAGTGGACTATAATTCTATCGGAGAGAGCGAAAAAGAGAAATAATTAAAGCTAAATAAAATAGAACAAAAATAAATAAAGAAAATAAAAACTTGATTAAAACTCGCTTTGAAATGAAAGTAAAAGATAAATTATTATCATTCTAATCTATGCCTCGACTGTGGAGATTCCCAGCATATGAACGCACCTCTCTCGAGGAATTTACCCACCTGAGATTAGGTTGATCGGCTGAACTCTCATTCTATAATCGAAACCCATAATACTCACTTTAACGAGGTGAATCCCACTATATGATTTGACTCCTATCCAGAAGATTTATGTCATCCTCTCTCGAGAGTTGTGTGCAACTTTTTTATTCCCGAGTGATCGACTCATACGTACGAGCCTCTCGGCTAACTAGAAAACAAAAAAATATATAAATTAATATATCGACCTATGAACTCGATATGCTAAAATTTGTGAATAAATTGAAGGGGAGAAGAAATGATAATAAGGCAAAAGATAGATTCATAATAAAGCTTGTAAAAATCAAGGACTAAATACTGGCTAAAAACAAGGGGAAATACTTGCTATATAATAATAAAGAAAAAAAGAAATAAGAAGCAAAGAAGAGACTCTGCATAAATGAAAAGAAACTAAAATTTCATTGACATTATAAAGGAGATTACATATATTAAAAACTAAATTACATTGCATGGAAATGAAACTAAACTACCATGCATGAAATAAAAATGCAAGACATAAAATTAAACTAAGAAAAGAAATTACTTTAATTAAAAACTAAACATAGAAATGAAAATACTGAAAAATGATACAAGAAGAGTCCAAATGGGCAGGGGGAAGGAGGAGTAATTACTGATATCGGGCTTCTGAATTTATTGGAAAAATTTTGAGGTTACACGCCCTCGGTCATGGGCGCGACCTAGGGCATGTCTAGTGAAATGATGGCAGAGGTCAGAATCTGGTAGAAGCTGCTATTAAAATGGCTTGATTTAACAATTCGGGAAGTGCACGCCCTAGGTTACAGGCGTCACCGGAAGCGTGACATGCACGGGAGGCAGCATCAATCGAATTCGGCGGGCGGCATGTGTGTCGGCTCTGGAAAGGTCAAAGAGGACAAGCCCATGACAAGCAGGTCATAGGCATGTACATGGGCAGCTTCATTTAATCCGGTGTGGGCTAAGGTGTGTCCAGAGAGGAAAAGTCAGATAACACGGGTGTGACATGTATGTCACGGGCGTGTACTTCGGCGACAACATTAGATTCGGCGGCTGACATGTCCACATGGAAAGCTTGGAAATGACCTTTAAGTTGGCACGTCATGGGTCACCAGCGTGACTTAATTTATCTTGATGGATGGCAAAATTGACTAGATGAGTCCTTGATCGGCTAGGCGGAGAGTTATACGGGCGTGACCAGCAACACACCCTTAGTCACGGGCATAATCTAAGGCGTGACTTGATTATTTTTTCTTCCTGAGCTCAAATTGCGTGGCAGCAGCTCTGGCCTGATTTAAAAAGACATGCCCTTGGTCACGGGCGTGACCAAGGAGGTGTACTGTCATTTTTGAGTAAAACTCTAGAAAATCTACAAAACAGAAATACAACTTGTATTAGAATAGAAATTATAGAATAATGGATTTTTTAAACAAAATAGATATAATATTTGCAAATTTATATAAAAATTAACCTAAATACTATAATAAAAATATGCACAAATCCTACTCATCAAATACCCCCATACTTAAGCTTTTCTATTCCAGAGCAAAAGTATGAGAAATATTTATAAGACATTAATAAATATTTTTAATTAAGACTAAATTTCTATTTAAATTAAAAGTAAGTTAAAATAAAACTTTAGGGATTCAAATAATAAGTCCTAAATTATAATAATAATTTTAAAAGAGAGAAGTGTTTAGTCAAGTCTTCTCAATGTACTTAACTAGCAAACAAAATTGGAGTAATTATCAAACGAGATTAGATTTAAAATTATAAAAACCATATCTTGAAAGAAACTAATGGAAAAATGCTACTTATGCTCTCTTAATATTTTAATTTAAATCTAAAAACAATTATATTGGCTAAAAGGGTTTGAGTAAACATGAAGAACTCGTTGATTGGAGGTGATGAATTTTATTCTCTCACCCCACACATTTATTTTCTATTTGTATATGTTTAGGAAAATGATGGATTTTTTCCTCTCATGTTCCATGACTTATAATCTTTTTTATAATATCTTCATACATAGGATATGGTGCATATGTTTAGGGAAGGATGAATTTTATCATCTCATTCCTATGACATATGATCTTTTAATAAGCTTTTCGAATTGGGTAAATTCTAAAGGTAATGGCTAAAACAAAAAATAGAATAAAATAAAATATTTTGAGAGCAATTATAGTAAATTAAACTTTCCTAAGATTCTAAAAGTGTGAGGTAGAAATAATTAAAATCTAAATAAGTTAAGCACAATTACTACAAAATTGAAACTATTTAAAATAAAAGAGAAAAAAGTGCTAAAGAAAATACTCTAATCAAATTAAAATCATAAATTATTTCTTGAAATTAAATCAATAAAAAATTAGATGTAACAAACCATGATAAAATTAAAAAATTAGCAAATTAAAAAAATGCATAGAAATAAACTCATAAATATTTGATTTTGGAAATAACAAAAACCAAAGTAAGGGCTTATTATATTTTTGGAATTTTTATAAGTTTTCTTCAATTTTTTGGAATTTTTGATATTATCTATTTTAAATTTTTTTGGATAAGAAATAAATACTAAAAGTACTAAACATAAATTAATAAACCTATTTTTGTGTTAATTCTTGGACTTCTCGAGGTATACTCCGTGACGGGCTCTCACCGGTACTAGGAGATGTGATGGGATGACATCTCAAACCTCCCTTTCCGAGAAATTAATTTTCTATTTTATATTTGTTTTTTTTAGATTTTGGGTTTTCTAATTTTTGAAAATGTTAATTTTTTTTGTTTTCGTAAAAGACAGCAAGAAAGAAAATAAACTATGTACAAAAAGAATATAAACTATGTACAAACAGAAAATAAAACAAAAATTTTTTTGAGGAAATTTTCTAATTCTTCAAAAAAATTAAAAGAAAGGGAAATACATCCATATACTTAAAATTCAACATTGTCCCCAATGTTCAGAGCTAAGTACGAAGAAGAAAAAAATAAAAAAAATACATGAACATGAAAATTAAAAAAAAAGAACAAGGAGGGGAAAAAGTGCGCGTCCCTAATTTGGAATATCATAATAAAAATAATAATAAAACAAAACACAAAATAAAAAAAATAAAAAATAAAATAAAAAAATTACTTATTTATTTATTTATTTTGAGTTTTGATTGGTTTTATAATGTTTTTGGGTTTTAATTTTTTTGAGTTTTTTTAAACTTACTAAAAAAAGAAGAGAGGAAATTTTTTTATTAGTCTTGGACTTCCCAAGATCTACCCGATGAAGGGCTCGCACTGGTACTAGGAAATGTGCTGGGATGATACCCCAAATCTCCTTTTCCAAGAATTTATTTATAACATAAAAAAATTATTAAAGAGGAAAAAGAAAATAAAAAGAACAAGATAAATGTAATAGCGCTCTCTCTTTTCAAAATATCGCCAAAATATTTCCCTAGCAACTGCGCCAAAAACATGATATTGAAAATTATAAATTTGGATTTGTATGAGAATTGTTGTTGATGTTCTCCAATTTAATATCTGATGAAGGCAAGTGTACATTATCGTCTATAGTATAGGATACTTAAGAAAAATATCAAGCCATATTTAAACATGAGTCTGTCGAATACTTCTACTTCGAGAAAGCGGACTAATATTCTATCGGAGAGAGTGGAAAAGAGAAATAATTAAAGCTAAATAAAAGAGAACAAAAATAAACAAAGAAAATAAAAACTTGATTAAAACTCGCTTTGAAATGAAAGTAAAAGATAAATTATTATCATTCTAATCTATGTCTTGATCGTGGAGATTTCTAGCATATGAAGGCACCTCTCTCGAGGAATACGCCCAACTGAGATTTGGTTGATCGGCTGAACTCTCATTTTATAATCAAAACCCCTAATACTCTCTTTAACACAG
The DNA here is from genome assembly GCA_033032865.1 of Dactylorhiza incarnata. Lineage (NCBI taxonomy): Eukaryota > Viridiplantae > Streptophyta > Magnoliopsida > Asparagales > Orchidaceae > Dactylorhiza > Dactylorhiza incarnata. The sequence goes on along the minus strand of JAWHQI010000010.1, from coordinate 9,183,124 downwards.
TGAATCCCACTATAGGATTTGACTCATATCTAGAAGATTTGCGTCATCCTCACTCGAAGGTTACGTGCAACTCTTTTCATTCCACAGTGATCGATTCATATGCACGAGCCACTCGGATAACTAGAATATGAATACAAATATAAAGTTCATACATCGACATATGAACTCGATAAGCTAAAATTCAAGAATAAATCGAAGGAGAGAAGAAACGATAATAAGGCAAAAGATTGTTTCATAACAAAGCATGTAAAAATCAAGAACTAAATACTTGCTAAAAACAAGGGGAAATACTTGCTATATAAAAATAAAGAAAATAAAGAAATAAAAAGGAAGGAAGAGACTTTGCGTAAATGAAAAGAAACTAAAATTTCATTGTCATAATAAAAGGAGATTACATAAAATAAAAACTAAATTACATTGCATTGAAGGAAACTAAACTACCTTGCATGAAATAAAAATAAAAGACATAAAATTAAACTATGAAAAGAATTACTTTAATTAAAAACTAAACATAGAAATGAAAATACAAAAAAACTATACAAGAAGAGCCCAAATGGGCAGGGGGTGGAGGAATTGCTGAAATCGGGCTTCTGAATTTATAGGAAAAAATTTAAGGTTACACGCCCTCGATCATGGACGTGACCTAGGGCGTGTCTAGTGAAATGATGGCAGAGGTATGAATATGGTGGAAGCGACTGTGAAAATGGCTTAATTTGACAATTTGGGAAGTACAGGCCCTAGGTCACAGACGTGACCTTGTGCAAGACTTTCACGGGAGGCAGCAACAATCGAGTTCGGCGGGCTTCATGGACGGTGGCTGTGGAAAATTCAAAGAGGACATGCCCGTGACAAGCAGGTCATGGGCTTTTATATGGGCAGCTTAATTTAATATGGCATGGGATGAGGCGTGGGTTGCGGCGCATCCAGAGAGGAAAAGTCAGAGAACACAGTCGTGACATGTATGTCACGGGCATGTACTTTGGCGGTAATATTGGAATCAGCAGCTGACATATCTATGTGGAAAGATTGGAAATGACCTTTATGTTGAAACGCCCTGGGTGACAGGCGTGACTTAGGGCGTGACTTAATTCACCTTGATGGATGGTAAAATCGGCTAGATGAGTCCTCGATCGGCTAGACGGAGAGTTACATGGGCGTGACTAGCTACACGCCCTTGGTCACGGGCGTGACCTGGGGCGTGACTTGATTATTTTTCCAGCCTTAGCTCAAATTGCGCGGTAGCAGCTCTAGACCTGATTTAAAAAGACACGCCCTTTATCACGGGCGTGACCAAGGGCGTGTACTGTTATTTTTGAGCAAAACTTCAGAAAATCTACAAAACAGAAATACAACTCTCATTTGAACAGAAATAATAAATGAAATGATTTTTTAAACAAAATAAATTTAATATTTACATATTTAAATAAAAATTAACCTAAATACTATAATAAAAATATGCACAAATCCTACTCATAAAGAATACCCTATGACCTCGCGAGATGAGCTCGCAAAATAAGAGAAAGTACCTTATGACCTCGTGAGATGAGCTCGCCGGATAAGAGAGAATACCCTATGACCTTGCAAGAGGAGATCGCAAAATAAGAGAGCTTACTCTATGACCTCGCGAGATGAGCTCGCGGAATAAGAGAGAATACCGTATGACCTCGCGAGCTGAGCTCATCGAATAAGAGAGAATACCCTATGACCTTGCGAGATGAGCTCGCAGAATAAGAGAGCTTACCCAATGACCTCGCGAGATGAGCTCGCAGAATAAGAGAGAATACCTTATAACCTCGCCAGATGAGCTCACCGAATAAGAGAGAATACCCTATGACCTTGCGAGATGAGCTCACAGAATATGAGAGCTTACCATATGACCTCGCGAGATGAGCCCCCAGAATAAGAGAGAATATCCTATGACCTCGCGAGATGAGCTCGCGGAATAAAAGGGAATACCCTTTAACCCCATGAGATGAGCTCGCAGAATTAGAGAGAATACCCTATAACCTCGTGAGATGAGCTCACGGAATAAGAGAGAATACCCTATGACCTCGCGAGATGAGCTCACAAAATAAGAGAGAATACCCTATGAACTCACGAGATGAGCTCGTGGAATAAGAGAGGGGGTTGAACACCCTATGTACATGAAGCCTTAGAATAAATAAAGTTCTTGATCTTTAGCTTCCCAAGATATGGTCGTCTACACAGGTTCACCTCGCATCTTGCGAGTAGAATATATACGAGTGGAACATAAGCGAGTGGGTACCTGCAAGTTGATTGAGCTCGCCACCTGAGGTCTCCATAATGAACTCGCCTACTAACCTCTCATCTTCCCTGAACTGGGACTCGCCTCAACTAGTACTCTCCCAGTTGGGTCTCTCCTAGCTGGAGCCTTCCTGAACTAGAACTCCCCTTAGTTATGGCTCGCCCAGCTGGTTCTCGCCCAGCTAGTTCTTGCCAAGCTGGTACTCGCCTACCTGGAACCTGCATGAACTAAAACTCCCCTCAGCTGGAGCTCGCCCAACTGGTTCTCGCCTAGATGGTACTCGCTTAGCTAGAGCTTGCCTGAACTAGAAATCCCCTCAACTGGATCTCGCTCAGCTGGTTCTCGCCTATCAGCCTTCTCATCATGGCTCGACCTGAGGTCTTGCACTAAAGTTTCTTCCTCTGATCACGGTCCATACTCACCACACCATAATAATAGAACAAAGATTTTTGGTCACTACTGTTCAGACCTGGGTGTGACAATAGGTTACTGGTATACCCGTTTGAGATATGATGAGGAGAGGTTGGCAAGCACAAGAAATTCCCATGAAGGGTCGAAAACTAAGATCAGACCCACGAGATGCAGTGAGGAGGTCCCACCACTAACCTGGAAGATCAAAAAGAGCTTCCCCTCTCAAGCCAATACTGAGCCCGGGCACTCTGGATGGCACTGGAGAGCACCAGACTGTCATCCTGAAAACCATGGCAACAGAGGGTTGGAGCTCTCGCCAACCAGAAATAGCCAAAGGAGAGAGGAACTCAAAAAGCCCCTCCTTATGTGCCCTTGGGGGTCTATTTATAGTTTTCTAAAAGTGGTCTACGGAGAGCTAAATCCCGCACTTTGGTATTATTATCCGCAGCCCAAACTGGTATGCCAACAGCGGAATCCCCCGTATTTGGAATGGATAAATGCGGGCTGATACATTGGCGACCTGGCGACCCTGCGATCCTGACGACCTTGGCGACGTGCAAACCCTGCGACCCTGGAGACCTGGTGACCCTGCGACCCCAATGACCATGCGACTGGCGATCTGGCGAGCTGGTCTCATCAGATGTCTTCCTTAGACAATTCTGATTTCTACAAATATGGGGTTGAATAGGCGAGATCTTCTCCACTCGCCCCGGGTGGGCGAGATCTTCTAAGCCGTCCTCAGTCATCTATGTACATTTCTCATATAATAATTTCTTCTTATTAATTTGCTGATATAGAGGATTGGTGAGATAAATAAACACAATAGAAGCCAATAAAAATGAAGTCTCATGTTGGAACAAAGTCTATTGCAAGAACAATATACAAAATGGCAAGTACTTTTCTTAACAATTGTAGTATTAACTAAACTTAATAATCATACGTGTACTTATAATTAATGTTTTATTATTTTTATATGTAGAGAGAAGCCCCACAATAACAAGTTGAGTTACACATATACGTAAGGTTGTTGTATGAAACTCGCAAGGGAAAAGATAATGAGTAGTAAGATGAAACAACAGAGGAAATGTATAAAAAAAACTATTGGAACTTCATGACACTCAAATAAGAGAGAAGAATGAAGATATGTTGACCCCAGAAGAAGACTACACCACAGTATTTCGACATCGTTCTGGTTATATTCTTGGAATGGGGCTGGGACCAAGACCTTCAGAGAGTGTGTGTACTAATGTGATACAATTACGAGCAGAAATTTGAGTTGAGTTTGAAGTGGAGATGACCAGTGATGAGTCCCATATATATATATATTTTTGGACTCATTTGGGCTGATATTCTCGTGTTTTCACCACATTTTAGTCACGTTTTCATTTACATATACTATTCTATGCTAGGTGCACCATTAAGCCCATTTCGGTGTGCAATTGCATTCCTCGTTGTTGGGGGTAAGCACATTGTGCTCCCCTTCCCTTCTTTTATGTATCCCTGTGCTGGACGTGTATTCCCAGCTAGTATATCTTGTTTGCAGGTGACCTGATCGTCCTGTTTTCCCCCAAATGTAATTTCTGTGCATATCGCACGGTCGTGCGTTTCCTTGATGCACGGTCTGCGCGGTCGTGTGTTTGTGTCTGGGAAGAAAATGGAGCATCGGGGTTTACTCATGCGTTTTAACGCACGGGCGAATTCGCCCGTGCGTGAGTAAAATGCACGGTCGACCTGTATCTTTATGATCTCAGAGCGTCGGATTTTACCCGTGCGTTTGAACGCACGGGCGGCGTTGGTCGTGCGTGAAAAAATTGCATGGGCGGCGCATCGTCTTCTCCAAGCCTTATTTCTTCCGTTAATATCGCACGGTCTGCGCACGATCGTGCGTTCGACCGTGCGTGACCAATTTTCAGCCTGTTTCCTATAAAGCTGCAGGAATCGAGGACGACGGGGGCACGAGCGGGAGTGATTCTGAGGGCGGGAAAACTCTTCCTTCCCGCTGCTCTTGAGGGGTGAAGGCTTCTCCTTCATTTCCTCCACCATCAAGGCCATTTCCGGTGACTTTCCACCTCCATCCTTCCATCGAGGAGCACTAGGAAGCTTCATCCACTATTAGGTCAAGCATTCCTCGCCAAGGAGACCAAGGAAACACTGAAGATCGTAGGAGCGGTGACAGCCTCCTTCGAGCCAAGCTCACCATCTGAGGGCCGAGTCCGGAGAGAGCCCGCAACCTCTCATTCCGGCCGTGAACCCAAGACGTGATTTCTTCGTTGTGGTCCTCTCTAACATTTGTTGCTTGAACTCGTTTGCAGTTGCTTTATGAATGCGTGTTAAGTAGATCTTATGGATTACTGCTTGTTTTCATATGCAAAGTTATTGTGGTGGCATGAATAGCCCCTTTGTTTCTTGCTATTTTCTGTGTTACGTTGTGGTTGAAGCCGCTAGCAAAAGCTAGCTGTGATGTTTTGAGAAGAGGTGTGTGCATCGCGGCCATTGCACCCATCTCGCCGTGTAAAGCGGAGTTTAGACCCGCATCTTTCTTAATTCTGCAATAGCATAGGAAACCAAATCAAAACCCCCGTCGTTACTATTTTATCCTTTGAACTGATTTCCTACAAGAGCAAATCGTACTACCCAACTTACGGTCCTTGAGAGATCGATATTCGGGGAGTTCCTCCCTATTTAATTACTTGACAACGACCGGTGCACTGCCGTCGTATCGCATTCCGTGCCTGCTAATTAGCAGTGCCGAAATAGCGCATCAAGTTTTTGGCGCCGTTGCTGGGGACTGCAAGCGTGTACGATTTGTTTTTTCTTTGGAAATCTGCTTTAAGGGCCTTTTGTTTTTTTTTTCTTTTTGATTGTGCGCAAATGCATTGTCTTGCAATCAAGTCTACTATGACTTCTGTCCAGCAACGTATGTATCAAGGAAGTTTGGACGATCTTAGGAATCAAGCACAATTAAATAATCTGGCATCCGAGATCTCCAATGATGTTATTGAGTTTATTTCTGATAATTGCAAATTCAGCGGGGATACACATGAGGATGCAGTACGTCATGTGCAGGAATTTCTAGAAGTCTATTATACATGTATTTTCAATGGAGTTGAAAATGACCAACTGAAGATCCTAGCATTCTCATTCTCTCTGCATGATAGAGCTAAAGGATGGTACCGGGATACCCGAAAAATTGAGATAACTTCTTGGAAGCAATTCGAAAAGAAGTTCCTGTTTGATTTTCAACACCGCATGCATGGTATGAACAGGCATAAGGAACTTATTGCCTTCAGACAGAGAAAAGACGAGACATTAGTGGACGCATGGGGGAGTTTTCAATCCTTGCATAGGGATTGTTACCGTGAGGATTTGTCAGAAGATTTGTTAATTCAGATTTTTTATTTCGGCGTTACGGACAAGTTCCATGTGCTTTTCGATGATGCAGCTGGAGGCGCTCTGTTTAACAAGTCGGGCAAAGAAGCCTGGGAGATAGTGGCGAATATAGTGCAGACTAGCCAATATTGGAGCCACTCTGCTCACACTCCACGCACTAGTGAAGTTAATGCAATAACACTTAATGGAGCAGAAGAATGTTTTCCTGCAGACCAAGCAGAGCGGTTAGTTACTTTCGTGGTCAATTTGCTGCTCAAAATGAATGAACAGTCCGCAGCAATCCAGCTGCTCGATTCTGCTATTAGTACTCTCATAGATGTTTTCTCTGGAATTGTGGACCAGCCGCCCAAGTATGTAAACGCCATGAAGTTAAGAAGTGGCAGGAGTGTAAAAAACCTCCCACATCAGAAAACACCTCCAGCACCTGCACTACAGAAACCGCTTACGAATCCCACGGACAGGCCTGCTGCTGGTGTGATAATGGAGTTAATACTGTACCGGATTCTGCGAGTGCGGCACAGCCCTCAAAAAATATTGTTAGCCCTCCTTTTCCTCACAGGTTACGGAACGAGAAATCAGAACAGCAATTTCGCAGATTCCTGGAAATGATGAAGGGAGTGCAAGTTAGCATCCCGCTGATTGAGGCCATCTCCCAGATTCTGGGTTACTCAAAATTCCTAAAGAAGCTGATTTCAAAGCGAAAGGAACTGGAGGATCTCAAAATCATTGATCTCACCGAGGAGTGCTCCGCCATCATTGCCGACATTCCTACAAAGTGTAAGAATCCGGGCAGCTTTACTATCCCCTGCAAAATCGGTCACCACCGATTCGGTCAGGCACTGTGTGATCTAGGAGCCTCCATCAATCTAATGCCTCTCTCCATCTTTCAAGAGTTGGGTGCGGGAATTTTGAAGCCGACGAAAGTAATTCTGCAGCTGGCCGACAGAACGATCAAGAAACTGGTCGGGATTGTGGAAGACCTTACTATTGTGGTGAATGATCTCGCCTTTCCAGCTGATTTCGTCATCCTTGATATGAAAGCCGATGCTAAAGTTCCTATTATTTTGGGATGCCCCTTTCTCGCAATGGCACGTGCCATCATTAATGTGGAGCAGGGAGAGCTCACACTCAGATTGGGGCAGGACGCCATATCTTTTAATGTTCACAACCCGACGCAACTATTTGTGATCACAGACTGCAAGCTGGCGGAGCCAACCGAGGAACCGGTTTGATATAAGTCCGGGGGAGTGTGAGACTTTTTGGCAGCAAGAAAGCCTTGTGGGCAATGGGGGTTCATTTTCGGACAAGTCTGAGGATTCACTTCCGATCAGAGAATCATTTATTATGCCATCGGATTCTGAAACCTCCCCAGCTCTCAAACAATTACCGAAATCTCTGAAATATATCTTCCTGGGAGAGAATGCCACACATCCAATGATTATTTCTGCAACTCTGTCTGAGGCCGACGAAGCTGCGTTAGTAAGGCTGCTAAGAAGATATCAAAAAGTCTTCGGGCGATCCCTCGCCGACATTAAAGGAATTAGCCCCACCATCTGCATGCATAAGATCCTTCTCGAAGATCAGTACAAGCCATCAGTCCAGCCCCAAAGGCGACTGAACCCGAAGATACAAGAGGTGGTGAAGGCCGAAGTGATAAAGCTTTTGGACGCTGGCATTATTTATCCAATCAGTGACAGCAAGTGGGTCAGCCCAGTTCAGGTTGTGCCAAAGAAGGGAGGGATCACCGTTGTTCCTAACGAGAAAAATGAGTTATTACCTACCCGTGTGATCACCAGATGGAGGGTCTGCATTGATTACCGCAAGCTAAATGATGCTACGCGCAAGGACCACTTTCCACTCCCGTTTATTGATCAGATGTTAGAAAAGTTGGCTGGGCAAGACTATTACTGTTTTTTGGATGGATACTCTGGGTACAACCAAATCTTAATCGACCCTGCTGATCAGGACAAGACGACATTCACTTGCCCGTCCGGTACCTTCGCGTTCAAGCGAATGCCATTTGGACTTTGCAATGCTCCCGCAACTTTTCAGCGATGCATGCATGCAATCTTCGCTGACATGGTGGGAGATTTTCTCGAAGTCTTCATGGATGATTTCACGTTATTCGGCAGCAATTTCGATTCGTGCCTTGCCAATCTTGAGAAGCCCTTGAAGCGGTGTGAGGACACCAACCTCATCTTAAATTGGGAAAAATGCCACTTTATGGTGCGCGAGGGAATCGTGCTGGGGCATAAGGTCTTCTGCCAAGGGCTTGAGGTAGATCAGGCAAAGGTTAGCGTCATCAAGAACCTTCCTCCGCCGTCTTCTGTGAAGGGTATCCGAAGCTTTCTCGGACACGTGGGATTCTATCGGAGATTTATCAAGGATTTCTCATCCATTTCAAAACCTCTTTCTCACTTACTTGGCAAAGATGTCCCATTCCATTTCGATAAAGCTTGTACGCAAGCATTTGAAACCCTACGGGGGAAACTGATCTCTGCTCCGATCTTGGTGGCACCTGACTGGAGTTTACCCTTTGTGATCATGTGTGATGCTAGTGACGTAGTCGTGGGTGCTGTGCTTGGTCAAAAGAAAGAAAAAATCTTTCACACCATCGCATATGCCAGTCGAACTCTAAATAATGCTCAAGCAAACAACACTACCACGGAGAAGGAAATGTTAGCCGTGATCTTTGCCTTCGAGAAATTTCACTCCTACTTGGTGCTCTCTGAAGTAATAGTGTACACAGACCATGCCGCACTGAGGTATCTTTTCAACAGGAAGGAGGCCAAGCCGCATCTGATCCGCTGGATTCTGCTGTTGCAAGAATACGATTTAGAGATTAAAGATAAGAAGGGGGTAGAGAATGTTATCGCAGACCACTTATCGCGGCTGGAGAGCGACATGGAGGCTAATTCTCCTAACAACAAAGAAGAGGAAACGACTGATAACTTTCCGGACGAAAAGCTATTCGCCATCACCACGCATCCGTCAGCAACACCATGGTATGCTGACATAGCGAACTATCTCGCATGTAAAACTTTCTCCCCCAATCTTACGCCTCAGTAGAGGAATAAGCTGTTTTCGGACTTAAAGTATTATTTTTGGGAAGATCCATTGTTATTTCGCACTTGTAGTGATGGTGTAATCAGATGTTGCATCCCAGAATCTGAGTTTAGATCCATTCTCGAACATTGCCACGATAGGGAGGCTGGAGGACATATGGGCGCTGCGAGGACAGCACGCAAGGCGCTTCAATGTGGACTATTTTGGCCCACGCTGCACAAGGATGCGCATGCATACGTCTTAAAATGCAATGAATGCCAGAGAAGTGGTAATATTTCAAGGAAAGACGAAATGCCACTCGACAATATGTTAGTTTGTGAACCTTTTGACGTTTGGGGAATCGACTTCATGGGTCCATTCCCAATGTCTCACGGAAAACATTATATAATAGTGGCGGTGGATTACGTCTCTAAGTGGGTGGAGGCGGAGGCTGTTGCTGCTAATGATGCCCGTACAGTTTTAAAATTTATTCATACAAATATCTTCTCTAGATTCAGAGCTCCGCGGACAATCATTAGTGATGGTGGTAGCCATTTTTGCAACCGACAATTTTTACAATTACTAAAAAAATTTGGTGTGCATCATAAAGTCTCGTTAGCTTACCACCCGGAAACGTGTGGACAAGTGGAAGTTTCGAATAGAGAACTTAAAAGAATAATAGAAAAATCAATCCACTCGAACAGAAAGGATTGGGCAATGAAAGTAGATGATGCCTTGTGGGCCTACCGTACAGCCTTCAAAACTCCTTTGGGAATGTCACCCTTTCATATGGTTTTTGGAAAGGCATGTCACCTACCAGTGGAATTAGAACACAAGGCTTTGTGGGCAACTAAGTTCCTAAACATGGACATCGCGGCCACAGCGGAACGGCGTCTCACTCAGTTAAATGAACTTGAAGAATTGCGTCATTCTGCCTACGAGAACTCCCGCATATATAAAGAAAAGACAAAGCAGTGGCATGATAGGCATATTAAACCAAAAGAATTCAAAGCAGGAGATAGTGTTCTCCTCTACAACTCTCGTTTACGCCTATTCCCCGGAAAGCTGAAGTCACGATGGAGTGGACCGTTCACTGTGACTGGTGTCTCTCCGTTTGGCGCTATTGAAATTTCTGGTGAAAAAGAAGGAAGTTCAAGGTGAATGGGCATCGCTTACAAATTTATGAGGGCGGCGCAGTTTTGAAGGACAGTGAAAAAGTGTATTTAGCGGAGTCAATTGTGTTTGAGTGATTTTCTCTTGTATCACTTTGTTGTATTCGATCGCGTAATTTGTATAATCTTGATGAACCTTTATCTCTTTTCTGCTGGTTATATGTATCTCTGGGATAATTCTGAGAAATTTTTGTTTTACTGTTGCCACATAAACAATGATTAATACAGGTATTTGGTCCACCTCAAAGGACGTTAAACAAAAGGGCTTCTTGGGAGACAACCCATGGGGAACCACCCGGTTCCGTCTATCTTTTTAATCCTTTTTGCGTATTGTTATTTCAGTTTTGCTAACATTGTAGGTGAAGCTTTGCTCTCGCGTGGAAGGAGGTTTATTTTTAGAGAAATTGGGATTACCGCACTTCTGGCATGCTCCTTTGTGAGCATAGGTCAACTCTACCCCTCTCCTATTTTTGTTTGAATCGTTTATTCTGGGGAAGAGAGCGAGCTGTGCAAGTGCACACACGTTGCATGACATGCTAGAATGTGCTGAGTTAGGATTTTTATTTTGTTGCATACATGTGCACCTAGTTCACGCGCACTTGATCACGCGTGCTTATTGGGTATAGCTGCGAGGTTTTCCCGCTCATAAGAATTGAATTGTTAGTATTTGAGTGAGGAGTAGAGAAAAATGTTGACTCGAGTAGTGCTCTAGTCATGTGCTCCCATCACACCTAGAAATTCAATTAGGGTATAATAAAATTCAGAGTTGTAATGTAATTATTTCTGTTATATTCGATGAAATTTATTTTACTTTAGTGGTGAATTCGGTGAATCCAATGGTAGCAATAGGTCGAGTGTAGCAGGCTAGTAGTAGCTTATTACTAGGGTCGAAAGGAAGGACAACCTTTCTCGGTGGCTAGAACTTGCACTAGGCGACTCTCGACACGATTGTGTTGATGTACTCGTCATGAAATGTGATATAGGCCACCTCTTATCCGTTTGTGCTTTTGAAATCCTTACCTATGTAATCACCATTGCAAGCCCGTTTGAGCCTACTCTTCCTCCTTGTTTAGCTCCACTAATAATGTAACCAAAGCCATACAGCCGAACCAATGTTCGCACCAACCGTTGAGCTGAAAGAAATTTCTTTCTCGATCGTATTTGGTGTCATCTATGTATGTATGGCTGCTTTAATGTAGCTAAACGAGCTGTTTTATTGTGTGTAAAAATGTACTTTTGTCGAAAAGAGAAAAGAAAAGAAAAGAAAGAAAAGAAAAGAAAAATAAAAGAGTTGTGCAATAATTCTCTCTCGGCAAAATTTTCGTATATCTGGCTCAACACGCACCTATTGTTCAGTTGAAGTCCGGGGGTGTCGTGTAATTACTGAAAATGTTGTATGGGTGATTGTCATTCTCTTGAGTGTGACAGTTGTGTTGAGTGCGATTCTCATCGTCCTTCTACTTACCTAGCCTATACTCAACCTAAGCCCAATAATTGCCTATAAGTCCTATTGATTTTAATTATGAGTCGTCTCACGCAGTAGAGAGGGTGTGAACGTGCAAGCCTATGGACATCGACTTTGATGGATTTCTTAGTAGATTGTCCCTAGCTTCGATTTTAGTAATACTTTACTCATTAGTCACACCATTTTCCCTTTTTGCGCGACCGAAAGACTCACCAGGATTCACCATCCAAGTAATATAAATTCCAAACTACTGTTTTAGAAATAATTAGATATAACCTTGAGTTTAATTCTGTTCTAATATATTTCTACGTACGAGAGCATGCGACTTCGCATAATTCTCTACCGCTCAAACTTATGCTAACATTCAATTGTTCCGACAGGAAAGCTAAGTAGTTTGCCCGAGACGTGCAAATGGTTAAGTCTGGGGGTGTGATGAGTCTCATATATATATATTTTTGGACTCATTTGGGCTGATATTCTCGTGTTTGCACCACATTTTAGTCACGTTTTCATTTACATATACTATTCTATGCTAGGTGCACCATTAAGCCCATTTCGGTGTGCAATTGCATTCCTCGTTGTTGGCGGTAAGCACATTGTGCTCCCCTTCCCTTCTTTTATGTATCCCTGTGCTGGACGTGTATTCCCAGCTAGTATATCTTGTTTGCAGGTGACCTGATCGTCCCGTTTTCCCCCAAATGTAATTTCTGTGCATATCGCACGGTCGTGCGTTTCCTTGACGCACGGTCTGCGCGGTCGTGTGTTTGTGTCTGGGAAGAAAATGGAGCGTCGGGGTTTACTCGTGCGTTTTAGCGCACGGGCGAATTCGCCCGTGCGTGAGTAAAACGCACGGTCGACCTGTATCTTTATGATCTCAGAGCGTCGGATTTTACCCGTGCGTTTGAACGCACGGGCGGCGTTGGTCGTGCGTGAACAAATCGCACGGGTGGCGCAGCGTCTTCTCCAAGCCTTATTTCTTCCGTTAATATCGCACGGTCTGCGCACGATCGTGCGTTCGACCGTGCGTGACCAATTTTCATCCTGTTTCCTATAAAAGCTGCAGGAATCGAGGACGATGGGGGCACGAGCAGGAGCGATTCTGAGGGCGGGAAAACTCTTCCTTCCCGCTGCTCTTGAGGGGTGAAGGCTTCTCCTTCATTTCCTCCACCATCAAGGCCATTTCCGGTGACTTTCCACCTCCATCCTTCCATCGAGGAGCACTAGGAAGCTTAATCCACTATTAGGTCAAGCATTCCTCGCCAAGGAGACCAAGGAAGCGCTGAAGATCATAGGAGCGGTGACAACCTCCTTCGAGCCAAGCTCACCATCTGAGGGCCGAGTCCGGAGAGAGCCCGACAACCTCTCATTCCGGCCGTGAACCCAAGACGTGATTTCTTTGTTGTGGTCCTCTCTAACCTTTGTTGCTTGAACTCGTTTGCAGTTGCTTTATGAATGCGTGTTAAGTAGATCTTATGGATTACTCCTTGTTTTCATATGCAATGTTATTGTGGTGGCATGAATAGCCCTTTTGTTTCTTGCTATTTTCTGTGTTACGTTGTGGTTGAAGCCGCTAGCAAAAGCTAGCGGTGATGTTTTGAGAAGAGGTGTGTGCAACCCTCAACCGTCATAGTGATATTCCGCCCACGCGCCTTCCGAAGCACGGCATCGCGGCCGTTGCACCCATCTCGCCGTGCGAAGTGGAGTTTAGACCTGCATCTTTCTTCATTCTGCAATAGCATAGGAAACCAAATCAAAACCCTGTCGTTACTATTTTATCCTTTGAACTGATTTCCTGCAAGAGCAAATCGTACTACCCAACTTGCGGTCCTTGAGAGATCGATATTCGGTGAGTTCCTCCCTATTTTATTACTTGACAACGACCGATGCACTGCCGTCGTATCGCATTCCGTGCCTGCTAATTAGCAGTGCCGAAATAGCGCACGTCGTTACTATTTTATCCTTTGAACTGATTTCCTGCAAGAGCAAATCGTACTACCCAACTTGCGGTCTTTGAGAGATCGATATTCGGGGAGTTCCTCCCTATTTTATTACTTGACAACGACCGGTGCACTGCCGTCGTATCGCATTCCGTGCCTGCTAATTAGCAGTGCCGAAATAGCGCATCAACCAGTCGTATTCAAGATATGGAGGATCAGATGACAAAAAGAATGGAACGTATCCAAGAGATGGAAAATCAGATGACACAAATAATGGAATCTAAGATATTTGCTCTTCTGAAACAAAGAGAACCTGAGGATCAAGCTAGTAGACATCACTAATTGATGTTTAAACCATATAAGTTGGGGCTGAAACCTGGAAATTTAATTTAGCATTTGACATTGACTCCTAAGAAGGGTCTTCTTGATTTACTTTTTATCTTTTCAGCTAATTTTATCTTTCTAAAAAATGACAGTCTTTTTCAAGTTTTTCTTTCACTTTTATATTATTTGACTCTTTATAAGGATCTTCTTGTTATGGTGTTGAAATGGGGAAGCCGACATGAACTCTTATCTTTTTTATTTTATGATGTTTAGCTAACTGGGTTTTCAATGTAATGTGTCTATTGTGGAAATGTTCTAACTAGAGAATCGGTTCTTACTACTATTTAAAGTACAAAGTTTCACCAATAAATGATTTTAGGCCAGATGGTTGTGCTGATACACTAGTCAGAGATGAGATGATCAAAGGGATCTCTGGTGGTCAAAAGAAGCGCCTTACCATATGTTTAACTATCTTATGATTCTCTATTTAGTTGATTTATTCAACTTATATTTTCCTTCCTTCTTCTCAGTACTTTATTTAACTTTCACTTTAGGCACAATCTTAAGGTATAATCATTGGGAGATGGAGGTAGATTAGGTTTGTGGTGAAATCAACAGACCTTATTTATATCCACCAGACAAACAACACATGTTTTTTTCTTGAACAACCAGTGCTCCTGTGTAACTTTTGATGAACTGACACTTAAGTAGTTTTTTCTTTGTTACCCATACTGGTTTTAATTTTAATGTAAAGGCTTTCTTAGTGATGCGCGTTCGGCAAGTGCACCAGTCGCTGTCAAGTAATAAATTTGGGAATAGCTTCCCCGAATGTCGATCTCTTGAGGAATGCAGGTTCTGGTGAACGAAACGTGTGGTGAGTCGATTGTTACACGATCGAATAAAATAAAACAGGGGCGTTTTGATTGGTGTCCTAAGCTATTGTGGAAATGAGAGAAATGCGGGTCGAAAAGCACCGCTTCGCAAGGTGTGGGTGAGTGCAGCGGCCGCGATGCCGCGCTTCGGTAAGCGGGTGGAGTGGCCACAGAGCGGGATTTTGTGAGGGTCGTATTCACCTCTTCGCCAACAACTTAGACTATCACAACAACAAGGAAAGCTATACTCACCACCACAGCATCATTGCACATGAACAACAAGCAAGGATCTATAACATTAGTCTAACGAGCGTTCATTACAACAACACAAAGAGAAAGCACAAGCATCAAAGTTTAGAAAGGACCAAAAAGAGGATGTCACCGCGTCTTGGGTTCTCGGCCGGAATGAGAGGTTGTTGGGCTCTATCTGGGCTCGACCCTCAGATGGTGTGCAGACTCGAAGGAGGCTTTCACCGCTCCAATGATCTACAACATTTCAATGGCATCCACGACAAATAATGCTTGAACTAGTGGTGGAGAATACTTGCAAATGCTCCCGGATGGATGAATGGTGAAGGAGATCGCCAGAAACGGTCTCCTCTCGTCTCCTCCGGTGGAAGGGACGAAAATAGCGGGATTCCTCGCTTTTCCCACGAGGGGGATCGGGGATCTTCATTGACTGTAGCTTTTCCTGCTTTAAATACAAAACAGGCAGAGTTTTGGTCACGCACGGGCGAATGCACGATCGTGCGCTGCCCGTGCATTATTTAATGATAAAAACAGGCTTGAAGACGAAGCTGATCCGCCCGTGCGATTTACTCACGCACGGGTAAACCCGCACGTGCATAAAATGCACGGGTAAATTCAGAAACGCTAAAACAACAAGAAGAAACAGGCAACCGTGCGTTTTACTCACGCACGAGTAAATCCTCCCGTGCGTAAAAATGCACGACTAAACTCAGATCGCCTGTTTTCTGCCTAGATGAGAAAGCACGACCACAACCGTCTGTGCGTCAAGGAAACGTATGACCGTGCGTTGTACACAATCATGAATTCTGGGGGAAAACTGGATGATCCGACCTCCTGCACACAAGACAGAACAGCTGGGAAAACACCTCCAGCACCAAATAAACACAGGAAAAGGATTGGGGAGCACCATGTGCTTACCCCCAATAATAAGGAGCGCAAATGCACACCGAAACAGGCCTAAGAGTGCACCTAGAAAGGAATAACAAATATGATTGATAACATGCCTAAAGTGTAGTACATCGACTAGAAATACGGACCAGATGAGTCCATAAATGTGTATATAAATGGGACTCATCACACCCCCAGACTTAACCATTTGCACGTCCCGGGCAAACTACTCAGCTCTCCTGTCGGATCAATTGGATGTTAGAGTGTGATTGAGCGGTGGAGACTAATGCGAAGTCGCATGCTCACGTGCGTAGAAATACATTAGAATAGAATTAAACTCAAGATTATATCTAACTATTTCTAGAACAGTAATTTGAAATCTACTTTATTTGGATGGTGAATCCCGGTGAATCTTTCGGTCGCGCACAAGGGAAAATAGCGTGGCTAATGAGTAGAGTATTACTCGAATCAAAGCTCGGGACAATCTCCTAAGAAATCCATTAAAGTCGGTGTCCATAGGCTTGCACGTTCGCACTCTCTCTACTGCATGAGACGACTCGTATCTAAAATCAATAGGACTTATAGGTTAAGATTTAGATTAGGTTGAGTTTAGGCTAGATAAGTAGAAGGACGATGGGAATCGCACTCAACATAACCTGAGCACTCAAGAGAATAAAAATCACCACTACAACATTATCAAGAACTACACAACACCCCAGACTTCAACTGAACACTAGGTGTGTGCTAAGCCAATCATACTTTGTTTTTGTCGAGAGAAAGTAATTGAAAGTTCTTTTTGAACAATATTTTTTTCTTTCCTTTTCTCTACTCGACAGAATATCTTTTGTAGGCTCAATAAAAACTTCTCCTTCAGCTTTTTCAAGGCTACCATACACCACAGAGATTACACCAAAGGTGATAGTTAACTAAATTTCTTTCAGCTCATTTGTTGGTGCGAAAATAGGTTTGGTCGTATGGCTTTGGTGAGATTTTAGTGGAGCTAAACAAGGAGGACAGGTAGGCTCAAGTGGGCTTGCAACGGTGATTACATTGGTTAGGATTTCAAAAGCACAGACGGATCAAGAAATGGCCTAAATCACACTTTATAATGAGCTATTCAACGCAATCATTTCAAGAGTCGCCTAGTGCAAGTTCTAGCCACCGAGAAAGCTTGTCCTTCCTTCCGACCCTAGTAATAAGCTACTACTAATCCAGCTACACTCGACCCTATGCTACCGTTGGATTCACCACTAAAGTAAAATAAATTGCAGCTACTATAATAGAAATAATTAAATTACAACATTGAATTTTATTCTACTCTAATTGAATTTCTAGGCGTGACGGGAGCACTCGACTAGAGCACTACTCGAGTCGACATTTTTCTCTACTCCTCACTCCTACACTAACAATCCAATTCTTACGAGCGGGAGACCTCGCGGCAATACCCAATAAGCGCGCGTGATCAAGTGCGTGTGAACTAGGTGCAAGTGTATGCAATCTGCACAATAAAATTGAAAATTCCTAACTCAGCACATTCTAACATGCCATGCAAGTGTGTGCACGTGCACAGCTCGCTCTCTCCCCCATACTTGATCGAAACCAAATAAAATAAAAATTCAAACATAAGGAAAAGAGGGGTAGAGTGGACCTATGCTCACGATTGAGCATGCCAGAAGTGCTGTAATTCCATCTTTAATATTTCTCTTTCCTCATCCACCACGCGAGAGCTTCAGCCTACGATGTTAGCAAAAAGGAAATAACAGAACATAAAAAGAGATTAAAAGGCAAACGGAACCGGTTGGTTCCCATGGGTTGTCTCCCAAGAAGCCCTTTTGTTTAACGTCCTTAAAGGTGGACCAAATACCTATATTAAGCAGTTTATAAAGTCCAGGAATAAGCAAAAGTCAATAAATCCTAATTATTATTACAAGCTCAAAATAAATCAGCTATAAGCTGATTTGAAGCAGTAACAACTGATGAAAGAAAAAGGTCTGGGGACCTGGTAGTAGGGGCAGAAATTAAGTAGGATGCTCAGCCTCCAACCCCAAATCTCCTCCTTTTCGCTCTCTTCTTCTCCTCCAGTATTATGTCTTCAAAGAAGAACCGCTTGCCCCCTTGTAACCAATCCTCAAAGGGAAGCACCAACGATGATGAGGAAAGAATATGTTTCTTCATTGTACCTTCCTCATCCCGCCAGTCTTTCGGCTCTTCCATGCATAAGGTCTGATCAACCGGAGGAGGGGCATCTTGCATCCTTATACATAAAGAAAGGGGGGGGGGGGGGTCAGGATATAAATTAGAATAAAAACTAAAAGAAATCTCATCTGAGGAGATAATCCCGGCTTCATCCCCCATAGGGTGCGCCAAAGACAAACTGATGATATCATCGAAGATTTCACTAGTCTCAACAGCGCACGCAATGGCCTCCTCTATAACTTGGACTTCCTCGCACTGGACCGAAATGGTTGCTTCAGCACAATCGAGACTGTCCTCCTCCATGAGAGTGGGCACGACACTGCGTAGGTCTGCAACATCCTGCAAATTGACCTCAATGACAATATTACAAATAGATGTAGATTCATGTGTAGTGGGAGAAGATGTGCTTCTTAAGAGTTCGGGCTCACTCTCCACACAAGGGCACAAATCCATGCAAAGTGGCACATGAACCGAAGAGTAATGGGGGGTCGCATCAGAAACAGAGTCATGAGGGACACTGATGCAGGTGTCGATTCCAGAGACTTAAGAAGTGAAGGTGGAAGGGACACGTAACCAGAGGAAGGAGCTGTGTTCGCCGAATTCGAGGATGGGACGATCCGGATATCCGGCTCATCGTCATCCGCCAATTGGCGAAGATAATCCGCACAGTCCTTCAAGGCATGCTCTCTACTTTTGCAAAATAAACACTGCTTTACCGTCTTTGCCGCCACCCAAGGTACGGCAGCCGCGTAAAAGTGCGACAACAGAGGCGCAGTAGAGTTGCCAAAAGATTTATGGGATCTGTACGGTTTATGAACGACACCATACTCTTTGGGACACCTATCACTAGCGTGGGATGTGTCCCCACACCAACGACATCGGATATTCAAATGCGCCCACATGATACAGAAGAACAAAATAGCATAATAAAGAATAAATTGAAAAGAACAAAAGACTCAATCGAAAATAATCGATTCACAACCAAAGCCTCATCACGCCTGCATTCCCCGGCAACGACGCCAAAAACATGATGCGCGTTCGGCAAGTGCACCGGTCGCTGTCAAGTAATAAATTTGGGAATAGCTTCCCCGAATGTCGATCTCTTGAGGAATGCAGGTTCTGGTGAACGAAACATGTGGTGAGTCGATTGTTACACGAGCGAATAAAATAAAATAGGGGCGTTGTGATTGGTGTCCTAAGCTATTGCGGAAATGAGAGAAATGCGGGTCGAAAAGAACCGCTTCGCAAGGTGTGGGTGAGTACAGCGGCCGTGATGCCGCGCTTCGGTAAGCGGGTGGAGTGGCCACAGAGCGGGATTTTGTGATGGTCGTATTCACCTCTTCGCCAACATCACCACTAGCTATTGCTAGATGGCTTCACACACAAACAACTTAGACTATCACAACAACAAGGAAAGCTATTCTCACCACCACAGCATCATTGCACATGAACAACAAGCAAGGATCTATAACATTAGTCTAACAAGCGTTCATTACAACAACATAAAGAGAAAGCACAAGCATCAAAGTTTAGAAAGGACCAAAAAGAGGATGTCACCGCGTCTTGGGTTCTCGTCCGGAATGAGAGGTTGTCGGGCTCTCTCCCGGCTCGACCCTCAGATGGTGTGTGGACTAGAAGGAGACTGTCACCGCTCCAACGATCTACAACATTTCTATGGCCTCCATGACGAAGAATGCTTGAACTAGTGGCGGAGAATACTTGCAAATGCTCCCGGATGGAAGAATGGTGAAGGAGATCGCCGGAAATGGTCTCCTCTCATCTCCTCCGGTGGAAGGGACGAAAATGGCAAGATTCCTCGCTTTTCCCGTGAGGGGGATTGGGGCTCTTCGTTGACTGTAGCTTTTCCTGCTTTAAATACTAAACAGGCAGAGTTTTGGTCATGCACGGGCGAACGTACGATCGTGTGCTGCCCGTGCGTTATTTAATGATAAAAACAGGCTTGAAGACGAAGCTGCGCCGCCCGTGCGATTTACTCACGCATGGGTAAACCCGCCCGTGCG
Source organism: Dactylorhiza incarnata (assembly GCA_033032865.1). Lineage (NCBI taxonomy): Eukaryota > Viridiplantae > Streptophyta > Magnoliopsida > Asparagales > Orchidaceae > Dactylorhiza > Dactylorhiza incarnata. The sequence goes on along the minus strand of JAWHQI010000010.1, from coordinate 9,162,888 downwards.
TAAAACGCAAGGGTAAATTCAGAAACGCTAAAACAACAAGAAAAAACTGGCAACCATGCTTTTTACTCACGCACGAGTAAATCCGCCCGTGCGTAAAAACGCATGACTAAACTCAGATCGCCTGTTTTTGCCCAGATGAGAACGCACTACCGCAACCGTCTATGCGTCAAGGAAACGCACGACCGTGCATTGTACACAATCATGAATTCTAGGGAAAACTGGATGATCCGACCGCTTGCACACAAGACAGAACAACTGGGAAAATACCTCCAGCACCAAATAAATACAGGAAAAGGATTGGGGAGCACCAAGTGCTTACCCCCAATAACAAGGAGCGCAAATGCACACCGAAACGGGCCTAAGAGTGCACCTAGCAAGGAATAACAAATTTGATCGAAAACATGCCTAAAGTGTAGTGCATCGACTAGAAATACGGCCCAGATGAGTCCATAAATGTGTATATAAATGGGACTCATCACTTAGTTTCTTCTTTGAAAGTACATTTTCATCATTATATCATGGTTCTTTCCAAAGATATTTGAGTAAGTTTTCGCACGCCATATTTGCGCACCAGTTCTTCATCCCGCCAAAGTCTTGTATCCCCGATAAGTAGGAAGTTGGTCAATGTGACCATCTTATTTTCCTCAGCATTTGTTGTCGTCAAGGTCCGCTTGATTCTTAACAACCAATACTCAACTTATGTTGGAGATTCAGTCCCCCGAGAAAGATGAATGATTGAAGCTCAGAAATTATTTCATTTGTTGGCAACGTACTCGTGGTTCCGCTAATGTCTCAACTACAATAACCAGCATTGGGACCACAACAAGAGTTGGTGGTCGACAAGCCTCTCTGATTATGCATTAAGCATGGTAAACACCGCTTCTACGATCAGTCTAATCATTTCAGTAGGAGGGGTCACATGTGCATCAACAGATACACTGCTCTCGTTAATATAAAGGGGTTGAGAATGCCCCGCTCAACTCCTAGTCACATAAAATCATAAAACACACAATCTACTGACCAAAAACTAGCACTAAATCAAACATAGAATGCTCAAGTTTCGCAAATAAGCAAATTTTTTATTACTAAGTGAAGATTTATCTCAAAATCTAGTTGTTTAGGTTAACTCACTAAATATGCACTCCACCCCTTAGTAGGATTCGTCCATTAACCTAAATACTATGGATCGACACCCTAAAGTCTGATAACAAATTATAACATCATGTCTGTACAAGTAATACAACATGGGTCTCGACGTGGTCCCTTAACATACCATACACACAAGCTAGACATTATATAAGACACAAAAATGAAAATTAAACCAAGAGTAGTAAGCACTGGCAAAAGATTAACAACAACATAAGAATGTCCATATTTACTAAGAAATGTTTCAACAAGGTTTCGGCCTTATGGTCTTACATGACATATAGTATCAAATCAATAAACAAAAGCAATGATCAAAATATTGGCTCGCGAGCCTTCTAATGAAAAGCAGTAAAAAGAGCAGCTTTCTTTTGCATTTCAGCTTGGGGATTTATGTCTGTTATTTCCCGCTATGCTTTATGGAGCCTGCACCAAACACAAATAAGAGGTAATCGAGTGTTAGCTATGAGCTGACCACAAACCACGTAACGATCCCTCCCCCGGCTATCCTAGCGGACTTCTGGGCCGGACACACCGCTCACTTGCAAGTACACCACAATAAGCAATCTGTAGCAAAATAATTAAAGTGTGACTAAGCTACATATGGTGAAGTTTTAAGCACAATCAATCTTTTAGGTTGAGCATATAAAAATGGGGGACCTAGGTATTCAAGAGATGATGGTTGGGTTCACCCAAAGGTTTCCCTGTAATCGCCTAAGCAACATCGCATGAAGCTAACAAATCATCATCCATCAATAATGTATTATCGGGCACTCATGACCACATAAGTTCATGCACACATGACATATTCACAAAGTACTCGATAAGAAGGACAAGAACGAATCCAACATGATCATTTACACTAATCTAGGACCTAGAGTCCCAAGATACCATTTAAGCATTTATTGGTCCGGTCGTTCACACCTGATACAGCCTATACCATTATCCGTCAGCATTCATGAGGATCATACCTCATACTGAACTGCATGGTGCGGATTCAGTTTGGCTTATGCATGTTGCTCAAGTCATCATGAAGTCACCACGATGCCAGTGCAGCTTTACCTCAGCTCGCAAGCATTTAACATGTACCAACCATAATACACAAGCTATTATACTATTAATACGTACCTAATCCACACAAAAGGGCATGGGTTTCATATGAATGACAAACACTAACATACTACACACTTAATCCACATAAGAAGACATATTCTGTTGGGAAAAACTCATTTTGATTTAACTTAATAAATTATCTATATGTGATTTTACTCCCTAGGAGTATTACCCTCATTGTATAGAAAGGGTAAAATGGTCATTAGATGTCTTAGGATGTCACACTCATCTTAGAGTGTCAAGACCAGGTCAGGATAAGCATAGATTCAGTTAAGTTAAGACTTGTGTCGATTGAAAGTCGACGCAACTTCGACTTGATGTCGATGCAACTCTGACTAAAAGTCCAAGCAAACTAATCAGCCTGTCGAAAAATAAGTCAAGTCGACGCAATTTTGAAATGGACTCGACATAGTAGGAAGAGCTTGTCGAAGCCATCAGTGAAGTCGACGCAACTTCTATTTCCACTCGATGTAGAAGTTGATGTCCAAGTTCAAGCTTCCAGCTCGACGAACACGTCGAAAAGTGTTCGACGTAACGTTATGACTATTTTGGTTATATGTTAATGGGTTTTTACTATGTACCTTTAGGACACAGCACATAAATTTCTGCGTTTCGGATGTGCAAACATTGGGGTATTCAATTATGCTAGAACTTTTTACTCAGAATCACCAATTAAGCTGGCAATTCATCTAGCGAACAATTTGCCGCACCAAATATTCTCACGAACAATATATATCCAAGTTACGACAGAATGGACATTGCTATGGTAAAGCTACCTTTGTTCCACTTAAGCTGTTTATTATATTGCACGATAGGAGCAGTCAATACAGCTCATTAGGTAAAACCAAACCTATAGACCCTTAAATTTTGATATCGTTCGACACTTATAGTAATCTACAGTAGGTCCCGTTTTGAATCTCCATGACCCATTCATATTTTCGAGGACGAAAATCTTCTTTGTTTTATTGGTTTGTAACATCCCAACTCTAAAATAGGGTCTAGCCTATTCAGTTGAACCCTTGGAGGAGCATAGGCGGGGTCATACAGAACCAAGACCCGACCTTCACCACATAGTGGTTGTCATTTAGAGAAATAACTGTTTTAGGTAGCATCGTGCTTCGCCACAACGTCAAAGTTGTTTATTGAGCATACGTGCTCTGAATTGACTTCCGTCAGTTACGTTAGACTCGCATGGTCGATACGAGGTCAACGGAATTCATTTCGTTCCAATCCGAGGTCATTTGGTGAAGGTGACCGTTTTGAGTACCATAACGCATCACGACGACACAGTTTTAGAATATGAAGCATACGTGCTCCGAGTCGACTTCCATCAGTTGCGTTAGACTCGTATGGTCGATAGGAGTACAACGGAATTCGTTTCGTTCCAATCCGAGGTCATTTGGTGAAAGTGACCGTTTTGAGTACCATAATGCATCACGATGACGCAGTTTTAGAATATGGAGCATACGTGCTCCGAATCGACTTACGTCTGTTGTGTTAGACTCGTATAGGTGATACGAGTGCAACAGAACTCATTTCATTTCGATTCGAGGTTTTATGTAGAATATGACTATTTTGGGTATCGTGGCACGTCACGACGATGTAATTTTAGAATATGGAGCATACGTGCTCAGAATCTACCTCCGTCGGTTGTGTTAGACTCGTATGGTCGATATGAGCACAACTGAGCTCATTTCATGTCAATCCAAGGTTGTTTCGATAAAATGACTATTTTGAGTAATATCGAGCGTCACAACAACGCCATTTTCAAATGTTGGGCTAGCGTTCTCCGAACTGAATTATGTCAGTTGTGTTGGACTAGTATGGACAATATGAGTGCAATAGAATTCGTTTCGCTCAATTCCGACGTCGTTTGGTCAATTAAATAAAAATATTGCTCGTAAAATTATACGAATCCTCAAGATACGTAAACACTTAATTTTGACCCCGTCACATCCATGTTAACTCGACATCTGACGACTCGCACCCATATTTACCTTAGCATGTATTAAGGGGGGGGGACCCACTTAGGGTTGACTTTGGTCAACCCTATTCTAAAATGTGATTTTATAACTCTTAAACTCTCTCCACCCAATCTCTACTAACCCAAATCCTCCACATACCATTAACAGCTAGTAGATGAGATCAAGGCCAACCAAAACCCCCTACCTTATCTCTTCCACTCAAACCAAAAGGAGAAAATAAAAATCCAAGAGGTGAGCCCTCATTGGCCTACCCAAGCTAGCCTTATCCCTAGGCCTAACCCATGTGTACCCTCCTACCATTAGGAGGCTGCCAGCACCCACCTCAGCCCAACCATGGTTGGGTGAAACCAAACCCAAGAGAGAAGAGGAAGGAGAGGGAGGAGGGCTCATAGCCATTTCTATATAAGACCCCTACAACTATGTAGGAAGGGCACTACTCTCCCCAGCCACAATCGAACACAACCACCCCATTGCCGGAGCACCACCTCGCTGGGAAACCCAAACCCGAGCTCCACCACCCTCCACCACCTTCAATGGCAGAACTCGCCGGAAGCTCCCGGAGGACCCCAAACCAGGTGGGATCCTCTCCTCTCCTCTCTCACTAACCACTGGACGTCTTGCATGCGAGCTCCGGCGGCCGAAACGCCGCCGCCCCTTCTCCCCTCTCCTCCGTCCGAAAAAAGAAAGCAAGCAGCTCCGGCGGTGGCTGGCGGAGGCAGGCCACCGGACCACCGCTGGAGAGAGCGCCCGCCCCCTATGAGTCAGCCGGGGGCGGAGCCATGGCCAGCAGGCGGCCGGCCGATGGCGGGGGAGGCCCGTAAGGGGGCGGTCTGGTGCAGGCGGCGGAGGAAGATTTAACCAAATTTATAAAATTATAAAGTTTTTATAATTTTATAATCTAATTTGTTATGTGAATTTTCTGGGCCCTATATGGACCCCAAATGCAAAAACTTTGAACATCAAAGTTGCTCATCTTGGCAAGGGCTAGCTTCTGTAAATCTTTCAAAATTTTTAGAGGAGGCTAAGTATTTTTAGAAATTAAAATACTGTGATATTTTGGGTTTTTGAATTATCAGAGGGCCTTAATCGTGATGGAAAATTCTGATGAAATTTGGGAATCTTCCTACTACTGACCTACATCTACTATAATTATTTTGGAATTCTTGAAATAGGTTTACTATTTCTAGATGCTTTAAACATATGTTATAAATTAATAATGAATTACGCTCCCCTCCAACATGTCTCCAAAAATTATGTAAAACTTGGGAGGCTGGATCGCACACTCTGAAAAAGTTTGGGTATTTTTAAAAGTAATCCTGCTATATTTGGAATTTATTTGACGGTTATGAGAGCCTAACTAAATTAGTAAGGACTGTTTATAACTCAAAAGACTTTGGAAAGTTTACGATAACTCTTTACAGATATTATAAGCCTAGGAAAAAAAGTGGGATGATTTTCAGATATGGGTGCTATTCTAATGATCTTAAAATGGAATAATAAATCAACGAGCTGTGACTAGAATAATGCTCGGACATTGGAAATCGCCTCTTCTGAGGTTGTAAGAAATTCATAATATCGTTCCTCAGTCCGCTTAAGCCATGCTTAAAGGTTGTAATAATAACCCAAGGTCGGACAATAACAAAAGGCCAAATTTGGAAGAAGCTCCTATGAACGGAGATAGAATAGAACTTTCCTCCTAAGAATGGAGATGGAACTGAAGCCTCCTGATTATGGAGTGAGTGGAATACTAACCTGTTAATTTGTTTATTTCCTCCAGTCCTGTACTGGTCCTGCATTTACTGCTTTCAGTTAGTACTTTCAATTATTCCAGCCCCGAACTGGTCCTGCATTTACTGCTTTCAGTTAGTACTTTCTTTTACTCCAGTCTCGTATTGGTCCTGCTCCTTTCAATTCCAGTACCTTCCATTCAGTTTCTTTTTAGTACTTCTCCAGTCTCGTACCGGTGGAGTTCATTTATGTACTTTATTTCAGTATTGCCTATAATTTAGAGTTGACGTGAAGATGGGACCTTCTTTCAGAGTCAACCCTAAATGGTGTCGAACTGGCCGCCGCTTGTAGGGCAAAGCAGCCAGATTGATGTTTGGCTTTATTTCAGCATTTTGGTTACTGCACTTCATTATGTACTTTATTTCAGTATTGCCTATAATTTAGAGTTGACGTGAAGATGGGGCATTCCTTCAGAGTCAACCCTAAATAGTGTCAAAATGCCCGCCGCTTGTAGAGCAGAGCGGACAGATCAATGTTTTGGATTTTACTTCATTATTGCCCATAATTTAGAGTTGACGTGAGATGGGGCATTCCTTCAGAGTCAACCCTAAATAGTGTCGACTGGCCGTCGCTTGTAGAGCAGAGCGGACAAATCGATGTTTTGGTTTTTCCATCATTATTCCCTATAATTTAGAGTTGACGTGGAGATGGGACATCCCTTCAGAGTAAACCCTAAATAATGCCGAACTGGCTGCCACTTGTAGAGCAGAGCGGACAGATCGATGTTTTGGCTTTTCTAGGGGAATATATATTGTGCCATCGAGAAATATTCCTACAGGAATATATTGTGCCTTCGAAAAATATTCCTACGGGAATATACTTTGCCAACGAGAAATATTCCTACAGGAATATATTGTGCCATCGAGAAATATTCCTAGGGGAATATAATGTGTCTTCGAGAAATATTCCTACGGGAATATATTGTGCATCGAGAAATATTCCTACGGGAATATATTGTGCCTTCGAGAAATATTCCTACAGGAATATATTGCGCCTTCGAAAAATATTCCTACGGGAATTAAATGTGTATTCGATAAATGTGCCTTGGGAGGATGTCGGATGGCCGATGAGCTTTACTCTAAGGCAACCCGCACGACGGACGGTCTAGGAGGGCAACCCATGCGAAACTAATAGAACTACGTGGGTCTGAGACCATATGCAGGATGATATGAAGTACGTAGGCGGTGGTCGTGGGAAGACTGCCTCGGCCCAATAAGAGTCCAAATATCCCCTCCCTTATAAATAATATATTATGTCTGATCTCAGTAGGGGCTGGATTCTGTTCGTGGTTCTAATAACTTGTCTTTAGTACAGGTCATAGGTGCGGATGAGAGACAGCACCCAGGTATGGATGAAGCCACAGAGCAGGCTACGTCAGGTACAAGTCGTTAAGCCGCATCCCCCTTTGTTGTGCCCTATCTCATGATATCTATATATTGGCAATAAACCCTTGATAAATAGGGTTTAATGCGGCGGAGATATGGAGATTATTCATACAGGTTTTGAGTTTTGTGGTTTCTGTGATAATTAATCTTCCGCTATAATACTACGTCTTCCGCTAAGGGCTATAAAGTTCACTCTTTGTTGATGTCTTCCGCTAGAATACTGCTTCCCTACTCTGTTGGTGTGTAGTGACTTTCGCTTAACACCACCGCTAGGCGTGACAACGAAATGTTCAAGGAAGGGGGTTGGAGAAGCTAGTACCTCCACCCTTTGGGATCGCTTCGGCGTCGTGCTAAAAGGGTGGTGTGCGATAAGATCCCCCGGTCGGACAGCCAATTTGGGAGGGGGGGTCTTACAAATGGATCAGAGCGCAAACGATCTTTTCGACCAAAAGTGATCACAGAAACAACCCTTTCTCCACCGGTCGTATTGCGTGGTTCGGGACAAACCACTGCAGCGGAAGCAGTGGTGGAACTTAAAGGTAAAAGTTGACGGCAAACTTAGCATATATATGTAGTTATCCACTCAAATTTGACAAAGTAAGCATTAATCATACAATTTTTTTTTATATATATATAAGTCATATTGATGCTTAAATGCCTTTACCACATCTGATCTCAAACGATGATTTACCGTGTCCCCATAAAACACTTTCATTAAACCCTGCAAATGACCACTTCAAACTTTGAACCCCAGGTTTAAGCCTCTTTGTTTTATTGGGACTAAATTCTCATTTTCAAAATTCCATTCGAGGTAAACTAATCAAATGAAATTTGGTGTGCAAGTTGAGGATTCTATTACTAATTTTGAAGCCCGGGTTTAAGCCTCTTTGTTTTATTGGGACTAAATTCTCATTTTCAAAGTTCCATTCGAGGTAAACTTATCAAATGGAATTTTGTGTGCAAGGTGAGGATTCTATTAATAATTTGAACCCCGGGTTTAAGCCTCCTTGTTTTATTGGGACTAAATTCTCATTTTCAAAATTCCATTCGAGGTAAACTAATCAAATGGAATTTTGTGTGCAAGGTGAGGATTTTATTAATAATTTCAACCCCAAGTTTAAGCCTCTTTGTTTTATTGGGATTAAAATTCTCATTTTCAAAATTTCATTTGAGGTAAGATAATCAAATGAAATTTTGTGTGTATATGGAGAATTGCTTTGACGATTACAAATATGAAGTATGCTTTGACTTGATATAATGTTTATCAATTTGACGATCTGTTTAAAATAGACTTGTGCAATCGTAGAAGAACTATGAGGTATGTTTCAATCTAACGCAACATCTATCAGTACGATCTCTTTTATTACTTTTACTATAAATTGCTTGCAGTAGAAAAGTGCCGGGTCGGCCATGCTCGTAGACCGTACGTACCGGTGCGGGAAAGTTGACGACTCTAGTCGACAGGGAGATGTGCACCCCGGGAGCTCGGTTGTATCTTATATGCCCCGCTGGGTCCCTCCGCTGGTTGGCCAAATTTTCAATTATTGCCGGACGTCTCCTATGACCGAGAGTACACGAGGTTGTATGTTAGGGCGTGGGTAATGAGATACATTCACACCCAGAAGTGGCAGGACTGGCCACTGTCACCGATGGCCACATCGGTGAGGCCCGCCGGGTTCGCTACCCTGCTGGAAGAAAGCGGTCAAACTATTTCGGTGTAGGGATATATGATTGAGTCGTGAGTACTCGTTATGCATGGCTTGCATATGAATCATTTGCATCAAAACATACATATCTGCATATACCATTAACATATAACCTTCGTATGGGAGTTGGTTATATGTTCAATGATTTTTCACTGCTTATTTGCAATTTTTACATGTACCATCAACATATAACCTTCGTATGGGAGTTGGTTATATGTTCATGGATTTACACTGCTTACTTGCAAATCTTGTTATCCGTACTATTAACATATAACCTCCGTATGGGAGTTGGTTATATGTTCATGAATTTACACTGCGTACTTGCAAATCTTGTTATCCGTACTATTAACATATAACCTTCGTATGGGAGTTGGTTATATGTTCATGAATTTACACTGCTTACTTGCATTTCTTGTTATCTGTTCCACTAACATATAACCTTCGTATGGGAGTAGGTTATATGTTAATGGGTTTTTACTATGTACCTTTAGGACACAACACATAAATTTCTGCGTTTTGGATGTGCAAACATTGGGGTATTCAATTATGCTAGAACTATTTACTCAGAATCACTAATTAAGCTGGCAATTCATCTAGCGAACAATTTGCCGCACCAAATATTCTGACGAACAATATATATCCAAGTTACGACACAATGGACATAGCTACAGTAAAGCTACCTTTGTTCCACTTAAGCTGCTTATTATATTGCACGATAGGAGCAGTCAATATAGGTCATTAGGTAAAACCAAACCTATAGACCCTTAAATTTTGGGATCGTTCGACACCTATAGTGATCTACAGTAGGTCCTGTTTTGAATCTCCATGACCCACTCATATTTTCGAGGACGAAAATCTTCTTTGTTTTATTGGTTTGTAACATCCCAACTCTAAAATAGGGTCTAGCCGGTTCAGTTGAACCCTTGGAGGAGCTTAGGCCAGGTCATACAGAACCAAGACCCGACCTTCACCACATAGTGGTGGTCATTTAGAGAAATAACTATTTTAGGTAGCATCGTGCTTCGCCACAACGTCAAAGTTGATTATTGAGCATACGTGCTCCGAATTGACTTCCGTCAGTTACGTTAAACTCGCATGGTCGATACGAGTGCAATAGAATTCGTTTCGTTCCAATCCGAGGTCATTTGGTGAAAATGACCGTTTTGAGTACCGTAACGCATCACGACGACGCAGTTTTATAATATGAAGCATACATGCCTGAATTGACTTCCGTCAGTTAGGTTAGACTCGTATGGTCGATACGAGTGCAACGGAATTTGTTTTGTTCCAATCCGAGGTCATTGGTGAAAGTGACCGTTTTGAGTACTATAACGCATCACGACGATGCAGTTTTAGAATGTGGAGCAGACGTGCTCCGATTTGACTTCCGTATGTTGTGTTAGACTCGTATAGGTGATACGAGTGCAACAGAACTCATTTCGTTTCGATCCGAGGTCATATGTAGAATATGACTATTTTGGGTATCGTAGCACGTCACGACGACACAATTTTAGAATATGGAGCATACGTGCTCCGAATCAACCTCCGTCAGTTGCGTTAGACTCGTATGGTCGATACGAGCGCAACTGAGCTCGTTCCATGTCAATCTGAGGTCGTTTCGAGAAAACAACTATTTTGAGTAATATCGAGCATCGTAACAACGCCATTTTCAAATGTTGAGCTAGCGTGCTCCGAATTGAATTATGTCAGTTATGTTGGACTCGTATGGACGATATGAGTGCAATAGAATTCGTTTAGCTCAATTCCGTCGTCGTTTGGTTAATTAAATAAAAATATTGCTCTTAAAATTATACGAATCCTCAAGATACGTAAACACTTGATTTCGACCCGGTCCACGTTAACTCGACACTCGACGACTCGAACCCATATTTACCTTGGCATGTATTAAGGGGGGGGGGGACCCATATCGGTTGACTTTGGTCAACCCTCTTCTAAAATGTGATTTTATAACTCTTAAACTCTCTCCACCCAATCTCCACTAACCCAAATCCTCCTCATACCAAGCTAGTAGATGAGATCAAGGCCAACCAAAACCCCCTACCTCATCTCCTCCACTCAAACCAAAAGGAGAAAACACAAATCCAAGAGGTGAGCCCTCATTGGCCCACCCAAGCTAGCCTAATCTCTAGGCCTAACCCATGTGTACCCTCCCACCATAAGGAGGCTGCCAGCACCCACCTCAGCCCAACCATGGTTGGGTTAAACCAAACCCAAGAGAGAAGAGGAAGGAGAGGGAGGAGGGCTCTTAGCCATTTCTATATAAGCCCCCTACAGCTATGTAGGAAGGGCATTACTCTACCCAGCCCCAATCGAACACAACCACCCCATTGTCGGAGCACCACCTCACCGGGAAACCCAAACCCGAGCTCCACCACCCTCCACCACCTCCAATGATGGAACTCGCCGGAAGCTCCCGGAGGACCCCAAACAGGGTGGGATACTCTCCTCTCCTCCTTCACTAACTACCGGAAGTCTTGAATGCGAGCTCCAGCGGCCAGAACGCCGCCGCCGCTTCTCCCCTCTCCTCCGTCCAAAAAAAGAAAGCAAGCAGCTCCGACGGTGGCCGGTGGCGGCAGGCCATCGGACCACCGCCGGAGGGAGCGCCCGCCCCCTAGGATTCGGCCGAGGGCGGAGCCATGGCCAGCCGGTGGCTGGTCGGCGGTGGGGGAGTCCCATTAGGGGGCGGTCTAGTGCAGGCGGCGGAGGAAGATTTAACAAAATTTATAAAGTTTTTATAATTTTATCATCTAATTTGTTATGTGAATTTTCTGGGCCCTATATGAACCCCAAATGCAAAAACTTTGAACATCAAAGTTGCTCATCTTGGCAAGGGCTAGCTTTTGTAAAAATTTCATAATTTTTGGAGGAGGCAAAGTATTTTTAGAAATTAAAATACTGTGATATTTTTGGTTTTTGAATTATCAGAGGGCCTTAATAGTGATGGAAAATTCTGATAAAATTTGGGAAGGTTCCTACTACTGACCTACATCTACTGTAATTATTTTGGAATTCTTGAAATAGGTTTACTATTTCTAGATGCCTAAAACCTATGTTATAAATTAATAATGAATTACGCTCCCCTCCAACATGTCTCCAAAAATTATGGGAAGCTTGGGAGGCTGGATTGCAACCTCTGAAAAAGTTTGGGTATTTTTAAAAGTAATCCTGCTATATTTGAAATTTATTTGACGGTTATGAGAGCCTAAATAAAATAGCAAGGACTGTTTATAACTCAAAAGACTTTGGAAAGTTTACGATAGCTCTTTACAGATATTATCAGCCTAGGAAAAAAAAGTGGGATGATTTTCAGATATGGGTGCTATTCTAATGATCTTAAAATGGAAAAATAACTCAACAAGCTGCGACTAGAATAATGCTCGGACATTGGGAATCGCCTCTTCTGTGGTTTTAAGAAATTCATAATATCATTCCTCAGTCTGCTTAAGCCATGCTTAAAGGTTGCAATAAAAACCCAAGGTCGGACTATAACAAAAGGCCAAATTTGTAAGAAGCTCCTATGAACGGAGATAGAGCAGAACTTTCCTCCTAAGAACGGAGATGGAACTGAAGCCTCCTGATTATGGAGTGATTGAAATACTAACCTATTTATTTGTTTATTTCCTCCAGTCTCGTACTGGACCTGCATTTATTGCTTTCAGTTAGTACTTTCAATTACCGCAGTCCCGCACTGGTCCTGCATTTACTGCTTTCAGTTAGTACTTTCTTTTACTCAAGTCTCGCACTGGTCCTGCTCCTTTCAATTCCAGTACCTTCCATTCAGATTCTTTTCAGTACCTCTCTAGTCTTGTACTGGTCCAGTTCATTTATGTACTTTATTTCAGTATTGCCTATAATTTAGAGTTGACGTGAAGATGGGACATTCCTTCAGAGTCAACCCTAAATGGTGCCGAACTGGCCGCCGCTTGTAGGGCAGAGCAGACAGATCGATGTTTGGATTTATTTCAGCATTTTGGTTACTGCACTTCATTATGTACTTTATTTCAGTATTGCCTATAATTTAGAGTTGACGTGAAGATGGGGCATTCCTACAGAGTCAACCCTAAATAGTGTCGAAATGCCCGCCGCTTGTAGAGCAGAGCGGACAGATCAATGTTTTGGATTTTACTTCATTATTGCCCATAATTTAGAGTTGACGTGAGATGGGGCATTCCTTCAGAGTCAACCCTAAATAGTGTCGACTGGCCGTCGCTTGTAGAGCAGAGCGGATAATTTAGAGTTGACGTGGAGATGGGACATCCCTTCAGAGTAAACCCTAAATAGTGCCGAACTGGCTGCCACTTGTAGAGCAGAGCGGACAGATCGATGTTTTGGCTTTTCCTTCTTTATTGCCCATAATTTGGAGTTGACGTGAAGATGGGGCATTCCTTCAGAGTCAACCCTAAATAGTGTCGAAATGCCCGCCGCTTGTAGAGCAGAGCGGACAGATCGATGTTTTGGCTTTTCCTTCTTTATTGCCCATAATTTGGAGTTGACGTGAAGATGGGGCATTCCTTCAGAGTCAACCCTAAATAGTGTCGAAATGCCCGCCGCTTGTAGAGCTTGAACGGACAGATCGATGTTTTGGCTTTTACTTCATTATTGCCCATAATTTAGAGTTGATGTGAAGATGGGGCATTCCTTCAGAGTCCACCCTAAATAGTGCCGAACTGGCCGCCGCTTGTAGAGCAGAGCGGACAGATCGATGTTTTGGCTTTTCCTTCTTTATTGCCCATAATTTGGAGTTGACTTGAAGATGTGGCATTCCTTCAGAGTCAACGCTAAATAATGTCAAAATGCCCGCCGCTTGTAGAGCAGAGCGGACAGATCGATGTTTTGGCTTTTCCTTCTTTTTTGCCCATAATTTAGAGTTGACGTGAAGATAGGGCATTCCTTCAGAGTTAGCCCTAAATAGTGTTGAAATGCCCGCCGCTTGTAGAGCAGAGCAGACAGATCGATGTTTTGGCTCTTACTTCATTATTGCCCATAATTTAGAGTTGACGTGAAGATGGGGCATTCCTTCAGAGTCAACCCTAAATAGTGTCGACTGGTCGTCGCATGTAGAGCAGAGCGGACAAATCGATGTTTTGGTATTTCCTTCATTATTCCCTATAATTTAGAGTTGACGTGGAGATGGGGCATCCATTCAGAGACAACCCTAAATAGTGCTGAACTGCCCTCCGCTTGTAGAGCAGTGCGAATCAATCAATGTTTTGAGGTTTTGTTCTTGTATTGACTGTAATTTAGATTCCTACGGGAATATATTGTGCCTTCAGGAAATGCTCCTACGGGAATATATTGTGCCTTCGAGAAATATTCCTACGGGAATATATATTGTGCCATCGAGAAATATTCCTACGGGAATATATTGTGCCTTCAAAAAATATTCCTACAGGAATATATTGTGCCTTCAAGAAATATTCCTACAGGAATATATTGTGCCATCGAGAAATATTCCTACAGGAATATATTGTGCCTTCGAGAAATATTCCTACGGGAATATATTGTGCATCGAGAAATATTCCTACGGGAATATATTGTGCCTTCAAGAAATATTCCTACGGGAATATATTGCGCTTTTGAGAAATATTCCTACGGGAATTAAATATGTATTCGGTAAATGTGCCTTGGGAGGATGTCGGATGGCCGATGAGTTTTACTCAAAGGCAACCCTCACGACGCGGACGGTCTGGGAGGACAACCCATGCGAAACTAATAGAACTACGTGGGTCTGTAACCGTATGCAGGATGATACGGAGTACGTAGGCGGTGGTTTTGGGAAGACTGCCTAAGCATAATAAGAGTCCAAATATCCCCTCCCTTATAAATAATTTATTATGTCTGATCTCAGTAGGGGCTGGATTTTGTTCGTGGTTCTAATAACTTGTCTTTAGTACAGGTGACATGTGCGGATGAGAGACAGCACCCAAGTATGGATGAAGCCACAGAGCAGGCTACGTCAGGTACAAGTCGTTAAACCGCATCCCCCTTTGTTGTTCCCTATCTCATGATATCTATATATTGGCAATAAACCCTTGCTAGATAGGGTTTAATGCGGCGGAGATATGGAGATTATTCATACAAGTCTTGAGTTTTGAGGTTTCTGTGATAATTAATCTTCTGCTATAATACTACGCCTTCCGCTAAGGGCTATAAAGTGTACTCTTTGATGATGTCTTCAGCTAGAATACTGCTTCCCTACTCTGTTGGTGTGTAGTGACTTTCGCTTAACACCACCCCTAGGCGTGACAACAGAGTGTTCAAGGAATGGGGTTGGATAAGCTAGTACCTCCACCCTTCAGGATCTCTTCGGCGTCGTGCTAAAAGGGTAGTGTGCGATAAGATCCCGGTCGTACCGCCGATTTGGGAGGGGTGGTCTTACACTAAGAGTCTCTTTATCAAAAGACTCAGTTTTTCTAAGAGTCTCCTTATCAAAAGACTCAGGCACAGGTTGTGCAATCCTACCAGGGAGGTAGAAGAGAGGTGTATCCATGTTTTGGTGAACCTCTATAAAAATTCATGTGTACTTTGTGTGTTGATTTTCTGTGTTATCCCTATTTCATGTTGGAACATGGTTTTCCGCATCCCTTTGTTTTGAGAATAACAAATTCTACTTGTATTTAATCTTGTTTGCCATTGTGTTTTTAGCATGCAGGTTTGGACAGATATGACACCAGGTTGCTGCAACAATGGTCTGGCACTAACCACAAGTAGAAGGATTGAAAGTTGTCTAATGTTAGGCGTTAGGTCTTAACGCTGGGCGCTAGCGAATCGATGGGACGAGATGTCGTTCGAAGAAATGGCGTTCGACGAAATGAGATGTCGTTCGATGAAATGAGATGTCGTTCAATGAAATGGCATTCGACAAAATGAGATGCCATTCGACGAAATGGAGTTCGATGAAATGAGATGTCGTTCGCCGAAATGGCGTTCGACAAAAAGGCGATCGATGGGATGAGATGTCGTTCGACGAAATGGCGTGCCAGCTGATTAAAAGGAGAAAGAAACTCAACGTCAGGCGTTAGGTTTTAACGCTGGGTGCTATTTGTTCGACGAATTTGGCAAGGAGAAAGCAGCCGTGATTGCAGGAGGAACTTTAGGAATGATTTGCCCAACGCCCGCGTTAGCCTTAACGTCGCCGTTAGTATTGCCTAAAATAAAACAATTCCTAAAGTGCAGAATCTCCTTCCTCTTCTGAATATTCGAGCCATCAATATGTTGCTATACATGGTCAACGCCCGGCGTTAGCACTTAATGTTGGCATTAGCTCAAAATCTATAAATTGGATGATTTCGATGTCTCTGACGACTGGCTTTGGAGAGCCCTATTCCAGCACTTGATAATCTCTGCAAGGGCCATATTTCCAGACCATCTTCTCGAACACAAGTTTCAGACAAAAGAATTCAAGGAGAGCCAGATCAACGCTTATGCAACGTGAAGGATGCACGCTTCGACTTCAAGAACATCCAGTGAGCCTTCACCTTCTCTAGAATTCTTTATAGGGAGTTTTTTTATTATATGTTGTATTTTTCTTTTGTAACTCTTTTTATTACCATCGTGGAGTGAATTCGCCTCATGTTGGTGACTAGGTCTAGGCCGTAGATCTAGGGGGTGCTCAAGGCCTTTTTTGGGGATAGAAAGGCTAGAGCGGCTTGAGGCCATATCCGGCGGAGGATAGGCTAAAGCCACCGGTTCGTGGGGATACGAGTCCGGATAGAAAACAAAAAGATTTTCATATTTATCACCCACGATTTGTAGCATCATAAGAAATCAAGTTTTTTAATTTCATATCTCAAGAATTAATAAAATCATGTTTCTCTTTCATATCACTTGATTTCTTCTTTTCTAATTACAAATGTTTCAAAATAAAGATTAAGTTTTTAAAACCCATATTCACCCCCCCCCCCCTCTAAGGGCGCCTCACGATCCAAGAAGTGGTATCAGAGCTAGGTTATTCTAAATCGGTCTAACAACTGGGAATAATGGCGTCTCGTGATCTCGCTTTTCATGAAGGGCAAGGAATAAGTAGACCTCCACTTTTCACCGGAACTGACTATAATTATTGGAGGATGCGAATGCGTTATTTTCTAATTAATTTAGATCTAGATGTTTGGGCTAGTATTGAAACACCATATACAACTCCTACTTATATTGTTGGAGAAGTAACCATGGAAAAGCCTAGAGATAGGTGGGATGATGGGGATAAAAATAAATGCAAAAATAATGCTAAAGTTATAAATGTTTTATTCTGCGCATTAGATAGATCCGAGTTTAATAGAGTTTGTGCTTGTGAAACTGCTTATGAAATTTGGAATTTACTTGAAAGAACTCATGAAGGTACCTTGCAGGTCAAAGACTCAAAGCTATTCCAACTGGAATCGGAGTTTGAAAGGTTCAGGATGGATCCAAATGAGGACGTGGACTCAATGTATACTCGCTTCACCAAGATTGTCAGCGCCTCAAAGATTCTTGGGAAAACTTTCTCAAACGGTGACTTGGTGAGAAAGATCCTTCGGTCTCTTCCTCCGAAGTTCAATCCAAAGGTGACTGCAATTTCCGAATCGCGTGATCTAATGCGGCTCCAGATTGATAGCCTCATTGGGAATCTCAAAACCCATGAGGTCGAACTCAACATTCAAGATGAAGAATACAATAAGGAGCCATAGAAGATGTCTTTGGCACTAAAGTTGAGAAAAGAGGATGATAATGATGAAGAAGATGAGGATAGTCTCTTTGTGAAAAACTTCACAAAGTTTATGAAGAATCCAGAAAGAAAGAATACTGAAAGAATATTAGGTTTGTAGTCTAAAGCACCTAGAGGGGGTGAATAGGTTTCTTTTAATTTTCCTTTAATTAGTATGTCTAATTTCTGGTTTGGAGCAAGCAAATGATCAAACACGCAGAAAGCACACAAGCATGTATAGAGGTTCCTCAAGACAGGGTGTCTTAAGTAGTCCTCTTTCCCCCTTAACATTTCTAACAATGTGTTAGACAAGGCCAACTCCTCCAAACTCGGCTCAAAGAGCTTACAACTCAGATCCCTCAGGATCTCTCAGGTTTTCCCAAACCTTACATCAGGCTCAACAACCCTACAACTCAGATTAGCTCCTGATACTACAGCTCAGACCTCAGCAGGTCCTACAACTCAGGCTAAATAGCCCTACCTCAGGCTAAACAGCCCTACCTCAGATCAGCACCTGATCCTAAAGCTCAGACCCCTTCCAGGTCCTACAACTCAGAGAATTCCTCCTCCTACAGCTCAGGCTATGAAGCCCTACCACTCAGATCAACAGATCCTACACTCAGGCCTTCAGCCCTACAACTCAGAACCCTCAGGTTCCTACAATCTCAGACCAAAAGGTCTTACAACTCAGGCAAAATGCCCAATAGAAAAGTGAGTATTATACTTACTACAGACGACAGCAAGTCCCATGTAGTTCCTCCACAGCTTGTGCTTCCTGTAGCTGGTGATGTTGATGGCAGCTACTAACTGATCTTCTTCTTCAGATGAAGGTTGGAAGATCTCCTTGCTCCTTCTTGCAAAGGAGCTAACTTTTTCTCTCTTCTTCTTCTTCTTACTTGTTCAGTGAGCAGCAGGAGAGAAGACAAGAGCAACAGCCGTCAATGAAACAGTTGATTTCTTTTTGCATGCGATGGAGTGTTTTTTTCAAATGTGCCCTAACTCTTCCTTTTATACATCTCTAATCTTCAACGACTCTCAGCTGTCCTTCTGAGAAGTATGGGAGAACCTGGTGGACCCCACACAGTTTTTTTGCAACTTGCGCCACGGGCAGAACACACAATCTGCGTTCGACGAACACGCTATACTGTGTTCGACGAACTTGTCAAACTCTGTGGTCGACGATCTTGCCAAACTCTGCGTTCGACGAACTTGCCAAACTCTGCATTCCACGAACTGTGTTCTGCGTTCGACAAACTGCCTTGTCTCTGTGTTCGACGATCTGCAAAAGTCTCAGCTGATTCTTCCTTTCTGTCTGCGTTCGACAAACTGCCTTCTGAGTTTTGCGAACATGCCAACTCTCAGCTATTTCTTCTAGTTCGTCTCAGCGGTCGACGAACTGTGTTCTACGTTCAACGAATGGCTCTCTGCGTTCGATGAACACGCCCTTTGTTCCTTCTCAGCGGCTCCTTCTCTGGTCTCGTCTCAGCGGTTGACAAACTGAGTCCTGCGTTTGACAAACGACACTCTGCATTTGACGAACACGCCCTTTGTTCCTTCTTAGTGGCTTCTTCTCTGGTCTTATCTCAGCGGTCGACGAACTGAGTCCTGCGTTCGATGAACAACACTCTGCGTTCGACGAACATGCCATTCTTTCCAATCTGCACGCTGCTCCTTTCCCGTCTCAGTGGATCCGCTGAGACAGCGATCTCGTCTCAGCGGGTTCTTGACTATCTGCAGCTCAGCATGCGTATAAGCTTTCTCAGCGGCTCCTATTCTGGTCTCAGTGGTTCCGCTGAGATAGTGGGCTTGTCTCAGTGGTTTTGACCCTTCGTCTCAGCAGTTCTGCTGAGACAAAACTTCATCTCCTAGGAGATGATTTCTCCACATCTAAGGGCATGTTTGGCCCTTCCTTTTGAGTCACCTGTACCTGTATATACTACGCAACTATAGATTTATCAAATAAAATATGTCCTTAGCATTGAGAGTGATGCCTCTTCAAATCAAGGTAATATTGAGGGCAATATTCCCAATAATCTCCCCCTATTTGAAGAAGGCAGAACATTGCCAATGCTAAGGCACATTAACAGTAAAAACATATCACAAAAATGATCTGTATAGCATGGGCCCTAACACCCTAGGCATTTGCCCTATCTAGCATTGGCCCTAACACCCTAGGCATTTGCCCTATCTAGCATTGGCCCTATCTCCCCCTTTCTGGTTTCTTCAACTAGTTATCCTTCTATGGATTGGGAGGCAACATCTACAGATCCCTTTGGATCAACTTATAGGACAACCTATACACTCTTAGCATTTGCCATCTCCCCCTCAACGTGAGCAGGGAATATGCCCCCCCCCCCCCCCCCCCCCCCCCTCAATTAGAGAGCTATTTTTTGTAATAGCTGATCTTGTTCAATTTGAACTACCCATTCTAACTCCCCCTCAATGTGAGTACTATTCTACATTTAACATTCCTAGTTCTATCTTGAAAGCATTAAACTTGGCCTCATCCAATGGCTTAGTGAAGATATCAGCCACTTGACTATCAGTGGGGACAAATTCAAGGCGGATATCTTTACAGTCAACATGTTCTCTTATAAAATGATACCTTATCTCAATATGCTTAGTCCTGATGTGAGAGACAGGATTCTTAGCAATGGAGATAGCACTGGATGAGTCACAATAAATAGGAGATTGGCTTACCTTGAGGTTGTAGTCCTCTAACTGGTGTTGAATCCACAATAGTTGTGCACAACAGCTACCTGCAGCAATATATTCAGACTCAGCAGTGGAGATGGACACACTTGTCTGCTTTTTGCTGCTCCATGATATCAATCTTCTTCCAAGGAACTGACAGGTGTCACTTGTGTTTTTCCTGTCTTCTTTGCAGCCTGCAAAATCTGCATCTGAGAATCCAGTTAGTTCAAAGTCATTGTTCTTAGGGTACCAAAGGCCAAGATGTAGGCTGCCTTTAAGGTATCTCAGAATCCTCTTTGCAGATATGTAATGAGATTCCTTAGGACATGCCTGGTACCTAGCACATACACATGTAGCATACATAATATCCGGTCTACTAGCAGTCAGATATAACATGGATCCAATGATACACCTGTACATGGATTCATCAAAGGCCTTCCCTTTTTCATCCTTGTCTAATGATACATTAGATCCCATGGGTGTCCTTGTAACACCTCCCCTGCAATGATCATATAACATGGGTCCGGCCGGGAGCCCACAGCATATAACCGCCACAGCTTCAGTATTAAAAGATGATATTAAATACCCATTCTCAAAACTCGGACAACACAGCGGAAACAAACATAAAACACAGAGATTGTCCACACTACATAGGAGTCCAACTGGCCTTAAGGCCATACAAAACCACAGTCCAAATCACCAAACATTCAACACAAAAGGACGTCCCAACAAAAGGGGACAGATAGTAGTTTTACCTAAACTACCTCGGCATGCAAGCCGGTTACAACGAAATGTAATAATAGAAGTGCATGAAGACAAGGTAAACACTTCATGATGCTTTAGGCCTTTTTGGCCGGCGCGCTGGGTCCAGCCTGCGATTCTTGCCCTGCAACCAAATCACAAAGAGCGGTAAACGAGGGTCAGCTATGGCTGACCACAAACGGTGTAACAACATCCCTCCTCCCGGCCGTCCTAGCGGACCCCGGGAAACTACTTCACTCTACAAGTCAGCACTTCGTATGCAAATGTACATAAAAGGAAACAGCATAAAAACAGGTATGAGTGTCACATACAACATCCACGTTTCTATGTTGAGCAGATAATAAAAAGGGGCCTACCAATGCAACATGAATGCAAACCCGGGTTTCACCCAAGGCACCCTAAAGCGTATGAGTCAATCACATCATCATACATCATCATCACATCACAAACACAAGGGTACTTATCATTTCCCTCAAGGGCATCATAGCCCAAGGACAAGAGCTCTCGCTGAGACCCACCTCGCCTGGCTCACCATGCCATCGGGCTTGTCTAACAGCTCACACGCTCGGGCTGCCAACAACACACCAAGACCGATACTAAGAATTATGGCTAACCAAAACGTCCCAAGGCCCTGGATTTACTCTCGGGACAACGTCCACCGATTGCCTCGCCTGGCGACCGTCAATGGACTCATCCGTAGCACAGACATTCTTGTCAGTCAACAATCGAAGGGACTAATATTGCCGGGACACTCTCCACACGTGAATCTCAGTCTTCACGGGATAGCCAGCCGACCACAAAGACCAATCGCGCCTTCGCACAACACTAGGCATCACAAGCCCCATATTCCGCACATTATTTCTCCGCCCTAAACCCAACATTCGTTACCACACGAAGCTACAAGGGCATCCCGACGACAAGTTCGCCGTATTCAGATTTCTAACAAAACCCCTAAAATGCGCGTAAATCAACATCACCGAAATCGTACCTACGGACACAAATCCGTCTTCACCCACAATGCCTAATCCGCTAACGAAGCCGATCTCTAGTGCAAATCATGTCAGGGACGGACTCAATCAACCCGATGGTTCCTTTTGAACCAAGGCAACCCGGATCCCTCTCACTCGACGGATCCGGTGCCAAAATGCAGAAATTAAAGGGATGTCATGCACGCATCCTAAAGACCGGGAGGAGAAATGTCGTTACCTTTTGAGATCTCCTCCTAGCCATGAGAAGCTTGCAAACAAATGGTGGAGAAGAAGCGCCTCGACGCCCTCTACGCGTTGCCGGTCTCGGATCGGCGAACGGAGCTCCGAAGCTCCGGCAATGGCGGATTCCCCTTCTTCTTCCTCCTTGCCTCCTCCTCCTTTCTCCAACCTAAGAGAGAGAAAGTCTTGGAAATAAATAAGGGTTTAACTCCTCTTCCAAGCCCTAAAACCCCCCAGCCATCCATCGCAGCCGTTGGATCAAATCCCAACATTTTTGGACTGCCGGATCATCTTCCCCGTCACTTTTCGCGGAGCAGAATAAACAGTGCTCACGAGCAGCGGCGCACGGTCAGTGATCGTGCGCGGCCAACATCCCCTGATCGTGCGCATTACATGATCAGCCGACCTTCAACCCTTGTGAATTATCGCACGATCAGGCGCACGACCACTGGTCGAGCGCGAAGGAGGCCAGTGAGCGTGCGCGAAGAACCTGCTATGGAATTTTCAGCCTAGTCCGAGCGCGACGCTACCACTCCGCCTACCTTCCTGGACTATGATTTTTGGGGTGTTACAACTCCACCCCCCTTAAAAGAATTTCGTCCTCAAAATTTCAGAATTTAAAAAGGAAATTCATAAAGCATACCTGGAGCAAAAAGTTCTGGGAAATCCTCCCGCATCGCTTGCTCACGCTCCCAAGAGAATTTGTCTCGCCCGCAGTTGTCCCATCGCACCTTTACAAGTTTGACTTCCTTGTTGCGCAACTGCTGGACTTCCGAATCCTCCACACAAACCGGACGAACCCTCGTCCCCAAATCCTCCATCACCGGCATCGTCGCCGCTTCGACTACGACGCTCGGCTCCACCAGAGCTTTCCTCAACACAGAGACGTGGAAGACATCATGTAATCCACTCAACTCTGCGGATAACGCCAAACGATAGGCTGCTTCGCCTATACGTTCCGTGACCTCGAACGGACCCAGATACCGCGGACTCAACTTCTTGAGTTGCCGCACCCGCGAAACACCCTTGAACGGCTTGATCTTCAGGTAGACCATATCGCCCACTGCAAACTCCACATTTCTATGGCGCGCGTTGAAATACTTCGCTTGTCGATCCTGAGCAACCTTCATGCGCTCCTGAACCGTCCGCACAATCTCGCAAGCATCTTCCACCACTTGCTTCCCCAACAGCTTAGTGTCTCCCACCTCTGCCCAAGACATCGATGTTCGACACTTCCTTCCATACAAAGCTTCATAGGGCACCATTTTGAGACTCGCCTGGAAGCTATTGTTATAGGCAAACTCGACCATGAAGCGGTGGTCTTCCCAACCTTTACCAAAGTCGAGAGCACACATTCTCAACATGTCCTCCATCATACGGTTCGTTCGCTCTGTCTGACCATCGGTCTGCGGATGGAACGCGGTACTAAACTTGAGCTTTGTGCCTAAGCTCTTCTGTACTAGCCTCCAGTCCTTCGAAGTGAAACGCCAATCGTGATCACTAACGATGCTCTTCGGAATCCCGTGCAACCGCACAATGTTTCGAACATAGAGCTCCACGAGCTTCTCCACGCTATCGCCCTTCTGATTCGGAATGAAGTGAGCCACCTTGGTCAGGCGATCCACTATCACCCAAATCGCATCGTTACCCTGCTGCGATCGAGGCAAACCATGTACAATCTCCATGGAGATGTCATCGAACTGCCATTCGGGAATAGGGAGAGGCTTCAAGAACCCACCGGGACTTTGGCACTCAGCCTTCACCAAGGCACAAGTCTGACATCGGCTCACGTACTCGGCTACATCCCGCTTCATCCCAGGCCACCAAAAAGATTTCTTCATATCCGCGTACATCTTTGTACTTCCTAGATGAACGGAGTACTTCGTAAAGTGAGCTTCAAACATCAACTCCTCGCGAAGCTTGCTAAAGCACGGAATACAGATCCTTCCGTCTCTCTTCAGAATCCCACCAACCATCTCCAAAGCTGTGCCTTCGCTTTGTTGAGCCTCCAACGGCCACTGTTGGCACTCTTCATCTGCGCTCGTCGCCTCTTGGATTCGATCCATTATGTCATACTGCATTTCCATCCAGTTCAAACGAGCCACGCCAGACTCTCCTCTTGCCACACAAGAAATATCCAGGGACTCCAGGTCTCGTATCAAACGCTCATCATGCGCCTCCATCCAATTACCTTGCCCGGAGTACTTCCTACTCAAGGCATCCGCCACCACGTTGGCTTTACCCGGCGTATACTGAATCTCCACGTCGTAGTCCCCAAAGAATTCGACCCACCTATGCTGGCGCATATTCAAATCCTTCTGGTCCAGGAGATACCTCAGGCTTTTGTGATCCGTGAAGATCTCCACCTTCGCACCATAAACGTAGTGCTGCCACAATTTTAGCACAAAAATTACCGCCGCCAACTCCAGATCGTGAACGGGATAATTCCTCTCATGAGTCTTTAACTGCCTTGACCCATACGCTATCACCATGCCGTGCCGCACCAGCACGCAACCCAACCCGCAACCTGACGCGTCGCTAAAGATCTGAAATCCTTCCGTCCCACTAGGAAGACTAAGGATTGGAGCAGACATCAACCTTTCCTTCAAATTCTCAAATGCACGGGCACACTCCGGTGTCCATACGAACCTTTGGTCCTTGCGAGTGAGAGTGGTGAGCGGCAAAGCCATCCGCGAAAAGTTCTCCACGAACCTTCTGTAATAATCGGCTAGTCCAAGGAAGCTCCGGACTTCCGCCACGGTTCTCAATACAGGCCAATCCCTAATGGCTTCAATCTTCGCTGGATCTACTGCCACCCCTTCTCCACTAATTACGTGACCCAAGAAAGCCACCTTCTCGATCCAAAACTCACATTTTGAGAACTTAGCATAAAGCTGATTCTCCCTTAGAGTCTGCAATACCAGCCTCAAGTGAGACTCATGCTCTGCCTCTGTTTTTGAGTACACCAAAATGTCATCAATAAACACCACCATGAACGAATCAAGAAATTGTCGAAAAACCCAGTTCATCAGATCCATGAAGACAAATGGCGCGTTCGTCAGTCCGAACGGCATCACCGAAAACTCGTAATGGCCATACCGAGTCCCAAACGCTGTCTTAGAGATATCCTCTTCTCGAATCTTCAACTGGTAGTACCCCGACTTCAAGTCTAACTTGGAGTACACCACCGACCCTACTAACTGGTCGAATAAAACATCGATTCGCGGAATCGGATATTTATTCTTAACGGTCAATTTATTCAATTCACGGTAGTCGATACACAACCGCATACTTGCATCTTTCTTCTTCACAAACAATACCAGCGCGCTCCATGGCGAAGAGCTGGGCCTAATGTACCCTTGCTCTAATAACTCTTGCAACTGAACCTTTAACTCGGCCAGTTCCTTCGGTGCCATCCTAAACGGAGGACGCGACACCGGCCTCGCACCTGGTACCAACTCAATCGAAAAATCGATCTCACGCTGAGGAGGTGCTCCCGGAAGCTCCTCGGGGAATACGTCCTCAAATTCTTCCACCACCAGAACTTCTCCAATTGTCAACTTTGTGGAGTGAGTCTCCAACAAAGCTAAAAACTCCTGGCCTCCTTGGTTTACCGCACGCCTCATTTGCACGGCGGAAATCAGGGAGCAAGCAACTCCGCTTAGGCCTTCAAACTTGACCTCTGCTCTACCTTCACCACTCATGGTTACCACCTTCAACTGGCAGTCGATACTAGCTCGTTGCGCTGCAAGCCAGTCCATCCCTAAGATAACGTCGAATTCGGCTAGTGGCAGAATCGCTGCTACCAATATGAAATCATAATCGCCAATTTGCATCACAATGCGTCCCTTCCTCATGGTAGTCATGAAAAACCTGTTCGGCATACGCACACTCAGCTCCACTTCTGCCTCTACGGACTCAGCACCAATCTTCCGGATAAAACTTTTCGCAAGAAAACAGTGTGACGCCCCGTGTCGAACAACACTCGAGAGGGGTAGCCTGAAACTAACACGAAACCTAACCACGTGCAAAAATAAACATAAAAGGCCGCAACCTACATTATAGTAACAAACGAAAACTTAAACTTTTTGTACCTGTCACCACGTCAGGTTGACGTATCGCTTCCTGTTGCCCAAGATTATAGTCTCTAGGCTGCACTGGAGGGAACCGCGAAGCACTCGACTCCGCCGCTTTCCCCTTCTCTGCAACACCGGGACCCGAACGCACCGATTGTTCCTGTCTCGACTCTGGCTCAGCTCCGCCCTCGGTACAAAACCGACTAATGTGACCCACCTTTCCACACGGGTAACAAGTCAACGGACCTTTGAATCGAAAATCTCCCGAGGGTGCGCCACTTCTCTCCCCAGTCCTATTAGGACGGTGTTTCTTCTTATATCGGTTTCCCTCAGACTTCCACTGAGATTGGGACTGAGAAGGCTTTCCTTCTCCCTGCTTTGCCGCAACACCCTTTCGCCGTTGGGTTCGCTCCAAGTCGCTCTCTAGTGTGCGAGCGGCTTCGACCAATTCATTGAATCCCGCATTCTTCAAGGCTATGAGTGGTTGCCTTAAATTTTCTCACAACCCTTGATAGAAGAGATTATCCCTCTCTTCATCATCTGCCATGGTCGTTCCCGCATAACGACCCAAACGAGTGAACTCTTGCAGATATTCATCCACTGTCTTCTCCCGCTGCACCAAATGCAGAAACTGCAGCTGCAGTGCTAACCTTGTCGAGGCCCGAATATAACGCTTAAGGAAAGCGTTCCTGAACTCCTCCATGGACGGAACACGCCCAACAAAATGGCGACCGTAATGGTTCACCCACCATAACTTTGCATCGCCCTCTAACATGAAACTCGCAAAGTGAGATTGCCTCTCAGCTGGGGTCTCAGCTGCCTTCAAGAGCTCCTGGATCGTCGAAAGCCAATCATCGGCATCCGTTGGAGTGCCCACTCCCTTGAATGTCGGAGGGTGGAAACTCAAGAAGTATTTCATGAATCGATCACCCATCGGAATAGCTCTCTCAGCTATTGGCTCTGCTTGCTTCACTTCGACATCCGGTGTAGCCGGCGTAGCCGCCGGAGTAACAGGAGTCGCAACTTGCACCACTGGTGTCGGAACCCGTGGCATCGCTCCAGCTTGAGCCGCTACCATTGCTTCTGCTAGCATGCGACAGAAATCAGCCGGGGACATGCCCACATTCATGAGGCCCGGAGCAGTATCACTGCTTCCCGAAGGCTCCTCTTGCCTTCGTGACGTCCCCGCATCGTCGCCAACATCCTAGCATAAGCAAGGAAAAAGACTTATCAAGCTCTATTCGCAAGACTCGAACATAGGGATACTCATGATCCCGCGCAATACTCCTATGTGGACAATCTCTAACGCGATCCAAATACACTAGACCTCGCAAGAATACGCAAACCTCCCTCTGATACCAAATTGTAACACCTCCCCTGCAATGATCATATAATATGGGTCCGGCCGGGACCCCACAGCATATAACCGCCACAGCTTCAGTATTAAAAGATGATATTAACTACCCATTCTCAAAACTCGGACAACACAGCGGAAACAAACATAAAACACAGAGATTGTCCACACTACATAGGAGTCCAACTAGCCTTAAGGCCATACAAAACCACAGTCCAAATCACCAAACATTCAACACAAAAGGACGTCCCAACAAAAGGGGACAGATAGTAGTTTTACCTAAACTACCTCGGCATGCAAGCCGGTTACAACGAAATGTAATAATAGAAGTGCATGAAGACAAGGTAAACACTTCATGAGGCTTTAGGCCTTTTTGGCCGGCGCGCTGGGTCCAGCCTGCGATTCTTGCCCTGCAACCAAATCACAAAGAGCGGTAAACGAGGGTCAGCTATGGCTGACCACAAACGGTGTAACAACATCCCTCCTCCCGGCCGTCCTAGCGGACCCCGGGGAACTACTTCACTCTACAAGTCAGCACTTCGTATGCAAATGTACATAAAAGGAAACAGCATAAAAACAGGTATGAGTGTCACATACAGCATCCACGTTTCTATGTTGAGCAGATAATAAAAAGGGGCCTACCAATGCAACATGAATGCAAACCCGGGTTTCACCCAAGGCACCCTAAAGTGTATGAATCTATCACATCATCATACATCATCATCACATCACAAACACAAGGGTACTTATCATTTCCCCATAAGGGCATCATAGCCCAAGGACAAGAGCTCTTGCTGAGACCCACCTCGCCTGGCTCACCATGCCATCGGGCTTGTCTAACAGCTCACACGCTCGGGCCGCCAACAACACACCAAGACTGATACTAAGAATTCTGGCTAACCAAAACGTCCCAAGGCCCTGGACTTACTCTCGGGACAATGTCCACCGATTGCCTCGCCTGGCGACCGTCAACGGACTCATCCGTAGCACAGACATTCTCATCAGTCAACAATCGAAGGGACTAATCTTGTCGGGACACTCTCCACACGTGAATCTCAGTCATCATGGGATAGCCAGTCGACCACAAAGACCAATCGCGCCTTCGCACAACACTAGGCATCACAAGCCCCATATTCCGCACATTATTTCTCCGCCCTAAACCCAACGTTTGTTACCACACGAAGCTACAAGGGCATCATGACGACGAGTTTGCCGTATTCGGATTTCTAACAAAACCCCTAAAATGCGCGTAAATCAACATCACTGAAATTGGAGCAACGGCCACAAATCCGGCTTCACCCACAATGCCTAATCCGCTAACGGAGCGGATCTCTAGTGGAAATCATGTCGGGGACGGACTCAATCAACCCGATGGTTCCTTTTGAACCAAGGCGACCCGGATCCCTCTCACTCGATGGATCTGGTGCCAAAATGCAAAAATTAAAGGGATGCCATGCACGCATCCTAAAGACTGGGAGGAGAAATGTCGTTACCTTTTGAGATCTCCTCCTAGCCATGAGAAGCTTGCAAACAAACGGTGGAGAAGAAGCGCCTCGACGCCCTCTACGCATTGCCGGTCTCGGATCGGCGAACGGAGCTCCGAAGCTCCGGCAATGGCGGATTCCCCTTCTTCTTCCTCCTTGCCTCCTCCTCCTTTCTCCAACCTAAGAGAGAGAAAGTCTTGGAAATAAATGAGGGTTTAACTCCTCTACCAAGCCCTAAAACCCCCCAGCCATCCATCGCAGCCGTTGGATCAAATACCAACATTTTTGGACGGCCAGATCATCTTTGAAAGGGAGGTTTAGTTCTTATTTATCTAATTAAAAGATCTTGATTAAGTTTTGGTTTCAAAATAAATGATATGTATATTTATATGTGTTTGCTGTATGAGTAATTAACACAAGCAGTGAGAGTGCACAGCACAAATAAAAACATAAAACAATGAACAAACCAAAACAATCCAGATGACACAAAGAAATATAGTAGTTCCCGTCAACTGGGTACATCTACTCTTCTACCACCCTGGTAGGAAATCCACTAGGGCCCTTTTTGATCAGGTGAGCCTTCACCACAGAGCTTTTGATCAGGTGCTCAAAACCAAAATGCAACTTTTTAAAGGGAGTTATAACCATGTACAGGATGGGGGTAAGGAAATAAAATAAAACAGAAAATGTAATGTTCTTCTCTGTATAAGAAGACTCTTGAAGATCCAGATGTGGTGTTGAATGGATCTGATATTAAAGAGCTCCCCCTGTCTGATATAGATTGTTGACAGTTCTGGAGGTCTCTCCTTTCAAACACTTCTTTCCTCTGATGCAATGATAATCCTGAGCAAGTAGTTGTGATTTGTGTCTCAGGATGTTCTTAATCTGCAGGAAGATGTTAGCAACCAAGAGTGTGCTATATTTTTGTGTGTCGTCTCTGTATCTCTGTATATCTCTCCTTCTCTTTAGTATTTATAATCTGAGAAGTACTTTTGAAATCTTGCCCGGGAAAATGGAAAGAGATAAAGTCTCATTAATTTCATTCCTTGGGAAGATAAGTTTGCCGATTTGACACAACAGAAACGGCTATGAACTTTAATGCTGCAATGGCTAGATTAGCAAAAGATATTGCATAATATATAAGAGAGCTCTCAGCATAAATCATATTTTAGTCGAACTGACAGAGGCATCCCAATTTCGTCGAACTCAGCTTTGCTTTCGTCGAGCTGGGCTTATCTTTTGATGTGCTAAGCAATTCTCTGTATATAAAATATACTTGATTTGATCGGAATAGATTTCGTCGATCTTGATTTATCTCGTCGACCTGCTGAGCCTTGATGATTTCGTCGAGCGCTGAGATTTAGAGAAAGCGTCGAGCGCTGATCGTCGAACGCCGGTAGCAGTTCGTCGAGCGCAGAAGACTTATGATAATTTTATCTTTTCTTCTCCGATTCGATCCCATTATATTTAATTTATGTTTTCTTTAGAATAATGTGATTTAAGTTATCAGATAGATGAACTTTAGAGATTAAATGTTGATCCTAACTCAAATCAAACCTAAGGTTCCAACAATCTTCCCCGTCACTTTTCGCGGAGCAGGATAAACAGTGCGCACGAGCAGCAGCGCACGGTCAGTGATCGTGCGCGGCCAACATCCCCTGATCGTGCGCACTACACGATCAGCCGACCTTCAACCCTTGTGAATTAACGCACGATCTGGCGCACGACCACTGGTCGTGCGCGAAGGAGGCCAGTGAGCGTGTGCGAAGAACCTGCTATGGAATTTTTAGCCTATTCCGAGCGCGACGCTACCACTCCGCCTACCTCGCTGGACTACAATTTTTGGGGTGTTACAGTACTCATGGTGGAAGCAGACTCCATCCCAAATTTCCTGATGAGCTCCTTGGTGTACTTAGTCTGGGAAATGAAGATTCCATCCTCAGACTATTTCACTTGGAGCCCAAGGAAATATTTAAGTTCACCCATACTGCTCATCTCAAACTCCCCCTGCATTATATTGGCAAATCTCTTGCAGAGGTTATCATCAGTAGACCCAAATATTATGTCATCAACATATATTTGGACTAGGAGAATCTTGCCCCATGTTTCCCTAAGAAACAATATGATATCTATCTTTCCCCTCAAGAACTTGTTCTTGATGAGAAAGCTGACAATGTCTCATACCAAGCCCTTGGGGCTTGCTTAAGACCATATAGGGCTTTCTTAAGAAAATAGACATGAGAAGTTAGAGTAGGATGGACAAAACCTGATGGCTGCTCTACATATACTTCCTCTTTCAGATTTCCATTTAGGAATGCTGACTTGACATCCATCTGGTATACTTTGAAGCCTTTGTGGGCTGCATATGCAAGGAATAGCCTTATGGCCTCTAACCTTGAACTAGGGCAAAGGTTTGATCGAATTCAATTCCTTCCTCTTGCATGTATCCCTTTGCAACAAGCCTTGCATTTGTACAACCCTCATATTTTCCGATTCGGTGTGGCCCGACCCGGATGAGGCCGAGACAGTAAAGGTAGCTGAAACGGGCAAAACGACCGCGCCGAAAAGGTCGAGATCGGCTAAGGCAAAAAGAGGCAGTGGGGGAAGCGGAGGGAGCACCCGCTCCCCCGACTCCCTTCGGGCGACTGGGAAGAGCCTTCCCACTCGCCCGGTCTTTTTGGGCGAGTGGGAGGAGCCTCCCACTCGCCAACCCTCTTTGGGCGAGTGGGAGGGGCTCTCCCACTCGCCGGCCGTATGTAGGGGGAGTGGGAGGAGCTCTCCCACTCGCCGAGCGAGTGGGAGAGGTCCTCCCACTCACCGCCCCCTTTGGGCTAGTGGGAGGGGCCCTCCCACTCGCCGGCCCCCTTTGGGGGCGAGTGGGAGAGGCTCTCCCACTCGCCGCCCCCTTTTGGGCGAGTGGAGGGGACCCTCCCACTCGCCCGGCATCCTTAGGGGAGGCAGGAAGGACCTCCCGTGAGGGGGGGAGTGGGCACCTCGAACCCCACTCGCCCCTCCTCCTGCGTTGACTGTTCATGGTCATGGTCGGACTGCGGATAGCAGGATTTTGGCTATCCGCAGTCCAATTTTGGCTATTCGCAGTCCAATTTTGGCTATTCGCAGTCCATCTTTGGGAGAGTCTATAAATAGACCCCCATGGGCACCTTGGGAAGGGTTGGTCTCTACCCCCTCCCTCACGCATGAGCAAGCACTACCCCTCCCCCTCCCCTTGTCATTGAAGGTGGTCGGTGAGGTGATCCTTAGTGCCCTCCAAGGTGCCCAAGCTCAGCATTGGCTTGGGAGGGGAAGTTCTGAGTGAGCTTCCGGGTATGTGGTGGGACCTCCACGCTGCAGCTTAAGGGTCCGTTCGTGGACATAGGTGTTCTTTAAGGGCAAGGTTCTTTGGTTCTTAGTGACTGGTCAAGGGTCTCGCTCAAGTCAAGTAAGGGTTAGCCGCATCCCCCTTGCGAACGTCAAAACCGGGTTACTGGTTTCAACATTATGGTGCGGTGAGCGTGGAAGCAGCTAGTTCGGAAAGCTCTGGGCAAGTCTCATGGCTGGAAGCGATGAGCTGAGGGACTCACCCCTGCCGGGGGGTGCATTAAGAAAGGTGACTTCGAGGAGTTCATGAAGTCAATCCGGGAAGTCTTGCGGTTTGCACTCCCCCCTCAGGGAGAGTACCCGGCATCGCCAACACCTGTGCTCGCCTCGCCGTCTTTGATGGAGATAGAGCAAGTGTGTTGGCAAGGGAAGGAGACAGCCTCGGAGGAAGGCTTGAGCCTTCAAGCGCAAGCGCTCTTCAGCAGCTCTCCTGGGGCCAGCTGCCCTGAGTGAGGGGGCAGGGAGGATGCCTCCGTCTCACCAGGAAGGGGGCGTAGTCCCTATTCCTGATTCAACAAAAGCACGGGGAGACGCAAGGAAGCTACGCAGATCGATTCCAAAGGCAGGTCTCCCACCTGCAGGTTGACCAGGGAAGCAGGAAGGACCAGGAGAAAGGAAAGGAATGATAAGACAGAAAAAGTGGAGGAGGTGATGAAAGAGATGGTCAGGGTGCATATGACCAAGTAGGCCCAGAGGGGCGCGTTGTAATAAGCAGGTAGCTCCTCGATGATGAATGAAGAGGTCTCAGGTAACGCCTTGACTAAGTGACTGGGAGGGCGTTGAGTTCCTCTGCCTCCAGGTGAGCTAAGCACCTAGGACGCGGATGGGTACTTCCGCCTCCAGTCAGGTTGGGAGGGCGTTGAGTTCCTCTGCCTCCAGGTGAAGGTAAGCACCTAGGATGCGGATGGGTACTTCCTCCTCCAATCGGTAAGGGGACTGGGAGGGCGTTGAGTTCCTCTGCCTCCAGGTGAGCTAAGCACCTAGGACGCGGATGGGTACTTCCGCCTCCAGTCAGGTTGGGAGGGCGTTGAGTTCCTCTGCCTCCAGGTGAAGGTAAGCACCTAGCACGCGGATGGGTACTTCCACCTCCAATCGGTAAGGGGACTGGGAGGGTGTTGAGTTCCTCTGCCTCCAGGTGAGCTAAGCACCTAGGACGCGGATGGGTACTTCCGCCTCCAGTCAGGTTGGGAGGGCGTTGAGTTCCTCTGCCTCCAGGTGAAGGTAAGCACATAGGACGCGGATGGGTACTTTCGCCTACAATCTCTAAGGGGACTGGGAGGGCATTGAGTTCCTCTGCCTCCAGGTGAGCTAAGCACCTAGGACGAAGATGGGTACTTCCGCCTCCAGTCAGGTTGGGAGGGCGTTGAGTTCCTCTGCGTCCAAGTAAAGGAAAGCACCTAGGACGCGGATGGGTACTTCCGCCTCCAATCGGTAAGGGGACTGGGAGGGCGTTGAGTTCCTCGGCCTCCAGGTGAGCTAAGCACCTAGGATGCGGATGGGTACTTCTGCCTCCAGTCAGGTTGGGAGGGCGTTGAGTTCCTCTGCATCCAGGTGAAGGTAAGCACCTAGGACGCGGATGGGTACTTCCGCCTCCGATCGGTAAGGGGACTGGGAGGGCGTTGAGTTCCTCTGCCTCCAGGTGAGCTAAGCACCTAGGACGCGGATGGGTACTTCCGCCTCTAATCGGTAAGGGGATTGGGAGGGTGTTGAGTTCCTCTGCCTCCAGGTGAGCTAAGCACCTAAGACGCGGATGGGTACTTCCGCCTCCGGTCAGGTTGGGAGGGCGTTGAGTTCCTCTGCCTCCAGGTGAAGGTAAGCACCTAGGACACGGATGGGTACTTCCACCTCCAATCGGTAAGGGGATTGGGAGGGTGTTGAGTTCCTCTGCCTCCAGGTAAGCTAAGCCCCTAGGACGTAGATGGGTACTTCCGCTTCCAATTGGATTGGGAGGGCGTTGAGTTCCTCTGCCTCCAGGTAAGCAAAGCACCTAGGATGCGGATGGGTACTTCCGCCTCCAATCGGTAAGATCCCCGACTAGAGACCATTCACCGGGCTCAGTAATGCCGGCAAATAGGAGGCTCATTGGGTCGACCCGCTGTAGGTAAGACTTCAGAAAGGGTAAGTGATGAGTCCTGATCATATACATCTTTTTGGACTCATCCGGGCCGTTTTTCAGTCATTTCACCGCGCTTTAGCCGTGTTATAGCTTATATTTGATATTCCATGCTAGGTGCACTTCTGGGCCCATTTTCGTGTGATTTCATGTTTATTGTCCTTAGTAGTTTCCATGCACTGTTAGGTGCCACTTTCAGTGGCTAGATTCGTGGTTGTGCTGGCATTGGAGTCGTGCAGGTGTTCCCGGTGCAATTCTATACAGGAACACTGCGCACGATCACCGGTTCTATTGCGCACGACCACTGGTCGTGCGCCACTGATCATGTGCACTTAACACTTTTTCATGAGTTCTGTTTGGTGTAGTGCGCACGACCATCAACGCCTTTGCGCACGACCACCGGTCGTGCGCCACTGTTCGTGCGCACTTAGCATTAA
Source organism: Dactylorhiza incarnata (assembly GCA_033032865.1). Taxonomy (NCBI): domain Eukaryota; kingdom Viridiplantae; phylum Streptophyta; class Magnoliopsida; order Asparagales; family Orchidaceae; genus Dactylorhiza; species Dactylorhiza incarnata. Next base: position 9,127,561 of record JAWHQI010000010.1, on the reverse strand, counting down.
ATTTCTGAGTTCTGTTTCGTCTAATGCGCATGACCACCGACGATAGTGCGCACGACCACCGGTCGTGCGCCACTGGTCGTGCGAACATTATATTTTATAAATTGCTTTTCTTGCAGGTTCTGCCCAGGTAGTGCGCACGATCGCAGAATTCCAGTGCGCACGACCAATGGTCGTGCGCCAATGATCGTGCGCAGTATTTATTCCAGCGCCTATTTAAACGCCTGTTCCGATTTTAGGGCAGGATCCAATTCCGGGAGCGGGATTCCTGTTCCGTACGCCACCGACCACCACCTTGGGATGCCTCCACTTCATCTCCTACGCAAGGGGAAGCCTCCTCCATCCATTCCAAGACTTCCTCCTTTGTCCGTGAGTGTTCTCCACCATCCGCAAGCCTCCAAGCATCCATTCTCTCATTCCGCCCGGTGAGAAGAAGAAGAAACCTGAAGTCGAAGATGACGGAGCTACGTAGGGAGATCATGACAGCTCTCTACGCCGGAAGCATAGTCCGCCCGAGTCCGGAGGTAGCCCGACAACCTACCATTCCGGCCGTGAACGGCCGCTAGTCTTCACCATCGGTTATTTCTTTCCTCTTTCCTTCATTGTACTCGTTGAGCCGTGTAAACTCGAATATTGCGATGTTGTTTATTGAAATTAATGCTTCCTTGTTGTTCTTCATGGTTTGCTGGTGATTCACTCCGTTTTCCACTCACTCACTCACGCACGCACGCAAGGTGTTTGTTCCGCGTTAGCAAGAGCTAACGGCGGTTGTGAAGAGGTGTTTGCGACCCTCACCTTCTCGCACTTGAGTACATTCCACCCGCCTAACGAAGCACGGCATCGCGGCCGTTGCATCCACCTCGCCTCGCGAAGCGGTGTTTTCGACCCGCAACTCTTTTGTTGTTGATAAGATTAGGAAAACCAACCAAAACCCCCTCTCTTTCTGTTTGTTAAACGCTTGTGTAGCAACAGTCACTGAGCGAATCGTTCACCCAACCTGCATTCCTCAAGAGACTGACATCCGGGGATTCCATTCTCCACAATTATTACTTGACAGCGACCGGTGCACTTGCCGACACACATCAAGTTTTTGGCGCCGTTGCCGGGGAACACAGTCGTGTGAGTTTTCTTGAGAGGGAAAGCCGAGAGATAGTAGTTCTTCTAGTGTGTATAGCCGCTTTATTATTTTTGTTTGCCTTTTAATTATCTTTTGTTTGTTTTTATTTTTTCTCCCCTATTTTAAAGTTTTAGGCAAGTTTTATTCAAGGAGTTTTTCTAGTTGTGTAGATTTCCTTGCAAAGAATTTCAGTTTCTTTTTATCTGCTTTGAATTTTGAAAATGTCGTCATGGGATATTTCACCTAGCTTTAATGATAAGATGGTTTATTATATAGACCAAATGAATGAGTTGAATGCTAGGCAGTGTAGGAACATTGTTTGCTTGTTGTGTCGAGGAGAGGGTCATGAATTGAAGGACTGTCCTAGTCTTTTCAAGCCTGACCGCCACCCCTCCACTCAGGACAACATTGTCCCTATCGCTGATTCTTTACCCATGGAGGCAATTGTGCCCTCTACCCCTGATCTTGTCTCGTGCACGGACTCCTCACTCCCTGTTTATGGCTTCACTCTCAGTGATGATGATCACTCATCTGTTAGCCAACAAGGAGAGGAATGGGAGCTCCTAGATGCATCTGAGTATGATGAGGAAAGAATTCTTTCCATCGGGGAGGCTTTAGCAGATCTTTTTGCGGAGGAACCGAATATTTTTGTCCCTCCAGTTTCTTTGCAAGATTTTTCTACACATATTCTTTATGATCCTATCGAAGTAAAGGAGCTGGGCGATGCTTCTGACTCAGAGGGTGCTCCAAAGTGGGATGAGGATGTCATTTTCCCTGAGGGGGAGAATGGATACTTTGAACACGATGATGCACCTCGGTGGGATGAGGAGGATACTCTCTCTGATGAGGAGGGTTGCACTTCTTCATGGGACGAGGAGGTCCAAATCACCACTGAGGCTCCTGAGTTCTCAAGTCCCCCTCGCTATGATATTTACGATGATGATAGCGATCTACCCTTGGATCTTGCTGGGAGTGAAACCGAGATCACTCCCCAGATTGTTGATGATTTACGTTTTTCTTCTCGTTTCTTTCTGGACCCCCCTTCTTCTTCCGAGCCTGTGCAGGTTGAGTCTTTATAGGTGCCCCAGGAGGACTTGGAGCTTTTTGCTCAAGTCAATGATGAGAGTATCCTCTCATGTGAGGAGGTTTATTCCCCCTCCGTCGAGGAAGCTCCACCCATTGCCTTTTCCTCCTGCTGCCTCCCTGTTGACGATACCTTGCTAGGAAAGGATGTGTTTTGTGAGATGAGTGAGGACCAGGCCTCCTCCTTTTCTTACATTCTCTACCCTCTACCTGTGAGGAGCAGGTATCTATATTTAGGTAGAGGGGTGACTGCTCTGTCTCCGTATCGGTACCCGCTACCGATGCACATATTAGAACAGTTACCTGTGCACTTTTCTTTTCATAGGCCTATAAGCTAGAACTGTACAAAATCTGAATAAGTCATGCTGGGATGACAATAACCCCAGTAGTTATCTTACTTTTCATGCATTTTATTTTATTCAATCCTGTTTAGTCAGTTGTAGTATTGTAGTTTATCTTTTTCTGTTTCTTTTGTTTTGCGGAGCTGACCCCTGCAGGTACTTCTTCTGGATGGCGGATGCTGCAGCTTAGTCTTGGTTTAAACGCCAATCTTCTGGTATGCTCACTTGCTGAGCATTGGGTACCCTGTTTCCCTAGCCTATGCTGATTTTCATGTCATATATTATGCGGATTGTTTAGTTTAAGTCTGGGGGAGAGTAGTTTTGTTTACCCGCTCACGTGCACCATTGCACTGCATGCTAGAAGATTTCATTTAAAATGTTTTGTTTATTTTCATTGCACACCACAGCACCCACTTGAGCGCGTACTCGTCTGTATGCGTGCTCTGTAGTGAATTTAATTCTTCTGCTTATTTGGGAAAGTCTAGGTGATGGCTTAGGACTATGCAGCAGAGTAAAATGTTGATTCTAGTAGTGCTCCTAGTCGAGTGCTCGGTTGCATAGAAATTCGTGTAGATTAGACTTCTCTTTATACTTATGGTTTTATATTTTTTCTATTAGTGTAAATGTTGTTTACTCTACTCAAATGGTGAATTCGGTGGAATCAAACGGTAGCATAGGGATGTGTGTATACGATCGCTAGATTCGTATTGCTTGAGTCAGGAGAAAGGAGAATCTTTCTCGGTGGCTAGAACTTGCCCCAAGCGATTCTTGAAGCATGGGTATACGGTTAGTCAATTGTGTGAATGTGATATAGGCCATCATTTTGGCCCGGTTGAGCCTTTGTGCCTATCCCTACCGCTATATCCTCGCTAGCCCAGTTGTGCCTACCCGTTCTTTGATTCAGCCCCACTTTTATTTCACCAAAGCCCAAAAGCCAATCCTAGTCGCACACCCAAAATTTGAGCTTTAGCTGTTTATTATTTTCATGAGTTGGGTTGTTGATGTGGTAATATGTTTGTGAAGATGTGGATGTGTCCTTTTGTTTATTTGCTGAAAATGATAAGAAAAGAAAAAAAAATGAGAAAAAGAAAAGAAGTTAAAAAGAAAGGAAAGAGAAGGAATGTTTAATTGAAAATCTTTATGTATAGATTTATGTTTGGGAGTAGGCGGTGCACGCACCCATGCTGTTAAGTCCAAGTCTGGGGGTGTTGTGTACCCGCATGTTTGTGTGGTGAATGAGGATAGTTTCCTGCATTAGCTCATTTGGGTTTCGTGCTTTAGCCGTCGTTTTTATCTTTCTTTTTCCTCACCTAAACCCAAGCCCCATTTAAAACCTAAAGTCCTATTGATTCACGCATTTGAGTCAAACCAGTGCCGTGGAGAGAATGTGACCGGGCAAGCCTATGGTCACCGACACCGATGGATTTCGGTGGAGTTTGTCCGGCATCCCAATCTTGAGCAATGCTCATCTCAGCATTTAGTTTACTTTCTCCGTATGCATGACCGAACGATTCACCGCTTTTCACCATTTTGAGTAGTTGTAATATGCTTTTACTCTTTTAGAAATATATAGACTGTTTATATAATCAAAAATCTTCTCTACTATTCTTCTTATGCACGTGAGCATGCGACTTCGCTTGGTACACTATATTGTAGTTTTAAGCCATCTACTTTTCTTTCCCCGTTCGCTTAGAATTTGTTTGCTCGGGACGCGCAAACAGGTAAGTCTGGGGGTGTGATGAGTCCTGATTATATACACATATATGGACTCATCTGGGCCGTTTATCTAGTCATTCCACTGCACTTTAGCCTTGTTTTAGCTTATATTTGTTATCACTTGCTATGTGCACTTCTAGGCCCAGTTTGGTGTGTTTTCACGTTTATCTTCATTAGTAGTTTTCATGCACTGTTAGGTGCCACTTTCAGTAGCTGGATTCATGGTTGTACGCTAGAACAGGAGTCGTGCAGGTGCTTCCGGTGCAATTCTGCACAGGAACACTGCGCACGATCACTGGTTCTATTGCGCACGACCACTGGTCGTGCGCCACTGATCGTGTGCACTTAACACTTTTTTCATGAGTTCTGTTTGGTGCAGTGCGCACGACCACCTACGATAGTGCGCACGACCACCTACGATAGTGCGCACGACCATCGGTCATGCGCCACTGGTCGTGCGAACATGTTATTTCATAATTTCTGTCTTTGCAGGTTCCGTCCAGGCAGAGCGCACGATCACCGAATTCTAGTGCGCACGACCACTGGTCGTGCGCCAATGACCGTGCGCACTGTTTATTCCAGCGCCTATAAATTGTCCTGCTCGCGATTTTAGGTAAAAGCCCCCGACTTTCTTCCGCCGTTTTCCGCCCGGTTCTGTCCAGATTCGCCCCTCCACCGTCGCCCACCATATGGAGGTGCTCCGGGCTTGCTCTTCACGCCAATCTTGAGCCGGAGTTTCCTCTCGGCCTCCTCCTTCATCCAAGAGCTCCAAAGGAAGACCTAGCCGCCATTACCATCAAGCAAGAGGAAGTTTGCAACCTCTACCGGATCGTGACACGAAGAAGACGGGTCCATTGGAGAGTCGTGACAGCTCTCTCTACCCCGGACGTAGTTGCGGACCGAGCTTGGACGCGGATTGACAACCCGGCAATTCCAACCGTGAATCTCCAACGAGCCTTCGGATTCGGTCGATTTCTTGCCTTGTTCTCCTCTTATTGATTGTTGTAATAGTTAGATCTTTTGTATTTTGATGAAGAACACTATAGACCTTGCTATTTAAAGTTATTTCATGCCTATGTGAAGTACTCTTTTGTTTATTCGTGTGCTTGAGGTGCGCCACCATCCATCCTCCATCCCGCCGTCACGTGCGTGTGCCGCACTAGCAATTGCTAGTGGCGTGCTTGTCGAAGAGGTGCTTGCGACCCTCATCCGTATGCCTACTCTTCCATCCGCCTAGCGAAGCGTGGCATCGCGGCCCGTATTCCATCCCGCCTAACGAAGCAGTGCGCTCAAGGCCTGCACAGTTCGATTCTGCTTGCCTACTCGTCCATCTGCCCTTGCGACGCAGCGTGCTCAAGGCCTGCCTAGTCTCCATCCCGCCAAGCGAAGCATTGCATAGCGGCATTGCATAGGAGTAGTTGATAGCTTTTATTTTATTTTCCAAAAGCCAACCCAAATCACCCCGTTTCCGCATTCCATCCGACTCAAGGACTTCGATCTCAAGTCCTTCCTCGAACGTTAACTCCACCTTACTGTGTTCCTTGAGAGATTCGATACTCGGGGATTACTCCTCGTTTTATATTACTTGAACGATCGGTACACTGCCATTTCGTGCCGCAGTCTTACTACCGCCTATAGCGGTGTGCTAGGCTTTGCGCCATCAAGTTTTTGGCGCCGTTGCCGGGGAACACAGTCGTGTGAGTTTTCTTGAGAGGGAAAGCCGAGAGATAGTAGTTCTTCCAGTGTGTATAGCCGCTTTATTATTTTTGTTTGCCTTTTAATTATCTTTTGTTTGTTTTTATTTTTTCTCCCCTATTTTAAAGTTTTAGGCAAGTTTTATTCAAGGAGTTTTTCTAGTTGTGTAGATTTCCTTGCAAAGAATTTCAGTTTCTTTTTATCTGCTTTGAATTTTGAAAATGTCGTCATGGGATATTTCACCTAGCTTTAATGATAAGATGGTTTATTATATAGACCAAATGAATGAGTTGAATGCTAGGCAGTGTAGGAACATTGTTTGCTTGTTGTGTCGAGGAGAGGGTCATGAATTGAAGGACTGTCCTAGTCTTTTCAAGCCTGACCGCCACCCCTCCACTCAGGACAACATTGTCCCTATCGCTCATTCTTTACCCATGGAGGCAATTGTGCCCTCTACCCCTGAGCTTGTCTCGTGCACGGACTCCTCACTCCCTGTTTATGGCTTCACTCTCAGTGATGATGATCACTCATCTGTTAGCCAACAAGGAGAGGAATGGGAGCTCCTAGATGCATCTGAGTATGTTGAGGAAAGTATTCTTTCCATCGGGGAGGCTTTAGCAGATCTTTTTGCGGAGGAACCGAATATTTTTGTCCCTCCAGTTTCTTTGCAAGATTTTTCTACACATATTCTTTATGATCCTATCGAAGTAAAGGAGCTGGGCGATGCTTCTGACTCAGAGGGTGCTCCAAAGTGGGATGAGGATGTCATTTTCCCTGAGGGGGAGAATGAATACTTTGAACACGATGATGCACCTCGGTGGGATGAGGAGGATACTCTCTCTGATGAGGAGGGTTGCACTTCTTCATGGGACGAGGAGGTCCAAATCACCACTGAGGCTCCTGAGTTCTCAAGTCCCCCTCGCTATGATATTTACGATGATGATAGCGATCTACCCTTGGATATTGCTGGGAGTGAAACCGGGATCACTCCCCAGATTGTTGATGATTTACATTTTTCTTCTCGTTTCTTTCTGGACCCCCCTTCTTCTTCCGAGCCTGTGCAGGTTGAGTCTTTACAGGTGCCCCAGGAGGACTTGGAGCTTTTTGCTCAAGTCAATGATGAGAGTATCCTCTCATGTGAGGAGGTTTATTCCCCCTCCGTCGAGGAAGCTCCACCCATTGCCTTTTCCTCCTGCTGCCTCCCTGTTGACGATACCTTGCTAGGCAAGGATGTGTTTTGTGAGATGAGTGAGGACCAGGCCTCCTCTTTTTCTTACATTCTCTACCCTCTACCTGTGAGGAGCAGGTATCTATATTTAGGTAGAGGGGTGACTGCTCTGTCTCCGTATCGGTACCCGCTACCGATGCGCATATTAGAATAGTTACCTGTGCACTTTTATTTTCATAGGCCTATAAGCTAGAACTGTACAAAATCTGAATAAGTCGTGCTGGGATGACAATAACCCCAGTAGTTATCTTACTTTTCATGCATTTTATTTTATTCAATCCTATTTAGTCAGCTGTAGTATTGTAGTTTATCTTTTTCTGTTTCTTTTGTTTTGCGGAGCTGACCCCTGCAGGTACTTCTTCTGGATGGCGGATGCTGCAGCTTAGTCTTGGTTTAAACGCCAATCTGGTATGCTCACTTGCTGAGCATTGGGTACCCTCTTTCCCTAGCCTATGCTGATTTTCATGTCATATATTATGCGGATTGTTTAGTTTAAGTCTGGGGGAGAGTAGTTTTGGTTACCCGCTCACGTGCACCATTGCACTGCATGCTAGAAGATTTCATTTAAAATGTTTTGTTTATTTTCATTGCACACCACAGCACCCACTTGAGCGCGTACTCGTATGTATGCGTGCTCTGTAGTGAATTTAATTCTTCTGCTTATTTGGGAAAGTCTAGGTGATGGCTTAGGACTATGCAGCAGAGTAAAATGTTGACTCTAGTAGTGCTCCTAGTCGAGTGCTCAGTTGCATAGAAATTCGTGTAGATTAGACTTCTCTTTATACTTATGGTTTTATATTTTTTCTATTAGTGTAAATGTTGTTTACTCTACTCAAATGGTGAATTCGGTGGAATCAAACGGTAGCATAGGGATGTGTGTATACGATCGCTAGATTCGTATTGCTTGAGTCGGGAGAAAGGAGAATCTTTCTCGGTGGCTAGAACTTGCCCCAAGCGATTCTTGAAGCATGGGTATACGGTTAGTCAATTGTGTGAATGTGATATAGGCCATCATTTTGGCCCGGTTGAGCCTTTGTGCCTATCCCTACCGCTATATCCTCGCTAGCCCAGTTGTGCCTACCCATTCTTTGATTCAGCCCCACTTTTATTTCACCAAAGCCCAAAAGCCAATCCTAGTCGCACACCCAAAATTTGAGCTTTAGCTGTTTATTATTTTCATGAGTTGGGTTGTTGATGTGGTAATATGTTTGTGAAGATGTGGATGTGTCCTTTTGTTTATTTGCTGAAAATGATAAGAAAAGAAAAAAAAATGAGAAAAAGAAAAGAAGTTAAGAAAGGAAAGAGAAGGAATGTTTAATTGAAAATCTTTATGTATAGATTTATGTTTGGGAGTAGGCGGTGCACGCACCCATGCTGTTAAGTCCAAGTCTGGGGGTGTTGTGTACCCGCATGTTTGTGTGGTGAATGAGGATAGTTTCCTGCATTAGCTCATTTGGGTTTCGTGCTTTAGCCGTCATTTTTATCTTTGTTTTTCCTCACCTAAACCCAAGCCCCATTTAAAACCTAAAGTCCTATTGATTCACGCATTTGAGTCAAACCAGTGCCGTGGAGAGAATGTGACCGGGCAAGCCTATGGTCACCGACACCGATGGATTTCGGTGGAGTTTGTCCGGCATCCCAATCTTGAGCAATGCTCATCTCAGCATTTAGTTTACTTTCTCCGTATGCATGACCGAACGATTCACCGCTTTTCACCATTTTGAGTAGTTGTAATATGCATTTACTCTTTTAGAAATATATAGACTGTTTATATAATCAGAAATCTTCTCTACTATTCTTCTTATGCACGTGAGCATGCGACTTCGCATGATACTCTATATTGTAGTTTTAAGCCATCTACTTTTCTTTCCCCGTTCGCTTAGAATTTGTTTGCTCGGGACGCGCAAACAGGTAAGTCTGGGGGTGTGATTAGTCCCGATTATATACACATATATGGACTCATCTGGGCCGTTTATCTAGTCATTCCACTGCACTTTAGCCTTGTTTTAGCTTATATTTGTTATCACTTGCTATGTGCACTTCTAGGCCCATTTTGGTGTGTTTTCATGTTTATCTTCATTAGTAGTTTTCATGCACTGTTAGGTGCCACTTTCAGTAGCTGGATTCGTGGTTGTACGCTAGAACAGGAGTCGTGCAGGTGCTTCCGGTGCAATTCTGCATAGGAACACTGCGCACGATCACTGGTTCTATTGCGCATGACCACTGGTCGTGCGCCACTGATCGTGTGCACTTAACACTTTTTTCATGAGTTCTGTTTGGTGCAGTGCGCACGACCACCTACGATAGTGCGCACGACCATCGTTCATGCGCCACTGGTCGTGCGAACATGTTATTTCATAATTTCTGTCTTTGCAGGTTCCGTCCAAGGGTCTCGCTCAAGTCAAGTAAGGGTTAGCTGCATCCCCCTTGCGAACGTCGAAATCGGGTTACTGGTTTCAACATTATGGTGCGGTGAGCGTTGAAGCAGCTAGTTCGGAAAGCTCTGGGCAAGTCTCATGGCTGGAAGCGATGAGCTGGGGGACTCACCCCTGCCGGGGGGTGCATGAAGAAAGGTGACTTCGAGGAGTTCATGAAGTCAATCCGGGAAGTCTTGCGGTTTGCACTCCCCCCTCAGGGCGAGTACACGGCATCGCCAACACCTGTGCTCGCCTCCCCGTCCTTGATGGAGATAGAGCAAGTGTGTTGGCAAGGGAAGGAGCCAGCCTCGGAGGAAGGATTGAGCCTTCAAGCGCAAGCGCTCTTCAACAGCTCTCCTGGGGCCAGCTGCCCCGAGTGAGGGGGCAGGGAGGATGCCTCCGTCTCACCAGGAAGGGGGCGTAGTCCCTGTTCCTGATTCAACAAAAGCACGGGGAGACGCAAGGAAGCTACGCAGATCGATTCCAAAGGCAGGTCTCCCACCTGCAGGTTGACCAGGGAAGCAGGAAGGACCAGGAGAAAGGAAAGGAATGAGAAGACAGAAAAAGTGGAGGAGGTGATGAAAGAGATGGTCAGGGTGCATGTGACCAAGTAGGCCCAGAGGGGCGCGTTGTAATAAGCAGGTAGCTCCTCGATGATGAATGAAGAGGTCTCAGGTAACGCCTTGACTAAGTGACTGGGAGGGTGTTGAGTTCCTCTACCTCCAGGTGAGCTAAGCACCTAGGACGCGGATGGGTACTTCCGCCTCCAGTCAGGTTGGGAGGGCGTTGAGTTCCTCTGCCTCCAGGTGAAGGTAAGCACCTAGGACGCGGATGGGTACTTCCTCCTCCAATCGGTAAGGGGACTGGGAGGGCGTTGAGTTCCTCTGCCTCCAGGTGAGCTAAGCACCTAGGACGCGGATGGGTACTTCCGCCTCCAGTCAGGTTGGGAGGGCATTGAGTTCCTCTGCCTCCAGGTGAAGGTAAGCACCTAGCACGCGGATGGGTACTTCCGCCTCCAATCGGTAAGGGGACTGGGAGGGCGTTGAGTTCCTCTGCCTCCAGGTGAGCTAAGCACCTAGGACGCGGATGGGTACTTCCGCCTCCAGTCAAGTTGGGAGGGCGTTGAGTTCCTCTGCCTCCAGGTGAAGGTAAGCACCTAGGACGCGGATGGGTACTTTCGCCTACAATCGCTAAGGGGACTGGGAGGGCGTTGAGTTCCTCTACCTCCAGGTGAGCTAAGCACCTAGGACGAAGATGGGTACTTCCGCCTCCAGTCAGGTTGGGAGGGCGTTGAGTTCCTCTGCCTCCAAGTAAAGGTAAGCACCTAGGACGCGGATGGGTACTTCCGCCTCCAATCGGTAAGGGGACTGGGAGGGCGTTGCGTTCCTCTGCCTCCAGGTGAGCTAAGCACCTAGGACGCGGATGGGTACTTCTGCCTCCAGTCAGGTTGGGAGGGCGTTGAGTTCCTCTGCATCCAGGTGAAGGTAAGCACCTAGGACGCGGATGGGTACTTCCGCCTCCAATCGGTAAGGGGACTGGGAGGGCGTTGAGTTCCTCTGCCTCCAGGTGAGCTAAGCACCTAGGACGCAGATGGGTACTTCCGCCTCCAGTCAGGTTGGGAGGGCGTTGAGTTCCTCTGCCTCCAGGTGAAGATAAGCACCTAGGACGCGGATGGGTACTTCCGCCTCCAATCGGTAAGGGGATTGGGAGGGTGTTGAGTTCCTCTGCCTCCAGGTGAGCTAAGCACCTAAGACGCGGATGGGTACTTCCGCCTCCGGTCAGGTTGGGAGGGCGTTGAGTTCCTCTGCCTCCAGGTGAAGGTAAGCACCTAGGACGCGGATGGGTATTTCCGCCTCCAATCGGTAAGGGGATTGGGAGGGTGTTGAGTTCCTCTGCCTCCAGGTAAGCTAAGCCCCTAGGACGTAGATGGGTACTTCCGCCTCCAATTGGATTGGGAGGGCGTTGAGTTCCTCTGCCTCCAGGTAAGCAAAGCACCTAGGATGCGGATGGGTACTTCCGCCTCCAATCGGTAAGATCCCCGACTAGAGACCATTCACCGGGCTCAGTAATGCCGGCAAATAGGAGGCTCATCGGGTCAACCCGCTGCAGGTAAGACTTCAGAAAGGGTAAGTGATGAGTCCTGATCATATACATCTTTTTGGACTCATCCGGGCCATTTTCAGTCATTTCACCGCGCTTTAGCCGTGTTATAGCTTATATTTGATATTCCATGCTAGGTGCACTTCTGGGCCCATTTTCGTGTGATTTCATGTTTATTGTCCTTAGTAGTTTCCATGCACTGTTAGGTGCCACTTTCAGTGGCTAGATTCGTGGTTGTGCTGGCATTGGAGTCGTGCAGGTGTTCCCGGTGCAATTCTGTACAGGAACACTGCGCACGATCACCGGTTCTATTGCGCACGACCACTGGTCATGCGCCACTGATCGTGTGCACTTAACACTTTTTCATGAGTTCTGTTTGGTGTAGTGCGCACGACCATCAACGCCTTTGCGCACGACCACCGGTCGTGCGCCACTGTTCGTGCGCACTTAGCATTAAATTTCAGAGTTCTGTTTCATCTAATGCGCACGACCACCGACGATAGTGCGCACGACCACCGGTCGTGCCCCACTGGTCGTGCGAACATTATATTTTATAAATTGCTTTTCTTGCAGGTTCTGCCCAGGTAGTGCGCACGATCGCAGAATTCCAGTGCGCACGACCAATGGTCGTGCGCCAATGATCGTGCGCAGTATTTATTCCAGCGCCTATTTAAACGCATGTTCCGATTTTAGGGCAGGATCCAATTCCGGGAGCGGGATTCCTGTTCCGTACGCCGCCGACCACCACCTTGGGACGCCTCCACTTCATCTCCTACGCAAGGGGAAGCCTCCTCCATCCATTCCAAGACTTCCTCCGTTGTCCATGAGTGTTCTTCACCATCCGCAAGCCTCCAAGCATCCATTCTCTCATTCCGCCCGGTGAGAAGAAGAAGAAACCTGAAGTCGAAGACGACGGAGCTACGTAGGGAGATCGTGACAGCTCTCTACGCCGGAAGCATAGTCCGCCCGAGTCCGGAGGTAGCCCGACAACCTACCATTCCGGCCGTGAACGGCCGCTAGTCTTCACCATCGGTTATTTCTTTCCTCTTTCCTTCATTGTACTCGTTGAGCCGTGTAAACTCGAATATTGCAATGTTGTTTATTGAAATTAATGCTTCCTTGTTGTTCTTCATGGTTTGCTGGTGATTCACTCCGTTTTCCACTCACTCACTCACGCACGCACGCAAGGTGTTTGTTCCGCGTTAGCAAGAGCTAACGGCGGTTGTGAAGAGGTGTTTGCGACCCTCACCTTCTCGCACTTGAGTACATTCCACCCACCTAACGAAGCACGGCATCGCGGCCGTTGCATCCACCTCGCCTCGCGAAGCGGTGTTTTCGACCCGCAACTCTTTTGTTGTTGATAAGATTAGGAAAACCAACCAAAAACCCCTCTCTTTGTGTTTGTTAAACGCTTGTGTAGCAATAGTCACTGCGCGAATCGTTCACCCAACCTGCTTTCCTCAAGAGACCGACATCCGGGGATTCCATTCTCCACAATTATTACTTGACAGCGACCGGTGCACTTGCCGACACGCATCAGTAAGTGGTTCGGTAAGATGGTCTAGCTCCTCCACCTCTATGAGAAGGTAAGCACATATGACGTGGATTAGATCTCCGCCTCGGTTGCCTCAATTAGATGGTTGAATCCCTCCGTCCATCAGTGAGGGTAAGCACCTGGGACATGTACTGGTTCTCCGCCCCCGGATAGTTCGGGAAACTGTTAGTTCCCTCCCCCTACAGGTGAGCTCGACTCCCTTTTAGGTGTGGAGTTTCCTCCACCTCCAGGTGAGCTCGGCTCCCTGTTAGGTGTGGAGTTTCCTCAACCACCGGGTGAGCTCGGCTCCCTGGAGGGTGTGGGGTTTTCGCCTCCCACCTCAGGTCGAGCTCGGCCCGACTAGAGGTGTTGAGTTCTTTTCCACCTAAGGTCAAGTTCAATTCGACCTAAGGTGTTGAGCTTTCTCCACCTCCAGTTGAGCTCGGCTCATAGGAGGGTTGTTAAGTGGAGAAAGGTTTGCCTTCCACCTCAGGTAGAGCTCGGCTCGACTAGAGGTGTTGAGTTCTTTTCCACCTAAGGTCAAGTTCAATTCGACCTAAGGTGTTGAGCTTTCTCCACCTCCAGTTGAGCTCCGCTCATAGGAGGGTTGTTAAGTGGAGAAAGGTTTGCCTTCCACCTCAGGTAGAGCTCGGCTCGACTAGAGGTGTTGAGTTCTTTTCCACCTAAGGTCAAGTTCAATTCGACCTAAGGTGTTGAGCTTTCTCCACCTCCAGTTGAGCTCGGCTCATAGGAGGGCGGGCAAGTGGAGAAGGGTTCGCCTTCCTCCTTAAGTAAGGTTCAATCGATAAACTCAGCAGGAGTATCCCGTTGGCAGGACCCATCGTGGATTCCCCTAAGGTCCCACCTACTCGTCAAATAGGTGGGTTGGACTTTCTTTCCGAGCTTGAGACAAGCTCGAAAAGAGCGGGGATTGTGTACAACCCTCATATTTTTCGAGTCGGTGTGGCCCGACCCGGATGAGTCTGAGACAGTAAAGGTAGCCGAAACGGGCAAAATGACCGCGCCGAAACGGTCGAGAACGGTTAAGGCAAAAAGAGGCAGTGGGGGAAGCGGAGGGAGCACCCGCTCCCCCGACTCCCTTCGGGCGAGTGAGAAGAGACTTCCCCCTCGCCCGGTCTTCTTTGGGCAAGTGGGAGGAGCCTCCCACTCGCCAACCCTCTTTGGGCGAGTGGGAGGGGCTCTCCCACTCGCTGGCCCTATGTAGGGGGAGTCGGAGGAGCTCTCCCACTCGCCGGGCGAGTGGGAGAGGTCCTCCCACTCACCGCCCCCTTTGGGCAAGTGGGAGGGGCCCTCCCACTCGTCGGGCGAGTGGGAGAGGCCCTCCCACTCGCCGGCCCCTTTGGGGGTGAGTGGGAGAGGCTCTCCCACTCGCCGCCCCCTTTTGGGCGAGTGGGGGGAACTCCCACTCGCCCGGCATCCTTAGGGGAGGCAGGCAGGACCTCCCGTGAGGGGGGGAGTGGGCACCTCGAACCCCACTCGCCCCTCCTCCTGCGTTGACTGTTCATGGTCATGGTCGGACTGCGGATAGCACGATTTTGGCTATCCGCAGTCCAATTTTATCTATTTGCAGTCCAATTTTGTCTATTCGCAGTCCATCTTTGGGAAAGTCTATAAATAGACCCCCATGGGCACATTGGGAAGGGTTGGTCTCTACCCCCTCCCTCACACATGAGCAAGCACTACCCCTCCCCCTCCCCTTGTCATTGAAGGTGGTCGGTGAGGTGATCCTTAGTGCCCTCCAAGGTGCCCAAGCTCAGCATTGGCTTGGGAGGGGAAGTTCTGAGTGAGCTTCCGGGTATGTGGTGGGACCTCCACGCTGTAGCTTAAGGGTCCGTTCGTGGACTTAGGTGTTCTTTAAGGGCAAGGTTCTTTGGTTCTTAGTGACTGGTCAAGGGTCTCGCTCAGGTCAAGTAAGGGTTAGCTGCATCCCCCTTGCGAACGTCGAAACCGGGTTACTGGTTTCAACAGCCTTGTTCTTGATGATAGTTCCATTCTCATCCACCTTATTTCTGAAGATCCATTTGGTGCCAATGATGTTGTGTCCTTGTGGTCTTGGCACCAACTTCCATACTTTGCATCTTTTGAATTGCAAAAGTTCTTCCTGCATTGCCTGGATCCAGAATGGATCCAAATTGGCCTCTTCAAACTTCCTAGGCTCTACCTGTGACAGAAAACTTAGGAACAAGGCCTCATTATGAGCTCTGCTTCTGGTTTTCATACCTTGCTGGACATTTCCAATAATCTGTTCCAAGGGATGATCCCTTAGATGTCTTGTAGCTGTAGGTAGAATGTGCTCTACTTGCTGAACTTCCTCCACTGGTTCAGCAGCTTCTTCAGCATCTTGCACCTCTGCTTCTTCTTGAACTTCTACATCAGGATTTGCTTTACTGCTGCTGGAAGGTTCTTGTACTACTAGAAATTTGACTTTTAGCCAGGGTAAATTACTGTGGCTAAAAGTCCAAAATCGTGGCAAAAGACTTTTAGCCACGAACTGCCGTGGCAAATGGGCGTGGCCAATACGAGCGTGCCAAAAAGTATTTTTCATGCACTTTCTGTGGCAAATACCCTTTTTCTATGACTTTTAGCCACGGTTTTAGACTTTTAGCCACGATAATTTGACTATTTGCCACGGAAAATGGTCGTGGGCAATACGAGCGTGGTTAAAAGTAAATTTTCTAGTATTATAATTGTATAGATAGTTCTTCCATTGCTTCTTCACTTCCTATTAAAACAGAAGAACTGGGCCAGCCCTTGTAGATTAGGCTGGACTCATCAAACACTACATGCATGGACTCTTCAACAATATGGGTTTTCTTGTTATATACCCTATAGGCTCTACTATGTGATATATATCCAACAAGAATCCCCATGTTGCATTTTTCAGCAAACTTGGTTAACTGAGCTTTTCCATTGTTTAGAATGTAGCAATTAGATCCAAAGATCCTAAAGTATGAAATTGTTGGTTGTTTGCCTTTCAGAATCTCATAGGGGGTAATTCCATGATCTTTATTGATGGAAGCTCTATTGAGAACATAACAGGCAGTATTGGCTGCTTCAACCCAGAAATATTCTGGGAGTGAAGAGTCACTAAGCAATGTTCTCCCAACTTCTATCAATGATTTATTCCTCCTCTCAGCCACCCCATTTTGTTGTGGGGTCCTTGGGGAGGAAAAATCAGAACCTTGTCATGGCTTCAGATTGAAACTCTGTGCCATGGTAAGACCTAGTTCTGACCACAGAACATTGCAAATCATTCTGAATGGCCTTGACATGGCTTATGAAGACATTTAGAGTATCAGACTTCTTTCTAAGGAAAAATACCTATGTATATCTTGAGTGATCATCAACAATCACTAAGGTATACAACTTCCCTCCTAAGCTCTGAATTGGCATAGGACCAAACAAGTCCATGTGCAATAGATAAAGGCATCTCTTAGTGTCTTTGGAGCCAATACTTTTAAAAGTGGCCCTTGTTTGCTTGCCCATTTGGCAAGCATGACATGGGCCATTTTTAATACATTTTAAATTAGGACTATTTCTAACCATGTTCTTAGAGAATAGTCTATACATTGTCTTATAGTTGATGTGGGCAAGTCTCTTGTTCCATTGAACACATAGAGACTCACTCTCATCTGCTGCAAGACATACAAGTGAGGAAAAAGATTTGCAGAAGAAATCTAAATAGTAAACATTTCCACTCCTGGTGCCTGAAAGAATGGTCTCCAAGTCATTAGACTTTTTGATGAGGCACTTATCATTGTAAAAATCAATGACATGGCCAAGATCACACAATTGGCTTATGCTGACAAGGTTGTGTTGCAACCCTTCAACATAAGCCACTTTTGTGAAGGAGACTATGCCATTAGTGATCATACCATAACCTCTGGTGACTCCCTTTTCTAACCCCCAAAGATGACTTTGGGTCCATTCTTCACTGCTCTGTAATCTTGCAGTAAATCCTTGGTGCCAGTCATGTGTCTTGAGCACCCACTGTCCAAGTACAAAATTTGGTTGAGGCTGGTACTTGAACTACCCTGCAAGGAAAGTTTTAGTTATCCTTAGGAGCCCAAAAAGCTTTCGGTCCTAGGTGCCAGTTAGTTTGATGAGATAATCTCACACTTGCTACACTCCTAGCAGGAAAGCTCTTCTTTGCATTAGGTACATTGGGATTGTACCAACAATCTATGGAAAAGTGTCCCACCTTGCCACATCACCAACAATCATGAATATTGTATCTCCTTTTCTGAGCATTTTTCTGAATTGGTATAGCACTGTGCACATGTTCAGCAGAAGAGACTACAACATTCTTCCTGTTTCTTTCAGCAATAATCTGACTAAAGGATAATTTGTGGACAGTCTTGCTGCTCTTTGTCCTGATGGCCTCAGCTTGCTTTGGCTTAGCAGCCATACAAGATCTGATGGAATCAGACACTGAGCAGCAGGCCTTGTCAGCAGATTTGACAGCAGTCTTGCTGTTTGCTGAAGCAGATTTGGAAGTGCTTGCTTCCTTGTTCTTTACTGAAGGTGCTGAAGCACCAAACATAAATGGTCCAGATTGGGCCATTTGTATTTCCTCATGGGGAGCTTTCATTGCACTCAAACCCATGCCCTTTCTTTCACTATGGGAAGGAGCATTTCCCTTCCTATAGAAACTCCCAATCTTCCAGTAACCATGAATGCCTTCATGGTCATACCTGTTGGAAGGAAGCAACACCTTTTGAAAGGTGGTTTGAGGATTAGCCTTCCTCTTACTCTTCTCTCCACTCCCTTCACCTACCTCCATTTTATTGAATCCTGGTCCTCTTTTATTGGTTTGAGAGGAGAAGGTGTCAATAATCGGAAGCGCAGATTTGGGCTTGGAGAATTGAGCCACCATGCTCTTTTCCTTCTCAAGTTTTTCCTCAAGGTCCTTGATGACCTTGTTCTTCAGGGAAATAGTGCTTCATTGCACAATAGTTAACCCCTGTAGATGGCTAATTAGTCTACTCATCTGAGCCACTAGGGTGGTAGGTTCAGTGTTGTCATTCTTAGTCATCTTGAGGGAAACAATTTCCTGGGCTTGCCTCTTGGCAAGCTTCTTGCTCTTCTTCAGAGCTTCCAAAAGAATACCATACTTGTCAATCAGTTGATTGAGTTCTTCCTCAACGTCCTTGCCCCTTCCATCAATTGAAGAAGGTGCATCAGATTCTGGACTAGTCTCATAATCAGAAGAGGATATGGAATGAATTAATACCTGCTCATGTTATGAATTATTGTGGCTGTCCTCATCTTCAGTTCGAGCCATCAGCCCATGGTCATTGTGAATGACCTCATCCTCCTCTACATCAGTGTCTGAATGTGATAGAGGGACCCTGATTGCAATCCTGCCAACAGTAATTTCTTCAACAGCAACCAGCCCAATGAGGGCTTCTTCCTTTTTAAATTCTGATGAGCAAGAGTCTGATTCACTCCAGCTCTTCTTCTTCTTCTTCTTCTTAGGTAGAAAGGATTTCTCTACTTTCTTTCTTCTTGATTGATGTACCTTCTTCTCATCCTTCTCTCTTCTCTTCACAGGGCAGTCAGCAATGACATGCCCAGGCTTGCTGGAGCAATAAAAAACAACTTTGGAAGAATTATATTTTGAGTTAGACTCATACCTGTCACTTCTGGAGTGATGCTTTGACTCCTTGATGTCCTCCTTGTTGTGATATGAGGAGGAAGGCTTGTTATTCCATTGCTTCCTCCTCAACAGCTTTCTGAAGTGCCTTGTAAGAATAGCAATTTCTTCATCAGAAGAAGAGCAGCTTGATGAGCTAGGCTCAGAATCTTCTGTTTCAGCAGATCTTCTGGGAGGTGAGTGAGCCTTCTCTCTCCCTCTTCTTATGCTTTAAGCCTTGAAGGCCAGGGAATTCTCCCTGGTGTTGAAACCGTCAAGCGGTCTCTAAGTTCGGACCCACCGGGGGTGTAACCTGCGCCTACTTCTCCCGCACTAAACTCTCCTGACTTTGGATTGAAAAATTGGAACAGACCCAAGGCTGCAGCGAGGAGTTCCCGCCACACACCTGGAAGATCTTAGAGAGCTTCCACTCCCAAACCAATGCTCAGTCGGGCACCTTGGAGGGCTCTAGCAGCCAACTCCGAAAATTTCCTGGTGGAGAGAGCTTGAAAAAAGATCCTGTCCCCTCCAAGGTGCCCTTAAGGGTCTATTTATAGATTTTCTAATCTTGGACTGCAAATAGAGTGAGTCCGATGTTTGGTCTTACTAACTGCACCCCAAATTGGTCTGCTAACAACCTAACTCCGCTGTTCTAAGGGGCTATTGGCAGCCCACAGGAGGTATCAAGGTCATTTTGCCCCCAGATCCCTTGTGCGAGTGGTCCCTGAAGGGACCACTCGCCTCCCTGGGCGAGTGGTCCGTGAAGGCACCATTCGCTTACTTCCTGATTCCCCAAGCAAGCGGGGCCTCGACCCTCATATGCCCGTCCGTCTGCGCTCCAGCGCGCACTCGCCAACGAGTGCTTCCACATGCTCTTCAGGCCAAAGCCCCTTTTGGCTCATGTGAATGCTTACTTGTCCCAAACATCTCTCCTTCTAGTGACCTTGAGTCTGGGTGGGACCTCTCGGCGAATACGGGTTGTACACAATCCCCGCTCTTTGCGAGCGGATCTTCCGCTCGGAAAGAACAGTCCACCCCGGTATTCGAGTAGTGTCCTGCTGATTTGGACAGAATCTTTCTGTGGGTCCCACTGCTGCGCTATATATATCCCTGCCCCGAGCATTTTCTTCGGAGCGCTCTCTTTTCTTCGGCACAACTTCCTCCTACATTTTGAGGTTTCGACGCTTTTGAGAAGGCCTTCATGAGACCGTCCCTGAAGCCGATCTCACAAGAGATGCTAGATAACCTGGCCGCGGCCCAGGAGAAAAACGCCCCCTAAAACTGTCTGGTTCGCCCCCTGGCGCTCTTCGAAGAAAGACCATAACTCTCCCTTCCGCTCTAGGAGAGCCCTGGCGGTCCGGCGGGACCGTGCGGGAGGCGAGTCTGCCTCGGAATCTCCCCATCCGACAAATAACCCCCCGCCCGATACCCAGATGTGGGTATTCCTACTTCCTTTGATACCCCTGCCGACCCTCGAGATAGTGTCATTACCATGGTGCTAACCATTCGCAGGAGGCATCCGTTCTTGAGAAAGGTCGTGAGACCGCTTCGGCGAAAACCGCAATGCCCCGGCCTGATGATGTGAGACCCCCTCCTGACGAGGACCCTGCTCCTTTGAGTACTCGGGGCGAGACTCTGCAGCAAGCAGGTAATCGGAAAATAGTGTAATTATTCCGCAAATTTCCCGCCTCTGATCGCTACTTTTCGCTGCACTTAATCCTGCCACCGCAGAACGGCCTACCACCCCTTGTCGCTCTCCTCTTCGCCAGGGAACTCCTACCTCCGCAAATGGGTGCGGGGCTCTCCGGGTCGAGACCTTGGCCGTATTCCTACAGTCGCCACCCAGGTTCCTTACCCCCCCCCCCCCCCCGGGAGAGGGAAATCCCTGCATCCTACCACTAGCTTATTCGAAGGGCAGCCTTCCACGCTCCCTCCCCCAAGCAAGGCATGTCCATGCCGGGTTAGTGAGCTCACCCGTCCTGACACATGTCTTTCTCTTTTTTTACTTGTCAAGACTAACATTTCTGTCTTCGCAGTTTTCCGAGAGGCCTCCCCCATGGGACCCTATTATGAGGGGGGAGAAGGGATGGTCTCGCCGCCTCCTTCCCCTGGAGAGCTTTCGGATTTTTTAGGTGACCCTTCCGACGCCCACACCATGAAGGAGCGAATGAAAGAGGTGCTCGGCAAACTCATATTCATGCAGCGGGACCTCGCAGGACAGCTGGACGGGCAGCGGATCGACACAAGGCGCGAGCTGAAGTCTCTTCATCGGGATTATGCGCGCCTCCTTGATGAGGTGGATCGCCTGGGTGATGAGGGCGGGGAACTTTCTCCCGGGAGAGACGCTGCGCGAGCCAGGGACCAGCTGCATTTGGCCAACCGGGAAATCACCGCTATGAACGCTTATTACTACCCGCGAATGCCTCCGGAGGCGGGGACGCGAGGTCGGGGTCGATGGCATTGGATCGAGCATTAGCCTACTGACACTCACCCCCTTGGCTCCGCTGCTATCATTTCGCAAAGACGTTACTAAACTCTTTGGTTCTGTAATAATTTTTTGATTGTTCTGTGAATGACTCTTTTCTCCTATTCCGTCTTGGTTTCTTGTAGCTTTTTATGCTTCCGCTGAATGCTGGCATCTCGTACGCCATCCAAATATATATATATATATATATATATATATATAAATATATATATATATATATATATATATATATATTGCCGCCTTACTTCTCGTCGGGCGACCCTTCGTTCTTTCTTCGCTCCCAACAGGCGAGAAGTCTTGGCGCAGGTTCCGAGGCATCTGATAAGCGTGGTCACTATCCGCACACCCGCTGCCTAGGAAACCCCCCGAGTTTTACTTTTCTATAAATAGTTGGTCACCAACTTCATTTATTACGTTTCACTTTGATTTTCCATCTCTCTCCTCTCGCAAGCACTCGCCCTTCTCTCATCCGCGCAACCTCGGATTTTGCTCACTCTCGTGAGATGGGTGGCGAACCAGATGGCAGAGGTAAGTGCGTGAGCGCGTTTGCTCAGCAGGATTTCGACCCCTGCGATCTCTCCGAAGAGGAATATATGACCAATGTTGCGGACTACATTCCGCCGGCCTTTTCCGCAACCTGCCCTGGGCCATACGACCGCATCAATACCTTTGCCCCGGGCACCCTCGCGGTTCCGCTGGAACACTTCGAGTTGGGCTTCCGCCTCTCCATCTGGCCGGAGCTTCGCCAGACGCTACGCTACTTTGGAGTCGTTCCCGCCCAGATTAATCTGAACTCCATTGCCATGCTGGTGGGGTTCGCCTGCTACTTGCGCGAGGAGGGAATAGAGTTTAGCCTCCCCGTTTTCCGCAAGCTCTTTACCTTTCGGGCGAAGAGAGGGACGGCCTTCTTTTCAGGCCAGAGTCCACTAAAAGTAGCCGGTCTCGTGAACAAGAACCACGATTGGACCTGCAGCTTCGTCTTCGTCCGCGGGAACTTCGGTAAAGTTCTCTTTGCGCCGGTGCAAGAGGAAGAATCGACCTTCAAACCCCCGTCCCTGGGCGGTCATGAGGCCAAGCTCCACCAGTTCATCTTGGAGCACGGGATGGATGTTGTCTATCTCCGGCGAAACATCAACTCGCTCCCGCCCATTTCTCCCGGAGAGGGTAAGTTTGGGTGGTTTTAGTATGCTCAAATTTGTCTCTTCCCTTCTCTTTATGGCTGAGTGGACTTGTTACGGATGCAGGTGTGTGCAACTTTCCGCTCCATCCCCCTCTTCCAGCTGGGACGGCCTTGGGACTTTCCCTGTCTGCAGCGCGGGCTGCCGCAGAACTCTGCCGGGATGACCTAGCAGCTTCTAAGTCTGGTGGCCAGAAGCGGAAGCCGGATGCTCCCCCTCCCGCCCTTTCCTCTAAGAAATCTAAAACCCCCACCTCCGCGAAAGGTAAAGCTCCTTCCCCTGCAAAGGAGATGCCCCCCCCCCACCCGCAAAGGATAAGGGAACCTTAGTTGAGGCTCCTACCATGAATGCTCCGGCCGGAACCTCGGCTCTGCAGAAGGAGATTCGTTCGAAGCCGCTGCCCAGAGACCATCGAAATTTTACGCACGGCGAAAAGTTCGTGGATCCCACAGGAGCCTCGCTCGTTCAGTGGGACCGGAATGCGAACAGGGTATCGCTGTCCACCCTCCATCCTTCCTCTATCGAGACCGAGGTAGCCAGCGGTGAAGCCCATGCCATCGGCTATGCTATCTACAGTAGAGACGACGCGGATGTCTTAGATGCCGAAAAGACCCAGGTGTTAGCTCACGAAACCTCGTTAGCTTTCCTCTGAGCCTTCGAGCTCGCCTACATGTCTTCGCGCCGCAGCATCAACCTCGCGTGGAACCTTAGCGATGTGGAGGCTACTCGATCCCTCGCTTCCGCCGAGGTATTGGAGCTGAAGCTCAAGTTGGAGGCTGCCGAGACCCTTCTTGCCCATCGCCCCGTTCGGGAGGTACGCAATTTCCCGAAAGCATTTGCGTTTTCGCCTTTCTGCTCCCCGTCTTACTATCTCCCTCATCGCAAGATACTACCAGCGCCTCCATGTTCCGCGTGCGGGTGGCCGAGCTGGAGGACGAGGTTCAGGAGTCAAAATCCGAGATCCAGCGCCTGTGAGATGCCGCGGCCTTAAACCTCGGGGAAGGGAGTAAGAAACATTTTTACTCCAATTATGAGTTTGATGAGTTGTTGCATGAGAGTGCGCAGGATGCTGCGGAGCACACACTGCAGGTACTTCGCGATGCCGGACACCTGAAGGAAGGCGCTGAGACGCTCTACATCCGTTAGGTCGTGACGGACATCTTCGTGCCAGTTCCCGTCCCCGAGGATGAGGATCCTCTGCGGAAGGATGGGACCATCCTCGTTTACTCAGACAAAAGCCGCGGCCTATCTGGCGATAGCCCTAGGAATCCTTGAATGTATTTTGTGATGAACTTGTATCTCATGCTTCTATTTTGAAATATATTAGGGCGGAACCCCCCCGCTCTTTTTTATTAACACTGGCCATCTTTTGCGAATGCTTTTCTAATACATTTTCGCGTCTCGCTAGGCTCTTTAAGACATTGCGTTATTCGCACAAATTTTTCCTCCACTCAACGAATTACAGGGCGAACTCGCCCTATTTCCACGATGTAGGTTAGTCGCGGGATGTTTTCACCCTCCCTTCACCGGGTCACTCGCCGGAGACGGTCGTTTTGCGTGAGTAGTCGTCGCGCGAGAGGTTGACCACTTGGCTTTGCGGAGTTCTTGCCCGTTCATCGCGGAGCGTCTCGCAACCCTCAGATCGGTCGGAGTTTCGCCGCGCACTTTGCTTGCCGAGTGGCGACGTATATCTATACCATTCACCCGCGAGTGCCTTTGGTACGAGCACCATTCGTCGATCTTATGTCCAGACTTGTCCCCGCTTCCTTTTTGCCTTTAACTTCCCTTTCTTACCCAGTCAATCTTGGGAGTCTTTAGAATCTGCCTCCGAGTGAGCCTTCGACCCCGCCAGCTAGGTGAGAGCCTGGACAGCGGGTCTACTCGGGGCCAACCTTTGGAACTTTTGGAACCTGGCACCGAGTGAGCCTTCGGCCCTGCCAGCTAGGTGAGAGCCTGGACAGCGGGTCTGCTCGGGGCCAACCCTTGGAACTTTGGGAACCTGCCACCGAGTGAGCCTTCGGCACTGCCAGCTAGGTGAGATCCTGGACAGCGGGTCTGCTCGGGGCCAACCTTTGGAACTTTGGGAACCTGCCACCGAGTGGGCCTTCGGCCCTGCCAGCTAGGTGAGAGCCTGGACAGCTGGTCTGCTCGGGGCCAACCTTTGGAACTTTGGGAACCTGCCACCGAGTGAGCCTTCGCCCCTGCCAGCTAGGTGAGAGCCTGGACAGTGGGTCTGCTCGGGTCCAACCTTTGGAACTTTGGGAGCCTGCCACCGAGTGAGCCTTCGGCCCTGCCAGCTAGGTGAGAGCCTAGACCTCTGGGTTCTTCCTGTCTCCTTCCCTCCTGGTGTCTCACTTCCGACTCGCTCATCTTTTCTAATCTCTTATAGAACTCTGGGTTGGCGGCCTCTCCTTCTATCTCTTCTGCTGCCCGCTCCATTAGTTCCTCGAAGGATAGAGGGGCCTTCCGCTTCAGATCCATTTTAAAGAACCCATCTCGTAGCCCCACTATGAATGCCATCTGGAGGGTGAACCCCGGTACCTCCTGCACGAGGAGGACCTCCTCGTGGAACCTATCCATGTAATGGGCCAACGACTCACCCGGCCCTTGCTTGATCTTAAAGAGCACCTCTGCATCCTTCTTCCTCTTCTTCTATGTTGAAAAACGCAACCTGAAGCTCTGCCGCAACTCCTCAAAGGCGTAGATGGAACCCACGGGAAGCTGGTGGAACCAGTCCCTCGCCTTCTCCTTCAGAGTGGTGGCAAAGCGCCGGCACTGGAAGGCATCTGTCATTGGAAGGATCGAGACCATGTCCTCAAACCACTGCAGATGCAGGACTGGGTCGTCTCTGCCGGTGTAGTAAGACATCTCCGGCCCCCTGAACCCTTCTGGCACCGGGGCCGAGAGGATCAACTCACAGAAAGGACTCCCATCCCCTGCTCTGCGAGTGGTCCTCTCGCGCAGAGTCAGCTCACACACCTCCTCACTCGTCGCGCGGTTGAACAGCTGCCGCCCGGGGAGATCCCGCGCGCTTGCTTTTGTCGCGACCTCCTTTCCCAGCCGCTGGCCCTAAGAGCTCTCGCCAATCTGCTGGGGCGGAACCACCGGGACCACGGGTGTCTCGCACTTTCCCCTGCCGGCGAGAGCTACTTGCATGGTCTGCATGACCTCTCGCTTGAACTTCTCGAGCATCTCCAGCCACTCCATTGTTGTCGGTGGCTGCGAGTGGCCTGGGTCAGAACCATTTCCTCCATTTCCTGTCATCGAACTCAACTTGGGATTTTCTTGCACTGGCTACGGTCCACGCTCACCGCACCAAAAATGTTGAAACCGTCAACCGGTCTCTGAGTTCGGACCCACCGGGGGTGTAACCTGCACCTACTTCTCCCGCACTAAACTCTCCTGGCTTTGGATGGAAAAACTGGAACAGACCCAAGGCTACAGCGAGGAGGTCCCGCCACACACCTGGAAGATCTTAGAGAGCTTCCCCTCCCAAACCAATGCTCAGCCGGGCACCTTGGAGGGCTCTAGCAGCCAACTCCGAAAATTGCCTGGTGGAGAGAGCTTGAAAAAAGATCCTGTCCCCTCCAAGGTGCCCTTAAGGGTCTATTTATAGATTTTCTAATCTTGGATTGCAAATAGCGTTAGTCCGCTGTTTGGTCTTACTAACCGCACCCCAAATTGGTCTGTTAACAGCCTAACTCTGCTGTTCTGAGGGGCTATTAGCAGCCCACAGGGGGTATCTTGGTCATTTCTCCCACAAATCCCTTGTGCGAGTGGTCCCTGAAGGCACCACTCGCCTCCCTGGGCGAGTGGTCCATGAAGGCACCATTCGCTTACTTCCTGATTCCCCAAGCTAGCGGGGCCTCGACCCTCATACGCCCGCCCGTCTGCGTTCCAGCGTGCACTCTCCAGCGAGTGCTTCCACATGCTCTTCGGGACAAAGCCCCTTTTGGCTCATGCGAATGCTTACTTGTCCCAAACATCTCTCCTTTTAGTGATCTTGAGTCTGGGTGGGACCTCTCGGCGAATACGGGTTGTACACCTGGTATCACCCTTTGCCTTCTTCTCTTCTTCCTTCCTGGCAGTCAGCTGCATTTCATAGGAGAGCAGCTTTCCATAGAGAGTTTGGGGAGGAGTTTCAGTCAACTTAGCCACCTCCCTTATTGCACAAATTTTTGTGTCCCAATCTCTTGTTAGAGATCTGAGGAACTTATCATTCAGCTCATAATTTGTGAACACTCTCTCATAGGTTCTTAGTTCATTTATTATTCTAAAGAACCTTTCATAGCACATGGAGATGCTCTCCTGGCCTTGCTGCCCGAAAGCTTCATATTCCTGATTGAGGAGTGACTTCCTGTCATTCCTCACATCTTCAGTCCCTTCCATGTACACAATTAGTGTATCCAACATCTCCTTAGCAGATCCACAGTGCACTAAATTTTGAAAAGTTGAGTCATCAATATCATTGACTATGATATTTTGAGCCCTTTTATCCATAGTAGCCAATGCTATCTCATCCTTGGTCATTTCAGTGTATGGTTTGCCTACTTGCCTGGTAGGATCAACAGAGGAGGGTTTTGTGATAATGAAGGGGCCTTCCTGAATAGTAATGTAGATTATAGGGTCTGAGGCTTCCATGTACAGCCTAACCCTCTGCTTCCATAGGCCAAAGTTCGCTTTATTGCATATGGGCAGTTTCATTGAGCTCAACTCCTTCTGCATTACACTAGAGGCCATTGGGTTTTGATTTGACTATACCTTTTTAGGATCTGGTCAGACTGTTAAGTCCTTCTTGACCAACCTCCCTCTGATACCACTTGAAAGAATATTAGGTTTGTAATCTAAATCACCTAGAGGGGGGGGGGGGGGTGAATAGGTTTCTTTTAATTTTCCCTTAATTATTATG
Source organism: Dactylorhiza incarnata (assembly GCA_033032865.1). Classification (NCBI taxonomy): domain Eukaryota; kingdom Viridiplantae; phylum Streptophyta; class Magnoliopsida; order Asparagales; family Orchidaceae; genus Dactylorhiza; species Dactylorhiza incarnata. Next base: position 9,100,105 of record JAWHQI010000010.1, on the reverse strand, counting down.
TCTGATTTTTGGTTTGGAGCAAGCAAATGATCAAACACACAGAAAGCACACAAGCATGTATAGAGGTTCATCAAGACAGGGTGTCTTGAGTAGTCCTCTTCCCCCTTCACCTTTCTAACAATGTGTTAGACAAGGACAACTCCTCCAAACTCGGCTCAAAGAGCTTACAACTCAGATCCCTCAGGATCTCTCAGGTTTTCCCAAACCCTACCTCAGGCTCAACAGCCCTACAACTCAGATCATATCCTAATCCTATAGCTCAGACCTCAGCAGGTCCTACAACTCAGGCTAAACAGCCCTACCTCGGGCTAAACAGCCCTACCTCAGATCAGCACCTGATCCTACAGCTCAGACCCCTTCCAGGTCCTACAACTCAGAGAATTCCTCCTCCTACAGCTCAGGTTATGAAGCCCTACAACTCAGATCAACAGATCCTACACTCAGGACTTCAGCCCTACAACTCAGAACCCTCAGGTTCCTACAATCTCAGACCAAAAGGTCTTACAAATCAGGAAAAATGCCCTACAGAAAAGTGAGTATTATACTTACTACAGATGACAGCAAGTCCCCTGTAGTTCCTGCACAGCTTGTGCCTCCTGTCGCTGGTGATGTTGATGGCAGCTACTAACTGATCTTCTTCTTCAGATGAAGGTTGGAAGATCTCCCTGCTCCTTCTTGCAAAGGAGCTAACTTTTTCTCTCTTCTTCTTCTTGCTTGTTCAGTGAGCAGCAGGAGAGAAGACAAGAGCAACAGCCGTCAATGAAACAATTGATTTCTTTTTGCACGCGACGGAGTGTTTTTTCAAATGTGCCCTAACTCTTCCTTTTATACATCTCTAATCTTCAACGGCTCTCATCTGTCCTTCTGAGAAGTATGGTAGAACCTGGTGGACCCCACACAATTTTTCTGCAACTTGCGTCACAGGCAGAACACGTAATATGCGTTCGACAAACACATTGTACTGTGTTCGACGAACTTGTCAAACTCTGCGGTCGACGATCTTGCCAAAATCTGCGTTCGACGAACTTGCCAAACTCTGTGTTCGACGAACTGTGTTCTGCGTTCTACGAACTGCCTTGTCTCTACGTTCGACGATCTGCACAAGTCTCAGCTGATTCTTCATTTCTGTCTGCGTTCGATGAACTGCCTTCTGAGTTCGACGAACATGCCAACTCTCAGCTGTTTCTTCTAGTTCATCTCAGCGGTCGACGAACTGTGTTCTGCGTTCGACGAACGGCTCTCTGCGTTCGACGAACACACCCTTTGTTCCTTCTCAGTGGCTCCTTCTCTGGTCTCGTCTCAGCGGTCGACGAACTGAGTCCTGCGTTTGACGAACGACACTCTGCGTTCGACGAACATGCCCTTTGTTCCTTCTCAGCGGCTCCTTCTCTAGTCTCATCTCAGCGGTCGACGAACTGAGTCCTGCATTCGACGAACGACACTCTGCGTTCGACGAACACGCCATTCTTTCAAATATGCACGATGCTCCTTTCCCGTCTCAGCGGATCCACTGAGACAGCGATCTCGGCTCAGCGGGTTCTTGACTATCTGCAGCTCAGCTTGCGTATAAGCTTTCTCAGCGTCTCCTGTTCTGGTCTCAGTGGTTCTGCTGAGACAGTGGGCTTGTCTCAGCGGTTTTGACCCTTCGTCTCAGCGGTTCTGCTGAGACAAAACTTCATCTCCTAGGAGATGATTTCTCCACATCTAAGGGCAAGTTTGGCCCTTCCTTTTGAGTCACCTGTACCTGTATATACTACACAAGTATAGCTTTATCAAATACAATATGTCCTTAGCATTGAGAGTGATGCCTCTTCAAATCAGGGTAATATTGAGGGCAATATTCCCAACAAATACCTTCCGCAAGTACTTTTGTAAAGGATCATCTTCCAAAAAGGAGAAAAAGGAATAATCAAGCGAAGACAATGAAGAGTGACCTCCTCCCGAGTGCTTCCACTGCAGGAAGACCGGACATATAAGGAGCCAATGCCCAAGATACCTGAAGGAGCAAAAAGAAAAGCGGCATAAAGAAAAGGAGAAGAAGAAGGTCTTGAAGGCGGCAACATGGGATGATTCTTCATCTGGTTGCTCAAATGATTTGAGTTCAAGCGAGGATGATGAGGCAAATTTGTGTCTCATGGGAAGGAACCAAGAACCAACTGATGACGAGTGCAGTGTCCAAAGCGACACTGAGGTAATCCATTCAACTTATGATGATCTTTATGTTGAATATTTAAATACATGCAAATCATTTGGTAAAAATTTAAAAGATCTTGAACTTCTTAAAACAGAAAATAAAATACTCTTGAAACAAAATCAAAAATTAAATAAAGAAATAATGTCTGGCCAAAAGAATGACAATCATTTGACAAAAGCAAAGGAACTTGAAAACAATCTTTCTAAGGCTCTCTCCAATATTGAATCACTCATGAAATAAAAGGGAGACTTAGAAATATGGTTGAACATATCTCACTCTCAAATTGAAAATGAAAAGAAAATTTTTGCAAAGAGATGTGGAAATCTAGTAAGTGAAAACTTCGCCTTAAAAGCCCGAATAAATGAACTCAATATGGCAATAAACAAATTTGGGGTTGGCCAAAAATCACTGGACATGATTTTGGGCAACCAGTGCCATGGGTCTGCCAAGTATGGGCTGGGATTTGTCTCCGAAACCTACCGCCCAGCATTGACTGCTAACGCTGGCGTTAGCTCTATTTCCAAGAATCATAAATTGCTTTCTAAATATAATTCCTTTACTCCCTCTACCTCTGTGTATACTAGCAAGAGTCAACCACAGTCACAGAAAAAGGTCTCAACCCCTTTTATTGCTTGTGCCAATTGCTTATTGTTTGGGCACACCATAGACTCTTATAGGAAGAAGGGAAAGCGCACTTTAAAACAAATCTGGGTACATAAGGTCTCCACCTATGTTATGGGAGGAACCTCATGGCTATCTGGATCTTCACTAACATTTTCTTCTTAGGTGTGTTGGCAGGCTAAGTACAAAGGAGACATGTGGTACTCAGACTCGAGTTGCTTCAAGCACATGACGGGCGATAAATCAAAGTTCCTTAGCCTCTCTAAGAAAAAAGGTGGAACCGTGACGTTTGGTGACAATGGAAAGGGAAGAATGTTAGGCACCGGTACAGTGGGTAACGAATCTTTCTCTCTTACAAATGTGTTATTTGTAGAAGGCTTAAAACACAACTTAATTTCTATTAGTCAACTATGCGACAAAGGTCTGAATGTGTTATTTGAGTCTTCATCAAATCTGTTGAAACCAGAGAACTGGTCTCGACGTTCGCAAGGGGGATGCAGCTAACCCTTACTTGACCGAGCTAGACCCTTGACCAGTCACTAAGAACCGAAGAACTTGGCCCTTGAAAAATTTCTAAGTCCACAAACTGACCCCGTAAGCTGCAGCGTGGTGGTCCCACCACACACCCGAAAGTTCAACGAGAGCTTCCCCTCCCAAGCCAATGTTGAGCCTGGGCACCTTGGAGGGCACTAAGGACCACCTCACCGTCAACCTTCCCTGACAGTGGGGGGGGGGGGGGGGGGGGGGTAGTGCTTGCTCACAAGATACACGCGAGGAGAGCGGTGGAGACCAACCCTTCCCAAGGTGCCCAAGGGGGTCTATTTATAGACTTCCCAAAAAGTGGGCTGCAGATAGCCGAAAATCTGTTATCCGCAGCTCGATCAACGAACCTAAATGACCAGCACAGGGGGGAGGCGAGTGGAGATGAGATGCCTACTCCCCCCTGCCTGAACAGCCCACCTCTCCCTTAACATTGAGAGCAGACGAGCAGACCGAAGGCCCCCTCGCCCCTGGGACTGGGCGCCTCCCAAGGCCCGGGGGAGTGAATCTTCGGTCCACTGCCCCCCTAGGACCGGTGAGTGGACCGAGGGTCCACTCTCCCCCCTAGGTTCGGGCGAGTGGACCAAGGTCCACTCGCACCCTAGGGGCTGGCGAGTTGACCGAGGGTCCACTCGCCCCCTAGGTTTGGGCGAGTGGGCCAAGGTCCACTCGCCCCCCTAGGGGCCGGCGAGTGGACCGAGGGTCCACTCGCCCCCTGGATTTGGGCGAGTGGACCAAGGTCCACTCGCCCCCCTAAGGGTCGGCGAGTGGACTGAGGGTCCACTCGCCCCCTGGGTTCAGGCGAGTGGACCAAGGTCCACTCGCGCCCTAGTTCCGGGCGAGTGGACCATGGTCCACAAGCCTCCCTAGGCCTTGGCGGAATGCGGGGGAACGGACCGGATCGTCCGCCCCCCCCCCCCCCCCTTCTTTTTCCTCGGATGGCCTCGAACCCCTCTTAACGGGTTGATTCGTCACGTCACATCCACCCTCACTATAGCGATCTTACCTGCGTCGGGTCACACCAGCTCGGAAAATAAGAGGGTTGTACAAAATCTATGCAAAATTATTGATCCTAAGTCTAATAATATTGTACTCACTGCACCAAGAGTTCATAATGTCTATTTAATTACTTTTCATGATCTATCACATGCATCACTCAAATGTCGTATTTCCAAAAATGAATAACTTGAAGTGTGGCATATGCGTCTTGGTCACTCTAGCACTAAGTTAATTTTAAAATTGTCAAAAAAAAATTGTTAGAGGGTTGCCAATACTAAATGGAAATCTATCTTCTTTATGCTCGCCTTGCCAAAAAGGAAAATTTTCAAAAACATCATTTAAAAGTAAAAATGAAATATCCACCACAAGAACTTTGCAACTAATTCACATGGACCTCTTTGGGCCAATTAGCACTTGTAGTCTTGTGGGTAAAAAGTACACTTTTGTATTAATTGATGATTTCTCTAGATTCACATGGACTTTGTTTCTCACCTCCAAATCCGATGCATTTTCTGAATTTTCAAAATTTTGTAATCGCATTCAAAATGAATTAGACTTAAAAATAAAGTGCATAAGGTCGGATCATGGAGGGGAATTTGAAAATGATAGTTTTACCACCTTCTGTATTAATCTAGGTATCAAGCATGAATTTTCGGCTCCACGCACCCCCCAACAAAATGGTGTGGTGGAGAGGAAAAATAGAACCCTTCAGGAACTCGCACGCACTATGTTATCTGTGTTTGGGTTATCTAGATCTTTTTGGGCTGAAGCAGTAAATACATCTTGTTATGTTATAAATCGTATCATGCTTTGCCCTACTTTGAAATTAACTTCATATGAATTATATTACCAAAAGAAACCTAATGTATCGTACTTTCATGTTTTTGGATGTAAATGTTTTATCTTAAATAACAAAGATGCATTAGCTAAATTTGTTGAAAAATGCGATGAAGGAGTCTTTCTTGGTTACTCGTCTACTGCAAGGCTTATAGGATATATAATAAGAAATCTAAAAAGGTTGAAGAGTCTATTCATGTGAAGTTTGATGAAATTATGACTTGTGTAGATTCTAATAGTGCAGGAAAAGAAGATGAACCCTCTTCACCTTTGGAGCTTGATGACGATGAATTACTTGGAAAGGACAAAGAAGTAGAACCGGTGCAAGAAGAGTTTGTGCCTCCAAGCGTGCTTAGATTCACAAGAGATCATCCAAGGGAGCTTGTCATTGGAGAACCATCAAGAGGGGTAACTACACGCTCTTCCTTTAATGAATCTTTTTCTAATTTATGCTTTGTCTATGAAATTGAACCTAAAAATATTTCTACCGGTTTAAATGATGAGTTTTGGTTTATTGCTATGAATGAAGAATTTAATCAATTTGAACGCAATAGGGTTTGGAAGATTATAGAAAGACCACCTAATCACCCCGTTATTAGTGTCAAATGGATATTTAAAAATAAATTAGATGGAGATTCTAGAATCACTAGGAACAAAGCTAGACTAGTAGCACAAGGTTATTCACAAATTGTGGGGGTCGACTTTGATGAAACATTTTCTCCCGTTGCTCGCCTTGAATCGATTATAATTTCCTTTCTTTTGCGAGTTATAAGAAGTTTAAACTATTTCAAATGGATGTAAAAGTGCATTCTTAAACGAGATAATTAAAGAAGAAGTCTATGTAGAACAACCCCCAGGCTTTATAGATGAAAAATTTCCAAATCATGTCTATAGATTAGAAAAAGCGCTTTATGGTCTAAAACAAGCGCCCAGTGCTTGGTATGAATGCCTAACATCTTTTTTATTAAAGCACGGTTATAAAATGGGTAGTGCCGACAATACGCTCTTCATTAAGCATATTAATGATGATATAATTATTTTACAAATATATGTTGATGATATTATTTTTCGAGCCACTAATGAAGAGCTATGTAATGAAGTTGTACTTGTAATGCAAAATGAATCTGAAATGATTCTAGTTGGTGAATTAACTTATTTTTTAGGCTTTCAAATAACGCAAAGAAATGATGGAATCTTTATATGTCAATCTAAATAAGCGCATCACTAAAATTAGGAAAAGATGAAACTGGAATTTCCATTGACCAAACTTTATATAGAGGGATGATTGGATCCTTATTATACCTTAGTGCATCTAAACCCGATATTATGTTTGTCGTATGCTTATGCGCTAGATTTCAAGCAAACCCAATAGAATCTCATTTAAAAGCGGTAAAACGAATATTTAGATATCTAATTGGCACACCTAAACTAGGTCTTTGGTATCCAACTAATGACTCCTTTCTATTACATGGGTATTCCGATTTCGATTATGCGGGTTGCTCTCTAAATAGAAAAAGCACTAGTGTCACATGTCATTTCTTGGGTCCTTCTCTAGTTGCATGGTCAAGTAGAAAACAAAATTCGGTTGCCCTCTCCACCACCAAGGCGGAATATATTGCACTAGGAAGTTATTGTGCCCAAGCTTTATGGATGACTCAAACCTTAGAAGATTTCGGAATTCATCTAACTAATATTGAACTCAGGTGTGACAACAAGAGTGCTATTGATTTAACCTACAACCCCATTCATCACTCAAGATCCAAATACATAGATGTTAGACATCATTTCATTAAGGATCACAATAAAAAGGAACGTGTTCATGTAAACTTTATTGGAACTGAATCCCAACTTGCAGACATCTTTACCAAGCCTCTACCTGACTCCCGCTTTACTCTACTTAGATTAGAATTAGGAGTCTTAGACTTAACAAATTGAAAACTCATCACATGTTATGAAAAATCAAATAAAAATAAATAAATAAAACTATTTTGAAAACCACAAAAATATGCCTAAATAAGCCTTCTTTTCATTTACATTTTCTCTGAAAATTCTACCCTAAGAAGGTCTATGTACATACTCCCTATCCCATTGAAAGTTTTTTTCAAAAAAACTCAAAAATTCGTGTGATGTCTCGGCGTTAACTAGTTAACGCCAGGCGTTAGCCCTTTTTTTGCCAAATTGAAATTCTGTTTTCTCAACACTATTTCTGGTATTTTATAATGATCTTTCTCTGTTTCTCTTCTCAGTTATTGAAATTATTGTGTTATTAATTTGGTTGTTTTATTCCAAAATACAAAAAAAATGAGAAAAAATTCAAATAATTCAAAATAATTAAAAATATATATGTTTTTGTTATTTGTTTTGCTTTATATAATTACAAAACTATGGTTTGACTATAAGATTTCACAAGAGCAAAACTTATTTGTTATTTTGTTTCAAATGGTCAAAATTGTTTAGGCATACACTTAAAGAGTATCTTCAATGTCTAATTTTAATTTCAAATTTCCTAAACATTGTTTTATCTTCATGCCTTGACCATAATCTGATTATGTGCAATGAAATAGTCTATAGAAAATTGTGTATGATTGCCTAGCATGCATATAAGCATGAGTAATGTTTTATGCTAATCAATGATTCATTCACTCACTATTTTGGTAATCTACATGTGGTCATAATCTTAGCATTGCATGATTGTGTAGTGTAATAGTCTTAACATATTAAGTTGTATGTCTAAATTACCAATACCTTTATTCAAACAAAAAATTTCTTGCACACATAGAAGCATTATTTCAATATTGTTAGTGTTTGCAACAAGTGAATTCAGAGACCTTTGGCCTGCTATTACAATAATATGAAATAAAATGTCAAAGATAACTCAACCAAGCACTACTCACCCTCCTGATAAGTCTTATTGAGCATTGTGAGGTTGAGCACCTTGGAAAGAATTGTAAAGTGACTTGTGCAAACACATTCATCTTTTATCACTTCTATCTGTACACTGGATCACTAAAAATAAAAATCAATAAAATTGCTTGTGTGATCCCCCAAGCAATACTTCGCTCCCTGATATGTCTTAATGAGCATTGTGTGGGCAAAGCACCTTGGTTGTTGTACTAATTATTTGTGCCTTGAAACTTCATTCTAGATTTGATGTGTGAAAGTAATTATAAGATTGCATCCTTAATATTGTTGTCACTATTTCATTATATATGTCATGTGTTTTGATTATTTCACTTGTATACTTTTATCAAAACACCTTATGCACTCATCATTGTTTTTCATAAAACTTCCGCTCATGAGAATTGGATCCTAACGCAAACATTACATAATTCTCTAAAATCTTAAGTAAAAGCACTAGATTGCAATGCATGATTTCTATAATGTTTTCTTTACTTGAAATACGAATTGGTTACATTATAGCTATTATCTTTTTGAATATGCTAAATCATGCTTGCCTATTAGTTATGAAAATTTTCAAAGTTAAATTGCTCAAATTTGAAGAGTCTAGACATATTGTTGGAATGGTCAAACTATAACATAAATTCTACTCTTATTTGTTTTGTTTTTGTTTTCCGCATTCCTATTTGACTATGTTATGTGTTCCTATGGTTTATCATTCCCACTTCTAGGAAGTTTTTTTTCATACTTTGTTGCAAACAAGCTTATAAACATTTTGTTAAGTATGTGGTTTCGTCTAGTAATCAAAACAATGGATTGGAATAATGTTCATTCACGCTTATTATATCTATTTTTGTTGTGTTACTCTCTTCCTTAGCTCGATCACGACTTTCATTATGTTTAAACTAAAACATTCAATTCTCTCTTAGTTTTGTCCCTCATTTGTGTCTTCCTTTCTCTAGTCTTTAATTTAAACTCCACCTTCTTTTGCTAATAACAAAAGGGGGAGAATAAAGTGCTAAATCATATTGATTAAACAGAGTAGGATTCACTAGATTAAGGGGAAGCATGTATCTAGTATATGGGAGTATACACTAAGGGGGAGCATTTTTATAGGGGGAGCATTTTCTTAAATAATCTACAATTCCTATCATTACCTTATAATTGCTTAGTGTCATATATCTTTATAAAAACACATTCTTTATCTATGAATCTGATTTATCTCTAATTGGATTTGTTATTATCAAAAGGTGGAGATTGTTGGAACATGGTTTTCCGCATCCCTTTGTTTTGAGAATAACAAATCCTACTTGTATTTAATCTTGTTTGCCATTGTGTTTTTAGTATGCAGGTTTGGACACATATGACACCAGGTTACTGCAACAATGGTCTGGCACTAACCACAAGCAGAAGGATTGAAAGTTGTCTAACGCCAGGCGTTAGGTCTTAACGTTGGGCGCTATCAAATCGACGGGATGAGATGTCGTTCGACGAAATGAGATGTCGTTTGATGAAATGAGATGTCGTTCGACAAAATGGCGTTCAACAAAATGAGATGCCATTCGACGAAATGGCGTTCGACGAAATGAGATGCCATTCGACGAAATGGCGTTCGACAAAATGGCGATCAACAGGATGAGATGTCGTTCGATGAAATGGCATGCCAGCTGATTAAAAGGAGAAAGAAACTCAACGCCATGCGTTAGGTCTTAATGCTGGGCTCTATTCGTTCGACTAATTTGGAAAGGAGAAAGCGGCCGTGATTGCAGGAGGAACTTTAGGAATGATTTGTCCAATGCCCGCGTTAGCCTTAACGCCGACGTTATTATTGCATAAAATAAAACAATTCCTAAAGTGCAGAATCTCCTTCCTCATCTGAATATCCAAGCCATCAATATGTTGTTATACATGGTCAACGCCTAGCATTAGCACTTAACGCCGGCGTTAGCTCAAAGTCTATAAATTGGATGATTTCGATGTCTCTGACGACTGACTTTGGAGAGCCCTATTCCAGCACTTGATAATCTCTACAAGGGCCGTATTTCCAGACCATCTTCTCCCACACAAGTTTCAAACAAAAGAATTCAAGGAGAGCTGGATCAACGCTTATGCAACGTGAAGGACGCACGCTTTGAGTTCAAGAACATCCAGCGAGCCTTCACCTTCTCCAGAATTCTTTATAGGGAGTTTTTTTATTATATGTTGTATTTTTCTTTTGTAACTCTTTTTATTACCATCATGGAGTGAATTCGCCTCGTGTTAGCGACTAGGTCTAGGGAGTAGATCTAGGGGGTGCTCGAGGTTTTTTCTGTGGATAGAAAGGCTAGAGCGGCTTGAGGCCATATCTGGGGAGGATAGGCAAAGCCACCGGTTCGTGGAGATACGAGTCGGGATAGAAAACAAAAAGGATTTTCATATTTATCACCCACGATTTCTAGCGTCATAAGAAATCAAGTTTTGTAATTTCATATCTCAAGAATTAATAAAATCATGTTTCTCTTTCATATCACTTGATTTCTTCTTTTCTAATTACAAATGTTTTAAAATAAAGTATAAGTTTTTAAAACCCTTATTCACCCCCCCCCCCTCTAAGGGCGCCTCACGATCCAACATTTCATTTTTTTCTGTGTTTTGATTTCCTGCAATATGTGTTTTCTTTATTCTGTTTATTAGATTGATGATTACATAATACTTAGAGTTTTTATTATGTGCTCATAATTAGGGTAGAAAATATTTAAAACTCTATTCACCCCCCCCCCCCCCCCCCCCCCCCCCCCTCTAGAGAATACTTAGTGGCATAATGTGCACTTTCAATTGGTATCAGAGGGGGGTTAATCAATAAAAAGTTAACACATTGATCAAAAGATCTCCTCCTCTCATTTCTTTTTTGTAAATTAGTTAAAACTATTTTTTAAAGAAAATGAGTTCTAAGGATTATGCATCAACAAGACCACCAATGTGTAACCTAAATTAGTTTACACTCAGGAAGCTAGAATAAAGTTGTATATGAACTCTATTGATGAAGATATTTTTAATGTCATTATTACAGGTCCCCCAGTCCCAGTGAGAAAAGATGCTAGTGGGACAGTTACACAAACTACAGTCCCTAAAGCAGAGTGTACTGATGCTGAGAAGAAGGTGAAGGCATGTGATGCCAAAGCCATTAATATCCTGGTATCAACCATGTCAGATGACATGTTTCAAAAAGTTATTGATTGCAACTCTGCCAAAGAAATCTGGGAATCTCATTCCAAATTAGTTGAAGGCAGCTCTGATGAAAGAAAGGACAAGAAGTCCCTTCTCATATTCCAATATGAGAACTTTAAGAAGAAGACTGGTGAAAGCATAGCTGAAATGTATAATAGGTTCAGTTGTATCATAAATGAGCTAAGATGGATTGACAAAGAAATTTCTCTGACATAAATTAATGACAAGTTTCTCATGAGCTTCGCACACACATGGGACTCTAGAATCTGGGTTATCAGAGATTCTAGATGCCTCAGAGAAATATCAACAGATGCTCTACTAGGGAATCTCAAGTCCTATGAGCTCCTACTAAAAAGCAGGGCTGAATCAGAAGCCAAAGAGAGAATCTCAACTCCTAAAGAAATGACACTTGCACTAAAGACTATTGAAGCAGAGCCCTCCACCTCTGAAGAAGAGATGTTCAATCTCTTGGCTAAAAGACTAAAGAGATGGGTCTGGACAGAGGACTCCAGAAGGAAAGAGAGGAGTTCAAGCAAACCAAGGTATGACAAATCTCCTAAACAGGAAATTATCTGCTTCTCATACAGAAAACTTGGACATTTTGACACTGAATGTCCTGAAGAAGAAAAGAGCAAAAGCAACAAGCAGAAGAAGGAGCACAAGAAGAAATCATGCATGAGGAGGTATAAGAAAAGAGGGAAAGATTTCATTGCTGAAACCTGGAGTGATTCAGAGTCTGAGTCAAGCTCCTCCTCATCTGATAGTGATGAAGAGTGTGAAACTGAAGAAGACTGCTTAATGGCTCTGGAAGACTCTACTGCTAAAAATCAGGTAACAATCTTTGATGATTTTGACTTTTCCTCTGAAGATTTTAAAGATTGTTTCAAAGAATTCTGTCAAGATTATATTAATAGTCAAAAGGAACTTAACATAATCAGAATAGAACTAGAAGACCTTAGGAAAGATCATCTGTACTTAGTTAATTATGATCTGAGAGGTCAATTGTTTAAGAAAGAAAAAGAAATATCCACATTAGATAATGAAAATACTGACTTAGAGAAAGAACTTACAAAGGCAAAAGACTTTAAGGACTCACTTAATGGAAGGAGTCAAATGCTTAAGGATATCTCACAAAATCTCTCCAAGAGATTTGATCATCTTGATCTGGAACCACTACCATCAACTAGCACACTAATCCCTAGCAAACTTGTTTGGGAAAATCTTGTAGCATTAATTAGGTCTAGCATGAATCAACCTAATAACAACTTAGAATCATGTGAAGAACAAAATAATAACCCTAATAAACTCACTATATTCAATAGGGTAAACATTACCAATCAAACAGGGATTCTAGGTAAACACCCCTTAGAAAAGCCAAATAATAATTATAAAAATCTTAATAAAAAGAATCATACGTCGACTAGAACTCAACGCAATTTTAAAGATGCGTCGAATGCAACTCGACGAAGTCCAGCATATACATCGACATCAACTCGAAGCAAGTATGGTGGTGTGTCGAATTCTATTCGACGCAACCAATATTCTGCATCGATTATTATCGACGTAACTATGCAGACATGGCGAATTAAATTGACGCAACTCTAAAGATGTGTCGATTTCTTATCGACGCATGCTTCCAACAAGAAATTTTCAGCCATCTAAATCTCTCTCTGCTTACATTCCTAGATGTTTCTATTGCTCTAAAATTGGACACATAGCCAAACATTGTTGGCACAATAATGCAGCACTTCTTCACCTTAAGGGGTATACTGAAAGACCATCTTATTCTTTCATAACTCCATATGATGATAAAAGAAATGGACCCCAGCAAGTGAGGGTCTATACTAATGTTTGATTTCATGTGCAGAAATTAGACTGTTCAACCACAAACCAGCAATGGTATCAGGACAGTGGATGCTCCATTCATATGACTGGAGCAAAAGAATTGCTGGACAACTACAAGGCTAAGGATGGGCCTAAGGTAATTTTTGGGAATTCCCACTCTGGTCAAACCAAAGGATATGGTTTGCTCAGGATTGGGGAAGTCTCTTTCTCTAAGGTAGCTTATGTTGAAGGACTTCAACATAATGTAATTAGTATTAGTCAGCAGTTTAATGGTGAATACAAAGTTGTATTCACTAAGTCTTTAGGTCATATAGTCAGCTCTGTAACTGACCAAATTGTGTTGACTGGCCTTAGGAAAGGTAAGGTTTATGTTGTAGACTTTGAGTATACTAAGTCAGAGATCTGCTTATTCAACTCTCAGTTAGAAAATAATGAGCTGTGGCATAGGAGACTCAGTCATCTTAATTTTAAGACCATTGTTAAACTCTCTAAGTTTAACCTAGTAAGAGGCTTACCAACAGGTAAGTTCAATAAAGACCATCCCTATAGAGCCTGCCAACTAGGAAAGCAGATCAAATCATCATTCAAACCAATTGGTAAGAATGATTCCCCAGAACCCTATTCATAGAGCACATGGACCTATTTGGTCCTTTCTCCACTCAGAGCTTTGCAGGTAAGACCTATACTTTAGTCATTGTTGATGACTTTTCTAGATTCGGCTGGGTGTTCTTTCTAAAAGCTAATTCAGACACCTTCAAGATCCTCTCAAGATTCATTAGACATATTCAATCTAAATTTAATACTCAGGTTGTTGTGATCAGAAGTGATCATGGTACTGAGTTTGAAAATAAGTTAATGTGTAGATTTTGTGAGGATGAAGGGATAAGCCAAAGCTTTTTAGCTCCTAGAAGCCCCCCCCCCCCCCCCCCAATAAAAGGGTGGCTGAAAGGAAAAATAGAACCTTAATTGAATCAGGAAGGACATTATTGGCAGAATCCAACTTGCGAAAGTCCTTTTGGGCTGAGGCAGTGAATACTGCCAACTATGTTCTGAATAGAAGTCTCATCCACAAGACAAAGTTGAAGACTCCTTATGAGTTACTGGAGGGAAAGGAACATATAGTCACATACTTTAGGATATTTGGTTGTACTTGATTTATCCTCAACAATGAGAAAAGTCATCTTGCCAAATTTGACAAGAAGGTTGTTGATGGAGTATTTTGGGGATATTCCTCATCAAGCAAGGCTTATAGGTGCTATAATAAAAGCTCTCTCAAGATTGAAGAGACTGTGCATGTGGTCTTTGATGAAGCTAACATGTTTTGTAAGGGGAAGGAAACTTCCACCAACATTGTTCTGCAGGAAGAAGACCAACTAGCAGAGCAAGTTGAAAGGCTCAGCATCATGGATCATTCATCAATGTGTCAATACAAAGGAAAACAGAAAGTTTGTTGAAACCAATTTCTCGGCCACTAGTGGAGCTCGGGGCCCTCACCAAGATGAGGGGCAGCTAGCCCTTACTGATCCATCGGAGAAGGCAGACCGAAGACTAGGAAAATGACTAAGACCTTAGCCACAGCGAGGAGGTCCCTCCACTAACCCGGAAGATCGTTGAGCGCTTCCCCTCCCAAGCCAAAGCTGAGACTCGGGCACCTTGGAGAGCTCTGGAAATGCTAACCAAGAAGAGCCTGAGGAGAGAGAAGCTGAAGTGAAGTCCTCTCCAAAGGTGCCCTTGAGGTCTTATTTATAGGTTTCCTGGTCAGGCCTGCAAATAGCTGGATTCCGCCTTCTGATTTTACTATCCGCACCCCAAATGGGTCTGCTAACAGCTGAATTCCGTTGTTCGGATGGGCTAATGGCAGACCAATGGGATAGAGAGAGGATTTCGTCGATCATAGGATAAGTAGCGGATTCGTGGAACGCGGCCCGCAGTTCGTCGGGCCCCGGACTGAGTTCGTCGACCTCGATTGAGATTCACCGATCGCGGGGACTCTGGAAGAAATCTGCCTCGCCTATCTTCTCGCGATCCTTTGGCGAGATTCCTGCTCGCTCACCTCCTTGCAAGCGTTCGGCGAGTACCTGGCTCGCTCTACTTCTTGCGGGTCAACCTTGAGACTCTGGCTCGCGGGAACTTGACTCGCGCCTCCTCCCGCGGGTGACCTTTGATATATCTGGTTTGCCTCCTTTGGGAGAATGGCATGTGAAGACCTCGCCTGCACTCCTACCCCACTCGCACTCTTGACTCGCTCGCCTTCTCGTGATCAGCCGGCTAAGTGCTCGTCCCAGTGGGTCCGCCGAGACGGGATCGTCGAGCGCTATTTGGACTTCGTTGAGCGCTGTCAATTTTGCTCTTTCTCTTCTTTTCTGCCTATTGTCATATATATATATATATATATATATATATCCCGAGAACCTGACTCGCATCACTTTTATTTGGTCCTCCACTAGGCGAATATCGGGGTTGTACACAATCCACGCTCTTCGCGGGGCTATTTAGGCTCGCGAAGAATCATCCAACCCTTGATATTCGACGGCCCCTCGGTGATGTGGCGAGAATCTTTCGGTGGGCCCCATGCCCACCGCTATAAATATCACTCTCCCTGGCCATCATTTGAACTTTTTATTCTTCTTTATCTTTTCTTACTCGCCGCGGGCCTCAATGTGATGTCGGAAAAAGACGAGATGTTGGCTCGCCTAAAGGCCTCGCAAGCAGCTCAGAAGGGTAAAACCGCTATCATCGCCTCCTGGAATTCTCCGCGACGCTCTCCGCCTCCGTCTTCCCTAAGAATGGCAAAGGCTGTTCGGCGCGCGGATGGTTGGGGAGGGTCCTCTTCGGCGACGTCTCCTGATGACGGGCTCGCCTTGCAGGTATTGTCGACAAGCTCGTCCATTTGAGGTTCTTCCCTTTCGACCTTATTTATCCTATTCGCAGAACGATCCCCCGGACGAGAGCGCTTCGGGAAGGCCAATCACGGACATCCACCTCCCCTCTACGGGTGGAGCTGACGCTCTTCTTGTGGATGCGGGGGCCGTCGGCCGACAGGACTCGCCTTCGCAACGAGGTGAGCGGCTTACCTCGTCTCCCTTTACGTCTCTTGACTCGTTAAATCACGCTTACTTTTTTGTGCAGCGTCCCCTCTCGCGGCCCCGGGGGAACAAGTTCCTCCTCCGGCGGACTCGCCCACCGTGCCGAATCAGACTATTCCTACTCCTGGATTCGGCTTACTAGGTCAGAGGAGCCCAGGAGGGACGTTGATTGCCGAGCCTGGACTTGTCTCTAGACCCGCGCTCGCCTCCGGTCTGGGTAAGGCCCTCACCCCTGCCTTTATTGAAGCGTTCTGAGGCCAGCTGGGAACCTCCCGCCAGCGGCCCAGTACTCAAATTCCTCCACTAGGTTATACTGTCTCTACTGAGTGTTGTCTTTTACCTTGTCGCTGATTCTTTCTTCGCAGGCAATCCTACGACCCCTCTCTCCGAGTCAGAATCTGGAGCGTTGGAGATATCTCCACCCCCCTCGCTGAGTCAGGTCGCCGACTTTCTGGGAGATCCCAGCGATCCAGAGCGAATGAAGAGGCGGGTCACAGAGATATTCCAGAAGCATACCACCCTGCTGAGGGATCTACAGGAGCAGAATCGGCTTGATCGGCTCGCTAATGAAGAACGGTTTGCTGCGATGGAGGACGCGAACGCCCGCGTTCTCGCCGAGATGCGGCCGACCGATCATGGTGACGCGACCTCCCCCGGAGTGTATATTGCTTGTATTGATGACTACATGCGGCTGACGAGCCAGGCAAACCGGTCACTGCGCGAGTATCACTACCCGTGATTCCCCCCTCGTTCTGGTGTCCGGGGTCGCGGTCGCTGGAAATGGCTGCGATATTGAGGATCCGAGTATTGCTTTTTATTGTTTTTCTTCCCCCCTCTTCTTCGATAGGAGGGGTCGCGAACAATTCTTATGAGTATGTAATGATGATACTTTGACTCGCTTGCGAGCCTTTTATTTTCCCTGTTCTTTATCTCTTCTTTCACCCTAGCTGGCTCGCTCTTGCGCGGGTTACGTTTGTGATTCTATTACTAGCACTCGCGTACTTCCCTTGCTTTTTTATGATTTATTATTTAGTGTAGCTCGCCAATGGGAGAAAGCTTTTACAGGGTGTTGACTCGCCGGGAGCGCATCGGATCCTCGGAGGCGGAGTATCGCGCGAATCCGCTATCCGCAGATACCGACGCTTCGGCTTCTTCTCGCCTTTTTCATTTCTATAAATAGCCGACCTTTTTCCTTTCCAACCACTGCATTTACTGTTACTCCCTCGCTCTCTCTCTCTCTTTCTGTTTCTCTCGCAGATCCAGCTCGCCCTCGCGACCCTTGTGATTCAGCGGATCCCAAACATCATGGTCGGCTAGGTGGAAGCTGAGGGGCGATCCAAGTGTGCCAGGGCCTTCCTCGATGGCATTTTCTATTGTGCCAACCTTACGAAAGAGGAGTACCAGGCCGCCGCTGATCAGTACATCCACTCCGGTTTTGCGGCCTGCTGCCCTACTGATAGGGACACCATCAGCGACCCACATCCCGACAAACTCGCCATCCCTGTTGCCCACTTTGAAAATGGATTGCGACTCCCACTCTGGCCGGAAGTGCGCCAGGTATATTTATTTCTCACCCCTTATATCCCTGACTCGCTTTGCGAATTGGCGCTTAAACCTTGTCGACCTTTCCAGGTGCTCAAGTATTTCGGCGTTCTGCCGAGCCAACTAACGCCAAACGTGATCGCCGTGGTGGTCGCGTTCGCCAGTTATCTCAGGGCGGAGAGGATCGAGTTCAGCCTGCTCGTCTTCCGCAAGGTCTTTTCGTTTCGCGCGTATAGGGATGGGACGGCTCACTTCGCGAGCCAGCATGTCACCGTCTGCGAGACGGTGAACAAATATCATTATTGGACGCAGAAGTTCGTCTTGGTGAAGGGTCCTTTCGGCAACGTCTACTACGCTCCCACCCAGCGAGACGAGGTTGCCCACCGCTCTCCGACCTCGCTAGGGGGTTGTGACGCGGCCCTGTACCAGTACCTCAAAGGAAAAAACTTTGAGGTCGCCTTCCTTTGGGAGCGAGTGGACCTCCTGCCACTCATCCTCCCAGGAGAAGGTTTGACTCGTACTCGCTAACTTTCTCGCTCTCTTTACTTTCGATTGTCTAACGTTCCCCGTCATCTCTGCAGGAGAGCGTGAACTTCCCCTCAACCCACCTCATGGCCTCTTTCTTCCCTCTCCTCCATCTCGCTCGCGTGCGTGGCCACCGAGGCCTGCTGCGACGTCCCGAGCTCTTCGTCGGGAAGGAAACGCCCACCTCCCCCACTCCGGCCTGCCTCACAGGGGGCGGCGAAGAAGACCAAGAAGGCTCCCTCTGCTGCCAAGGCGAAGGAGGTCGTGGACCTGTCTGAGCCCGATATCCCCTCTCCTTCTATTGCGGATCCGGAGCTCGCCAGAGAGGGGGGCGAGCCAGGGGACACGGCCGCCAGGCCCAAGCCGTCGAGCCATACTAACTTTGGGCTCGGCATGAAGCTGGTGGATGCGGTCGGCGAACCGGTGCTCGCGTGGGACCCCGACCAGAATAAGGTCTCCTGCTCCTCTCTGCTTCCTTCCTGGGTGGAGGACGGCAAGGCCGGCGGTGAGGCATTCGCCCTCGCCTTCGGCCTCTACGGTCGCGAGGACGCCTCCCTCTTTCGGTCCTTCCTGCCGAGGGGGTCGTATATGAGGAGATGCGAGCCCAATTCCGGGCGTTGGAGCTAACCCACATGGTGGGTCGCTGGTACCTCACGGCGGATAGGGAAATCATGGAGTTGAACGTTGAGCTCCAGAGATCTGCGGACGAGATCGCGGGGCTCAAGGGGAAGGAGGCTTTATCGGAGGGCCTCCTCGCCAGCCTTCAAGGCGGACTGGTAAGTAGTTTTTTGCGAAAATCCCCTTTTTAGTTCGGCTTCGCTTTTTTCTCGCTGACCCGCTCTTTGTAGGATGTCGAGTCTGTCAGCCAGCTTAACGCGTGGATCACTGACCTGGAGCTGGAGAACACTTGCCTCAAGGCCAAGGTCCATGACCTGACCTCGGCGGTGCTTCCTCCCCCTCCCCCGCGAGCAGTGACACGCGGTTAGTCGCGGGAAGAGAAAGAAGCCGACCGTAAGAGATCGATGGAGATTGCGGAGCTCGTCCTCGAAATTCTCAAAGGAGCGGGCATGATCGTTCCCGACACTATGGAGTTTACTGCGGAGGAAGTCATCCCAGACTTGTTCGCGCCCATCTCCGAGGCGGAGGGTCGAGAGAGTGATTGAAATGTAATCCGGCGAATCACCTTAGGAATTTTTTATTGTTTATAATGTAAAAGGTTTTACCTTTTTGTCGGCGAGCCCGCCGTGGGACTGTAATCTTTTGTGGGAAATGAAAGGAGGAATATTTTGTTCATATTTTCAGTTGTGATTTACTTGCTTTCCGTTTGCATGCGCTCTTTCATTCGCGCTCGCCCGATCTCAATTTTCCTGTGCTCGCGCTTTTAAGACACTCGTTTTGACGCTCGTGTCTAAGTCTCTTTAATTGACGATTCTCCTTTCGTCGTATTATACCTACACCGCTTCCCCCCCCCCCCCCCCTATTTCCTTCTGAGGCAATGGTAAGACTTAGGTCGCCGAGCCTGATCCTTATTTAAGAAATATCTTGTTGGGGTCCCTTGCGAGAGAGGCCGGCACTCGCCTACCTCGCTCGCACTCGCCTTTTGCGAGCTGCTTTGTTGTCCGGGGACCATCGCGGAGGCGGGCCCTCTCTGCCCGCCAATCGTCACTTGCGCTACCGAAATTCACAAGCAGCCTTGCGAGTCAGCGGACTCAGCTGTTCTGCCGCGGTCCATGCGATCGGACCCTTGGTCCCGCCTTGCTCGGATCTTGAGGTTGCCTGCAAGCCAAAGCCCTCGCCATGGATAACTCACCTTCTAGCCCCAACCCCATGAAACTTTGTCGGCCCCTCCGGAGATCAACCTGAACCCCCCGTCTAGTGAGAGCCCGGGAGCGGAATCGATCCGGGGCATTCCAGCACCAATAGTTGTCACTTTGCCAGCCTCTCTAGAGATCAACCTGAACCCCCCGTCTAGTGAGAGCCCGGGAGCGGAATCGATCTGGGGCATTCCAGCACCAACACTTGTTACCTTGCCAGCCTCTCCATACATCAACCTGAACCCCCCATCTAGTGAGAGCCCGGGAGCGGAATCGATCTGGGGCATTCCAGGACCAACACTTGTTACCTCGCCAGCCTCTCCAGAGATCAACCTAAACCCCCCGTCTATTGAGAGCCCGGGAGCGGAACTGATCTGGGGCATTCCAGCACCAACACTTGTTACCTTGCCAGCCTCTCCAGAGATCAACCTGAACCCCCCGTCTAGTGAGAGTCCGGGAGCGGAATCGATCTGGAGCATTCCAGCACCAACACTTGTTACCTCGCCAGCCTCTCCACAGATTAACCTGAACCCCCCGTCTAGTGAGAGCCCGGGAGCGGAATCGATCTGGGTCATTCCAGCACCAACACTTGATACCTCGCCAGCCTCTCCACAGATCAACCTAAACCCCCCGTCTAGTGAGAGCCCGAGAGCAGAATCGATCTGGGGCATTCCAGCACCAACATTTGTTACCTTAACAGCCTCTTCAGAGATCAACCTGAACCCCCCGTCTAGTGAGAGCCTGGGAGCGGAATCGATCTGGGGCATTCCAGCGTAAAAACTATTTGGGACCTGCCAAAGGATTGCTCCAAAATGCATATGTTGAGTAGGAAATATGAAAAGTCATTTACAACAAATGGCTAAGGATAAAACCTTTTTAAATCATCCCCACTCCTGGCTCGGCCAAGAGGTACCCCTTCCGCATCCTGGAGGTGGTATCCTCCTGACCTGAGCACTTCACTTACAATGTAAGGTCTTTCCCAATTGGGTTCTAGCTTGCCAACCGTGGATCCTCTCCCGGCCGCGTCAACCTTCTTCAGCACAAGGTCTCCTTTCTGAAAGTGTTTAATTCGGATGTGCTTGTCAAAGTATCGGGCCATTCATCGCTTGATTTCCTCCTGCCTGATGGTGGCCTGGTCCCGGAGTTCCTCCACCAGGTCCAAGGATAGCCTTTGTTCTTCATCGTTGGCCACCAACCACTCTTCATCCCCTTCACCTGCGGCGATCACCCTGGGGGTCTTTACTTCAAACTTGATGGGAAGGACTGCTTCGGATCCATGGGAAAGTTTGAAAGGGGTCTCCCCGGTGGCGGTGTTAGGGGTAGTCCTCAGGGCCCAGAAAATGGATGGTGGTTGCTCTACCTAGTTCCCTCGGAGGTTCTCCACCTTCTTCTTCAGTAGGTTGACGATTACTTTATTTGCCGCTTCCACCTGGCCGTTGCTTCTTGGGTGGTGAACCGATGCGAACCTGAGGTCGATGCCAAGATGGGTGCAGAAGCTAATGAATTCTTCGCTAGCAAATTGCGGCCCATTGTCCGTAACTATAGCCAGGGGGAGGCCGTGCCTGCAAATTATTTCTCCCCACACAAAATTCCTCACAACTTGAGACGTTACCTTGGCGAGCGCCTTCACCTCTACCCATTTGGAGAAATAATCGATCATTACCAGTAAGAACCTTCTTTGGCCGCTAGCTTGAGGGAAAGGGACAACTAGGTCCAACCCCCATACGGCGAAGGGCCAGGGAGCAGTGATGGAAGCCTCTGAGCTGGGAGGAGTTGGAGTGGAGCATAGAGCTGGCACTTTGAACACCTCCTTGCGAATTCTGCCGCATCCTTGCTGAGGGTGGGCCAGAAGTAGCCTTGTCTCAACACCCTTCCTTCCAGAGTTCGGCTCCCGGAGTGACTTCCACACTCCCCGGAGTGAATTTCTTATAGGACTCTCGGAACCTCCTCCTCTGAAACACAACGGGCCAGGAGTCCCGAGAGAGTCTTCCTGTACAGCCCTCCTACATGCAAAGAGTAATAAGCTGACTTATACCTGAAGCGTCGCCTGTCTATGTCTCCCTCAGGGAACTTCCCCGATGACAAGAAGGAGATGA
Organism: Dactylorhiza incarnata; assembly: GCA_033032865.1. Taxonomy (NCBI): domain Eukaryota; kingdom Viridiplantae; phylum Streptophyta; class Magnoliopsida; order Asparagales; family Orchidaceae; genus Dactylorhiza; species Dactylorhiza incarnata. The sequence continues at coordinate 9,077,901 of JAWHQI010000010.1, read as the reverse complement.
AGGGATCCATCCACGAGACCCGCTGATCCACCTCCACCAACTCTCCTTCCTCGATGGTGGGTCGGAAGAGTTCCGAAACCGTTCCTCCTGCTCGGGGACCGAACTTGGCTAGGAGGTCCGCGGGGGTGCTCTCTTCCCTGGGCACATGTTTGATGGAGAAAGTGTGGAATTGCCCAATGACTCCCTTGACCTTCTCCAAGTACCGCAGGAGGGTCGGGCCCTTTGCCTCAAACTCTCCCTTGACTTGGCATGCTACCACCATGGAGTCCGTCGAGACCTCCACATCTTGCACTCCCAGTTCCCGAGCTAACCGCAGACCCGCTATCACCGCCTCGTACGCCGCTTGGTTGTTGGTAATCGGGAAGTGGATGTTTAAAGCATGCTCGATCTTGGTTCCCTGGGAGCTTACCAGGATGATTCCCCCTCCACAGGAGTGCTTTCCTGACGCGCCATCCACCAACATCTTCCACGCCACTGGGGGAGGCGGTTCATGTTCCCCCACTTCGGATGTGTAGTCGGCCATGAAATCCGCCACCGCTTGGGCCTTGATTGATGTCTTGGGTACGAATGTAATATCGAACTCGCTCAGCTCCATGGACCATTTTGCCAATCTTCCTGAGTGCTCCACCCCTTCCATGATTTTGCGAAGCGGGTGATCTGTCACCACTCTGATGGAGTGTGCCTGAAAGTAGTGTCAGAGCCTCCGAGCCGCCACCACCAATGCGAAAGCCAACTTCTCCAAGATTGGGTACCGGAGCTCCGCCATCTTCAGCACTCGGCTGACAGAATAGATCGGGAACTGCTTTCTTCCTTCCTCACGGATCAATACTGAACTTACCGCTTCAAGTCCTACTCCCAGGTATAGGGATAAGTCTTCTCCTGGTCTCGGCCCTTGAACTAGGGGGGTTGGGCGAGTTGCTCTTTCAAAGCCTGAAAAGCTTCTTCGCACTCTGGGGTCCATTCGAATTTGTTGTTGCCCCTTAACGCCTTAAAGAAGGGCGCACACTTTTCTCCCGCCTTGGAGAGGAACCTGCTGAGTCCGGCCAGCTTCCCCGTGAGGCTCTGGACCTCCTTCGGGTTTCTTGGTTCCACCCCCGCCGGGGTGAGCAAGTGGCCTAGGAATATCCTACGGCTAGCCCCGAAGACACACTTCAAGGGGTTGAGTTTCATCTTATACTTCCGCAGGGTCCCAAACGTGTCCTCAAGGTCCAGCAGGTGAAACCCAAGGTCCCGGCTCTTTACCATGAGGTCATCAACATAGACCTCCATGTTTCTTCCTTTTTGTTCGCGGAAGACCCGATCCATCATCCTTTGATAGGTGGCACCTGCATTCTTGAGCCCAAAGGGCATCATCTTATAATAGTAGCATCCATCCCCCGTGATGAAGGAGACATCTTTGATGTCCGGGGGGTGCATGCAGATTTGATGATAACCTGAAAAAGCATCTAGGAAAGACATCACAGAGAAACCAACGGCTGAGTCAACCAACGCGTCGATTCTAGGCAGGGGGTATCAATCTTTCGGGCATGATTTATTAAGAAGTGAAAATTTGATACACATGCGCCACTTACCTCCCCCCTTTCTTACCATGACTACATTGGAGACCCACCCTGGATACTGGATCTCCGACACAAAACCTACTTGTATGAGCTTTTTCACCACCTCGCGGATTGGTCCCTCCAGCTTGTCCGTCGTGGCCCTCTTCTTTTGGCGGATGGGGCGGGTGCCGTGGTCGAGGTTGAGGCGGTGGCAGGCCACATCCGCATCGATCCCGGGCATCTCCGCGGCACTCCAAGCGAAGACATCCACATTCCTTTGTACGCAGGCTAGGATCTCAGCCCGCTCCTCTGAATTGAGCTCCCCGCTGACTCGAACCTTCTCCACCACCCCAAGCCGAGTGGTGACCTCGAGCTCCACGACCTCATCCACGGCCTCCAGCCTGGATTGCTCTCCCTAAGCACTTTCCTTCTCTTCGCCGCAAGCGAGCGCTTGGGCTCCTTCCTCCATCTCTTCCTCCCCTACCATCATCAACTCCTCCACCCCTCTTTCCTGGGTATCCCCTTCCTTCTCCTCTTCTCCTCCTCTCTCCGCCCTGGGTCCTTCAACAACCCCTTCTTGGGCACGAACTTCTTCTTCCTCTATCCTCTCCTCGACTATATTCTCTACTCCGGCTCCTGCCGCCTCCTCCATCACTTTATCGAACTACTTCGCTTCTCCCATCCAGGTGACGGTTTTAACAGCCATCACATAACACTGTCTCGCCATCTTGGGGTCTCCTCGGACCCGGACCCGGACCTGGACTCCACCCGCGTTGAACTTGAGACACTGGTGGAAGGTGGAAGGGACGCACCTGAACGCGCTGATGATAGGTCGTCCAAAGATGGCATTGTAGCTGCTTGGGGCGTCTACTATCATGAAGCGGCAGTTCCGGGACTGCCCTCCGAGGGTCACATGGAGCCCACTCCTCCCTCTACCTCCTTCCTTTCTCCTGAAAAGCCGAATAGGGGGCCATCCTAGGCCAGCACCCTCTTGGCCTCCACCTTCATTTCGTCAAACGCCTTCTTGAAGACGAAGTTGACCGAGATCCCATTATCGACTAGAATCCGCGAGATGGTGAAGTTCTCGATGGCAGTCTGGATGACCAGAGCATCGCAGAACGGGTCTTCATAAAATGGCATGTCCTTCTGGAAGAAAGTAATTCTTTCCGCTGGGGGTGGAGCAGTGGATGTTGAGGCCACGCTCCGCCGATAGATGGTATGGAGGCTAGCCTTATGGGTTGCCTCCACCCCTACCCCCCCATGGATCACCCCGATCCCTCATCTACTCCCCACATCAACTCTATCCTCACACCTTTCCTCCTCCTCCCCTCGAGGCTCGACCTCATCAATTCTCACCTGTTGCCTCGGCGCGGGCACTCTGCCCCTTTTTGTTTCCAGGAACTCTGGGCAGGTGGCCGCCGCGTGACCTTCCTCATCGTGGAAGTCACAATACGGCAACGTCACCTCCCCTGTCTCGCCTTCCGCCACCATGTTCCTCCTCCTTCTTACTCCCGCTTCTTCTCTCGCCTCTTCTCTCCCTTATCTTCCTCCTCTTCCCCTCCTGGTCGCCATGGCTTGCTGAGGTGGGGCAGGCAATGGCCTCGGACCCTGCCTCCATCCCAGCTGATGGGGTCTTCCTTGACCCCCCATAAAAGTTACCCCTTCCCGGGCTGTAACCTCTTCCCTGACCTTGCATTCCTTCGGCACGCTGCCTCCACTCCCCCTCCGGGGCCCTGGGCTCTTCCCTTCTCCTTACCTCTTGCTGCCTGACCTCCGACTCACTGAGCTTTGCTAGCCTCTTGGTGAGCTCCGGATTGGCCTCCTCACTCTCAATCTCCTCCGCCACCCTCTCCATCAACTCCTCGTAGGAGATGGGGGCTTTCCTCTTCAAAGCCATCTTCAAGAAACTTTCCCTCAGCCCGACCATGAAGGAGAGCTGAAGTGCAAACCCGGGCATCTCCTGGGTGAGTAGCACTTCTTCCTGGAACCGATCCGCGTAGCGAGCCAACGACTCCTTTGGCTCCTGCTTTACTTTGAAGAGGGACTCGGCGTCCTTCTTCCTCTTCTTCGAAGTGGAAAATCGCAACAAGAAACTCCGGTGCAGATCCACGAAGGCGTCGATCGACCCTGCAGGGAGTTGATGGAACCAGTCCCTGGCCTTTTCTTTGAGAGTGACGGCGAAGAGCCGACACTTGAAAGAATCCGACATCGTCCTGATGGAGACCGAGTCCTCAAAAGATTGGAGATGTTGGACAGGGTCATCCCTGCCGTTGTAGTACACCCGGTCCCACTCTCCGAACCCCGCCGGGACAGGTGCAGAAAGTACCAACTCGCAGAAGGGGCTTCCCCCTTCTACCACCCTTTCTCGCTCCGCTCGCCCCCCAAGCTCTCTCGCCAGACTCGAGCTTGTGGGGACTGCGCTCGCGAGAACAGCATTCTCCTGGACCACTCCCATAGTCACTGCATCCTCTGGGAGCTCGCTCCCCCGCACTGCGCTCGCCGGCACGGAGCTCGCTGGTACAGTGCTCGTCGGGCTGGCGAACAGCACTCGCCCCTCCAAGTCCTAGACTGAACTTCCGGCGATTTCTTTTCCGGCTCTTCCACCCTGGGAATTCTAGTCGACCGCCGCTGTGGGAGGGGTCGCTTGGGGTTCTTGATGAGTCCTGATCATATACACATTTATGGACTCATCCGGGCCGTTATTCAGTCATTTCACCGCACTTTAGCCTTGTTATAGTTTATATTTGATATTCCATGCTAGGTGCACTTCCAGACCCATTTTGGTGTGATTTCATGTTTATTTTCATTAGTAGTTTTCATGCACTGTTAGGTGCCACTTTCAGTGGCTAGATTCGTGGTTGTGCTGGAATAGGAGTCGTGCAGGTGTTCCCGGTGCAATTCTGCACAGGAACACTGCGCACGATCACCGGTTCTATTGCGCACGACCACTGGTCGTGCGCCACTGATCGTGTGCACTTAACCCTTTTTTTTCATGAGTTCTGTTTGGTGCAGTGCGCACGACCACCTACGATAGTGCGCACGACCACCAGTCGTGCGCCACTGGTCGTGCGCACTTATCATTAATTTTATGAGTTCTATCTCGACCAGTGCGCACGACCACCGACGATAGTGCGCACGACCACCGGTCGTGCGCCACTGGTCGTGCGAACATTTTGGTTTATAAATTTCGCATCTTGCAGGTTCCACCCAGGCAGTGCGCACGATCGCAGAATTCCAGTGCGCACGACCACTGGTCGTGCGCCAATGACCGTGCGCACTATTTAAATCAGCGCCTATATAAATGCCTGTTCCGATTTTAGGTCAGCATTCAGCCGCCGGGAGCGGATTTCCTGTTCCATACGCCGCCGACCACCATCCTGGGACGCCTCCACTTCATCTCCTACGCAAGGGGAAGTCTCCTCCATCCATTCCAAGCCTTCCTCCATTGTCCGGGAGCGTTCTCCATCATCCGCAAGCCTCCAAGCAGCTATTTCCCCACTACGACCCGGTGAGAAGAAGAGGAAATCTGAAGTCGAAGACGACGGAGCTACGTAGGGAGATCGTGACAGCTCTCTGCGCCGAAAGCATAGTCCGCCCGAGTCCGAAGGTAGCCCGAAAACCTACCATTCCGGCCGTGAACGGCCGCTAGTCTTCACCCATCGGTTATGTCTTTCTTCTTTCCTTCATTGTACTCGTTGAATCGTGTAAACTGGAATATTGTGATGTTTGGGTTGTTTGAAATGAATGTTTCTTTACTTTCCTTCATCGCTTGCTTGTGAATCACTCCGTTTCTACTCTCTCACTCACGCACGCACGCAAGGTGTTTGATCCGCGTTGGCAAGAGCTAACGGCGGTTGTGAAGAGGTGTTTGCGACCCTCACCCTCTCGCACTAGAGCACACTCCATCCGCCTCACGAAGCACAGCATCGCGGCCGTTGCATCCATCTTGCCTAGCGAAGCGGTGCCTTCGACCCGCATTTCTCTTATTGTTGTTAGGATTAGGACAAATCAACCAAAAACCCCCTTTTTATGTGTGTTGCGCTTGTGTAACAAGAGTCACACAACGCGATTCGTTCACCTAACCTGCATTCCTCAAGAGACCGACATTCGGGGATTCCACTCTCCACATTTATTACTTGACAGCGACCGGTGCACTTGCCGACACGCATCAAGTTTTTGGCGCCGTTGCCGGGGAATGCAGGCGTGCAACGTCCCGCGTTGTGACTTTCGTTATACGAGCAGTTGTTTTTGATTCTCTTTGTTTTTCTTTTTGTTTGTGATAGTGCATGCAGAGACAAACCGCAGGCGAACTCGTACCCTTTGATCCTGAGATTGAATGGACCGCTCGCGCACGAAGGCGCGCTGCTGCCATACAAGCGGCAATGGGTGATCAGGTAGACCCAAATGATGTTGATGCGAGAGTGCCCGGCGTGGGGCAACACCAGCCTGGAGACGAGCAGGAGGCGGTTAGGCCTCGGCCCCGCATGATGAGAGATTACACCACTCCAACTGCTGGGAGTGTGTATCCGGGGTTTGGGCCCAATATTATGAATAATCAGTTTGAGATCAAGCCTGCGATCTTGAACATCATCCGGAACAACGCTCAGTTCTCTGGAATGGCCAGCGAAGACCCGCATCTGCATCTGGCAGAATTTTCTGATATTTGCGGAACCTTCCGCTACGCCGGGATTGCTGACGACACGGTCAAGCTTAGACTGTTTCCCTTTTCACTCTGCGACAAAGCAAAGGTGCGGCTCCACTCCATTCCGGCCGGGACTGCTACGACTTGGGATGCCCTCGCATCCAAGTTCCTTGCTAAATTCCACCCTGTGGATAAGATCGTGTGCTTGCGGCGGGAGATCGCCACCTTTCGCCAACTTGATCAAGAGACCCTTGCTGAGGCGTGGGAGCGCCTTAACGATCTCCTTCGCCGTTGTCCGAACCACGAGCTGCAACCGTGGAATGTGGTCGAAACATTTTACTTTGCAATCGAGCCCAACTACAGGGCAATGATCGATGCTGCGGCGGGTGGTACCTTGATGAACCACACTCCTGAGGAAGCCCTTCGGATTCTGCGCGACACTGCCTCCCACATTACATTCTGGACTGCAGGGAGAAATGCTCCAAGAAGCGGCCGTGGTCTCTTTATGGTCGACTCACTTCCTTCTACACCCGCGCCTGCTGCTATCATTACCTGCGAGGGATGTGGAGGCGGAGGGCACCACGCGTATGAATGTCCGGGGAACAACGTGGCAGGTGACTTCGCACACTTGACCATGAACGAATCTGTTAATTATACCAGGAAATCAGCCTGAGGGGGCGCCGTTCAATAATGCTTATAATCCGGGAGCGAGAAGTCACCCGAACTTCTCTTGGAATCCAAACACACCTGGCCAACGATGGGCACTGGGGCAGCATCAAAATGATGCTTACGCCTCCGGGAGCCAACCGAGGCCACCACACCCGGATTATAACCAAGCGCCCCCTACCCAAAAAAAGAGTAATCTAGAAGAGATGATGGAGAAATTCATGCAAGTAGCTAATTCGAATATGGTGAACCAGACCGCATCCATGCGAAACTTGGAAACGCAGTTGGGCCAGTTGGCCCAAGTGCTAACCGAGCGATCGCAGGGGACCCTTCCCAGCAACACGGAAAAGAACCCAATTGATCAAGGGAAGAGTCTTGGGGATGTGGTAGAGGCTGATCCGAGTGAGCTGGTAATTTCCTGTTCCATCAACAAGTTTGAAACAAAAGCTTTGTGTGACTTTGGTTCCTCCCGCAACATCATTTCGTTGCAAGATGTAGCTAAATTACAACTGGAAATGAACACGGAGGAAAGGAAATCCCTGGTGCTTGCTAATGGGACTGCTATATAATCCGAGGGGGAAGTGAAAAATGTGGAGGTGACAGTTGAGGGGACAATTGTAGTTGCAGATTTTCAGGTTTTGGGCCCCCAGGAAAATCATTCTATCCCTATCTTGGGCGTGCCGTTCTTGAAAGAGAGCGGTGCCACCCTTGATTTCGCTACGGGGTGTGTTGTCCTACCCAATAAGGTGCAGCAGCCCACTTGCCCCGAAGCTGTAGCTGAAACATCCACTCCCCCCCCCTCTTTTTAATTTTGATGAATCATTGAGCTGTGCAGGGCATGAAGAAGTTAAAGAAGCAATGGAAGGGGGCAAGGAGGAGCACCTGTCTAGTGAAGAAGAAGAAGTTGATCTTCGGCGAGAGTTTGGTTCCGAGACGGAAGAAGACCACAATTCGAAGAACTTTGACGTGAATTTGGTTCGGTACAATGTCCCATTATCCTCTTATTGTGATTCCTGTAATAAACTATCTAAGCGCTCCATCTCCTGGGCCGATCCGGTAGTCACCACGATGTCGGAAGTGACGCCACCCGCCACTAAGGCGGAAAAATCTGAAAACTCTCAACGGTGGCAGTCCCCGACTGTCACTAAACTTAAACAGGAAAAACTTCTACGCGATGCTCGCGCTGCCGCTCTCCGTGGCAAGAGGACGGAGGTTAGGGGAGCAGTGGGTGACACCAGTGTTGGCCCTAAAGCCTTCACCTCCCGCCTACGCGCTACGGGGGACACGCACCATAAGAGCGCTTTTAGCTGATTTGTGTGATTTGAGTTTGTGAAACTGCTTTTGAGAACTTCTCTTTTAATTCCTGCATTTTATAAACAATGTTAATACAGGTATTTGGTCCAGCTTAAGGACGTTAAATAAAAGCGCTACTGGGAGACAACCCAGATTTCCTGATTTTGTAGTTTCTATCTAACTTCTTTTAGTTCAGCTTTTGCATATGCTTTTGTTGTTTTGAGTTTTGTGCTTGCAGGTTTTGTGTTCGTTGGTGCGGATGCTGCGGACTGTTCTTGTTCGTAAACGCCAATCGTCTGGTATGCTCAATTCTGGGCATTGGGTAACACTTCCTCCCATCTTTTAGCTTCCAATTTCTAGATGTATTGTTTAGACTAAGTCTGGGGGAGCGTATGTTGTCATTCACCGTGCTCGAGTTGCACTGCATACCAGAAGTTTGTTTCCTTTGTGTCATTGTCATTATCATTGTTTTCATGCTTCACACACCACTTCACCCACTTGAGTGCGCGCTTATCTTTTTGTTGTTGTTCCGGTTAAACTATTTTGGTTGGAATGTGAAATAGGTTGTTAACTTAGGAATTATTATGTGGAGTGCGATGTTGACTCGTGTAGTGTTCTAGTCACTTCGCATGATATGGTAGAACTTGAGTAGAACTAGATTGTCTCTATGCATCTAATTTATGTTTAGTATTTTTTGCGTAAATTTAGATTTGTTATACTCAAGTGGTGAATCTGAATGAAATTGATGATAACCCGGCGTTGTGTGTGTACGAGTGCTAGTCATGTGTTGCTCGAGTCGGGAGGAAGGTTTACCTTTCTCGTGGGCTAAGCACTTGCCCCAAGCGACTCTTGAAGCATGGGTGAGAGCGACCCACCGAGTTAAATGTGATGTAGGCCACCCTTTGGCTAGTTTGAGCTTTGTCATTCCATGCCCTTTTCGCTCACCGTTGCAAGCCAAATTTGTGCCTACCATTCCTTTGTTCAGCTCCTCTTCATCCACCAAAGCCCGAAGCTTTTCCTACACCCGCAACCAAATTGCTTTTTAACTGCGCTCATAATTCTCAATTTGTGTGATGTTTGGAATCGTTGTGTTTTGAAGGGGAAATAAATCATATTTGCTGATTTTGAACCAACCGGAGGATATATAATAGAAGCAAAGTATGTTAAAAGAAAAAAAAATCTAGAAAAAAAAGAGAGTATATTGAAAAGAAATCCTTCCGAGCTAAATAGAAAATCTGTTGGTATTTGTGAAGTAGGCTGTGTGCACACCTGGTTTTCATGATAAGTCTGGGGGTGTGTCACACGAGCATAGTTTGTTGGTCTTGTGTGGTGTAGCATTCCGTTAGCTCACTTGGGTTGCGTAGCCATCGTGTTTAACTTTGAATATCATACCGTAACCTAAGCCCCAACTTAATCCTAAAAGCCCTATTGATTTTACTCGTGAGTTTGCTAGCGCCGTGGAGAGAGTGTGACCGGGCGAGCGTATGGTTCACGACGTTGATGGATTTCAGCGGAGTTATTCCTAAGCCCCGATCTTTTGCAACACCCGCCTCAGTGTCTCGTCACTTTCATACCGGGCATGATCGTTCAAATTCTTCATAATTCACCAACTGAGTATAACTAAATCTTTACTTACGCTTTAATACTTATGCAAATTAGTTAGCATAGTTAGAATCTCCTTCTACTAGAATCTCTACTCGCATGCGTATGTTACTTCGCACCGTACTCCTTTGTGTAATTCTCTATGTTAACTATCGTTTTTACACTCCGCCGGATTCGTTTGCTCGGGACGCGCAAACAGTTAAGTCTGGGGGTGTGATGAGTCCTGATCATATACACATTTATGGAATCATCCGGGCCGTTATTCAGTCATTTCACCGCACTTTAGCCTTGTTATAGTTTATATTTGATATTCCATGCTAGGTGCACTTCCAGACCCATTTTGGTGTGATTTCATGTTTAAATTCATTAGTAGTTTTCATGCACTGTTAGGTGCCACTTTCAGTGGCTAGATTCGTGGTTGTGCTGGAATAGGAGTCGTGCAGGTGTTCCCGGTGCAATTCTGCACAGGAACACTGCGCACAATCACCGGTTCTATTGCGCACGACCACTGGTCGTGCGCCACTGATCGTGTGCACTTAACCCTTTTTTTCATGAGTTCTGTTTGGTGCAGTGCGCACGACCACCTACGATAGTGCGCACGACCACCGGTCGTGCGCCACTGGTCGTGCGCACTTATCATTAATTTTATGAGTTCTGTCTCGACCAGTGCGCACGACCACCGGTCGTGCGCACGACCACCGGTCGTGCGCCACTGGTCGTGCGAACATTTTGGTTTATAAATTTTGCATCTTGCAGGTTCCACCCAGGCAGTGCGCACGATCGCAGAATTCCAGTGCGCACGACCACTGGTCGTGCGCCAATGACCGTGCGCACTATTTAAATCAGCGCCTATAGAAATGCCTGTTCCGATTTTAGGTCAGCATTCAGCCGCCGGGAGCGGATTGCCTGTTCCGTACGCCGCCGACCACCATCCTGGGACGCCTCCACTTCATCTCCTACGCAAGGGGAAGTCTCCTCCATCCATTCCAAGCCTTCCTCCATTGTCCGGGAGCGTTCTCCATCATCCGCAAGCCTCCAAGTAGCTATTTCCCCACTACGACCCGGTGAGAAGAAGAGGAAATCTGAAGTCGAAGACGACGGAGCTACATAGGGAGATCGTGACAGCTCTCTGCGCCGGAAGCATAGTCCGCCCGAGTCCGGAGGTAGCCCGACAACCTACCATTCCGGCCGTGAACGGCCGCTAGTCTTCACCCATCGGTTATCTCTTTCTTCTTTCCTTCATTGTACTCGTTGAATCGTTTAAACTGGAATATTGTGATGTTTGGGTTGTTTGAAATGAATGTTTCTTTACTTTCCTTCATCACTTGCTTGTGAATCACTATGTTTCTACTCTCTCACTCACGCACGCACGCAAGGTGTTTGATCCGCGTTGGCAAGAGCTAACGGCGGTTGTGAAGAGGTGTTTGCGACCCTCACCCTCTCGCACTAGAGCACACTCCATCCGCCTCACGAAGCACGGCATCGCGGCCGTTGCATCCATCTCGCCTAGCGAAGCAGTGCCTTCGACCCGCATTTCTCTTATTGTTGTTAGGATTAGGACAAATCAACCAAAAACCCCCTTTTATGTGTGTTGCGCTTGTGTAACAAGAGTAACACAACGCGATTCGTTCACCTAACCTGCATTCCTCAAGAGACCGACATTCGGGGATTCCACTCTCCACATTTATTACTTGACAGCGACCGGTGCACTTGACGACACGCATCAGTGCTGGGGTCACAAAATCACTCTGCAGCGCCGTGACCGTGAGTCCGAAAGTGTCAAGCACCTCCCTCCTGAAATCCGCGAACATCCTCGGCGTCACCACCTGTGGTGACTCGCTGAACCCCTCGCCTTGATCCTCGCCTCCCGTCATATCTGCTCCTTGGAACTTTCTTGGACCATCCACGCTCCACGCTCACCGCACCAAAATGTTGAAACCGATTTCTCAGCCTCTAGTGGAGCTCGGGGCCCTCACCAAGATGAGGGGCAGCTAGCCCTTACTGATCCCTCGGAGAAGGCAGACCGAAGACTAGGAAAATGACTAAGACCTTATCCACAGCGAGGAGGTCCCTCCACTAACCCGGAAGATCGTTGAGCGCTTCCCCTCCCAAACCAAAGCTGAGACTTGGGCACCTTGGAGAGCTCTGGAAATGCTAACCAAGAAGAGCCTGAGGAGAGAGAAGCTGAAGTGAAGTCCTCTCCAAAGGTGCCCTTGAGGTCTTATTTATAGGTTTCCTGGTCTGGCCTGCAAATAGCAGGATTCCGCCTTCTGATTTTACTATCCGCACCCCAAATGGGTCTGCTAACAGTTGAACTCCGCTGTTCGGATGGGCTAATGGCAGACCAACAAGATAGAGAAAGGATTTCGTCGATCATAGGATAAGTAGCGAATTCGTCGAATGCGGCGCGGCCTGCACTTCGTCGGGCCCCGGACTGAGTTCGTCGACCTCGATTGAGATTCACCGATCGCGGGGACTCTGGAAGAAATCTGGCTCGCCTATCTTCTCGCAATCCTTCGGCAAGATTCCTGCTCGCTCACCTCCTTGCAAGCGTTCGGCGAGTACCTGGCTCGCTCGCCTTCTTGCGGGTCAACCTTGAGACTCTGGCTCGCGGGAACTTGACTCGCGCCTCCTCCCGCGGGTGACCTTTGATAGATTTGGTTCGCCTCCTTTGGGCGAATGGCCTGTGAAGACCTCGCCTGCACTCCTACCCCACTCGCACTCTTGACTCGCTCGCCTTCTCGCGATCAGCCGGCTAAGTGCTCGTCCCAGCGGGTCCGCCGAGACGGGATCGTCGAGCGCTGTTTGGACTTCGTCAAGCGCTGTCAATTTTGCTCTTTCTCTTCTTTTCTGCCTATTGTAATATATATATATATCCCGAGAACCTGACTCGCATCACTTTTATTTGATCCTCCACTAGGCGAATATCGGGGTTGTACAAAGTTGACATTGATTCAGATGAAGACTCCACATCAAATGAAGAGGAACTTACAGCACCTGAACAACTAGCCACTGAGATCATTCTAGAGAATGAAAATGGTGCTCCCACTATCAATGAGCAAGTGAATCTTCAGGAAGAAGAGAACCTCCTTAATAACTGAATAAGAACCAGGATGACTCTAAAGGATCATCCTCCAACACAAGTTATAGGAGATTTGACAGTTGGAGTCAAGACAAGGAATCAGCTAACAATGAAATAATGCTGCAATGTTTTCTCTCTCAATATGAACCTAAGAAGTTTGAAGAAGCGAACAATGATCCTAACTGGATATCTGCAATGCAAGAAGAGCTAACCCAATTTGAGAGAAACAAGGCCTGGACACTGGTTGAGAGACCAAGGAATTACCCAGTCATTGGAACAAAATGGGTATTCAAAAATAAGATGGATTCAACAGGAGTCATAGTCAGGAACAAGGCCAAACTTGTGGCTCAAGGATATAGGCAAGAGGAGGGGATTGGCTTCAACCATACATTTTCTCTAGTAGCCAGACTAGAGGCCATTAGAATGTTTCTTGCATATGCAGCACACAGGAAGATTAAAGTTTAGCAGATGGATGTGAAGAGTGCTTTCCTAAATGGAACTCTTCAGAAAGAAGTGTAAGTAGAGCATCCCCCAGGTTTTGTCAATCCATCTTTTCCCTCCTTTGTATATAGGTTAGATAAAGCAGTGTATGACCTCAAGCAAGCTCTAAGAGCTTGGTATGAGACTTTATCCACCTTTCTTCTGGAACACTCCTTTGAAAGAGGAAAAGTGGATAAATCACTCTTCATTAGAGCACAAAAGAATCAGCTCTTACTAGTGCGAATATATGGTGATGAAATTATATATGGGTCAACAGGTCAATCCCTATGCAAAACATTTGCTTACCTAATGCAGTCAAGATTTGAAATGAGTAGCATGGGGGAACTATCATATTTCCTAGGCCTCCAAGTAAGGCAGAATGCATATGACATCTTCATATCCCAATCCAAGTATACCAGAGAACTTATGAAGAGGTTTGGGATGGAAAATGCCTTTGTCATGAAAACCCCCATGGCTACTAATATTGTTTTAGATAGAGATGAAAAGGGTAAGTCGTTTGATCAGAAGACTTATAGAGCATACATTGGCTCTCTTCTCTATCTGATAGTTAGCAGACCAGATATAATGTTTGCTAAATGTATAAGTGTTAGGTTTCAAGTTGACCCCAAGGAATCCCATATGAGTTCTATAAAAAGGATGCTCACATATCTAAAGGGTACATCTGAACTTGGCTTGTGGTATCCAGCAGAATCTGGATTTGACTTAGTTGGTTATTCAGATGCAGACTATACTGGATGCAGGCTAGATAGAAAAAGTACCTTAGGAACATGTTAATTCCTAGGTGCTAGACTGATCTCATGGTTTAGCAAGAAGTAAACCACAGTCTCCACTTCTACAGCTGGAGTTGAGTATATAGCTGCAGGAAGCTGCTGCTCACAAATACTGTGGATGTAAATCAGTCGTTAGACTATAACTTTCATCTGGTCAATTCCACAATATTTTGTGACATCTCTAGTGATATTTCTATAGCTTCCATCTTGTTCTCCACAGCAGAACTAAGCACATAAGGATAAGGCACCACTTTCTCAGGTACAATGTTGAGAAGGGTAAGATCATTCTTTAATACATTTCCAATGATATTCAAAGGGCTGACATCCTCAATAAGCCATTTGATGAAAGTAAGCACAAGTTCTTCATCAATGCACTGGGAATGCTTGATGGAGCCCTCTAGGACACCTCTATTATGTATTCAACCCTTTTATTTTGAAAAGGTATTGCTGGGAAAAACAACAAAAATTTTAAGAAAAATATAACTGTTTAAATCAGAGTTGCGTCGAATAAAAATCGATGCACCGTCGATTTCTATTTGACGTCAGCTTCGAGAGCAGATTGGGATATTTCATTCGAATAGCACTCGGCGTAGCATCGAATACATATCGACGCTTATGTTGACATCATAGTTGCAGACTATATTCGGAGCCACATTGATTTCTAATCGATGTTACATCGACTTTGCAAAGCATGCACAGACTACTTCTAGAAGCAACATCGACATATTTTGGCGCGCTGAATTCATCTCTTTTCAACATTGCTTTGAATATAACCCTAAGTTGTGACGATTGATGAGCCTCATTTATATACATATTTATGGACTCATCTGGGCCGTATTTCTAGTCGATGCACCACACTTTAGGCATGTTTACGATCATATTTGTTATTCCCTGCTAGGTGCACTCTTAGGACCGTTTCGGTGTGCATTTGTGCTCCTTGTTATTGGGGGTAAGCACATGGTGCTCCCCAATCCTTTTTCTGTGTTTATTTGGTGCTGGAGGTGTATTCCCAGCTGGTATGTCTTATGTGCAGGTGGCCGGATCGTCCCATTTTCCCCCAAAATCTAGTCTATGCATATCACACAGTCGTGCGTTTCCTTGACGCATGGACGGTAGCGATCATGCGTTTGTATCTGGGCAGAAAATGGACAATCTTAGTTTAGTCGTGCGTTTTACGAACGGGCGGATTTGCCCGTGCATGAGTAAAACACACGATCGACCTGTTTCCTCTTGTTTTTGGTCATTCTGAATTTACCTGTGCGTTTGTACGCACGGGCAGATTTTCCCATGCGTGAGTAAAACGCATGGGCGGCGCAGCGTCTCCCCCAAGTTAGATTTTATCATTTAATAACGCACGTTCACGCACGGTCGTGCGTTCGACCGTGCGTGACCATTTTTCTGCTTGTTTAGTATAAAATGCAGGATGCGCCGCAGTCAACGGGGAGCTCGTAAGGGGAGTGGGAAATCAGGTCCTCCCCGTCGTTTCTGAGGTCTGAAGGCTTCTCCTTCACCTCCACCACCAAGGAGACCATATTCCGGCGATTTCCACCACCATTCTTCCATTCGGGAGTGTTAGCAAGCATTCTCCATCAAGTGTTCAAGCATTCCTCATCGTGGGAAGCCATAGAAGTGTTGTAGGTCGTTGGAGCAGTGACAGCCTCCATCGAGTCCGCACACCATCTGAGGGCCGAGCCTGGAGAGAGCCCGACAACCTCTCATTCCGGCCGAGAACCCAAGATGCGGTGACATCTTCCTATTGGTCCTCTCTAAACTTGATGCTTGTACTTTCTTTGTGTTGTTGTAATGAACTATTGCTTAGCTTAATGTCATAGATCTTTTATGATGTTCATGTGCAATGATGCGGTGGTGTGAGAGTAGCATTTTCCTTGTTGTGATTTTCTGAGTTCGTTGTGTGTGAAGCCCTAGCAATTGCTAGTGGTGATGCTTGGAGAAGAGGTGTGTGCGACCCTCACCCGTCACTGTTACTTTCCGTCCACGGGGGCAACGCGGCCGTTGCATCCATCCCGCCTTGCGAAGTGGAGTTTTGACCCGCATCTCTCTTTTCTGCATTAGCTTAGGAACCAAATCACAAAGCCCTTGTTTTTACTTTATTTGCTCGTGTAACGATCGATTCACCACGCGTTTCGTTCACCAGAACCTGCATTCCTTGAGAGATGATATTCGGGGAAGTTATTACCAATTTTATTACTTGACAGCGACCGGTGCACTTGCCGAATACGCATCAAGTTTTTGGCGCCGTTGCCGGGGAATGCAGGCGTGTAACGCTTTGTGTTGTAAATCCTTGTTATTAGAGCAGTTGTTTTTTATTTTTTGTTTTTCTTTGTGTCTTCTTTTTGTGTATGCAGAGGCAAGCCGGAAGGGAATTAGTACCCTTTGATCCGGAGATTGAACGTACTGCGTGCGCACTAAAGCGTATTGCAGCCGTGCAAGCGGCTATGGGAGATAATATGGAACTTGGAGGTATGCCGAGAGTACCCAATGATCAGGAAGAAGTGAATCCTAGAGTACCCCATATGGGGCAAAATAATCTAAGGGATGAGCAGGAGGTGGTTAGACCGAGGCCCCGGACCATGAGAGATTATACCACTCCAACTGTTGGGAGTGTGTATCCAGGATTTGGGCCTAACATCATGAATAACAAGTTTGAGATCAAACTGGCCATCCTGAACATCATCCGCAACAACGCTCAGTTCTCTGGGATGCCTAGTGAAGACCCACATCTTCACTTGGCAGAGTTCGCCGACATTTGCGGTACCTTCCGGTATGCAGGAATTACTGACGAAACAGTCAAGATGAGACTGTTCCCTTTCTCGTTGCGTGATAAAGCCAAGGTTTGGCTCCATTCTATCCCTCTAGGAACTGCTGCCACTTGGGACACGCTTGCTTCCAAATTTCTCGCCAAAATTCACCCGGTGGACAAAATTGTGAGCCTTCGGCGGGAGATCGCCACTTTCCGTCAAGCTGAGCAAGAAACTCTCGCAGAAGCTTGGGAGCGTCTTGGTGACCTCCTTCGCAAATGTCCAAATCACGAGCTCCGGCCGTGGAACATCGTGGAAACCTTCTACTTCGCCATCGAGCCCAACCACCGGGCAATGATTGACGTTGTTGCAGGAGGGACCCTGATGAACCATACGCCGGAGGAAGCTCTCAGAATTCTGCAGGACACTGCCTCACACAGCACCTTCTGGACTGCTGGGAGAAATGCGCCGAGAAGCGCTCGGGGACTGTTCGTGGTGGACTCATTACCTCTCGCTGTTGCGCCCACGACTAACATTTCTTGTGAAGAATGTGGAGGCGGTGGTCACCACGCATATGAGTGCCCAGGTAGCGGGCTATCAGGTGAATTCTCGCAGATTAATTCAAATGAATCGGTAAATTTTGTAGGAAACCAAGTTAGGGGGGCACCCTATGGCAATGCCTATAATCCGGGTGTGAGTAATCACCCGAATTTTTCCTGGAATCAAAATACTGCAGACCAATGATGGCAACCGGGCCAGCATCAATATGATGCTCAAGCGTCCGGAAGCCAACCGAGGCCGCCTCATCCGGGTTATAATCAAGGCGCCCCGGCCCCAAAGAAAAGTAATCTGGAAGAAATGATGGAGAAGTTCATGGAAGCCGCCAGCTCTAGTTTATCAAATCAAACCGCATCCATGCGTAACTTGGAGATGCAATTGGGCCAATTGGCTCAAGTGCTAACCGAGCGTTCGCAAGGGACCCTTCCTAGTAATACTGAAAAAATCCAATTGACCAAGGGAAGAGTCTCTCCGATGCGAGAGTGAGAGACCCAAATGAGTTGGTGATCTCATGCTCCATTAATAATATTGAAACGGAGGCCCTATGTGATTCCGGTTCATCTTGCAACGTCCTTGCATTGCAGGATGTTGCTAAATTAAAACTTAAAATGAACACAGATGATCGAAAATCCCTAGTGCTTGCTAATGGGACTGTCATTCAGACAGAGGGAGAAGTAAGGAATGTGGAAGTTACAATCGAAGGGACGATCGTGGTTGCTGACTTCCAAGTTTTGGGACCAAGTCAGAATCAATCTATTCCCATCTTGGGAGTACCATTCTTAAAAGAGAGTGGTGCCACCTTAGATTCTTCTAAGGGGTGTGTTGTCTTACCTTGTAAGGTAACACCCCCCACTTGCCCCAAAATTGTTTACGAAGTAGTAATCCGCTCTCCCCTTGTTATCACTGATGAATAATCTAGTGACGCAGAAGCAAGGAAAGAAAAAAGATCGCTGGAAGGAGAGAAGAAAGAAGAAGAGTTGCGGGTCGTGAATGAAGAGGTGATAAAGGCAGGAGAAAGCGGTGAGACCCAAGCGCTGAATGATGAGAGAGAAGGCAGAGCAAAGCGCCTTATGAACAGTTTTTGAGTCATAATGACCACTGTAAACATTTTAAACAGGTCCATTGGGCTGATCCAGTTGTCACGGCGGCAACGGAAGTGATGCCACCAACCACCAAGGTGGGAAGTTCTGACGACTATCAACGTTGGCACTCTCCAACTGTGGAGAAGCTGAAGCAAGAAAGATTGTTGCGTGGAGCACGCTCTGCTGCCCTCCGGCGCGAGAAGGAGGAGGTTAGGGGCAAGGGGGAGACATCCTCCTTGGGCCCTAAAGCCTTCACCTCCTTCCCATCTCGCGTGGCTGGGGAGAACCACCACAAATCAGCATACAGCTGATGCGTGATGGGGACTCCAGGTTTTGTTTGTGTTGTTTCTTCTGTCTGATTTTGTGCTATGTTATATTACATTGCTGTGTTGTGTTTTTATTAAGTATGGAACAATTTTATAGTTGTTGCTATCTAACTGTAATACAGGTATTTGGTCCACCTTTAAGGACGTTAAACAAAAGGGCTTCTTGGGAGACAACCCATGGGAACCACCCGGTTCCGTTTGCTTAGTCTATGTCTTTTAGTCCTGTTTTTTTTTCTTTTTGCTAACATCGCAGGTGCTAGCTCTCGCGTGGTGGATGCGGAAGGAGAAAACTTAAAGAAGGAAGTACCGCACTTCTGGCATGCTCATTTATGAGCATAGGTACACTCTACCCCTATTCTCCTTATTCCAGAATTCCCTATTTTATTTAGTTTTGATCAAGTCTGGGGAAGGGATCGAGCTATGCACGTGCACACACTTTGCATAGCATGTTAGAATGTGCTGAGTTAGGAATTTTCAATTGTATTGTGCACACTGCGTACACTTGCACCTAGTACACGTGCACTTGATCACGCATGCTTATTGGGTATTGCTGCGAGGTTCCCCGCTCGTAAGAATTGGATTGTTAGTGTAGGAGTGAGGAGTAGAGAAAAATGTCGACTGGAATAGTGCTCTAGTCGAGTGCTCCCGTCACGCCTAGAAATTCAATTAGAGTAGAATAAAATTCAATGTTGTAATTTAAGTATTTCTATTATAGTAGTTGCAATTTATTTTACTTTAATAGTGAATCCAGTGAATCCAACGGTAGCATAGGGTCGAGTGTAGATGTACTAGTAGTAGTTTATTACTAGGGTCGGAAGGAAGGACAACCTTTCTCGGTGGCTAGAACTTGCACTAGGCGACTCTTGAAACGATTGCGTTGAAGTACTCATTATAAAGTGTGATATAGGCCATTTCATGATCCGTTTGTGCTTTTGAAATCCTTACCAATGTAATCACCTTTGCAAGCCCACTTGAGCCTACCTTTCCTCCTTGTTTAGCTCCACCAAAATGTCACCGAAGCCATACAGCCTAACCCATTTCCGCAACAACAAATGAGCTGAAAGAAATTATATATTTATCATGTTTGGTGTCATCTCCGTGTTGTATGATAGCTTTGAAAAAAGCTGAAGGAGAAGTTTTTAGTGTACCTACAAAAGAAATTCTGTCGAGAAAAGAAAAAAAAAGAGAAAAAGAAGAAAAATTGTTCAAAACGAACTTTCAATTTCATTCTCTCGACAGAGACAAAGTATGATTGGCTTAGCACACACCTAGTGTTCAGTTGAAGTCTGGGGGTGTTGTGTACTTCTTGAAATTGTTGTATTGGTGATTGTAAGTCTCTTGAGTGCTCAGTTATGTTGAATGCAATTCCCATCGTCCTTCTACTTATCTAGCCTAAACTCAACCTAAGCCCAATCCTAACCCATAAGTCCTATTGATTTTAGATACGAGTCGTCTCATGCAGTAGAGAGAGTGCGAACGTGCAAGCCTATGGACACCGACTTTGATGGATTTCTTATGAGTTTGTCCCGAGCTTTGATTCAAATAAACTCTAATGATTAGTCACGCTATTTTCCCTTTTGCGCGACCGAAAGATTTACCAGGATTCACCATCCAAGTAAATTAGATTTCAAATTACAGTTTTAGAAATAGTTAAATATAATTTTGAGTTAAATTCTATTCTAATGTATTTCTACGCCCGTGTGCATGCGACTTCGCATGAGTCTCCACCACTCAATCATACTCTAACATCCAATTGTTCTGATAGGAGAGCGGAGTAGTTGGCCTGAGACGTGCAAATGGTTAAGTCTGGGGGTGTGATGAGTCCCATTTAAATACACATTTATGGACTCATCTGGGCCGTATTTCTAGTCGATGCACCACACTTTAGGCATGTTTACGATCATATTTGTTATTCCCTGCTAGGTGCACTTTTAGGCCCGTTTCGGTGTGCATTTGCGCTCCTTGTTATTGGGGGTAAGCACATGGTGCTCCCCAATCCTTTTTCTGTGTTTATTTGGTGCTGGAGGTGTATTCCCAGCTGGTATGTCTTATGTGCAGGTGGTCGGATCGTCCCATTTTCCCCCAAAATCTAGTCTGTGCATATCGCACGATCATGCATTTCCTTGATGCACGGACGATAGCGATCGTGCGTCTGTATCTGGGCAGAAAATGGACAATCTGAGTTTAGTCGTGCGTTTTACGCACGGGCGGATTTGCCTGTGCGTGAGTAAAACGCACGATCGACCTGTTTCGTCTTGTTTTTGGTCATTCTGAATTTACCCGTGCGTTTGTACGCACTGGCGGATTTGCCCGTGCGTGAGTAAAATGCACGGGCGGCGCAGCGTCTCCCCCAAGTCAGATTTTATCATTTAATAACGCAGGGTTCACGCACGGTCGTGCGTTCGACCGTGCGTGACCATTTTCTGCCTGTTTAGTATAAAATGCAGGATACACCGCAGTCAATGGGGAGCTCGTAAGGGGAGCGGTAAATCAGGTCCTCCCCGCCGTTTCTGAGGTCTGAAGGCTTCTCCTTCACCTCCACGACCAAGGAGACCATATTCCGGCGATTTCCACCACCTTTCTTCCATTCGGGAGTGTTAGCAAGCATTCTCCATCAAGTGTTCAAGCATTCCTCGTCGTGGGAAGCCATAAAAGTGTTGTAGGTCATTGGAGCGGTGACAGCCTCCATCGAGTCCGCAGACCATCTGAGGGCCGAGCCCGGAGAGAGCCCGACAACCTCTCATTCCGGCCGAGAACCCAAGATGCGGTGACATCTTCCTATTGGTCCTCTCGAAACTTGATGCTTGTACTTTCTTTGTGTTGTTGTAATGAACTATTGCTTAGCTTAATGTCATAGATCTTTTATGATGTTCATGTGCAATGATGCGTTGGTGTGAGAGTAGCATTTTCCTTGTTGTGATTTTCTGAGTTCGTTGTGTGTGAAGCCCTAGCAATTGCTAGTGGTGATGCTTGGAGAAGAGGTGTGTGCGACCCTCACCCCTCACAGTTACTTTCCGTCCACGCGCCTCCCGAAGCACGGCATCGTGGCCGTTGCATCCATCCCTCCTTGCGAAGCGGAGTTTTGACCCGCATCTCTCTTTTCTGCATTAGCTTAGGAACCAAATCACAAAGCCCTTTTTTTACTTTATTTGCTCGTGTAACGATTGATTCACCACGCGTTTCGTTCACCAGAACCTGCATTCCTTGAGGGACGATATTCGGGGAAGCTATTCCCAATTTTATTACTTGACAGCGATCGGTGCACTTGCCGAATACGCATCAACGATTCATCTACTCAAAGCAACTCAGGCATTCGACTTTATTGTGCTTTTTGAATTCTCTCCCTCTCGCTCTCCTCTGTCTTCCTTTCTACTTCTCCCTTTCTATTTCAGTGCAGGTATGATGCGATGATTCGGCAAGTGCACCGGTCGCGCAAGTAATAATAATGAGGAAAATCCCCGAGTGTCGGTCTCTTGAGGAACACAGTAAGGTGGAGTTAGGTTTCGAGGAAGGACTTGAGATTGAAGTCCTTAAATCGGATGGAATGCGGGGGAGTTGGGTTGGCTTTTGGAAAATAAAATAAAAGCTATCAACTACTCCTATGCAATGCCGCTATGCAATGCTTCGCTTGGCGGGATGGAGACTAGGCAGGCCTTGAGCGCGCTGCGTCGAAAGGGCGGATGGACGAGTAGGCAAGCGGAATCGAACTATGCAGGCCTTGAGCGCACTGCTTCGTTAGGCGGGATGGAATACACGGGCCGCGATGCCACGCTTCGGTAGGCGGATGGACGAGTAGGCTAACGGAATGAGGGTCGCAAGCACCTCATCGACAAGCACGCCACTAGCAATTGCTAGTGCGACACCGGACGTGACGGCGGGATGGAGGATGGAATGGGGCGCACCTCAAGCACACAAATAAACAAAAAGAGTATTTCACATAGACATGAAATAACTTTAAATAGCAAGGTCTATAGTGTTCTTCATCAAAATACAAAAGATCTAACTATTACAACAATCAATAAGAGGAGAACAAGGCAAGAAATCGACCGAATCCGAAGGCTCGTTGGAGATTCATGGTTGGAATCGTCGGGTTGTCAATCCGCGTCCAAGCTCGGTCCGCAACTACGTCCGGGGTAGAGAGAGCTGTCACGACTCTCCAATGGACCCGTCTTCTTCGTGTCACGATCCGGTAGAGGTTGCAAACTTCCTCTTGCTTGATGGCAATGGCGGCTAGGTCTTCCTTTGGAGCTCTTGGATGAAGGAGGAGGCCGAGAGGAAACTCCGGCTCAAGATTGGCGTGAAGAACAAGCCCGGAGCACCTCCAGATGGTGGGCGGCGGTGGAGGGGCGAATCTGGACGGAACCGGGCGGAAAACGGCGGAAGAAAATCGGGGGCTGACCTAAAATCGCGAGCAGGTCATTTTATAGGCGCTGGAATAAACAGTGCGCACGGTCATTGGCGCACGACCAGTGGTCGTGCGCACTAGAATCCTGTGATCGTGCGCTCTGCCTGGACGGAGCCTGCAAAGACAGAAATTATAAAATAACATGTTCGCACGACCAGTGGCGCACGACCGGTGGTCATGCGCACTATCGTAGGTGGTCGTGCGCACTGGTTGAAACAGAACTCATGAAATTGATGATAAGCGCGCACGAACAGTGGCGCACGACCGGTGGTCGTGCGTACTAGCGTAGATGGTCGTGCGCACTGCACCAAACAGAACTCATAAAAAAGGGTTAAGTGCACACGATCAGTGGCGCACGACCAGTGGTCGTGCGCAATAGAACCGGTGATCGTGCGCAGTGTTCCTGTGCAGAATTGCACCGGAAACACCTGCACGACACCTGTTCCAGCGTACGACACCAGTCTAGCCACTGAAAGTGGGACTTAACATCGCAAGAAAACTAATAACAAAGAAAGATACGAAATTACACCAAATAGGGCCTATAAGTGCACCTAGCATAGAATGACCAATATGAGCTAAAACAGGGCTAAAGTGCAGTGAAAAGACTAAATAGATGGCCCAGATGAGTCCATAAAAGTGTATATGATCAGGACTCATCACACCCCCAAACTTACCTGTTTGCGCGTCCCGAGCAAACAAATTCCATGCGAACGGGGAAAGAAAAGTAGATGGCTTAAAACTACAATACAGAGTACCATGCGAAGTCGCATGCTCACGTGCATAAGAAGAATGGTAGAGAAGATTTCTGATTATATAAATAGTCTATATATTTCTAAAAGAGTAAAAGCATATTTCAACTACTCAAAATGGTGAACAACAGTGAATCGTTCGGTCATGCATACGGAGAAAGTAAACTAAACGCTGAGATGAGCATTGCTCAAGATTGGGATGCCGGACAAACTCCACCGAAATCCATCGATGTCAGTGACCATAGGCTTGCCCGGTCACATTCTCTCCACGGCACTGGTTTGACTCAAATGCGTGAATCAATAGGACTTTAGGTTTTAAATGGGGCTTGGGTTTAGGTGAGGTATACAATGATAAAGACGATGGTTCAAATACTAAACCCAAATGAGCAAATGCATAACATTATCCAAGTGGCCACAAAACACGTGGATGCACCACACCCCCAGACTTAGACTTAGACGCATGGGTGTGTGCACCGCCTACTCCCAAATATAAATCTCAAACAGATTTTTTTCAATTAAACTTTTCATTCTTCTTTTTCTTTTCAAATCTCTTTCTTCTTTTCTTTTTCTTTCTTTAACAATTTCAGCAAATTTTCAAAGATGCACAACCACATTTTCACAATGTACTACCACAATCAACACCACCAATTTGAAATTTAAACAAAATGCTTGCTTTTTGGGTGTGCGACTAGGATTGGAATTTAGGCTTTGGTGAACAATAGTGGGGCTGAACCAAAAGAATGGGGTAGGCACAACTGGGCTAGCGAGGAAATGATGATAGGAATGGCACAGAGGCTCAACCGGGCCAAGATGATGGCCTATATCACATTCACGCAATTGACTAACCGTATACCCATGCTTCAAGAATCGCTTGGGGCAAGTTCTAGCCACCGAGAAAGATTCTCCTTTCTCCTAACTCAAGCAATACGAATCTAGCGATCGTTTACACACATCCCTATGCTACCGTTTGATTCCACTGGATTCACCATTTGAGTAGAGTAAACAACATTTACACTAATAGAAAAAAAAATATAAAACCATAAGTATAAAGAGAAGTCTAATCTACACAAATTTCTATGCAACCGAGCACTCGACTAGGAGCACTACTAGAGTCAACATTTTACTCTGCTACATAGTCCTAAGCCATCACCTAGACTTTCCCACATAAGCAGAAGAATTAAATTCACTATAGAGCATGCATACAGACGAGTATGCGCTCAAGTGGGTGCTGTGGTGTGCAATGAAAATAAACAAAACATTTTAAATGAAATCTTCTAGTATGCAGTGCAATAGTGCACGTGAGCGGGTAAACAAAACTACTCTCCCCCAGACTTAAACTAAACAATCCACAGAATATATGACATGAAAATCAGAAAAAGCTAGGGAAAGAGAGTACCCAGTGCTCAGAAATGAGCACACCAGAAGATTGGCGTTTAAACCACGACTAAGCTGCAGCATCCGCCATCCAGAAAAAGATACCTGCAGGGGTCAGCTCCGCAAAAACAAAAGAAAAATGACAAACTAAAATAAACTACAGCTAACTAAACATGAGTAGAAGAAATAAAAATGCAGAAAAGAAAGATAACTACTGGGGTTATTGTCATCCCAGCATGACTTATTCTAAATTAAAACAGTTCTAGCTAATGAGCCTATGAACAAGAAAATGCACAGGTAACTGTTCTAATATGCGCATCGGTTGCGGGTACCAATACGGAGACAGAGCAGTCACCCCTCTACCTAAATATAAATACCTGCTCCTCACAGGTAGAGGGTAGAGAATGTAAGAAAAGGAGGAGGCCTGGTCCTCACTCATCTCACAAAACACATCCTTGCCTAGCAAGGTATCGTCAACAGGGAGGCAGCAGGAGGAAAAGGCAATGGGTGGAGCTTCCTCAACGGAGGGGGAATAAACCTCCTCACATGAGAGGATACTCTCATCATTGACTTGAGCAACAAGCTCCAAGTCCTCCTGGGGCACCTGTAAAGACTCAACCTGCACAAGCTCGGAAGAAGGAAGGGGATCAAGAAATAAAGAAGACGAAGAACATAAATAATCAAAAATTGGGGGAGTGATCCCGGTCTCACTCCCGGCAGGATCCAAGGATAGATCACTATCATCATCGTAAATATCATAGCAAGGGGGACTTGAGAACTCAAGAGCCTCAATGGTGATTTGGACCTCCTCGTCCCATGAAGAAGTGCAAACCTCCTCATCAGAGAGAGTATCCTCCTCATCCCACCGAGGTGCATCATCGTGTTCAAAGTATTCATTCTCCCCCTCAGGGAAAATGACATCCTCATCCCACTTTGGAGCACCCTCCGAGTCAGAAGCATCACCCAGCTCCTTTACTTCGATAGGATCATAAAGAATATGTGTAGAAAAATCTTGCAAAGAAACTGGAGGGACAAAAATATTCGGTTCCTCCGCAAAAAGATCTGCTAAAGCCTCCCCGATGGAAAGAATACTTTCCTCATCATACTCAGGTGCATCTAGGAGCTCCCATTCCTCTCCTTGTTGGCTAACAGATGAGTGATCATCATCACTGGGAGTGAAGCCATAAACAGGGAGTGAGGAGTCCGTGCACGAGACAAGATCAGGGGTAGAGGGCACAATTGCCTCCATGGGTAAAGAATGAGCGATAGGGACAATGTTGTCCTGAGTGGAGGGATGGCGGTCAGGCTTGAAAAGACTAGGACAGTCCTTCAATTCATGACCCTCTCCTCGACACAACAAGCAAACAATGTTCCTACACTGCCTAGCATTCAACTCATTCATTTGGTCTATATAATAAACCATTTTATCATTAAAGCTAGGTGAAATATCCCATGACGACATTTTCAAAATTCAAAGCAGATAAAAAGAAACTGAAATTCTTTGCAAGGAAATCTACACAACTAGAAAAACTCCTTGAATAAAACTTGCCTAAAACTTTAAAATAGGGGAGAAAAATAAAAACAAACAAAAGATAATTAAAAGGCAAACAAAAATAATAAAGCGGCTATACACACTGGAAGAACTACTATCTCTCGGCTTTCCCTCTCAAGAAAACTCACACGACTGTGTTCCCCGGCAACGGCGCCAAAAACTTGATGCGATGATTCGGCAAGTGCACCCGTCGCGCAAGTAATAATAATGGGGAAAATCCCCGAGTGTCGGTCTCTTGAGGAACACAGTAAGGTGGAGTTAGGTTTCGAGGAAGGACTTGAGATTGAAGTCCTTAAATCGGATGGAATGCGGGGGAGTTGGGTTGGCTTTTGGAAAATAAAATAAAAGCTATCAACTACTCCTATGCAATGCCGCTATGCAATGCTTCGCTTGGCGGGATGGAGACTAGGCAGGCCTTGAGCGCGCTGCGTCAAAAGGGCGGATGGACGAGTAGGCAAGCGGAATCGAACTATGCAGGCCTTGAGCGCACTGCTTCGTTAGGCGGGATGGAATACACGGGCCGCGATGCCACGCTTCGGTAGGCGGATGGACGAGTAGGCTAACGGAATGAGGGTCGCAAGCACCTCATCGATAAGCACGCCACTAGCAATTGCTAGTGCGGCACCGGACGTGACGGCGGGATGGAGGATGGAATGGGGCGCACCTCAAGCACACAAATAAACAAAAAGAGTATTTCACATAGACATGAAATAACTTTAAATAGCAAGGTCTATAGTGTTCTTCATCAAAATACAAAAGATCTAACTATTACAACAATCAATAAGAGGAGAACAAGGCAAGAAATCGACCGAATCCGAAGGCTCGTTGGAGATTCACGGTTGGAATCGTCGGGTTGTCAATCCGCGTCCAAGCTCGGTCCGCAACTACGTCCGGGGTAGAGAGAGCTGTCACGACTCTCCAATGGACCCGTCTTCTTCGTGTCACGATCCGGTAGAGGTTGCAAACTTCCTCTTGCTTGATGGCAATGGCGGCTAGGTCTTCCTTTGGAGCTCTGGGATGAAGGAGGAGGCCGAGAGGAAACTCCGGCTCAAGATTGGCGTGAAGAACAAGCCCGGAGCACCTCCAGATGGTGGGCGGCGGTGGAGGGGCAAATCTGGACGGAACCGGGCGGAAAACGGCGGAAGAAAATCGGGGGCTGACCTAAAATCGCGAGCAGGTCATTTTATAGGCGCTGGAATAAACAGTGCGCACGGTCATTGGCGCACGACCAGTGGTCGTGCGCACTAGAATCCTGTGATCGTGCACTCTGCCTGGACGGAGCCTGCAAAGACAGAAATTATAAAATAACATGTTCGCACGACCAGTGGCGCACGACCGGTGGTCGTGCGCACTATCGTAGGTGGTCGTGCGCACTGGTTGAAACAGAACTCATGAAATTGATGATAAGCGTACACGAACAGTGGTGCACGACCGGTGGTCGTGCGCACTAGCATAGATGGTCGTGCGCACTGCACCAAACAGAACTCATAAAAAAGGGTTAAGTGCACACGATCAGTGGCGCACGACCAGTGGTCGTGCGCAATAGAACCGGTGATCGTGCGCAGTGTTCCTGTGCAGAATTGCACCGGAAACACCTGCACGACACCTGTTCCAGCATACGACACCAGTCTAGCCACTGAAAGTGGGACCTAAAATCGCAAGAAAACTAATAACAAAGAAAGATACGAAATTACACCAAATAGGGCCTATAAGTGCACCTAGCATAGAATGACCAATATGAGCTAAAACAGGGCTAAAGTGCAGTGAAAAGACTAAATAGATGGCCCAGATGAGTCCATAAAAGTGTATATGATCAGGACTCATCAAGGTACTAAGAGGACATCAATGGCGACTGCTCCAAATCAAAGAGATATTGTCAAAGAAGTTGATCTAGCTCTAGAGACTTTGATATCTTAATTCAGTTCTCTCTACCTTGATTTTTCAAAAGACTGTTATCCAAAGTTGTGTGTGTAAGACCCCAGTGTTCAGGAGCAAAGAATTTGTGGTGTGCTAAGCTAAGGAGCTAGCATCGGGCACTAGGGCTAGCGCCGGCAGTAGCTCTTATCATCGAATTGGTATCATATCGACGAAGTGACTTGTGCGTATCGTCGAAAATGTCAAGACGATCCGTCAAGTGATAGCGTCAGCGGTAGTGATAGCACCGACGGTAGCTCTTATCATCGAATTTGTAGCATATCGACGAAGGGACTTGTGTGTATCATCGAAAACATCAAGATGAGCCATCGAGTGATAGCGCCAGCAGTAGCGATAGCGTCGGCGGTAGCTGTTATGACGAAATTGTGTTTTGTCGAATGTTTCCGACGAATCGTGTTGAACACAAGTGAATTCATCGACAAAAGATAGAGTTAGCGCCAGTGCTAGCGGTTTTGACAAATTCCTTAAGCGGTCATGGATAAGTTCAGCCGTACCGCCTCTGGGCTAGCGCTGAGGCTAGCGTCGGTGGTAGCGTTCTTCTATATATAGCCCTCAGATTCATGGATTTCCTTAGTTTTCTCTCTGAACCTCTCTCCTAAGGCAAAGGCAGTAACAGGAAGAGAAGGGAAATCTGTTTGGCTAGGCAAGTTCAAGGAAGAAGAACTCTTGCGTGTTTGTGCCGTCTTTGAGTTCGTGGAAAGGAATCCTGGTTCGTTGGCACCGAAATGAGCATCAAGGGTAACGATTCTCCTCCTTAATCTCTGGACACGCTAGTACTTTCATTCGCATAGTAGCAGGAAGATTTCCACTAATTAGTGGATAGGTTCTTCCGATGAGTCTATATGGATTATCCCGGTAGAAATTGCACATAGAGTCCGGATCGTTGTACAGACATAGACATGATATGTGAAGCCCATCTTGACAGGTTGGTCTAGATTAGTGATGTTGATATTATTATATTGCACTCCAGAGAAGACTTTGAGTATGTATGCTTGTTTTCGGGTTCTGGGTGATGTGATGTGTTGCAGGGAGTCCTGGAGGCTAACTCCAAGAAATACCCAAAATACCTGGCAGAACGGTGTTCTGTTGTCTAGCACTAGAGCTAGCGCCGACGCTAGTGCCAGTGAGCCATTTGTGATGGGTATGAAGCCTAGGTCATGGGGACTTGTTGCGTACCACCAGAAAACTATAGGCTCGCAATTGTTGAGCATAGCAAAGGGCAAAAATGAATTTTGTCATTAACGCCAGGCGGTAGTCTTATCGCTGGCGGTAGCTCCAGTGAGAAAATGTGTGGAGACTGTGAAGCCTAAGTCAAAAAGGACTGGGTGCGTAACAACATGGAAAGGAAGGGTCGTCGTGCTAACCTTCGTTAGCCTTGTGAGCCAATAGCGGGCACAAGGGGAAGTTGCACCCATGTCGGGTAGTTAATGTTGGATCTGTAGGCGCCCTTAGAGGGGGGTGAATAAGGGTTTTAAAAACTTTAAACTTTAATAGAAAACTTTTGATATTTTATTTGAATAAGTGTGAATATAAAACAAAGAGTAACAAATCAATTTTATTAAATAGAAAATGA
This sequence comes from Dactylorhiza incarnata, assembly GCA_033032865.1. Classification (NCBI taxonomy): domain Eukaryota; kingdom Viridiplantae; phylum Streptophyta; class Magnoliopsida; order Asparagales; family Orchidaceae; genus Dactylorhiza; species Dactylorhiza incarnata. The sequence continues at coordinate 9,047,494 of JAWHQI010000010.1, read as the reverse complement.
CATGATTATCATTAATAAACTTGATTACAAAATTTGATTTCTATGACGCTATAAATCAAAGCGAATAATATGAAAACTCTTTTTGTTTTCTATACTGACTCGTATCCCCACAAACCGGTTGGCTTTAGCCGATCTCTCCCCATATACGGCCTCAAGCCGCTCTAGACAATCTATCACCAGAAAGGCCTCGAGCACCCCCTAGATCTACTCCCTAGACCAGTCGCCAACACGAGGCGAATTCCTCCCTAAGTCTTACCTAGACCTAGTCGCCAACACGAGGCGAATTCACGAACCGTTTACAATGATAAAATAAAAGACAAATACAAAAGACAAATATAAAAACTCCCTATGAGGTAATCTGAAGGAAACACCGAAGAATAAATGAAGATTATTGAAGTTCAAGCGTGCGTTCTTCGCGTTGAGTTAGCATGTTGATCCAAGCCTCCTCTGATTCCTCCTTTTGAAATATGAGCGGGAGATGTGTTGGTCTAGAAATACGGCCCTCACAAAGTTTCTGAAGTGCTGGAATAGGGCTCTTGGCAATTAGTAGTTGGACACATCGAAATCATCCAATTTATAGACTTTGAGCTAACGCCGGCGTTAAGTGATAACGTCGGGCGTTGACCATATATAGCAACATATTGATGGCTCGGATCTTCAGAAGAGGAAGAAGATTCTGCACATTAGGAAATGTTTTATTTTAGACAATACTAACGTCAGGCGTTAAGGCTAACGCGGGCGTTGGGCAAATCATTCCTAAAGTTCCTCCTGCAATCACGGCAGCTTTCTCCTTGCCAAATTCATCGACCGGATAGCGCCCAGCGTTAAGACCTAACGCCTGGCGTTTAGATTCTTTCTTTCATCAGCAGGCACGCCATTTCGCCGAACAGCAGCTTATTTCGTCGAACTCCATTTTCATCGAACGGCCTCTCTTTTCGTCGAATTCCATTTCGTCGAACGGCTTCTCCTTTCGTCGAACTCCATTTCGTCGAACGGCTTCACATTTCGTTGAACGCCGTTTTCATTTCGTCGAACTCAATTTCGTCGAACATCCTCACATTTCGTCGAACGCCATTTTCATTTCGTCGTACGCAATTTCGTCGAACGACATCTTGTCGGGAACAAAAGTTAATGCCGGCGTTAAGAGTTAACATCGAGCGTTAGCTCTCTTCCTTTCTTTTCAGCATGATAACAAGTCCAGACCAATAGCAGCAACCTAGTGTCGTATTTGTTCAAACCTGCATGCTAAAAACACAATGGCAAACAAGATCAAATACAAGCAGGATTTGTTATTCTCAAATCAAAGGAATGCGGAAAAACCATGTTCCAACAATCTCCCCCTTTTGATAATAACAAATCCAATGAAGATAAATTAGATTCATAGATAAAAAATTTGTGTTTTCATAAAGATATATTACACTAAGCAGTTATAAGATAATGATAAGAATTATAGATCATTTAAAAGTGCTCCCCCTACAAAAGTGCTCCCACTTAGTGTATACTCCCATATATTAGATACATGCTCCCACTTAATCTAGTGAATCCTACTCCGTTTAATCAATATGATTTAGCACTTTATCTCCCCCTTTTGTTATTAGCAAAAGAAGGTGGAGTTTAAATTAAAGACTAGAGAAAGGAAGACAAAAGTTGAGACATAACTAAGAGAGGATTAAGAGTTGTGTGATAAACATAAAGTAAGTCATGATCGAGCTAAGGGAGAGAGTAGCACAGCGGAAAAATATATGACAAGCGTGAAAGAACATCATTCAAAGATTATACCAAAGGAATGTAATCACTTGCTTTTTAAATTTATTTTAAGAGTAATATTATTTGTTAAGATAGATGCAATTTTGTTTGACAAAGCACAAGTGAAAACAAAATGTAGAAATAAGCATGAGAACACATGATATAAGGATACATGATTAAATAGAGAAATGCGGAAAACAAAGACAAACCAAATAAGAGTAGTATTTTTGTTATAGTTTGACCATTTCAACACTATGTATAGACTCTTCACAGTTTAGCATTTTAACTATGAAAATTTTCATAACTAATAGGCAAGCATGATTCAACATATTCAAAAAGATAATAACTAGAATGTAACCAATTCGTATTTCAAGTAAAGAAAACATTGTAGAAATCATGCATTGCAATCTAGTGCTTTTACTTAAGTTTTTATAAAATTATGTAATGTTTGCATTAGGATCCAATTCTCATGAGTGGAAGCTTTATGAAAAACAATGATGCGTGCATAAGGTGTTTTGATAAAAGTATACAAGTGAAATAATCAAAACACATGATATATGTAATGCAATAGTAATAACGATATTAAGATTGCAATCTTATAATTACTTTCACACATCAATGTTAGAATAAAATTTCAAAGCACAAAACATAAGTACAACTACCAAGGTGCTTCGCCCACACAATGCTCATTAAGACTTATCAGGGAGCGAAGTATTGCTTGGGGGATCACATAAGCATTTTTATAAAAAATTTATTTTAGTGATCCGGTGTACAAATAGAAGTGATAAAAAGAGTATGTTTGCACAAGACACTTTACAATTCTTTCCAAGGTGCTCAACCTCACAATGCTCATTAAGACTTATCAGGAGGGTGAGTAGTGCTTGGTGGAGTTATCTTTGGCATATTATTACTTGATTTTTGTTGGGGCCAAAAGGTCTCCGAATTTACTTGTTGTTGCAAACATTAATATTATTGAAATAACACTTCTATGTTGTGCATGAAATTTATTTTTGAAAGATGAGGTAGGTAATTTAGACATACAACTTAATATGTTAAAACTATTACACTACACAATCATGCAAGACTAAGATTATGAACACATGTAGATTACCAAAATAGTGAGTTTAAAATTCATTGATTAACATAAAGCATTACTCATACTTAGAGGCATGCTAGGCAATCATACACAATTTTCTATAGACTATTTTATTGCACATAATCAGATTAAGGTCAAGGCATGACAAGATAAAACAATGTTTAGGAAATTTGAAATTAAAATTAGACATTTAAGACTATCTTTAAGTGTATGCAAACACAATTTTGACCATTTTGAAACAAAAATAACTAAGATGTTTGCTCTTGTGAAATATTATAGTCAAACTAAAATTTTGTAAAGAGATAAAGCAAAACAAATAACAAAAATATATTTTTGATTTGTTTTATAGTTTGTTTTCTTTTTAGAATTTTAAAAGAAAATAACAGGAACTGAAAAATAAAAAATGAAAAAGAAACTGGAAATTCAGAAATACTTACTACCGCTAGCGGTACCCAGCTATCACCGGGCGGTAGTGACAAAACTCAAATTTTGGTGAAACGTGAAATTTTTCAGAATTTTTCTTTTGAATATATTTGTGCAGATTAGTGTGAATGAAGTTCAGCAAAGAAATCAGACATATGCATACACAAAAATGCGGATTTTGCAAGTTTAAGCTAATATGTCCAAAACCCCAAATTCTAGCCTAAGGTGTCACAATACACTTTCAAAATACTTATGTTTTTCACATGCATGAGAATTCAGAAATAGATAATATGAAAAACATAAGATAACATGTTTGAGCACAAAATATGCATGAGTGAAATGATCATAAATAAGTGAAATAACATTCATGCAATGTATACAGCATAAGTATGTCTAAGATCAAGATACCCTAGCAACATGACTACACTCTAGCCCAGTACTAAGTGATGAATGTGCATGAGGAGCTACACGCATTTCGTAGGTTGGGGTGTTAATCCCACATGCATACAAAAGACAACGCTCAACCTAGCACTCTTTCCCCCCAGTGCCTCGTAAGGGCCCACTGGAACCCTTCCCGGTTAAGGACAAGACATGACTTAGCGGTTAGGTTTCTAATGCACACAATCCTATGCCCTCGCTATAGTGAGACACATAATGTGGTTGAATGATCATGGGCATACTAAGCACTTAATCTTATTGAACCAATTTTTAAACTATGGCTTTTATGCGAGATTAATCTCTTATTAGATTTGATTTTAAAGCAATGTAGTCATTATGAATTTTAACTTTCACTTGTTTTTCTTTAAGATTGATTTATTATGGCATCATTAGGTAACTAGCATGAAAGATAGTATTGATTAGTTGATAATGCTAGAAAGAAGAGTTTGATCACAATTTTATGGCGTAAGATTTATTGCGTTAATGTTGCATGTATTCAAACCTAGTCATTCAAATTTTAGACATAGAATGAAGTGATGATTCTAGTTAATTTATTATTTTAGATATAAAGATGATTCTATGATCTTCATATAAATGAGATACATGCAAAACATAATTGATTCATATAATGGTCATGATCACAAATTATTTGATGGAATCAATAGGATCTTTTGTAGATATTTAATATTTGAGTTTAAAAGATCCATTGAATTGGCAAGATTATTATACATGATTATGAATTTTAATACATAGGAATTATATACTCATAATTAATTGTTCATGTTGATATAAATGAGATATTATTAAAGAACATTCATATTCATCCTTTTTGAATGATTAGAGAGAAATATTATAAGGTGAAAACTTAAGATAAATATAAAGAGAAAAACATTTTTGGTTATTTAGAAAGGTTTTATGAATTTTCTATTTGATTTTTGAAATTTTAAATAAATCACGTATATATATAGTTTTATGAAAGCATAGTGATGATAAAGGTAATACAATAATTTCTTAGAAAATAACATTTTAGATAAATCAGAATTTAGGAAAATTATGCTACTACCAGCATTAGAACCTAATGTCAGGCGCTAGCAACAGAGTTGAGATTCTTTATTTAAACACAAATGATTTTTTCAATTTTTCAATTCCAATTTGAAGTGATTTTGATCAAACATACTAGGGGTAATCAAAATGACGCAAATATATTAAATACCTAAGCAAACCTTGTGCATTTTATAAATTTAGCCTAATACCCCTAAAATACCTTTTAAATCCATTTCAACAATTATTTCATTAGTCTTAATAATACATAACAAATTTAGGATTTAATTTATATATGACTTTCATAGGAAATGGATCTAGAAGGATAAACATAAAAAGGATTAGTAGATCACTTGAAAAATGATATGAATTTTTATTCAACTTTATTCAATTTGATTTATTTATGAATTTTGGTTTAATATGTGAAAGACATATCACAAGTTATATAAAGTGATAATATCATGATGGTTCAACAAAAAGGAAAATAAACAAACAAAAAGTAGGTTAGGCATATCATGAAGTAGAATAATGATATTTCATTTTTAGTTGATGTCTACTTCATGCAAATGATTGGATAATAATGAATGAGAGATTTAGGTATCCAAAGAGGACCGGGTGTGACGGTTCCTTTGGGTAACCAAATACATCGTGTTTGCTTTTGGGGAAATAGTGATGAATGGGCCCTTTTGAGTGGAGTTAGTGTTTCATCTTTAACATTGGTCCTCCATTCAAACCTTGGTTTAATATTGTTTTTATTTGTCAAATTTCCATGATAATTTTGTAAAACATTGTTTATAGGAAATTTGTGAACATTTAATTTTATGTTGGGAGAAACATGATTTTGTAAATAATAGTGATTTTGACTTTGATTTACAAATACTTTGTGTTTCTTATTCCCATTATTTGTCTTAGTTAAAATATTCATATTCATATTCATATTCAACATGCTTTTAGATATTTCTTGATATTGTGAATTTATGTATTGTGAATTTTTATTCATATTTTCATAAGCAAGTTGTTTTTTATTTTTAATTCATCATTCTTAATTTTTAAATTATGTCTAGTTTTATTATAAGCGATTGTGCTATTTATAAGAGTGGAAACAATTGAATCAATATGATTTTGATAGTTATTTCTATATTCATCAAATGTTTCATCCATCTCTTTAATTTTAATTTTATAGTCTTTACACTTAGCACAATCATTTTTCAAAGATGAATTTTCTAAACATAATCTTTCATTTTGTTCTTTTACAAAAATAAACTCCTTTTCAAGTTTCTTGTATTTTTCTTTTAATTCATTATATTTTACACAAGGTGTAATGTTTTCAACTAAGGAGCCATGGGTAGAACTAGATAAATTAGAATTTGATTCTTCATTAATTTTTGCCTTTAAATCTTTTTTTTCTAAGCGCAAATGATTATTAGCATTTTTTAATTTCTTAATTTGCGCTTTGTAGTTTGAAGAAATTGTAATGTAGAAATAGAATTACATACAATAGGAGATTTTGATTTACTTACAGCGCTTGTGGATGAGGCAAGATTTGAACATATTGTTCCTTTGTCTTCTTCATCTTCCTCTTCCAAATAAGAGTTTCCGTCATCCTTTCCGCTTGATGAGCATTCTAAGGATCCATCATTTGAGTGGCTTTCTTGAATATTTATGCAAGCTTGTATGTTCTCCACTTCTTGTGTTTGTTCCATACCAACAGAAGGAGAATCATAAGTTCTTTCAAGAAATTTCCAAATCTCATAAGCGGTAGGTAAAGTATAAATAAGTTTGAAAATATTTTGGTCTAACACACCAAATATACTATTCATAGATTTTGCATTTAAAATAATTTCATTTCTAGTTAGTACACTAGGTGGCTTTTCAATAGTAATATTCCAAACTTTTTCATCTAAGGCCTTAAGAAAATTTTTCATTAATATTTTCCACCCTTTATAATTTTTGCCCATAAATAAAGGTGGTGATAATACTTTTTCATTTATATTAAAATTTTCCCCACTAGTAGAAGCGAGATCATGATCAAGAGATGCCATTATTCCCAGTTGTTAATCTGATTTGGAATAACCTGGCTCTGATACCACTTGTTGGATCTGTAGGCGCCCTTAGAGGGGGGTGAATAAGGGTTTTAAAAACTTTAAACTTTAATAGAAAGCTTTTGATATTTTATTTGAATAAAAGTGAATATAAAACAAAGAGTAGCAAATCAATTTTATTAAATAGAAAAAGACATGATTATCATTAATAAACTTGATTACAAAATTTGATTTCTATGACGCTAGAAATCAAAGCGAATAATATGAAAACTCTTTTTGTTTTCTATACCGACTCGTATCCCCACGAACCGATTGGCTTTAGCCGATCTCTCCCCAGATACGGCCTCAAGCCGCTCTAGCCAATCTATCACCAAAAAGGCCTCGAGCACCCTCTAGATCTACTCCCTAGACCCAGTCGCCAACATGAGGCGAATTCCTCCCTAAGTCCTACCTTGACCTAGTCGCCAACACGAGGAAAATTCACGAACCGATTACAATGATAAAATAAAAGACAAATATAAAAACTCCCTATGAGGTAATCTGAAGAAGACTCCGAAGAATCTCTGAAGATCATTGAAGTCCAAGCGTGCGTTCGTCGCATTGAGTTAGCATGTTGATCCAAGCCTCCTTTGATTCCTCCTTTTGAAATATGAGCGGGAGATGTGTTGGTCTGGAAATATGACCCTCACAAAGTTTCCGAAGTGCTGGAATAGGGATCTTGGCAATCAGTAGTTGGAGACATCGAAATCATCCCATTTATAGAATTTGAGCTAACGCCGGCATTAAGTAAGAAACATCGGGCGTTGACCATTTATAGCAACATATTGATGGCTCGGATCTTTAGAAGAGGAAGGAGATTCTGCACTTTAGGAAATGTTTTATTTTAGGCAATACTAACGACGGGCGTTAAGGCTAACGCGGGCGTTGGTCAAATCATTCCTAAAGTTCCTCCTGCAATCACGGCTGCTTTCTTCTTGCCAAATTCATCAACCGGATAGCGCCCAGCGTTAAGACCTAACGCCTGGCGTTGAGATTCTTTCTTTAATCAGTTGGCACGCCATTTCGTCGAACAACAGCTTATTTCGTCGAACGCCATTTTCGTCGAACGACCTCTCATTTCGTCGAATTCCATTTCGTCGAATGGCTTCTCCTTTCGTCGAACTCCATTTTGTCGAATGGATTCACATTTCGTCGAACGCATTTTCATTTCCTCGAACTCAATTTCGTTGAACGTCCTCACATTTTGTCGAACGCCGTTTTCATTTCATCGCACGCAATTTTGTCGAACGGCATCTTGTCGGGAACAAAAATTAACGTCGGTGTTAAGAGTTAACGACGAGCGTTACCTCTCTTCCTTTCTTTTCAGCATAAGAACAAGTCCAGACCAATAGCAGCAACCTAGTGTCGTATTTGTTCAAACCTGCATGCTAAAAATACAATGGCAAACAAGATCAAATACAAGTAGGATTTGTTATTCTCAAATCAAAGGAAAGCGGAAAAACCATGTTCCAACAGTTAATTTGCTCGGCATTATGAGCACGGACACAAAGCATAATCGAACCCGACCCTTAGCCATCCAGTGATGAGGTCGGAACCTTCGTTTCACTGCGGGCATTTTGGGACTAGAACCATAAGGCATGACAACCTTGACGGTAGCTCATAGTATGCTAAGTTGAAAAAGTACTTAGTGTTTTCTAAGGTTAAAAAGGACTTAGATTATTGGTGTAACTCGGGGAGTATGCCGAAATGTGCCTTGAGAGCACGATACGTGTGGCCTTGAGTCGATGTATGTGGTGATTGTTTCTATGTGGTGCGTAGACGCACCTGTGAAATATATGTTGTTATTGCTTGCTTGCAGGGAAGAAGTACCACTGCCCCAGGCATGGGGCGGGGTCATTTTATTCTTGGTCAGCTAAAGCTGACCAGTTACTTATTTTCCCACTGCTTGTTGGATTGTGCTCTATAGTTCCTGGCAAGACGAGTGGGAAATAGCGGGTTGGAACCCTTGCTGCTGCGCTTTGTTGGCCCTCGAAGGCCCAAGTGTGTTGAGTGTTTTCTTTTATGTATTGTCGGCCTGCGTGACGATGTTTGTAAATCATGTAATCAGATAAACACCTTTTGATGTATGGCCGTAATGCCAAACTCATATATATACATATATATATATACATATATATACATATATATACATATATATATCAGTCATTCCCATTCATTATTGTGGACACGTTCTCTGGTTAAAGATTTAATAATTGATGCTTCCGCTTATGTTCAACTCTAAGATGTTGTTGGTTGGGTAACTGAATATGTAACCCTCTTGCTTGTTCACCTTATATGGCGTGGGGTCCCGGCCGGACCTACTATTATATATTGTGCAATGGATGGGGAGTTACAATTTGGTATCAGAGGCGGAACTCGTTCCTTTCCGTGTGAATTTGTGGCCAAATTCCTTTATGGGGTGGTGGGCACATGTGTGCATCGTCGTTTAACTCATATAAATAACCAGAATGTCCACTTAGGAATGCATTATATATATGTTTTAGCATGGTTGTGGAACCTGCATGTTCCTTGCTTGCTTTTTTGTTGTACAATTTGTCACTAAATTGTGTCTAACATGATTAGGTGACTAGAAATGGTGCGGGGCAGTCCCAACCCCGACGCACTGCCGAGAATAGTGCATCTATTGAGATGCATATGCCTCCTCCATCTGATGAAACAATACAAAGAATAGTTGAAGCTATGTTTGCCACGATCAATGCGCAACCAGGGAGGCCTGTACAGCCTCCCAACCTTGGGTTGGCCCTGGTGCGGGTTGCTGCAGTTGAGCCTGTTGTGGAGAGTAGTGTGTCCGCCCATGTACATGCAACCCCTCCATCTGTTGAGATAATTTGAGTGATCGCAGAGGCGGTTATGGGAGCACTTTATGCTCAACCAGGAAGCCCACTATAGAACCAATGTTTACACCTGGAACAGGAAGGGCACACAGTGGATGAATACTTGAATGAGTTCTTCTATCTGGGCTGTTATGTGGGGTCCTTATGGGCAGATGAGGAGACCAAGGTCAACAATTTCTACAACGGTCTGCGAGCTGACTTATGACGACCACTTTCGGGTCCAATGTTACTTGGCTTCTACAACTTAGTGAACGCGGCTAGGTCTCTGGAAGTGAAAATGAAGCGTGTGCAGCGCGAAAAAATTCTTATTGTAAAGACGTCTGGATTCAGGAAGAATAAGAGGAAGTGTAGGCGGCTAGAATTAGCTCCCTCAAATGTGTTGTGAGCTACCCCTACATGGATTCCACTAAGATGTTTCACCTGTGGAAAAGTGGGGCACTTAGCTCGAGAATGTCGAAGTGGTCCTCCGAAGGCAGGAAACCAAGAAGTGAGTGTTGCCCGAGTGGTGGGTCCAGCGTATGAGGAAAAAGGCAAAGCTGTAGAAATTCCTGTTTCCCGGTATCCTCTGACCCAGCCGAGAGGCAACTCATCTGGCCAGGAAGCGGTCATTAGACAAAGCAATGTCTCCACACGTATGGATGGTCATGTCTTCCTTTGAATTGTGTCTCATGTGTGGATAGCGTTTACAGTGTAGTTGTCATACATCTTATAATTATGTGCGTTTAAACTTTGTTTCACTATTTAACTATCCGACGGAAGCTCTTTTGATATGGGGCATCGTGCATCTTATTGTCTAAGTACATTATAGTGCGAATATGAGTATTATCTAAGGATAGATTGGTTGTGATCTTGGGCATGGGCTGGCTATCGGAGCAGCAGGCATGCATTGATTGAGCTTCGAAGGAATTCACACTGGGCTAAATTACTGAACGTGTGACTATTTTGCTGGTATGCGAGATGCTGATATCTGCTATCCAAGTAGTCAAGGCAGTTTAGAAGGGCACAAAGTTGTGCTTCGTGCTAGGGGAGGCTACAAGGTCTACGCCCAGTTTGAGTGACGTTCCTATCATATCTGAGTATCTTGTTGTGTTCAGTTGCTAGATTCACTGGAGCAAGGCTTCATACATCCAAGTTTATCCCCTTGGAGTGCACCGGTCCTCTTTGTGAAGATGAAGGACAGAAGCTTGTGTGTGTACATAGATTACCGCGAACTGAACAAGCAGACAAAAAAGAATAAGTATCTGATTCTGCGAATCGATGACTTGTTCAATCAGCTGGTTGAATCGACTGTGTACTCGAAGCTGGATTTGAAATATGGCTACTACCTATTGCGGATTAGGGAATGAGGCATTCCCAAGATGGCGTTTAGTACCCGTTATGGGCATTTTGAGTTCAGAATGATGTCATTTGGCTTGATGAACTCGCCATCGGTATTCATGGATCTGATGAATAGAACATTTCGAGAGTGTCTAGACAAATTTGTTATTGTCTTCTTAGACGATATTCTAGTATACTCTCAGTCAGAAGAAGAACATGTGAGTCACTTGCGCATTGTATTGGATACCATGAGGCGTAGTCAGCTATATGCCAAGTTCTCAAAGTGTGATTTTTGACTGTCCTTTGTGGCATTCTTAGGTCATGTGGTAAGTGGGGAGGGCATTTCAGTGGATCCTGCGAAGATAGTTGCGATATGGGAGTGGCTTTTGTTGACTACCATGGCGGAAGTCTGAAGTTTCTTAGTACTTGCCGGCTATTATAGGGCTTCGTAGAGAACTTCTCGAGGATAGCTCTGCCTCTCACGACATTGACTAAGAAAGATCAGAAGTTCATTTGGTTGCCAAAGTGCGCGCGAGCTTTTAAAGAGCTGAAGAGTCGTCTGACCACGACGTCAATTCTATGCTTACCATATGGTACAGAAGGCTTTGAAATCTACAGTGATACGTCAGGGAGCGGCTTAGGTTGCGTTCTTCTTCAACATGGTCAGGTTATTTCTTATGGCTCTCGTCAACTGAAAGTACATGAGGGGAACTATACGGTCCATGAATTGGAGCTAGCAGCCGTGATATTCGCTCTTAAGCTTTGGCGTCGGAGGGAGTTCCTGGGGGACTACACTTTCAAGATCCACTACACTCCCGGGAAGATAGACATCTTTACGGACCATAAGAGCCTAAAATACCTAATTGATCAGAAAGAACTGAATATGTGACAATGAAGGTGGATGGAGTTCCTAGGGAACTACGCTTTCAAGATCCACTACACTCCCTGTCGCTGATGTTTTGAGTCGGAGGGCTTCTGCACAAGCGAACTGGATTCAGATGCACAAAGAGCATTTGATCAGGGACTTGGAAGCCTTTGACCTTGTTTGCGTTAACAAGAGAACTAGTGCCACAACATGTTTGAACTAGACGGAAGTACAGTGTGACCTTGCAGAAGAGTCCGATTGACATTGGATCTCGATGAAAGTATGAAATGGTAGGTGACAAAGAACATGGATGGGTCTAATATCAAGTTCTCCATTGAAGATGGTCTTTTGTGGAAATACAGTCATCTGTGCATCACCAATGTTGGTAAGTTATAGGAGGAGTTGATGTATGAGGCACACTTTACCAAGTACTTAATCCACCCGGGGAGCACAAAGATGTACCGAGACATGAAGAAGTTATTCTGGTGGTCGTGTATAAAGAAAAACATCGCCTTATACGTAGCCAAGTGTCACACTTGTGCGCTCGTGAAGGCTGAATGCCAAAAACCTGGCAGCTTCCTGAAGTCGTTACCTATTCCATAATGGAAATTCGATGATATTTCTATGGATTTAGTGCAAGGTTTACCGAGATCGCAGTCCAGGAACGATGCAACTTAGGTGATTGTGGACCGTTTGATGAAATTTGCACACTTCATTCTGAATTGGCGGGACGATTCAGTGGAAAAGTTAGCGAAGTTATTTGTTGATAGCATAGTGTGATTGCACAGTGTGCCCCGTTGCATCGTAAGTGACCAAGATGGGCGCTTCACGTCGAAAGATTGGAGGCTAATCCACCAACTATTGGGTACCAAGCAGAAATTTAGCACTGCCTTCCACCCTCAAACGGATGGGCTGACTGAGAGGACCAACAGGACTTTGGAGGATATGCTCCGAATGTGCGCCTTGGAATTCAGAAAGAGGTGGGAAGATCATCTCTTTATGATCGAGTTTGCTTATAACAATAGCTATCAAATAAGCTTACAAATGACGCATTTTGAAGCCCTCTATGGTAAGAAGTGTCGTACACCTTTGGCTTGGGCGGAGACGGGCGAAACTAAGAAATTTAAGCGAAAAGAAGTCGAAGATGCTACCTCGACTATTCAGACAATCTGGGGGAGATTGGTGATTGCACAAGATAGGCAAGCGAAGTACTATAATGCCAGGCACAACAACATCGAGTTCACCATTGGAGACTAGGTTTATCTAAAAATTAAATATTTCAAGGGTCTGTTAAGGATTCGATGCTTGAAACAGCTGAGTCTGAGATACCTTGGACCGTTTGAGATATTGGAGCGTTTTGGTGAAGTTGCCAATCAACTCGCTCTTTCGATAGAGCTGAGTAGTTTGCATGATGTATTTCACATCTCCGTGATGAGGAAGGCTCTACAAGAGCCTACACAAATGCTTGTGGTTCCCTGAGTTGTTCCGTTGACGTACAAAATTAACTTTTATAACTTTGTAGTTTTATGCATCGATTAGAATTTTGGGACAAAATTATTTTCAAGGGGGGAGGATTGTAAGACCCCAGTGTTTAGGTGCAAAGAATTAGTGGTGTGCTAATCTAAAGAGCTAGCGCCTAGCGCTAGGGCTAGCGCCGACGGTAGCTCTTATCGTCGAATTGGTAGCATATCGACGAAGGGAATTGTGCGTATCATCGAAAACGTCAAGACGATTTGTCGAGTGATAGCACCAACTATAGCGATAGCACCGATAGTACCTCTAATCGTCGAATTGGTAGCGTATCGACGAAGGGACTTGTGCGTATCATCGAAAACATCAAGAAGATCCATCGAGTGATAGCGTCGATGGTAACTGTTACGATCAAATTGTGTTTCATCGAATGTTTCCAATGAATCGTGATGAACACAAGTGATTTCATCGACGAAAGATAGCACAGATGGTAGTGCTAGCACCAGCGCTAGTGGTTTCGACGAATTCCTTGAACGGCCATGGATAAGTTCGGCCATACCGCCTCTGGGCTAGCACCTGCGGTAGCGTTCTTCTTTATATAGCCCTGAGATTCGTGGATTTCCTTAGTTTTCTCTCTAAACCTCTCTCCTAAGGCAAAGGCAGTAACTGGAAGAGAAGGGAAATTTGTTTGGCTAGGCAAGTTCGAGGAAGAAGAACTTTTGCGTGTTTGTGTCGTCTTCGAGTCCGTGGAAAGGAATCCTGATCTGATGGCACCGAAACGAGCATCAAGGGTAACGATTCTCCTCCTTAATCTCTGGACATGCTAGTTCTTTGATTAGCATAGTAGCAGGAAGATTTTCACTAATTAGTGGATAGGTTCTTCTGATGGGTCGATATGGATTATCCCCGTAGAAATTGCATATAGAGTCTGAATCGTTGTACGGACATAGGAATGTTGTGTGAAGCCCATCTGGACAGGTTGGTCTGGATTGGTGATGTTGATATCGCTATATTGCACTCCAGAGAAGACTCCGAGTATGTATGCTTGTTTTCGGGTTCTGGGTGTTGTGATGTGCTGCAGGGAGTCCTGGAGGCTAACTCCAGGAAATACCTGAAAGACCTGGCATAACAGCGTTCTGTTGGCTAGCGCCGGCGCTAGTGCCAGTGAGCCATTTGTGATGGGCGTGAATCCTAGGTCCTGGGGACTTGTTGCGTACCACCAGAAAACTATGGACACACAATTGCCGAGCCTAGCTGGGGGCAGAAATGAATTCTGTTATTAACGCCAGACGGTAGTCTTATCGCTGGCGGTAGCTCCAGTGAGCAAATGTGTGGAGACTATGAAGCGTAAGTCAAAAAGGACTGGGTGCGTAACAGCATGGAAAGGAAGGGTCGTTGTGCTAACCTTCGTTGGCCTTGTAATCCAATAGCGGGCACAAGGCGAAGATGTACCTGTGTCGGGTAGTTAACTTTCTCGACATTATGAGCACAGGCAAAAAGCGGAACCGAACCCGACCCTTAGCCATCCAGTGATGAGGTCGCGACCTCCGTTTCACTGCGGGCATTTTGGGACAAGAATCGTAAGGCAGGACGACCTTGACCCTTAGCCATCCAGTGATCAGGCGACCTCACGGTCAGGTGGTCTCAAAGTGCGGATAGTTTGTTGTTTTCAGCAGTTGAAAAAGGCAGTGGGTTGTGCAGTCTGTTGTTGCGGTCTGACAGTTCACAGGTCATCAAGCTTTCTCTGTTCGCGCGGTCTCAGGGAAAGCCATGCGGTCTTACTGTTTGAGCGGTTTGGCATTCACTGCTTTGGCAGTTCGCTGGCGGCTTGTTTTTTGTCTTGTGCTTCTCTCCTTTGTGATTCTTATAAATCATGTCTCGCCATGTATGTCTCAAACTGTAAGGAGATAGTTAATACAAGAGCATTATTTTGTCTTCCCATTGTCACTGATTGCTTTACTTGTGGATTGTTTTGAAGTGTTCCGCTTTATTACTTCATTCCTTGCCTCAATAATTTTAACATGATATCAGAGCAAGGTTCTAAGCAGTAATCACCTTTGTCTTTTGCTTGGGTTTCTGCAAGTCGTTTATCAATCAGTGCGATAGCAATGGAAGGATGATATGCTAGAGGACTTGGTATTGAGCTCCTTACGCAGACTAACTTTAAAAAATGGAAGTCATGCATGGAGAGATATCTGCTTGGCGAGGACTTATGGGAGGTAGTTGGAGGAGAAGCAAGACAAGTTGTTGTTCCTGCTGAGGGGAATGTTGAGCTCGTGAAGGCTTGGAAGAGAACAAATGCAAAGGTAGAGTTCACTCTCAAGCGAGCCATCATTCTGGAGTTGTTTGACCACATAATTGGATGTAGGTCAGCTGCTGAGATTTGGACAGCCTTGGATGGCTTGTTCAATAAGAAGAATGTAGCTTGGCTACCATTTTTGGAGAATGAGTTGGCTAAGGCAACTCAAGGTGACGTGTCCATTTCAACGTTCTTTTTGAAGATGAAGAACCTATGCGCAGAGATATCGGCATTGGACCCGGATGAGCCTATCTCAGAAGTGAAGCTGAAGAGGCACATAATTCGCGGCTTACGGAGGGAGTATGTGGCCTTTGTTACTTCTGTGCAAGGCTGGGCCAATCAATCATCGTTGCTGGAGCTGGAAAACTTGCTAGCTTCGCAAGAGAGTTTGGCTTTGCAGATGGCAGTTGTAACACCCTGCCAGTACAAATAATATAACAGTAGGTCCGGCCGGGACCCCACGCTATACTAACCACACTAGCTAGGCGTTAAAAGGAGATATACAGAAAAGAACTACACCAGATTATACTAAACATAAGCGGAAGCATAAAGGTCTAACATTTCTTTTAGAATAGTCCACTATCACAGGAATGAAACAATAAAGTATAGAGTTACGGCCTTAAGGCCTTACATTCTAAAATGTACAAAACTCCTTAAACATACTTCGGCACGCAGGCCGGCAATACAAGAAAAGCAGAAAAGAGGCTGGCCTTCGAGGGCCAACGCAACAAAAAGGGCCACCGCCCACTATTTCCTGCTAGGCTCACCTGCACCTGCATAAGACGATTCCACCAAGAGGTGGCAAACAAAGCAACGGTCAGCACAGCTGACCAAATTATAATGACCCCACCCCTTTCTTGGGGTGGCGAAGCTTCTTCCCTGCAAACAAGTCGTACTAGCAGCAAGTAGTACTAAGGAAGGTGCAAACTACACAAGGTGAGGTTTCAAGCACAAACAATCTTCTAGGTGTAGCAACAAATAGAGTTGATCCTGGGAATGCACATGATGTTGGTTGGGTTCACCCGAAGGTTCCCCACAACCGCCTAAGCAACGCATGAGGCTAATCATAACATCAATCCAAAACCATGACCGTGGGTTCTCACGACCACACGTAACCAGCTAAACTAAAGAGCTTAGTGAACGCTTGAGCATTTACCTATTGGAGGAACCCTCCCAAACAGGTCTATCCCATGATCACACGGTGTCCCGAGGTTTCCCCCTCTCGCCGATAAGCATGGTGCGGGTTCGGTACAAGCTTGTGCTCGTTGCTCAAATCATCGCGTTAACAACAACGATGCGGGTGTAGCTTTACCTCGGCCTGTTTGTAAGGAAACACCGGCAGGCGTTCCCAATCACGATAAGTTACGCACCTAAACCAACCAAGTGGCCCTAGGCTTCACTAGAACAACCAACGAAGGAGGTATACAAAGACTCACTTCAATTTCGTGGTGAAGGTTTACATTCCACCACTCTCCAAGCAAGGGGCTTTCGTTAGGATCTTCACACGACGCCTAATCTCAAGTCCCGCAATACTATAGATGATCTCACGGAGTAATTCTCCGGCACGCATTCTAGTCCTAACCTAAATGCAACGTCGCAAATCAAGCATCACCGATTCGGGCTCACGGCCACGAATAGGCTTCACACACAATGCTTAAATCCGCACGACTACCGGATTTCTAAATGCAATGTGCCAGGGACGGACACAATCGACCCGGAGTTCCGAAGAACTAGAGGAAATCCTACACTTCACCCATTTGATGAAAGGGAGTCCTCATGAAAGCATAGAAAAAGAAAGAGAGGACAAAGAACTCGTCCTAAGACCGGGAGAAAGAATCGTTACCCTTGGAGCTCTCTTCCCCGCCATAGATCCGAGATTCCAATCGGAGGGAAAGAACCGCACCGGGCTGCACTTTCCAGATCTGGAAACGTCTCGCGAATCAGAGCTCCGGAGCTCCGTCAATGGCGGAATCTCCTTCTTCTTCCTCCTTGCCCTTTCTTCTTTCTCAAGCTTAGGAGAGAAAGGCTATGGAAATATGAGGGATTAACCCCTCTCCAAAGCCCTAAGACCCCCCAGCAACAGCTCACAGCCGTTGGATCAATTTCAAATAAATTTGATCAGTCAGATCGTCTTCTCCGCTCTTCTTTACGGAATAGAATAAACATGACGCACGATCACTGGCGCATGACCAGCGGTCATGTGCGAAGAGGAGAAATGGTCGTGTGCACTGTTTTGGACAGTGAGCATCCCGACGGCTCTCTTTGCCTTAACAAGAGCGCACGATCACTGGCTCACGACCAGTGGTCGTGCGCGAAGAGGAGAAATGGTCGTGCGCACTGCTATGGACAGTGAAATTTCAGCCTACTCCAAGCGCAGCACTACCACTCCGCCTACCTCGCTGAACTACGATTTTTGGGGCGTTACAACTCCACCTCCCTTAAAAGAATTTCGTCCCGAAATTTCGAAAATAGTATTAGCAGAAAATACAGTTAAAAAAAATACCTGAGAGAATAGTGTTGGGTTTTTCTAGAACCATACATCACATGTAGGCGCAGCGGAAATAAACAGAATAACCTAAAAGAATTTCGATCGGGCCATGAACATTGAATCAAAAAGTTAATAAAAATGCTAGGTATGAAATTACCTTTGTGGGATTGGATCAAATCCAACCTAGATGCTCCACGAGTTGAGTCCTATCGTCGGCTGTGCGAGTCCTCACGTAGAATAATGTCTACGTCTCTACAGCAGTCCACACGAGCCGGGAGAACGCCAAGTCACGACGCACGCAACTCGGAAGGGAGAACAACTACACCTTGCACTTCTACGGATTGTTAGATCCGCTTCAGGAAGAACAGCACCGGCGACAAGCGTCGGAGAGGAGGTCGGCGGAGGCGAACGAGGCGGCGGAACTCCTTCTGTCTAGGGTTCGGGCGGAACACCTTCCGTCGGCTAGGGCAGAACTCTTCCGTCGATTGGATTCCTTCGTAAGTTGTTAGAACCCTAAATGAAGGTCTATTTATACCCAAAGTATAAACAGGCTTCTAGAAGAATCGCTATCCGCAGACCACACAGCAGAATTGGGGTTTCTGTTACAATTCGTCGGGATTCCACGGAACAGCATTTATCGAGTTTTCACGGGACAATTCGACGAATTCCGACGAATCACATCAGACGGCAACATTTGCCGAGTTAAGGATCTCTGTAACAATTCGTCGGGATTCCACGGAACAATCCGACGAATCCGACGAATCATATCAGACGGCAACATTTGCCGAGTTAAGGATCTATGTAACAATTCGTCGGGATTCCACGGAACAATCCGACGAATCCGACGAATTCCGACGAATCATATCCGACGAATTTCGACGAATTCTATCCGTGTAAACCCGATGAATTAAGACAGCAACATTTGCTGGACCTCCCCCATTCTATATGGTGATTGGTAACCTTTACCAACACAGTCAATCTTCCATTTTCTCCACATGCTCTTATGTGCGACCCTGCAGGCTCATATCGCGTTGGCAGTGACATTACATGTTTGACCACTTCTAGATCACAATGGTAACTCCAACAAATAGCTCTGGGTACTCCGCTAGCATCGACTGCTCTCTTTCTCAAGAGAGTTCCTATTGCCCAAAATTATTCCAACGGACTTTCACCATCTGAATGGACTTGTTCCGCAACTGCTTCACTTCAGTTTCTTCAATGCAAATGGGTTTGACTTTCGTCGCTAGCCCAACATCTACCGACACTTCGCTGACCGCAGCAACAAGATTTGGCTCCTTTACAGCCTTCCGCAACACAGAGATGTGGAATACATCATGCAACCAGCTCAACTCCGAAGATAGAGCAAGCCGGTAGGCAGCTTCACCAATGCGCTCCAAGATCTCGAACAGTCTTAAGTACCTCGGACTTAGCTATTTCAAGCGTCGGATCCTCGATACTCCTTTGAACGGTTTGATCTTGAGATAAACCCAGTCGCCAACGGCGAACTCGACATTCCGATGATTTGCATTGTAGTATTTTGCCTGCCGATCTTGGGCAATGAGCAATCGCTCCCGAATAGCCCGAATCGATGTATTTGCCTCCTCCACATCCTTGCGTTTCAACAACTTAGTGTCACCCGTTTTAGCCCAAGATAATGGTGTGCGACATTTCCTACCATAAAGAGCCTCGAAAGGGGCCATCTTTATACTTGCTTGGTAGCTATTGTTGTAAGCAAACTCAATCATATAGAGATGGTCCTCCCATCTCTTTCCGAAGTCTAGGGCGCACATCCTCAGCATGTCCTCCATCGTCCTATTGGTCCTTTCGGTCTGTCCATCCGTTTGCGGGTGGAAGGCCGTGCTAAACTTCAGCTTGGTACCCAATAATTGATGAATCATCCTCCAATCATTTGATGTGAACCGCACATCGCGATCACTGACGATGCTACAAGGAATCCCGTGCAACTGTACGATGTTATCGACGTACAACATTGCCAGCTTCTCCACAGAATCATCCTTCCGGTTCGGAATAAAGTGTGATACCTTCGTCAATCGGTCCACGATCAGCCAGATGGAGTCGTATTGAACCTCCATCTAGTTCAAGCATGCTGAAGGAGACGCTCTTCTATCGACGCAAATGATCTCCATAACTTCTAGCTCGCGGATTAGACGCTCATCGTGCATCAAAATCCAATTTGCTTGAGCAGGAGCCCGACGACTCAACGCGTCCGCAACTACATTTCCCTTACCAGGAGTATATTTGATGTCGAAGGTGTAGTCCCCAAGGAATTCCATCCACCTCCTCTGACGCATATTTAACTCCCTTTGATACAGCAGGTACTTGAGGCTCTTGTGGTCAGTAAAGATATTAATCTTCACGCCATACAAGTAATGCTTCCAAAGCTTGAGGGCGAAAACCACGGCCGCTAGCTCCAAATCATGGACCGGGTAGTTCCTTTCGTGAACCTTCAGTTGTCGAGAGTCGTAGGAAATTACCTTTCCGAACTGCACTAGGACGCAACCCAAACCACTCCCCGAGACGTCACTATAAATTTTGTAGCCTTCCGTACCACATGGCGAGCATAGAATGGGCGTCGTGGTCAGACGGCTCTTCAGTTCTTCAAAAGCTCAAGCGCACTCGGGCGACCAGTCGAACTTGTGATCTTTCCTAGTCAGTTTAATGAGAGGGAGTGCGACCCTCGAGAAGTTCTCCACAAAGCGCCTATAATAGCCGACAAGTCCTAAGAAACATCGGACTTCCGCTACGTTTTTCAACACAGTCCACGCTCGGATCGCTTCTATTTTCGACGGATCAACCGCAATTCCATCCCCACTAACAACATGACCCAGGAATGCTACTGACGAAAGCCAAAACTCGCACTTGGAGAACTTGGCATATAATTGACTCCTCCTCAGGGTGCTCAAAACTGCGTGCAGATGCTCTGCATGCTCCTCCTCCGACTAAGAATATACCAAAATGTCATCGATGAAGACGATCACAAATTGATCCAAATACTCTCGAAACGTTCTATTCATTAAGTCCATAAATACCGACGGTGCATTAGATAGACCGAACGGCATAACGGTGAACTCATAGTGCCCAAAGCGGGTACTGAACGCTGTCTTTGGAATGTCACATTCCCTTATACGCAGTTGGTAATAGTCGGACCTTAAGTCTAGCTTAGAGTATACCGTCGACCCAACCAGTTGGTCGAATAAATCGTCGATTCTTGGAATCGGGTACGGTTCTTCTCGTTCAACTTATTCAGCTCTCGATAGTCGATACAAAGACGCAAGCTCCCGTCCTTCTTTTTCACAAAGAGGACCGGTGCACTCCAAGGAGATGAACTTGGACGTACGTAGCCTTGCTCTAGCAGCTCTTGCAATTGAACCTTCAGCTCTGCCAATTCCTTTGGCGCTATCCGGTTCGGTGAGCGGGCCACAGGTTTGGCACCTGGCACCAGCTCAATACAGAAATCAATCTCCCGCTGAGGCGGAGCCCCAGGGAGTTTGTTAGGAAACACATCGGCGTACTCCGCTACAACTGGGACATCGCATAACCTGGGCTTTGGCTCTGAAGCCTCCAAAAGAGTGAAGAACAATTCCGCGCCCTTTCTCACCTCCTTAACCACCTGGAGAGCAGACATCAGAGTCTTGCTCGCTCCTCGCATACCTGCGAACGTGGTTTCGTCTTCGGTGTTATTTCCCAGAGTGATCTCCTTTGAATTGCAATCTATACATGCTCACTGCTCCGAGATCCAGTCCAAGCCGAAGATCACATCAAATTAAGCTAACGGTAATAACGACGCTTCCAAGTCGAAATCCTGATTTCCGATCCGCACCTTCACACGGCTCTTCCTATCCACACTCATGCGAGACCCGTTAGGTAGCACTACCTCCAATCTATCTTTTGTTAAGGCTGACGACACTCCGATTCGCACCACAAAGCCCATAGACAAAAAAGAGTGCGATGCTCCCGTATCAAATAGAGCTCTCGCCGGATAGTTGAAAATTAGGACGAAACCTAATTGCACACAAATCAAACATAAAGTCGCACAACAGTATCAATCACACATAGCTATGTAAGAGCTAACATTTAATTCATACCTGTGACGACATCAGTTTATCATATGGCTTCTTGCTGTCCAAGCGAGTAAACTCTCGGCTGGGTCGGAATGTGTTGGGAAGCAGCAGACTCCGCAGCTTTGCCCTTTTCCGCATGACCCGCAGCACGAGCATAGTCCATCGCTCGGTTCTCTGTCCTCGGGGGACCACTGCGACACACGTTTGCTTTGTGTCCCACCTTTCCGCAAGTGAAACATGTAATTGGACCACGTGCAGTCGTAGCTCCCGACACATTTGAGCGAGTTGGTTCCACAGACTTGAACTTCCATTTGTTCCTCCTGAACTCAGATTTGGAGTGAGAGGTCGGTGCATGAAATTCAGGTTTCTTTGCCACGCCCTTTTCTTGTACTCTCTTCATGTCCAACTCCAGAGATCTGGCGCTTTGCACCATCAAATGGAAGCCAAACGTCATTGGGCCTGCAAGGAGCAGCCTCAACTCATCCCGAAGACCTTCATAAAACTTGTTCGTCTTCATTTCCTCATCTTCCATAAAAAACCCCGCATAGCGGCCCAATCTAGTGAACTCGTGCAAGTACTCATCCACCGAGCTATCGCTTTGAGTTAACTTCAAGAACTGGTTCTGCAACGCAATGCGTGGGGCAGAGGGAATATATCTCTGAAGAAACGACTTTGAGAACTCCGCCAAAGTGATCTCGGTAATATCCTTACCTTCAAACTTATGCGCTTCCTGTTCGTCCCACCAAAGCTCTGCTTCTCCGTTAAGGAGAAAGGTGGCTAGGGTGACCATCAAAGCTTCTTCCGTTGCTGTCGCCTTTAGAGTTTTCCTAACAGTTGACAGCCAGTCCTCCGCCTCCGTTAGGGATCCGGTCCCCAAAAAGGTTGGAGGATGGAAACTTAGAAAGTGCTGCAGTTGTTGATCACGCACTCGCGCAACAATTACACGCTCTACACAACGCTCCACCCTTGGCACCACCGCAGGTTCCACTGCAGCCACTGGCACAGGGGTCTCCATCCTCGGTTCCACCGCAGGTTCCACTGTAGGTTCGATCACTGGGGCCGCATCTGTAATAGGCGTAGCAGGTTGCGCAAGCCTTTGAGGTTGAGCATTGATCATTACGAAGACAGCTTCTGCGATTAACCTGATCAACTTAGCAGGAGGAGTGGTCACTGGCACCTCAGCCGACGCACTACTTTCAGCGGTGCTACGGGGTCGAGACTGCCCCGCAGCACTCCTAGTCACCTATAATCATGCAATACACAATTTAGTGACTGAAAACATAGCAAACAATAATCATGGAACGCTCAGGTTCCGCAAACAAGTATGTTTTTCCATTCCTAAGTGGACATTCTTATTAGTTTTTGTCGTTTTAGGTGAATGCACATCCCGTGCACACCACCCCTTAAAAGGAATTCGTCCCAAATTCGCTAAACTACGGATCGACGCCCTAAGTCCGATACCAAATTGTAACACCCTGCCAGTACAAATAATATAACAGTAGGTCCGGTCGGGACCCCACGCTATACTAACCACACTAGCTAGGCGTTAAAAGGAGATATACAGAAAAGAACTACACCAGAGTATACTAAACATAAGCGGAAGCATAAAGGTCTAACATTTCTTTTAGAATAGTCCACTATCACAGGAATGAAACAATAAAGTATAGAGTTACGGCCTTAAGGCCTTACATTCCAAAATGTACAAAACTCCCTAAACATACTTCGGCACGCAGGCCGGCAATACAAGAAAAGCTGAAAAGAGGCTGGCCTTCGAGGGCCAACGCAGCAAAAAGGGCCACCGCCCGCTATTTCCCGCTAGGCTCACCTGCACCTGCATAAGAAGATTCCACCAAGAGGTGGCAAACAAAGCAACGGTCAGCACAGCTGACCAAATTATAACGACCCCACCCCTTTCTCGGGGTGGCGGAGCTTCTTCCCTGCAAACAAGTCATACTAGCAGCAAGTAGTACTAAGGAAGGTGCAAACTACACAAGGTGAGGTTTAAAGCACAAACAATCTTCTAGGTGTAGCAACAAATAGAGTTGATCCTGGGAATGCACATGATGTTGGTTGGGTTCACCCAAAGGTTCCCCACAACCTCCTAAGCAACGCATGAGGCTAATCATAACATCAATCCAAAACCATGACAGTGGGTTCTCACGACCACACGTAACCAGCTAAACTAAAGAGCTTAGTGAACGCTTGAGCATTTGCCTATTGGAGGAACCCTCCCAAACAGGTCTATCCCATGATCACACGGTGTCCCGAGGTTTCCCCCTCTCGTCGATAAGCATGGTGCGGGTTCGGTACAAGCTTGTGCCCGTTGCTCAAATCATCGCGTTAACAACAACGATGCGGGTGTAGCTTTACCTCGGCCCGTTTGCAAGGAAACACCGGCAGGCGTTCCCAATCACGATAAGTTACGCACCTAAACCAACCAAGTGGCCCTAGGCTTCACTAGAACAACCAACGAAGGAGGTATACAATGACTCACTTCAATTTCATGGTGAAGGTTTACATTCCACCACTCTCCAAGCAAGGGGCTTTCGTTAGGATCTTCACACGACGCCTAATCTCAAGTCCCGCAATACTATAGATGATCTCACGGAATCATTCTCCGGCATGCATTCTAGGCCTAACCTAAATGCAACGTCGCAAATCAAGCATCACCGATTCGGGCTCATGGCCACGAATAGGCTTCACACACAATGCCTAAATCCGCACAACTACCGGATTTCTAAATGCAATGTGTCGGGGACGAACACAATCGACCCGGAGTTCCGAAGAACTAGAGGAAATCCTACACTTCACCCATTTAATGAAAGGGAGTCCTCATGCAAGCATAGAAAAAGAAAGAGAGGACAAAGAACACGTCCTAAGACCGTGAGAAAGAATCGTTACACTTGGAGCTCTCTTCCCCGCCATAGATCCGAGATTCCAATCGGAGGGAAAGAACCGCACCAGGCTACACTTTCCAGATCTGGAAACGTCTCGCGAATCGGAGCTCCAGAGCTCCGTCAATGGCGGAATCTCCTTCTTCTTCCTCCTTGCCCTTTCTTCTTTCTCAAGCTTAGGAGAGAGAAAGGCTATGGAAATATGAGGTATTAACCCCTCTCCAAATCCCTAAGACCCCCCAGCAACAGATCACAGTCGTTGGATCGATTTCCAATAAATTTGATCGGTCGGATCGTCTTCTCCGCTCTTCTTTACGGAATAGAATAAACAGGGCGCACGATCACTGGCGCACGACCAGCGGTCGTGCGCGAAGAGGAGAAATGGTCGTGCGCACTGTTTTGGACAGTGAGCATCCCGACGGCTCTATTTGCCTTGACAAGAGCGCACGATCACTGGCTCACAACCAGTGGTCGTGCACGAAGAGGAGAAATGGTCGTGCGCATTGCTATGGACAGTGATATTTCAGCCTACTCCAAGCGCAGCACTACCACTCCGCCTACCTCACTGAACTATGATTTTTGGGGCGTTACAGTGGTGATGTCTGTCTCCGGGGGAGAAAGTGAGGTTCTCTATTCTAGAAAGAAGAAGCGTTAGGATAAGAAGAAGAAGACATCTAGAGATGATGGTCCATCTACTTCATATCAGCAGGAGAGGAGCTATGCTCCTAAGCGTGATGGGAAGAAGAAGGAAGTACCAAGATACTTCAGGTGCAATAAGCCTGGTCACTTCAAGAAGGACTGCAGAGTCAATATTCAGCTGGGGCATGCTACAGGAAAGGAGGAGGATGGTTCCAATGCTAATGGTAGTTGGGGTGATGGAGCTTTTATGACGGGCACTTGTGTTCGGGCTATGGCTTCTATCAACTATCAGGATGATTGGATAGTGGATTCTGGGTGTGGTCGTCACCTCACCAGGGATGAGTCCAAGTTCTCTTCTTTGCAGGCATACACAGGTAATGATGTTATCATTACTGCTGATGATAATATAGATGATGTTGAGAAGGAGGGGGTAGCTTCTTTGAAAGGAGATAGAGGTCCTCTTACGTTGAAGAGTGTCTATCAAGTTCCGGGGATGAAGAAAAACCTCTTCTTGGTGACCAACGTTGTTGATGCTGGCTATCACGTTCTGTTTGGTCCAACAGAAGTAAAGTTTCTTCAAAATGTGTCAGCGGTGAAGGACTTGTTTGTGTTATCTATAAGTTCCTATGTTGACAAGATGAGGACTAATGACAGTGCTGCTATCTTTCATGAAAGACTTGGACATGTTGGGATGGATAAGTTGAAAGTTATGGCGGGGAGAGGCCTTGTGAGAGTTCTGCCTAGTTTATCATCCTTCAGTGAAGGTCACATTTATGCAGGTTGTCAATATGGCAAGGTTCATCGCCTTCCATTCGACAAATCACAAAGCATATGCAAAGCACCATTGGAATGTATTCATGGTGATCTATTTGGACCTACGGCAATTGTCAGTCTTGGAGGTAGCAGGTATATGTTGATCCTGATTGATGACTTCACTAGATATACTTGGGTATATTTTTTGAAGGAGAAGTCAGAAGCCTTTGAAAAGTTTGTGGAGTTCAAGGAGCTAGTGGAAGGTAGGCTTAACCTGTGGATCAAGAAGTTCAGAACCGACAATGGAAGAGAGTTCACCTCAAATGTGTTCTTTAACTTCTGTAGGAAGCATGGCATCCGGAGAGAGCTTTCTGGTGCTCATACTCCACAACAGAATGGAGTTGCGGAGCGGAAGATCCATCATCTGACAGAGACCTGCAAATGTTGGCTTCATACCAAGAGCATTCCAAATTCCTTCTAGGCAGAGGGAATGTCTTGTGTAACTTATATCATCAATCAGATGCCTTAGTCCAATCAACATGAAGACCCCTCATGAGTTGATATTCAAGATAAAGCCTACGATCGAACACTTTTGAGTGTTCGGATCTACCTGCTACGTGCCTGCTCCCGATGCCCTCAGAATGAAGCTAGATGTGAAAACAAGGAAGCTAGTCTTCGTCGGTTATGATGACCGGAAGAAGGTTTGGAGATGCATGGATCCAGAGACACCGAGAGCTGTGGTCTCAAGGGATGTGGTATTTGATGAATTGACATCATACTATGGTAGCTATTCTATTGAGTTACAAGGAAGCGAGTCAGATGGTGGACTTGAAGAAGCTACTAAGGAGGTTCTGGTGGAGTTGCCTATTTCTCCAGGTGCTCCAGGTGCTTCTAGCTCTGGATCAGGTGCTTCAGGTTTTGGAAGCAGGGGAGCGACGATCCAAGTATTCCTGAAAGGAGAGCTGGTCCAGAACAGGTAGCTGAAGAGGTGGATCAAAGTAAAGCTTTGAAGAGGTCCAAGAGGACTATTATTCCACCAGATCGGTCTACAGGGGGAAATTTGGTGAACTTCGTCTCGTGTTTCTTCGCAGGTCCCATGCATGAGAGAGAGCTGTCTTGCTTTGAAAATGACATTGGATTCAAGGAGTGGGAAGAGGCCATGGATGAAGAGATGACTTCCCTCAGGAAAAATGAGACTTGGGACTTGGTGCCTAAAGTTGAGGGAGTTACTCTAGTGACATGCAAGTGGGTTTTCAAGTTAAAGAAGAAGGCTGATGGCAGTATCGAGGGGTACAAGGCTCGCCTTGTATCTCAAGGGTTCTCTCAAAAGTATGGGGAGGATTGTGAAGAAACCTTCAGCCATGTTGCCAAGATGACTTCAGTTTGGGTGGTGATCGCATTGGCAGCTTGCCAAGGGTGGAAGATATGACAACTCGACGTGAAGAATGCTTTTTCTTTACGGTGAGATAGACAAAGACATCTTCATGGATATGCCACCTTGGTATGTTTCTGAAGATCATCCGAGACATGTGTGCAAGCTCAAAAAGGCTCTTTACGGTTTGAAGAAGACGGCTCGGGCGTGGTATGGCAAGATAGCAGAATACCTCCAGTTCTACGGTTATTTTGCTTCTGATTCTGATTCAAGCTTATTCGTAAAGAAGACAGGGGAGCTTCAGGTCTAAGTGTTGCTATACGTTGACAATATGATTGTCATGGGAAATTCTGAGATGGAGGTAGCTAGGCTTCGAGCTGAGCTAGCTATCATATTTGAGATGAAGGACTTGGGTGAGCTCCACCATTTCCTTGGAATCAAAGTGGAGAGGAAATAGGGCGGTATGCTTGTATCCCAGAAAGGCTATGCAAATCAAATTGTGAAGCGATTCGGCATGGAAGGGGGAAGAGCAGCTCTACTCCACTGGAGGTTGGTGTTCATCTTCGACGTGATGAGGGGAAGGTTCTTTTTGATCCTTTGATCATCCGGGCTTTTGTCGGAAGTCTGATATATTTGACGATCACGAGGCTGGATATTGCTTATGCGGTTGGCCGGATGAGATGGTATATGGCAGAGCCGCGAAAACCTTATTTGATGGCGGCGAGGAGCATTTTGAAGTATGTCAAGACCACCTCTGATTTGGGTCTTTTCTATGGGAAGGACTCGGGCTTTTGATTGCATGGATACATGGATACTGATTATGGAGGAGATTCAGATGATCGAAGATCAACTTCTGGATATGTCTTTATGACAGGCTCTACAGCTATATCATGGTGCATCAAGAAGCAGGATTCTGTTTCTGTTTCTACCAAGGAAGCGGAGTACAAATCTTCGGCTTTGACAGCTCAGGAAGCCATCTAGCTTAGGAGGATTGTGGAGGACATTCATAGAGGGATCTCTTATGGTTGAGCATGTGCAGAGCAAGGAAAATGTCGCGGACATCTGTACGAAGCCATTGTCGAAGGGACCGTTCACACGGCTGAGAGGTCTACTTGGGCTGACTTCCACTTCCCACTTCAATGGAGAGTGTTGAATTTTTGAAGTGGAAGGGAAGTGGAGTTGACGGTCAATTTTTGAGGAGACCGCAGAAGACCGCACGATCTGTGCTGGTTGATCTGGCGACTTGTTCTAGTCGGCCAGGTGCTCAAGTAGGTTTGACTTCTTGCAGAACCGCACGGTTTGCGTGGGTTGTTCTGACGACTTGTTCTGGTCAGTCAGGATTGCTCAAGTAGGTTTGTTCTTATTTTGAGACTGGGCGGTTTGTTTGGTGACCGTGCAGCTTAATAAGGAGGTGTCTATATCCCTTGGGGTAGTGAATACATACGTTGGCTTGCCTATAAATAGGAGTGCAGAACCCGAAGAAAACAGAATAATAAGGGGGCAATATTCAGAACTGTTGAACTCGTAGCTCAGGCGGTCTTTGTAGCGGTTTGACTTTGTAGGTCTCTTTTCAGGTCTGGCTGTCTGGTGTGGCTGTGTTAGTTCCTTGACTGGTTGCAGCGAACTCAGGGATCAAGCGACATAGTGGTTAGGCGATCAGGAGTTGCAGTCTGGCAATAGTGCAGTTCGGTTCTTTTGTGTTCGCTGAAACTTTTGTGATCAGGCGACCTCACGGTCAGGTGGTGTCGAAGTGCGGACAGTTTGTTCTTTTCAGCAGTTAAATAAGGCAGTGGGTTGTGCGGTTTGTGGTTGCGGTCTGACAGTTCACAGGTCATCAAGCTTGCTCTGTTCGCGTGGTCTCAGGGATAGTCGTGTGGTCTTACTGTTCGAGCGGTCTGGCGTTCACTGCTTTAGCTGATCGCTGATGCACGAATCTTACATACCGCTATAGGCCGTAGCTGATGAGTGTCAAATATATACACATTTATGGACTCATCTGGGCCGATTTTCTAGTCTATGCACTTCACTTTAGACATGTTTTCACTCATATTTGATACTCCATGCTAAGTGCACCTCTAGGCCCGTTTTTGGTGTTATTTCGTGTTTATCTTAGCTATTAGTTTTCATGCATTGTTAAGTGCCACCTTCAGTGGCTAGATTGGTGTTGTATGCTGGAACAGGAGTCGTGCAGGTGTTCCCAGTACAATTCTGTACAGGAACACTGCGCATGATCACTGGTTCTATTGCGCACGACCACTGGTCGTGCGCCGCTGATCGTGTGCACTTAACCCCTTTTTTTGAGTTCTGTCTCGGATAGTGCGCACGACCACCTACGATAGTGCGCACGACCACCGGTCGTGCGCCATTGTTCGTGCGCGCTTAGCATCAATTTTATGAGTTCTATTTCGACCAGTGCGCACGACCACCTACGATAGTGCGCACGACCACCGGTCGTGCGCCACTAGTCGTGCGAACATGGTATTTTATAAATTTCTTACATTGCAGGCTCCACCCAGGCAGGCGCACGATCACAGAACTCCAGCTCGCACGACCACTGGTCGTGCGCCAATGACCGTGCGCACTGTTTATTCCAGCGCCTATAAATATTCCTGCTCGCGAATTAGGTTGGATCCATCTCCCGACTCCGCCCAGCTGCGTCGTTTCCTGCTCCAGAGCTCCCATTTCGCCCCTCCATCGCCGCCCACCATCTGGAGGTTCTCCGGACATACTCTCCATGCCAATCTTGAGCCAGAGCTTCCTCTCGGCCTCCTCCTTCATCCTAGCGCTTCAAAGGAAGATCTAGCCGCCATCGCCATCAAACAAGAGGATGTTTGCAACCTCTACCGGATCGTGACACGAAGAAGACGGGCTCATTGGAGAGTAGTGACAGCTCTCTCTACCCCGGACGTAGTTGCGGACCGAGCTTGGACGCGGATTGACAACCCGGCGATTCCAACCGTGAATCTCCAACGAGCCTTCGGATTCGGTCGATTTCTTGCCTTGTTCTTCTCTTATTGATGCGTTTGTAGCTAGATCTCTCATGTATTGATGATGAACACTATGAATCGTGCTTGTAATCTTAATTTCATGTCTATGTGAAGTTATATTTTGTTCATATGTGTACGAGGTGCACCACCATCCATCCTCCATCCCGCCGTCACGTTCGTGTGCCACACTAGCAATTGCTAGTGGCGTGCTTGCCAACGAGGTGCTTGCGACCCTCATCCGTATGCCTACTCTTCCATCCGCCTAGCGAAGTGTGGATAGCGGCCCGTGTAATCCATTCCGACTCCGCCGGTGCGAACCATTCCATCCGCTTGCCTACTCGTCCATCCGCCTAGCGAAGCGTGGCATAGCGGCCCGTGTAATCCATTCGCCCTACAAAGCAGTGCGCTCAAGGCCCGCACAGTTCGATTCCGCTTGCCTACTCGTCCATCCGCCCTTGCGATGCAGCGCGCTCAAGGCCTGCCTAGTATCCATCCCGCCAAGCGAAGCATTGCATAGCGGCATTGCATAGGAGTAGTTTAAGTTGTTTTCTTTTATTTTCCACAAACCAAATCCCCCATTTCCGCATCCATCCGCTCGAAAGGACTTCAATCTCAAGTCCTTCCTCGATAATAAACTCCACCTTACTATGTTCCTTTGAGATCGATACTTGGGGATTCATTCCCATTTTATATTACTTGAACGATCGGTACACTGCCGTTTCGTGGCGCAGTCTTACTACCGCCTATAGCGGTGTGCTAAGATTTGCGCATCAAGTTTTTGGCGCCGTTGCCGGGGAACACAGTCGTGTGAGTTTCTAGAGAGGGAGACGAGAGTTAGAAGTTCTTCCATTGTGTATATTCCTCTTGTTATTTTGTTTGCTTTTTATTTAATTTTTGCTTTTCTTATTTTTTTTTATTTCCCACTTTCCTGTTTAATTTTTTAGGCAAGTTGTTCCGAAGTAGTTTTAGTTGATTGTGTAGATTTTCTTGCAAAGAATTTCAATTTTTGTTATATCTGCATCCTTCAAAAAAAATGTATTCCTGGACTGAACCTAGCATTTATGACAAGATGAGCGCTTATATCGATCAAATGAGGGAATTAAATGCTACGTATCGTAAGGGCTTTGTTTGTTTAATTTGTAAAAGTGAAAATCAGGTTTTGAAGGACTGCCCCAGTCTTTTACCTATTCCAATTCCCGACTGCAGCCCTTCACATCCTGATGACAAAGTCCCTATCGCTCAGTATTTACCCGTGGAGGGAATCGAGTCCTCAACCCCCGAGCTTATTTCTTGCATGGACTCTTCGCTCCCTGTATATGGCTTTACTACTAGTGATGACGATGATTAATTTGATGGCCAACAAGGTGAGATTTGGGAGCTCCATGATGAACCAGAGTGGGATGAGGAGAGTGTTCTCTCTAGTGGGGAGGTGCTTGCAGATATTTTTGCGGAGGAACCTGATATTTTACTTTCTGATTCTGAAGTTCCTCTAGTTTCTTTGCAAGCTTTTTCTACACCTTTTTCTTATGATCCTGTCGAAGATTTTTTGCAGAGTGATGTTTTGGACCTCCAAGATGAACCGAAGTGGGATGATGAGGACGACCTTTCTGATGAGGAGTTGTGCACCTCTTCATTGGTGAAGGAGATCTACCGCACCACTGATTCCTTCGAGTTCTCAGATGCACCTCATTTTGATTCTTATGACACCGACAGTGATCAGGCTTGGGAACCTGCCAGGAGTGACACTGGGGCCACTCCTCCTTTTTTTGAACCTTTTACTTCTTCATCTATTTTATTTCCTAATCATCCCTCTTTTAATGCTAGTATTGATAAATTCATCCTTCCTGCTTCCTCGCCTACTTTATTGTCTGATATTTCACTTACCCCTCTGCAGGTGCATGAATATCTAGACCCATTTTTGGGTAATTTTGAGAGGCAGTCTTGGCAGGGAAAGCAGTTGGCAATGATGAATTCAATCGTCTATTCCACCTCATCATCATTGCCTGCGTTTTCCTTGAAAGACTGGGTGCAGGGTGGTAAACGCTACTTCATCCATGACCGCAGATTGGAGGAGAGGAAGAGGATGAAGAAAGATGAAATATGGAGATGGAAAGCTCCTGATCCTCTTGACTGCTGTTGTTGGGTCTTCGGTCCCATCTCTTTTATTTCCAGTTACCACTTTAAATCAACGTACAGTTGATCTTTTTGGCATGCTTGTAATAATTAGGATATTTTAGTTTTCTCTTTTATATTTAGACAATATTATTAACTGCTTAATACAGGTATTGAGTCCAGCTTAAGGACGGTAAACAAAAGCGATGCTGGGAGACAACCCAAGTTTTTGTTGCTAGCCCGTTAATAGTTTAGTTTTATATATTTTTGCTTGGAGCCTCTTTGCCTGCAGGTGTGCGGCAATTTCTTTGGTGGCGGACTCTTGGAGAGAAATTTTCAGAATTTAACGCCAATTCTTCCGGTATGCTCACTTCTGAGCATGGGGTAAACTCTCCCTCTTCTCCTTAGTTTAATGCTTAAAGAATCATATTTTAGATTATGCTTTCATGTAGTCTGGGGGAGAGTGAGAACCATGCACGTGCACGCACGCATGCATTCCGGTAGTGTTGTTATTTTAGCTTTCAGTTAATTTAGTTTATCAATTTTTATGTGGCATGCACACACCGCACCCACTATGCACGCACTTACTTGCGAGTGCTACCGTACCAAATTTCCTTTCGGAATGGAGCCGGGAAGTCAATTGTGTTAGCTAGGAATTGTGGTTTGGAGTACGATGTCGACTCCAGTAGTGTTCTAATCGAATACTCATGTTTTGCATAGAATTTTGCGTAGAAGCTATTTCTATTTTCATGCTTTGTATCTTTATTCTTATCTAATCTAGTAATTCGAGTTTTATTTTACTCAAAGCATGAACCTGTGCCGATCTACCGGTTGTGTAGGTGACATGGTAGCGAACGCTAGATTCGTATTTCTCGAGTCGGGAGAAAGAGCTATCTTTCTCGGTGGCTAAGAACTTGCCCCTAGCGACTCTCGAAACAAAGGCACCGGGTAGTTCTAATGCATTAGCATGATGTAGGCCATTCTTTGGACCGTTTGAGCTTTGAGCCAAAACCAGAAATTTACCCTTGCTAACCAATTTTGAGCCTATCCCACCTTTTCTATTTAGCTCCACCGCCCTCGCTTATGCCAAGATCACCAAACCTGTATACGCACGTGTTTTGAGCTTTATAGTATAACTAATTATTGTGACGTGGTGTTATTGGCTAAGTTGAAGAAAAAAGTAAAAAAAAAAAAGAGGGTATTAGTGAGCTAAAAATTGAAAAGATTAGCGCTCCAAAAGAAAAAAATTCCGAGTTCTTTACATTCTAATTCAGAAGTTCTGAATTGTTTGATAGGAATTACTTTATGTTGGGTGTTGGCGATGAACACATCAGCTTTATGTGTTGCCGGGGTTTTACAAATTGTATTGCTCAAATGTGTTAGGTGCGTTAGCCTTCGAGTTTATCATTGTATATCCTACCGCAACCTAAGCCACATATTTACCCGAAAGCCCTATTGACTAGTGTGTAGTTTTACCTAATGCTGTGGAGAGAGTGTGAAAGTGCGAGCTTATGGATCCCGACACCGATGGATTTCGGTGGAGTTAGTTCCGTATCCCGTATTTGTCGAAATACTCGTCTGAGCGTGTCTCTACATCCTCCCTAAAAATGACTGGCAGATCTCACTTGGTTCATCTTTTGAGTAAACTAATCTCTTATTTACTATTTTAGATATTCGTAAATTACTTTGTATAGTAGAAATTTCTTCTACGAAAATTTTATGTACATGATTATTTGATTTCGCATATTACTCCTAGCCACAATCACCTTTCTAACCCTTGTTTTTCCTGTCCGCCGAGAGTTGTTTGCTCGGGATGCGCAAACAGGTAAGTCTGGGGGTGTGATGAGTCCCAAATATATACACATTTATGGACTCATCTGGGCCGATTTTCTAGTCTATGCACTTCACTTTAGACATGTTTTCACTCATATTTGATACTCCATGCTAAGTGCACCTCTAGGCCCGTTTTTGGTGTTATTTCGTGTTTATCTTAGCTATTAGTTTTCATGCATTGTTAAGTGCCACCTTTAGTGGCTAGATTGGTGTTGTATGTTGGAACAGGAGTCGTGCAGGTGTTCCCGGTACAATTCTGTACAGGAACACTGCGCACGATCACTGGTTCTATTGCGCACGACCATTGGTCGTGCGCCGCTGATCGTGTGCACTTAACCCCTTTTTTGAGTTCTGTCTCGGACAGTGCGCACGACCACCTACGATAGTGCGCATGACCACCGGTCGTGCGCCATTGTTCGTGCGCGCTTAACATCAATTTTATGAGTTCTGTTTCGACCAGTGCGCACGACCACCTACGATAGTGCGCACGACCACCGGTCGTGCGCCACTAGTGGTGCGAACATGGAATTTTATAAATTTCTTACATTGCAGGCTCCACCCAGGCAGGCGCACGATCACAGAACTCCAGCTCGCACGACCACTGGTCGTG
Source organism: Dactylorhiza incarnata (assembly GCA_033032865.1). NCBI lineage: Eukaryota > Viridiplantae > Streptophyta > Magnoliopsida > Asparagales > Orchidaceae > Dactylorhiza > Dactylorhiza incarnata. Next base: position 9,012,093 of record JAWHQI010000010.1, on the reverse strand, counting down.
CGCCAATGACCGTGCGCACTGTTTCTTCCAGCGCCTATAAATATTCCTGCTCGCGAATTAGGTTGGATCCATCTCCCGACTCCGCCCAGCTGTGTCGTTGCCTGCTCCAGAGCTCCCATTTCGCCCCTCCATCGCTGCCCACCATCTGGAGGTGCTCCGGACATACTCTCCACGCCAATCTTGAGCCAGAGCTTCCTCTCGGCCTCCTCCTTCATCCTAGCACTTCAAAGGAAGATCTAGCCGCCATCGCCATCAAGCAAGCGGAAGTTTGCAACCTCTACCGGATCGTGACACGAAGAAGACGGGCTCATTGGAGAGTAGTGACAGCTCTCTCTACCCCGGACGTAGTTGCGGACCGAGCTTGGACGCGGATTGACAACCCGGCGATTCCAACCGTGAATCTCCAACGAGCCTTCGGATTCGGTCGATTTTTTGCCTTGTTCTTCTCTTATTGATGCGTTTGTAGCTAGATCTCTCATGTATTGATGATGAACACTATGAATCGTGCTTGTAATCTTAATTTCATGTCTATGTGAAGTTATATTTTGTACATATGTGTACGAGGTGCGCCACCATCCATCCTCCATCCCGCCGTCACGTTCGTATGTCGCACTAGCAATTGCTAGTGGCGTGCTTGTCGACGAGGTGCTTGCGACCCTCATCCGTATGCCTACTCTTCCATCCGCCTAGCGAAGCGTGGCATAGCGGCCCGTGTAATCCATTCCGACTTCGCCGGTGCGAACCATTCCATCCGCTTGCCTACTCGTCCATCCGCCTAGCGAAGCGTGGCATAGCGGCCCGTGTAATCCATTCGCCCTACGAAGCAGTGCGCTCAAGGCCTGCACAGTTCGATTCCGCTTGCCTACTCGTCCATCCGCCCTTGCGACGCAGCGCGCTCAAGGCCTGCCTAGTCTCCATCCCGCCAAGTGAAGCATTGCATAGCGGCATTGCATAGGAGTAGTTTAAGTTGTTTTCTTTTATTTTCCACAAACCAAATCCCCCATTTCCGCATCCATCCGCTCGAAAGGACTTCAATCTCAAGTCCTTCCTCGATAATAAACTCCACCTTACTGTGTTCCTTTGAGATCGATACTTGGGGATTCATTCCCATTTTATATTACATGAACGATCGGTACACTGCCGTTTCGTGCCGCAGTCTTACTACCGCCTATAGCGGTGTGCTAAGATTTGCGCATCAGTAGCAAGACTGCGGCATGACATGGCAGTGTACCAATCGTTCAAGTAATATAAAATGGTAGTAAATCCCCAAGTATCGATCTCAAAGGAACACAGTAAGGTGGGGTTATCTATCGAGGAAGGACTTGAGACCGAAGTCCTTTAGGTCGGAAGGATTGCTGGAAGCTTGGATTGATTTATGGAAAATAAAATAAAACAACTAACTCAACTACTCCTATGCAGGCCGCTATGCACTAATTCGCTTGGCGGGATGGAAACTACGCAGGCTGTTATGCAATGTTTCGCAAGGGCGGATGGATGAGTAGGCAAGCGGATGAGGTGGTTCGCACTGGCGGAATGAGGGTCGCAAGCACCTCGTCAATAAGCACGCCACTAGCAATTGCTAGTGCTGCACACAAACGTAAAGGCAGTATGGAGGATGGAATGGGGGCGCTCCTCACTTGAATAAACCACACATAATAATTTCACAAAGACATGAATTACTAAATAACATAACTAGGTTTAACAAACATCATTCAAACACATCGGTCAATGATCTAAGAAAACAATACTACAATATGAAGGGGGTGAGATTACAACCAAGGCACGAAGTCTTGCTGGATTCACGGTCGGAATCAAGGGTTGTCATGCCTTGTCCGAGCTCGGTCCACGACAGATGTCCGGGGTACGGAGAGGAGTTGTCACTTCCTTCTAGTTGACCCATCTTCTTCGTAAATCGCCTTTAGCCATCATCTCGTCGGAGAACTCCAAGGATGCAGCAAGTTGTATCTTGAAAGGGAGCGTGGATGCTTCCAAACGATGGAGGAGGCCGAGAGGATACTCCGGCTCAAGATTTGAGCCAAGAATGTGTACAGAGCACCTCCAAATGGTGGGCGGTGATGGAACGACAGAAAATGGCGGAGCAGACCTCGAACAGGTTAAGACGATCAATCTGAGCCTCCTTTAGGTTGAATGAACCTGCACACTTAAATAGAGGCGTTAATTTAAGAAACGCACGATCAAAACACACGATCGTGCATTTTGGGCCATGCGATTTACAGAGATAAATAGCGCTTGTAGCTACAGAAAGGTCGTGCGTTTTTGTTCACGCACGAGCAGTGCCCTCATGCGCGACCAAAAATGCATGGGGTAGGACAGGCCGCTGTTTTTACCAGCTACAGGAAGGTCGTGCGATTTCCTTCACGCACGATTGGATTCAATCGTGCGTTAAGGAAAATGCACGATGAACATCATCACAAGCAGCTCTGAGTAAATCACACGATCACCTCGATCGTGTGTCAACAATAATCGCACGGTCGTGCGATTTACCAAGACTGCAATGCTCAGCTCATGTTCACAATCCACCTTCACACATTCAAAACCAAAGCTCCGACCACACAGGAAACAAGACTAACATCCACAATAACAGCGAGACAAGCGTGGGGAGACCCCAAAGGCATATCCCCAGCAAAGAATGTGCAATTGCACACCCCGATAGGCGAAAAGAGTGCACTACATGTAAAATGAAAACTAAAGTAAATATGAGTGTTTTAACGCTAAAAGGGTAGTGCGAGAGTGAGAAAGCAAGCCTAGATAAGTTCGAAAAACCCTATATAATTCAGACTCATCACACCCCCAGACTTAACCATTTGCGCATCCCGAGCAAACCATTCTATGCAGATGGGGAAAACAGCTACCTAGCACAGAAATTGTGACACGGAATACCATGCGAAGTCGCACGCTCACGTGCACAGAAATACAGTAGAATAGATTTCTAATTATACAAGATTGTTTATATATTTCTACAATAGTAAATGTCTATTACTACTACTCAAAATGTGAATCACGGTGAATCGTTCGGTCATGCATAGGAAGAAAATAGACTGATTACAAAGATGTGCATTGCTAAGGATCGAGGTTCGGAACAACCTCCACCGAAATCCATCAGTGTCGGTGACCATAAGCTCACCTGTTCGCACTCTCTCCGCGATACTAGATCAGTTCACTGCGCGAGTTAGTAGGACTTTAGGTAAGATACGGGGCTTGGGTTACGGTATGGTATAAAATGATAAATGAGAAGGCTAGCACCTAACCCAAATGAGCATATACAGAAAGCTACCCACGCACTACAAGACTTGCGAGTGCACCACACCCCCAGACTTGGAATTCACAACATGGTGTGTGCACTGCCTACTCCCAACATAAATATGTTTAGAATTTTTCAATTTAACTTTTTCATACAAAAATTTTCTTTTCCTTTGTTTTCTTTTTCATTCTTCTTTTACTTTTCTTTTTCAGCCACCGAGAAAGATAATTCTTCCTCCCGACTCGAGCAATAAGAGCCTGCCAACAGTCTACACACATCCATATGCTACCGTCGGATTCACACCGGATTCACTAATTTTGAGTAGAATAAACAATATTTACGCAAATAGAAAAAATATAAAACTATAAGCATAAAGAAAAATTATTTCTACATGAATTTCTATGCGAAATGCAAGCACTCGACTAGGAGCACTACGGGAGTCAACATTTTACTCAGTCTCAAAATCCTAAGCCAGCAAAGAGATTTTCTCAATCACACAAAAGAAACGAGTTGAACGCATAACGCGCCTACGACTAAATGCGTGCTTAAGTGGGCGTTGTGGTGTGCGGTGAAGATAACAGTACTAAATAAATAAAATTAATATACTTCTCGTATGTAAATTATATATGCACGTGTAGTGGGTAACACATAGCGGCTCTCCCCCAGACTTAATCTAAGCAATAGACACAAATGATGTAACTATGAAAATTAAATAAAGGACTAGGGGAAGAAAAGTTACCCATGCTCAGAAATGAGCATACCAAGAGATTGGCGTGTAAACAAAGAAAAAGTTGCAGCATCCGCCATCCAGAAAAAGTACCTGCAGGGGAGACAACTCCAAGCAAAAGAAAATGTAAATACTAAATTATTAGCGGATTAGAGAAAAAACAACCAAAATTGGGTTGTCTCCCATTAGCACTTTTGTTTACCGTCCTTAAGCTGGACTTAATACCTGTGTTATATAGTTTTATAAGATTATCTAAGCATAAAAGCAAAAGTTAATAAAGCCTAATTATTATTACATGCTCAGCAAAATAATCAACTATAAGTTGATTTAAAGTAGTAGCTAGAAATGAAAGAAATGAGTCTGAAGACCCAACAACAGCTGTCCAGAAGATCAGGAGCTTTCCATCTTCAAATTTTATCTTTCTTCATCCTCTTCATCTCCTCCAATCGGCGGTCATTGATGAAATAATGCTTACCACCCTGCACCCAATCTTTCAAGGAAAATGCAGGCAATGATGATGAAGTTGAATAGGCGATTGATTTCATCATTGCCATCTGCTTTCCCTTCCAAGACTGCCAGTCAAAATCACCCAAAAATGGGTCCAAAAACTCATGCACCTGCAGAGGAATATACGAAATATCAGAAATTAAAGCAGGTGGGGAAGCGGGAAGGATGAACATGCCAATATCAGCATTATAAGAAGGAAGATTATGAAATAAAATGGGCGAAGAACTAAAAAATTCAAACACAGGAGGAGTGGCTCTGGTTTCAATCCCATCAGGTTTCACAGAAGGATTATTGTCGATCGAAAAAAAATCACTGCAGGAAGAATATAGGCAGCTAGGAACTTCAGTGATGAGTTGGACCTTCTCCTCCGGTGATGAGGTAGAAACCTCCTCACTAAGGAAAAGACCCTCCTCAGTGCAACTCGGCACAGCTTCGGGCTCCATAGGCTCATCCTGCACATTAAGAAATTCGGCAATAAGAGCAGAAGATACATGCATACTGATACAAGAAAATATCTGAGTAGAAATAGGGCTCAAGATAGAGTCTGATATGAGTGAAGAAATATCCTCAGATATAGAATCCACAGGAAATGAAGGCACAATAGAGGAAGAAAACTCAGAATGTCGTCGTAGTGATCAATACCGACGCTAGTGGACACATCCGTCATGCTCCCATCAGGATATAGGGGCATGGCGTGTATGTCCTTAACGATTGGAGGGTAGTGTGATACGGAAAAGGTGGAATGGTGATGACTGTTGTCTCATCATCCTCTTCCAATTGCAATTTCCATGTCTCACAGTCCTTCAACGTGTGATCAAAACTCCGACAGCACAAGCAGCGCTTCCCGATAGGTTTTTACTGTGAAAAAGCCAAGCCACCCGGTGAAGGCGATGCTCGCAATGGGGACGCATAATTATAATATGTAGGTTCATTGTATGAAGATCTAGATTCTCCATACGATGAACTATACAGATTATAGTTATGGCTTCCTAAATATTAATCATCACTAGAATGATTAAATGATTTACACCATCTACATTGTTGATAAGCATACATATTGGTGCAAAGAAGGATTCACTAATAATATAAGTTAAAAAAACCTCAGTATGCACGAAGGAAAATTTAAATCAACAGAAACCTGATTTTTGAAATACTTAAAAACTGATAATAAGAGAATTTACAAACACTAAATTAAAACAAATGCGATATAGAAATGGAATAAAACTTTATCTCTTGCCTCTCCCTCTCAAACAACCCACACGACTGTGTTCCCCGGCATTGGAGCCAAAAACTTGATCCGTGAATCTTACACACCGCTATATGCGGTAGCAAGACTACGGCACGACACAGCAGTGTACCGATCGTTCAAGTAATATAAAATGGGAGTACGTCCCCAAGTATCGATCTAAAAGGTGTTATTTATGGGGTGCCTACTTAATCACCTAGAGGGGGGTGAATAGGTTTTTCTTTGTATAAAGTCCCCCTTTAGGTTTTTCTTTCTTTCTGGTTAATAGATATAAGAAATAAAGAACAAACCACAGAAAGCACACAACGATCTATAGAGGTTCCTCAAGACCGGGTGTCTTGAGTAGTCCTCTCTCCCTCTGCGCCTACCCAGCAGTGTGCTGGACTCGGCAAACTCCGCCAAAAACTTCAGGCCCTCAAGCCTTACAACACGGACCCGCAAGTCCCAACATCCTAGGCCCTCAAGCCCTTACTTCCCCCGAGCCCGCAAGCTCGACACTCAGGCCCTCAAGCCCTACACAACACAGACCCGCAAGTCCTGTGTCTACAGCCTAGGCCCGCAAGCCCCTACTGCACCCGAGCCCTCAAGCTCGGCAAATCGCACCCGCAAGTCACTGCCCTGGCCCTCAAGCCTCAAAGCTCTCCAACCCTCAATCTAGACAAAGTCAGACCTGCAAGTCCACTACCCTGTCCCTCAATCCTCACAGCTCTCCAGCCCTTAAGCTAGACAAATTGGCCCGCAAGCCTTACAAGAAAATACAGTAAAGAAAACTGTCTCTCCTGCCTGATGTTGATCGGCAACTTAGCCTGATGGAGATCGGCTTCTTTAGGTTGAAGAAGATGCTTCTTGATTTGGAGATTTAGCATTGGATCTTCTTCAGCCTTCACTTCATTTGCCTGGTGTTGATCGGCTACTTTTCAGTCGATGATGATGACTGATTCTTTTGAGTGTTCTTGTTTCTTCTTCTTCTCCACAAGGATGTACTGTTCGATTGAAGAACGGCGGGATTCTTTTTCTTTTTAGCACAATGAGCTCTCTTCTAGGGCAACATTGTTCCCTTTTAAAGGACAGATGAGCCGCATAACGGTAACATCTGTTGTCCTTTAATGTCAGACGCCCATTCCATAAGAGCACGCACTGATTGGACAATCAGGCAGCGGCATTAATTGCTGACATCACGTCCGCAAGATTTGAATTCTGTCTTCAAGATATTTGCATCATTACGACGACAAGCTATCTCTGACTTTGTCGTCGCGATATTCCTTCTGCTTCAGATGGTGGTATCTCGACGATACAAGATATCCTGGCGATTATGTATATACGACGATCTTCTTTCTCTGACAGTGTCATCGTGAACTTTCTTCTTGCATCATGTCGTCGTAATCATATGTTCTCTCGATGACATGTGTTCCACATGATGATGTCCTGTGTCATCTCTGCGTTCGACGATCTCGCCACGTCTTAGCATTCGACGAATACTTTGCTTCTCAGCGCCTGCTGCTCTGCCCGTCATTACGACGACAAGCACGCATTGTCGACGATATCGCATGTTCTTCTCGATGATATTTCATTAACTTCCTGAGATTATAGGCTAGAGAAGTAATCAGATACAAGGTGAAGTCATCTTGACTTGGTGACTTCTTCAAATCAGGAATCATGTGGGCAGGATTCCCAACAATATCCCCCTATTTGAAGAAGTCAGAATTCCAATTCAAGATGACTTTCACTTAGACAATAAATATTATAATCTTAACTTTGAGCATGTAAGAGTGTACTTATCTTGGCTGAACTCCCTGATTGCATCAAGCCAGTAGCTCCCCCTTGCTTTGATGCCTCTTCTTTGCTCCCCCTACCTTTAAGGTCTTCTTGAGCACCATTTCTCCCTCTTTCTGACTTCTTGTCTTCTGCTTTTCTAACCAAGGAGTAGCACAAGCTCCCCCTTGCTCAGGCATGATTCTTCAAGGTCCTGTGAGATTTTCTGTCCACTTATCTAGAAAGGCATTAGTAAATAGTAAAGCAGAGATATACTTTGATTCTGCTATCGAGATTGCCACACTGGTCTGCTTCTTATTGGCATGTCCCTGAGTTACTCTTTCTATCTTCCTTGCATCCTGCATAATCTGTATCTGAATGTCTAGCATAACCTGCATCTGATTTCTGGCGTATACCTATGTATTATATTTTGCTAGCTAAGCATACAAGGTGCAGGGCACGTTGTCAGCAGGCAATAGCAGTAATTGCATTTTATGAATACCATGCTGCAATAACATCACAGGCATATGCCTTATAAGCATTCATAGATAAATGTTCTCATATTAGAATTGTTCATATACGAGATTAGTCATATAACTGGACTAATTATTCTCAACATAAAATGAACTTAAGAGAAATAAATGTTTTCCAGTCGTTGATAAGCAGGGTGTCTTTGCTGGAGCTGGCGTTCGTTGCTTCCTTCTTCATCTTTCTCCTATAGAAGTTCAGTGGCTTTGGAATCTTCTTTGGAGGAGGAGGGGGCCGTGGGGAAAAGCCGTCTTATGTATTGCTCTTTCTTCCAGATTTTTTTTTATGTGACGACTCCATTCGATGGAGGAGTACACTCTTTCATGGTCCTTCTGACCATGTCCAAACGCTATCCACGATTCTGTGATGATCTCTCTTGAACGAGGACTCCATTTACCAGCTTCTGGGTCCTGCTCAACCTCACTTAGCCTCTTCTTCCGGTACTCCGCGCTGGATGTTCTCCTTCTCTTCCTAGTTGTTGCGGATTCATTTGATTCAGTTTCAGAGTCGGAGCTGGAGGAGGGTTCAGTGGGAATGTATCCGGAGGGGGGAACTTGAAGCGCTTGCTGTACCTGATTACTTACCCACTTCGCTTTATGCGAGCAAGCAGCTATGCTTCCCTTGATCTCTTCCTGGATTTCTTCTTCAATTCTCCTTTCCCCGTCTTGGAGTACTTCTTTCACGGATACCTTTAGTTCAAAAATCTGTTCAAAAGTTTCTTGATCCCCGACATCAATAAAGTTTCTTAGTTTCATAAGACGAGCGTCTAGGGTTTGCTCGTGGTTGGTGAGTGTGTTCATGATGAGGTTTGTGGACTCCGCATGTTGAGTTTGCAGTTGTGTGATGTCCTCCTTTATTGACTTTATTTCCTCCTTCATCTCATCCCTGATTTTGTTTACTGCTTTTTTTATAAGAGCTTCCATCCGCTCCCATAGAAACTCTCCGGTTCCTTTTCCGGCTGACATTGTTCTTGGGAAGACAACAGGTCGGAGACGAAGAGGTGGTTTGTCAAGGAATATATTAGGGCAAAATGAGCTCCAACCTTGGCATTCACTCTACTTATAGGGGGAGTAGGTGAAGAGGCGCGCACACATTTTTGAGTTTATCGAGGCATCGATGTATGCTGCATCGAGCGGCTCTGATTTATCTAATTTAAAATTATTTATGTTATTTAGACGCAGGTTCGACGGTACTATTTTTTCATTGAAATACGTCTAGGATACCCATTCTTCACAACGCCTCTTCCTAAGGCATTCTCACGCCCTGCTTGGGTGATGTCTTTTGGTACCAAACCTGCACCAAGAGTGTTAGTGAGCTAATTTTGCTGTTCTGCCGAAGGGTCAGAACATCCACCTTGTCCTAGGCCTAGATTTGCTTCTGGTGGGCACTTGGGCAACCTGCCATACAAGATTACAATCCCTTAGGAACCCAAATGAATTTGGGTCCTTGGAATTTGTTAGCATTAATAGGCATACTGGATTTAATTACTTCAGGGTATATATAGTTGTAATGAATAAAGCGTTTTGCAGGCTTAGCATTTGTTACCTTTAGAGCAGTTGGATTGTACCAACAATCGATTGCAAAGTGGCCTGTTTTGCCACAATTCCAGCATTCAAACTTGTTGAATAGCCTTTGCTAACTGACTTTGTGAACTAGAGTTCTTTGTGTGTGAACAAATGAATGAGGCAAAGAAGGTGAGCTATGCTGATGGTAGATGTGATTGTCACCATTCATAATTTCTCTTCTAGATTCACACTTCTTTATTGATCTCTTCTCTCTTCTGAACTTAGCTAGTTCACTTGTGGAGCTCCATTTTTTGAGATTCCTACGATCGGGTTGCCCAGCCTTCCAGATGGAGAGTGAGTTTACCTTCCTCAAGCTAGCCAGCCTCCCGCAGGGTCTATCTGATCTTTCTTTCTTAAAGCATTCCAGCTCCCTACTTTGAGTGGAGCATCGACCATCAACCAGTGGAGGAGAGGTCTCTAGTTTGAAGGAGCTTTCTACTGGATTTCCTTTAGTGAAGGATTTGTTCTCCATTCTTCTGACTTTATTAGCGCTCGTCTTCAGGAAACCAGCATGATTTCTATCTTTCTTTAGGAACATGATCTCTTTCCTGAGAGAGTAGCATGCTTCCCTGCTATCTACCAGCGCCTTCATGGTTGTTTCAAACTTGTATATTAGGTCAAGGTTTGAGTTGGCATTGTAGTCTCTCTTGAGCTGGCAGAAATTTGTGTTCTCTAGAGTCAGCCTTTCAGCCTTTTCCGAGAGATCAGAGTTTCTGGCCTGGAGATTTACGATTTCATCAGCTTGCTTCCTGCATATCTCCTTGCTCCTTCTGAGCTCTTCTAGAAGATCCTCATAAGTTTCTGAGGGACACATTTCAGAATCTGAATCAGTGTTCGATTGGGGAGCCCTTATTCCACTTTGTTCAGGGATGACTTCATTCTGAACTTCTTCCTCTGATTCAGATAGGGCAGTATGTCCAAAGTGAGGCTCTTCCTCTGTATCTGTATTGCTTGACTCACTATCACTCAAGGTCTTGATCTTCCCCTTCTCTGTGACAGTCTCTTTTACTCCTGGTGATCCTTCCATGAGGATTGTCTGTGACTCCCACATTTCCTTGGTTGTAGTGCAGTAAGTAATTTGATGGAAAGTGTGAGTATCAACTGCATCAGCTAGAATGCTTCTTGCTTCTTTATCCAAGCTGGCAAGAAGAGTTTCATCTTTTATCATTGTCATGGAGGGACCTTTTTGAATAATTAAAAACATTCTTGGATCCATCGCCTCCATGAATATTCTTGCTCTGACATTCCAAATGGCAAAGTTCTCCCTGGAGCAGATAGCTATTCTTGACTCCATACTAAAGATGCTTAGACACCCACTGGCAGATCTGTTCAAGCTGTTAAGCTTTTCTTTGAACAACATCCCTTTGATACCACTTGTTGTTTATGGGGTGCCTACTTAATCACCTAGAGGGGGGGTGAATAGGTTTTTCTTTGTATAAAGTCCCCCTTTAGGTTTTTCTTTCTTTCTGGTTAATAGATATAAGAAATAAAGAACAAACCACAGAAAGCACACAACGATCTATAGAGGTTCCTCAAGACCGAGTGTCTTGAGTCGTCCTCTCTCCCTCTGCGCCTACCCAGCAGTGTGCTGGACTCGGCAAACTCCGCCAAAAACTTCAAGCCCTCAAGCCTTACAACACGGACCCGCAAGTCCCAACAGCCTAGGCCCTCAAGCCCTTACTGCCCCCGAGCCCGCAAGATCGACACTCGGGCCCTCAAGCCCTACACAATACAGACCGGCAATTCCTGTGTCTACAGCCTAGGCCCGCAAGCCCCTACTGCACCCGAGCCCTCAAGCTCGACAAATCGCACCCGCAAGTGCACTGCCCTATCCCTCAAGCCTCACAGCTCTCCAGCCCTCAAACTAGACAAAGTCGGACCCGCAAGTCTACTGCCCTGGCCCTCAAGCCTTGCAGCTCTCCAGCCCTTAAGCTAGACAAATTGGCCTGCAAGCCATACAAGAAAATACAGTAAAGAAAAGTGTCTCTTCTGCCTGATGTTGATCGGCAACTTAGCCTGATGGAGATCGACTTCTTTAGGTTGAAGAAGATGCTTCTTGATTTGGAGATTTAGCACTGGATCTTCTTCAGCCTTCACTTCATTTGCCTGGTGTTGATCGGCTACTTTTCAGTCGATGATGATGACTGATTCTTTTGAGTGTTCTTGTTTCTTCTTCTTCTCCGCAAGGATGTACTGTCCGATTGAAGAACGGCGGGATTCTTTTTCTTTTTAGCACAACAAGCTCTCTCTTCTAGGGCAACACTGTTCCCTTTTAAAGGACAGATGAGCCGCATAACGGTAACATTTGTTGTCCTGTAATGTCAGATGCCCATTCCATAAGAGCACGCGCTGATTGGACAATCAGGCGGCGGCATTAATTGCTGACATCACGTCCGCAAGATTTGAATTTTGTCTTCAAGATATTTGCATCATTACGACGACAAGCTGTCTCTGACTTTGTCGTCGCGATCTTCCTTCTGCTTCAGATGGTGGTATCTCGACGATACAAGATATCCTGGCGATTATGTATATACGACGATCTTCTTTCTCTGACAGTGTCGTCGTGAACTTTCTTCTTGCATCATGTCGTCGTAATCATATGTTCTCTCGACGACATGTGTTCCACATGATGATGTCCTGTGTCATCTCTGCGTTCGACGATCTCGCCACGTCTTAGAGTTCGACGAATACTTTTCTTCTCAGCACCTGCTGCTCTGCCCGTCATTACGATGACAAGCACGCATTGTCGATGATATCGCCTGTTCTTCTCGACGATATTTCATTAACTTCCTGAGATTATAGGCTAGAGAAGTAATCAGATACAAGGTGAAGTCATCTTGACTTGGTGATTTCTTCAAATCAGGAATCATGTGGGCAGGATTCCCAACAAAAGGAACACAGTAAGGTGGGGTTATCTATCAAGGAAGGACTTGAGATCGAAGTCCTTTAGGTCGGAAGGATTGCAGGAAGCTTGGATTGATTTGTGGAAAATAAAATAAAACAACTAACTTAACTACTCCTATGCAGGCCGCTATGCACTACATAACTTGGCGGGATGGAAACTGCGCAAGCTGCTATGCAATGCTTTGCAAGGGCGGATGGACGAGTAGACAAGCGGATGAGGTGGTTCGCACTTGCAGAATGAGGGTCGCAAGCACCTCGTCCATAAGCACGCCACTAGCACTTGCTAGTGCTGCACACGAACGTAAAGGCAGTTTGGAGGATGGAATGGGGCGCTCCTCACTTGTATAAACCACACATAATAATTTCACAAAGACATGAATTACTAAATAACATAACTAGGTTTAACAAATATCATTCAAACACATCATTGATCTAAGGAAACAATACTACAATATAAAGGGGGTGAGATTACAACCAAGGCATGAAGTCTTGCCGGGATTCACGGTCCGAATCAAGGGTTGTCATGCCTTATCCCAGCTCGGTCAACGACTGACGTCCGGGGTACGGAGAGGAGTTGTAACTTCCTTCTAGTTGACCTATCTTCTTCGTAAATCGCCTTTAGCCATGATCTCACCGGAGAACTCCAAGGATGCAGCAAGTTGTATCTTGAAAGGGAGCGTGGATGCTTCCAAACGATGGAGGAGGTTGAGAGGATACTCCGGCTCAAGATTTGAGCCAAGAATGTGTACAGAGCACCTCCAAATGGTGGGCGGTGATGGAACGACAGAAAATGGCGGAGCAGACCTCGAACAGGTTAAGACGATCAATCTGAGCCTCCTTTAGGTTGAATGAACCTGCACACTTAAATAGAGGCGTTAATTTAAGAAACGCACGATCAAAACACACGATCGTGCATTTTGGGCCATGCGATTTACAGAGATAAATAGCGCTTGTAGCTACAGAAAGGTCATGCGTTTTTGTTCACGCACGAGCAGTGCCCTCATGCGCGACCAAAAATGCATGGGGTAGGACAGGCCGCTGTTTTTACCAGCTACAGGAAGGTCGTGCGATTTCCTTCACGCACGATTGGATTCAATCGTGCGTTAAGGAAAATGCACGATGAACATCATCACAAGCAGCTCTGAGTAAATCACACGATCACCTCGATCGTGTGTCAACAATAATCGCACGGTCGTGCGATTTACCAAGACTGCAATGCTCAGCTCATGTTCACAATCCACCTGCACACATTCAAAACCGAAGCTCCAACCACACAGGAAATAAGACAACATCCACAATAACAACGAGACAAGCGTGGGGAGCCCCCAAATGCATACACCCTGCACAGAATGCGCAATCGCACACCCCGATAGGCGAAATGAATGCACTATGTGTAAAATGATAACTAAAGTAAATATGAGCATTTTAGCGCTACAAAGGTAGTGCACGAGTGAGAAAGCAAGCCTAGATGAGTCTGAAAAACCCTATATAATTCGGACTCATCATTCGTCGACGACTTATTTTTTGTCTTGTGCTTCTCTCCTTTGTGATTTTTATAAATCATGTCTCGTCATGTATGTCTCGAGCTGTAAAGAGATATTTAATACAAGAGCACTATTATGTCTTCCCATTGTCATTGATTGCTTTACTTGTGGATTGTGTTGAAGTGTTCTGGTTTATTACTTCATTCCTTGCCTCAAAATTTTTAACAAAAGTATGTGTAAAATCACTTTAAACAATTTGTAAAATTTGATAAGATAAATATGGGGAGATTGTTGGAAAAAACTCCTTTTGATTTAACTTAACAAATTATTAATAGGTGATTTTACTCCCTAGGAGTATTATCCTCATTGTATAGAAAGGGTAAAATGGTCATTAGATGTCTTAGGATGTCACACTCATCTTAGAGTGTCAAGACCAGGTCAGGATAAGCATAGATTCATTTAAGTTAAGACTTGCATCGAATGAAAGTCGATGCAACTTTGACTTGATGTCGACGCAACTCTGACTAGAAGTCCAAGCAACTTAATCAGCCTGTCGAAGTATAAGTCAAGTCGACGCAACATCGAAATGGACTCGACGTAGTAGGAAGAGGTTGTCGAAGCCATTAGTGAAGTCGACACAACTTCTATTTCAACTCGACGCAGAAGATGAATCCCAAGTTCAAGCTTCCAACTCGACAGACACGTCGAGAAGTATTCGATGTAACGTTGACATCAGAGTTCATTCAGTGCTGAGAACTATTTCGAAACCACTTCAATAAGAACTCAGAGGTGCGTCGATAAGAAGGAAGTCAATTCGATGCTACGTCGACATCTGAGTTCATTCAGAGCTAAGAAGGATTTCGAAGATACTCCTAAAATAACTAAGAGGTGCGTCAATAAGAAAGAAGTTCAATTCGACATTGCGTCGAATACAATCTGAAAAGGAAGCTTTCTCTGCTGTCTTTTTTACACCTTTTCAGAAGGACCACAAATCTAAAGACAGTTCTCCAACGGCTCGTTTATTGCCAAGAATGGAATGGAGTATTCCAGGACACAGCAAAAACATTCTTGGAAGGTATTCAAATCTGATGGACGGGATGGGATCAAAAGAAGAAAGACAAATCAAATGTCCAATAAGAGTTCTTTTTCAGGACAGCCTAAAAGGAGAAAGAAATTCAAATACCAATCATACAGAATAAGTATGCTAAAGAGGAGAGGAAAATAAGCACATTGATCATTATTATTCTTCGGTTGAAAAAGGGTTCTTCTTCTTCTTCCCCCTTCAACTCTAAGACAGAAAACAAGTGCTTTCTCTGCACAGGAAAAGAAAAAGCTGCTCCCTCTTCTTTATCACACAACAGTTAGTTTACAAAAAAGTGGATTAAGCAAATAATCCTTGCAATCAACACAATCATAAGCAAGAGTTCATCGTATACAGATCCAGTGAATATCAGAAGCTGCAGTTCTTGAGGAAATGCTTCAGAAAAACTCTGAGAACAAAATTCTATTCTCCATCTTCTTTCTTTCTTCTCCTTTATTCTTCAACTGTAAAAAAGTTTTATTAATCCATCTTTCAAAGGATTCAGTGGCTCATTCGTCAAAGAATTATATGTGCTAGAACATTTGCGTGAGATGGAAAAAGTTAGCTGTTGAAGCCAGGAAATTCCTAGGCTCCAAAATTCGGATCAATGTAGTCGGAGGGTACTTGCCCAGCGGTCCGACGAGAAGACTTGATTAGCGACGGCAAAAGGACTAGAAAGATAACATAACCCCAGGTGCTGTGATAGGGAGGTCCCACCACGTACTCAGAAGCTCAAAGGAGTCTTCTCCTCCACAACCACGACTGGCCGAGCTTGGTACTAGGAAGGCACTGGCTAGGGAGGATTCTCGCCTATAAGGGGGGTGAAGCTCTGATTTTTGACAAGTGTCATTCCTGGTACCCCTGGGCGTCTATTTATAGACAAATCTTGAGGGAGTGGAAGCAGGCGACTATCCCTGGTCCCCTTTGAGATGATTGAGCAAAGGCTTAAGCGAGCGAGTAGGTGAGGACCTCGTCGCTGGCTGGCGAGTTGGTTGATGAAAGTCGCCTATAGGCGAGTATGTCCAGGCCTGTTTCCTTCTCGCTAGTTGGGGGCGAGAAAGTCCCTACTCGCACCCCAAAGTTACATGATCCCAATGCGTTGTCTGATATCTTTGGTTTGACCATTGACTTTGACTTCTACCTATGTGGCCTTTGGATGGGCCCACCTTCGGAGAATAGGGGTTGTACATTAGCCTTCTGAGATTGAACTCCAAGTGGCATTAGATCGAGGAATTGAAGGGTTCCGCTTTATCTTGCTATCATATATGAACTAAATTTGCCATTTTGTGTGCTTTCGTCACTGTTTGTCTGATAATGAATATGGGTTTAACTACTTTTCTTGTTTTGGTGTTAACAGACTTCTACTGTGCTATCAAATTCGGTTCACTTGGATCTTCTTAAATTGGATATAAAAATAAAATAATGTTTAGAAACCAAAAAAATTCACTTCATCTAGATTCACTTGGATATCAATATTACTTTGAATTCCATGTCCTCCCAAGTTTTGAAATTGAAGAATTTCAATTGATTTAATATGTATATATGCTATAATATGTATATATGCTATAATATTTATCGTAATGCAAGGTAAAAAAAAAAGTGATTGTTATCCGCACTACAGTTTTGGCTATTCGCACTCTTTTTGTATGAGTTATTACGCGCCTTTTAAAAATACGTTTTGTACATGCATTTTTAGGAAAAGTGTTCAACACAAAAGTTGTAGATCTCCTTGATATCTACAATTTTTGTGTTGAACACTTTTTCTAAAATGCACGCACAAGACGTATTGGCGCCCTGATTGAAATATTTGCGTAACTATAGCAAATTTTTGGAAATAAGGCGTACATGCATTTTTAAGAAAAATGTTCAACACGAAAGTTGTAGATCTCGTCATTGTAGATCTCGACGAGATCTACAACTTTCATCTTGAACACTTTACCTAAAAATGCATGTATATGACGTATTTCTACAAGGCGCGTAATAACTCATACAAAAAGAGTGCGAATAGTCAAAACTGTAGTGCGGATAACAATCACACAAAAAAAAATTAGGTAATTGTTATGTGCAAACCAGTTTGGGATATGTGCAAACCAATTTCTATGAGTTATTACGCGCCTTTTGAAAAAACGTCTTGTACATGCATTTTTAGGAAAAGTCTTCAACACGAAAATTGTAGATCTCGTTGAGATCTACAACTTTCGTGTTGAACACTTTTCCTAAAAATGCATGGACAAGACGTATTTTTAAAAATTCACTATAGTTACGATCAGGGCGGCAATACATCTTGTGCATGCATTTTTAGGAAAAATGTTCAACACGAAAGTTGTAGATCTCGACGAGATCTACAATTTTCGTCTTGAAAACTTTTCCTGAAAATGCATGTACAAGTCGTATTTTCAAAAGACGCATAATAACTCATAGAAATTGGTTTGCACGTATCCAAAACTGCTTTGCACATAACAATTACCACTTTTTGTGACTACGAATAATTATTTTGGACTACCTATATTAATCAAGCTTTTAAAAACCGGACAGGACCGGCCGGACCGCGAACCGCACACCTAGACGGTCCGGCCCAGGTTAGAAAACCGCTCCAAGCGCGGACCGCTTAAGAACTGCGGAACCGGTCGGACGGACCGGTGGGCCGGGAACCGGGCGCGGTTCTACGCAACCGGGCGGGCCAAGGCCCAAAATTAAATAGCAGAAAATAACACAAGGAGGGGTTTCAAACCCGCGCCCATGCAAAATAAGAGGCGCTATCAACTTGGCCAACTGGTTTTTATGTTTTTAGGCTATGATATATATTATACGTATAACTATTAATGTATGTATTAAATAAAATGTATAATTAATATACATATCTAAATAAATATAAATTAAATATTTTTTAGATATATTATTATACTAACAAATTAAATTATGTTTTAAAAATTAAAGTGGATGATATATTTATAATATATAGACACATTTATCCTTCAAATAAAATTTAGATTCTGTTTGACACGATGATGGTGGTCATGAATACGGTGGTTATGAACCGTCATTCCTGAACTTCCGATCTTATCTAAGAAACTTCATCCAATTTATATGTTCAAAAGTAAAAAAAAAAACTAGTTTTATTTTCTTGATTGTGATCTTAACCGTTGGCATGCATGCCAAACATCAATTCTATTACGATGGTATTTTTGTGCAAACGCCACGTCATGCCAAATGGAGTCTTAAAAATATACAAATATAGTGATAATGGATACATTATTTTTATTTGTATCACAATATAATGATAATAGATTACTAATTTATATTCAAATTTTTAATATAATGTTAATTATTTTTATTTTCTAATGTATATAATACATATATATACATATATACATATATGTTGCGGGTCGCTCAACGTTCTTTCAGACCGGGCGAATCGAACCGTCTTAGCCTGAGAGTGAACCGAGCACGCAAACAGTCACAGAGAGAACGAACAGGTGGCAAGAAGACGTTTTTACCGTGGAAAACCCGGAAAGGGTGAAAAACCACATGGTCGGATCAGCGCCGACCAAATTTCACTATGTGGTGGAGCGTTACAAGTAATGGTGCAAAAATCGGGAGCGACAGGCCGCTCCCGTTACAATTGCAATTGAATGAAAGTCTCTGAGGGTGACAGGCCACCTCTCAGAAAAACTAAGTACTTTCTTCTTCTTGAGCAGTCTTCAGAGTTTGTAGGAGACCTTCAAGCGACGAAGGAGTTCTTCGAAGATTGAAGGAGGTCTTCGAGTGCTGATGGCGATCTTCCAATGTTGAGGGAGATCTTCGGGTTCCGAAGGAGATCTTCGGGTTCCGAAGGAGGTCTTCGAATGCTGATGAAGATCTTCGGGTTCCGAAGGAGATCTTCGGGTTCCGAAGGAGATCTTCGAATGCTGACGAAGATCTTTGAGTTCCGAAGGAGATCTTCGAATGCTGATGAAGATCTTCTTAGGAATTCCAGAGAGCTCTCTCCCCTGAAGAAAATTCCAAGTCCTTTGAAATGAAGCCCTGGGGTTCCTTTTATAGCTTTTGAAGGTGGTTATGGTGGTGAGGGTGGCTACCCGCACACCATAACTAATTTATGTGATATACGCACATTTATCATGAATATGACTATGCGCACACCGGTTTGTATAGTTTTGGGATGATATGCATTCATATGACGGATATGGTTATGCGCACACCATAACCATATTATTTGCTAGACGCAGACCGTATGCCCATTTATCATGTATGTGACTATGCGCACACCAATTTGTATAGTTTGGTGAGGATACGTATTCATATGATGGATATGGTTATGCGCACACCATAACCATATTATTTACTATTCGCACCCCTATGATAGAGGTTTTTACTATGTAAGACCCCCCCCCCCCCCCCCCCCTCCCCAGGCTGAACCGAGTTCAGGGAGGGGGGATCTTACTGTCGAAAGAGGACCACCCGGCGCTTTCCGGGTGGCGACGTCCCACCCACTCAAGCACTGAGCGGTCTCTTTGTCAGGCACAAGAATCATTACATCACATCAGATCGCACAGCGGAAGCAGATAATATAAAGAAAACAAGCACACTGCTTATATTATACATTTAAATATAGCCGGAGCCTATCGTTTACGAAATATTGCCCGAAGGCTATATAGTCCAAAACAACAAGGAGCCCTAGGCTAGTCTTTATTCTCTCGCACTCACGTCTCTGAAGATGGGAGGAGAGGCTGGGGTGTCTGATCGGGCCATCTCTAAGGCACGTATCTCATCCTGCGGGGTGGGGGCTTCGCGCTGTCCCGTTTCCTGTGATTGGTTATAAGAAGTAACCGTTAGTCACAGAGCTAAGTAGAACAATACATCCCCTCCCCGGATCCTTATCCGGGGGGGACGGCTAAAGGACAGAAATGAAATAGCCGAAGCAAGGAAGAGGGTTAGCAGCAGGTGAATATGTATATATATATGTATATATATATATAAATATATATATATATATATGGCCGCTTGCCCTAAAGCCCGTATTTGCGCCGTATAGCAACCACACAACACTATATCGCGCAGACACACACCCAGGTATTCAAACCCGTACGCACACAAAAGACCCTGTGTCGACACAGTTTAGACCGCTTTCGTTCAAGCAGGGGAGCTAACCCCGCGGGCCTCACCGATGTGGCCGTCGGTGACAGTGGCCAGTCTTGCCACTTCTGAATGTAGTCGTACCGTATCATTCAGGCCCTCCTGTACAACTTGGTGTACCAACTGGATGTGAGCGACATCCGGCGAGCCGATTTGTAGGCCGACCAGCGGAGGCAAAACTGCAGGTTCGGAGGGTGATAACCCGCTGCGCACATCTCCCTGTCGCCATGAGTCGTCAACCCACCCGCACCGGTACGAACGGTCTACGAGCGTGACCAACCCGCCACTCCCAATCAATCTTCACCCGCTATATATAAAACAAACCCTTGGGCCACGTGGCCACTCTACTCGACCGGTCGCACGACCTTGGACCGGGAGGCTTAGCGGTATGAGGGCTCCTTGCTTGGGGCTAACCTAGGAGGAGAGACTCAACTCCGAGTTTTCCCTAACTAAGGTCTCGCCGAAGGGAGGATAAGCACCGCATTTGTTGCCACGGCAGCTCTGCACTAGCAAGTAAAATAGGCCGAAGCAGGGGCCGTAACATTAAACAGAAATGTAGGCCGAAAGCAGAGGCCATAACGATAGGCAGAAAGTAGGCCGAAAGCAAAGGTCATGTAATAAACAGAATAGTAGGCCGAAAGCAGAGGCCATGTAATAAACAGAATAGTAGGCCGAAAGCAGAGGCCATAATGATAGGACCAGTGCAAGACTGGATTTAATTGAAAGTACAGAAAGTAAGTGCGGGGGACCAGTGCGAGACTGGATTTAATTGAAAGTACAGAAAATAAGTGCGGGGGACCAGTGCGAGACTGGATTTAATTGAAAGTACAGAAAATAAGTGCGGGGACCAGTGCGAGACTGGATTTAATTGAAAGTACAGAAAATAAGTGAGGGGGACCAGTGCGAGACTGGATTTAATTGAAAGTACGGAAAGCAGTAAAAGCATAAGAAGAAAGGGTTAGTAGTCCAATCACTCCATAAGAGGAGGCTTCGATCGACGACTCCGTTCTTTTATTATCGTCGCGGCGGGGTTAATGTTCGGTGCCGCGCCGCGACTTCGTTCCGATTTTTGCGTTGCTTTTCCGAGCTTAGCCGATTCTTTAGATTAATACGCATGATTTTGATAAGCATCTTAAAATATGCGTCGAGGGGCGCCGATTTATTTTGATGAATATCGCTCTTTTCCGGGCGTCTATTTTTGATTGTAAAAGCCTATAAGGGATCAAATCAAAAGGTCACACCTCCCAACTTTGATAGTATTTGCAAAATACCTATACTTAGAGCCCCTAATTTTTGGGGAATTTTAGAAACTCATTTGGGCATTTTATTTCCTAAAATAAACTTTATAATGGGTTTTAAAAATAGTAAAACTCCTCCCAAAAATCCCAAAAAAATACAGGAGGTGCCCCTAAGAGTGGGGCACAATTTTCATTTAGGAAATTTCTTTTGAAAAGGCCCCATTTTTCCTCAGAAAAATGGGGAAGGGAAACAGGGGGGTGGGGTGCGGTTAGAGGCAGGGAAGAGAGCAGGGGGCGCCACACCGGGCGCATTCCTTGGGTCCCCACAGTGGATCCGCCGCGGATCCGCTGTGGGGGCACACAGTTTGAGGCAGGGGCGGGGTTTAGGAAATGGGGGCCACTCGATCTCCTGGGGGAGATCGTGCGGCCCCCGCTCGCGCACGGGTGGCAGCCGCAGACGCCGCCGGGCAGCGGCTGGCTGGGGCCGGCGCCGCCCCCGGTCGGTGCGCCGGGGGCCGGCGACTCCTCCGGGGGTGGTCTGGTGGCCTGGCGCCGCCGGCCACCGCCGGGGGAGGTGATACAGAGGGCGGGAGGCGGTGGCGTGGCCTGCATGGGCCATGCAGGCCCGCTGCGCCGCCGCCCCCGCCGAGGGGCCACCGGTGCCACCCCCGGTCGGTGCGCCGGGGGTCGGCGCCTACTCCGGTGGTGGCCCGGTGGCCTGGCGCCGCCGGACCCCACCAGAAAGTGGGGCAGAGGGGACGGGGAGGCGCGGCGCAGCCGGCACGAGCCATGCCGGCTTGCTGTGTAGCCGCCTCCTCGTGCGCAGCCCTCCCTGCCGCCCCTGGTCGGGGCGCCGGGGAGGGGGCAACCCTCCGGCGGTGGCCCGGCGGCCTGGAGCCGCTGGCCGCCACCGGGGGAGGGGGTTATCCCCCTACAGGAAGTGCGGGGAGGAGGGGGAGGCCACGGGCGCCGCCGGCCGTGCCCGCCGGCGGCCCGGCCGCCTCCCCTGTGCCGGCGCCGAGGTTCTCGAGGGGGACCCCCTCCCCCCCAGCGCCACCGCCAGCGCTGGGGGAGAGGGCTTCCTCGGCCGCCTCCTCCCCGAACCTTGCAAGGCTCGGGGCGGCGGCCGGCGGCGCTCCGGCGACAGGGGGAGGGGGGGGTCTTCTTCCGGGAGGTGGGAAGGAGGAGGGGAGGTGGTTCTACCTGGTGAGGGGCTCGGGTGGAGGGGCGGCTGGCCATGAGGGAGGAGGTGGTGGCGGCGGCTTGCTCCGGCAAGGGGGAGGAGGGGGTGGCTGGCTGGGGGGCTGCCGGCAGAGGAGAGCTGAGAGGGAGAGAGAGGTGGTGTGGGGCGGATTGGAGAGGGGCTGCCCCCCCCCCCCCCTTTTATAGGAAGGAGGGGAGCTCTCCCCCCCCCCCCCCCCCCCTCTCCCTCCCTTCCACGTGTATGAAGGGAGGGTGAGTGGGGGGAGATATTTCCCCCCCCCCCCTTCCTTTCTCTCTCTTGCCCCTTGCCCCAATAGAGGCAGCCTCCCCCCCCCCCCCCCCTTTTCTTTAGCAATTTCGAGTTCGGGGGGGGGGGGGGGGGGGGGGGGGGGGGGGGGGGTTTGACTAAGTCAACTTAGGGCGGGGTCCTCCTTGGCTCCCGGGGCACGATAAGAGTTGTCGGGGCCGATGCCGGGTTCGTATGCTTTATATCTCGAGCGTTGCACTGAGGCGATCTGCATAGGACTAAAATGGCATACTCTCCATACGACCTCGTGTCGAGACGCAACGAGTTCCGTTGTGCTTGTATTGGTCATACGATCCTAACGGAACTGACAGCAGTCAATTCGGGGTTCGTACGGCCATTATTCACAATAATGGGGCGGTGGCGCGCTACGATACCTAAAATGGTCATTTTCTCCAAATGACCTCGGATCGAAGTGCAACGAATTCCATTGCGCTCGTATTGTCTATACGAGTTCAACGGAACTGACGGAAGTCAATTCGGGGTTCGTACGGTCACTATTCATAATAATGAGGTAGTGGCGCGCTACGATACCCGAAATGGTTGTTTTCTCCAAACGACCTCGGATCGATGTGCAACGAATTCCGATGCGCTCGTATTGTCCATACGAGTTCAACGGAACTGACGGAAGTCAAATCGGGGTTCGTACGGTCACTACTCATAATAATGAGGTAGTGGCGCGCTACGATACCCGAAATGGTCATTTTCTCCAAACGACCTCGGATCGAAGTGCAACGAATTCTGTTGCGCTCGTATTGTCCATACGAGTTCAACGGAACTGACGGAAGTCAATTCGGGGTTCGTACGGTCACTATTCATAATAATGAGGTAGTGGCGCGCTACGATACCCGAAATGGTCGTTTTCTCCAAACGACCTCGGATCGAAGTACAACGAATTCCATTGCGCACGTATTGTCCATACGAGTTCAACGGAACTGACGGAAGTCAATTCGGAGTTCGTACGGTCACTATTCATAATAATGAGGTAGTGGCGCGCTACGATACCCGAAATGGTCGTTTTCTACTGCTCGGGCCTACTTTTATTGGGCTTACTAGGGTCTAGTGGCCCAATAAAACTCGGGATGTTACATACTATTTGCACCTCATTAGGTGGATTCTTACTATTCGCACCCCATGATGGGTGGTTATGGGTTTAGCGAGATTTGCCTTGATCGTCCTCGTTTTCTCCGCGGAATGAGGAGGGAGAGGCTGGGCGAGCGCGTCCGTTGGTCAAGCGAGGCTGACCGGGGACGAGATGAGAGGGGTTGGAGAGTGCGCCCGGCGGCGAGGGAGGTCGACCGGCACCGCGCCCACCGCCCGGCCACGCGCGGTGCCGGGCGGTACCTCGCGGCGCTAGGCGCGCGGTCTCGCCGCGCGGAATTTGGCGCACGGCACCGCGCGGTGCCAGGCACGTGGTGCCGCGCATGGTGTCGCCGCGCGGTACCCGCGCGGTCCACGCGGCGTTAGGTGCACGGCACAGCGCGGTGCTGGGCACGCGGTACCGCGCGGCGCAAGGCGCACGGTGCCGGGCGCGCGGTACCGCGCGGCGTTAGGCGTACAGCGCCGCGCGGTGCGGGGCACACGGTGCCGCGCACGGTACCGTGCGGTGCCGCGTGACCGTGCGCGGTGCCGTGCGGCCGCGCGCAGTGCCGCGGTCGTGCGGCCGTGCAGTGTCGCGGGGCTGCGGGATGCCGCGCGGTCGGGTGGTGTCGCGCGACCGGGCGGTGCCGCGCGGCCGCGCGCGGCGTCGTGCGGCCGCGCGGCGCCGCGCGGCCGCGCGCAGTGCCGCGCGGCCGCTCGCGCTGCCGCGCGTCCTTGTGGCCGCGCGTGGTGCTGCGTGTGGCTTCGTGCGGTGGTTGCGGTGGTTGCGGCGGTTGCGGTTGTGGTTGTGGGCGGTTTTCTCCTCTTTCTTGCCCATGCCTCCACCATCTTAGTGGGGAGTGGGGTTGATGAGTAATTTATTTACTCATCTTTTAGTATAATTTTATTATTATTTTAATATGAAATTATGTCTTTTATCTAAATTATATCATATAAATCTTTCATATTTTAATTTCATAAGCTAACCTAAGTTTATTTTGTGTTTTCAGGTTTTCTGGACATTTGGAGAAAAAAGTACATTTACACGCCCCAGGTCACGGGCGTGACCATGGGCGTGTAACCTGCGCAGTGTTCCAGACCTGTTTGTGCTACTCCGGAGACGTTCCGTGAAAAGTTCGCCAAGTACACGCCCCAGGTCACGGGCGTGACCGAATGTCACGGCCACGATCCGCCACAAGCATCCGGAGCATGCCGCCACGTCAGTTAAAATTACACGCCCTTGGTCACGGGCGTGACAGCATGTTACGGGCGTGACTCACCCAGCGCGCCTTCCCGCCGAAGCTTCCCGCCAGCAGCACTTAATTAAGATTACATGCCCTAGGTCACGGGCGTGACCTAGGGCGTGACACGTCCGTAACGCCTGCATTGAAGCCAGACGGCGCCTTCTCCGCTCACAGCAAATCACGCCCCTTACACGCCCTTGGTCACGAACGTGACCAAGGGCGTGTAACACCAAAATTCTGCCTATTTAAAGGGAGCTTTTCCAGATGTTTGAGGACGAAGTTTGGGAGTTCTAGTTTATTTTCTTGCACTGTTTTTGTCATTCTTAAGCTTGTAATCTTCCTTCTTAGCTTGCACTTTCATTTCAGGTTTGTAACTTCTTGTTTCCTAGTTGTAATTTCTTTTTCAATTAATAAAATATTACTTTTTCTCTTAGTCTACTCTCAATCTTCATATGGCACTTCTTTTATTTCATCAATTCCTCCATCTCCATGAGTAGCTAAATTTCATTAGTACTCGGCCGAGATGATCCAAGGAAAATATAATTCATAATTTAGTTTAGAACTTCTTTTTCTCTTATTTAGATCGCTTAAGATTTATCCTTGAATTTATATTGATTGAGGTTATATTATCGATATATAATCTCATTCTTGTTTTCGTAGTCTAATAATCGAGAGGTTTTGAGTTTGAATCGATCATTTCAAGGATAAAGAGATTTGAATGCACTCCTCGAGAGAGGACGACATAAATCTCCCGGATTGGAGTTATATCCAATAGAGGGGTTCACTTCGATAAGACGAGTTTTAGGGTTTTCGATTCTAGAACGAGAGTTCGATTGATCAACCTAAACTCAGTTAGGCGTATCCTCGAGAGAGGTACGTTTATAAATCGGGAACCTCCACGGTCAAGCATTTCTTTTAAAGAGGATTAGAAGTTTTATTTCTTTATTTATCTATTTTTTTCCAAGGTGATTCAAGGTTGAGTCCTAATCCTTTTTGTCATAGCTTTAACAAATTATTTCTCTTTCTTGCAACCAACCAACCCAAGTTTCTTTCGATAAAATAATAGAGATTTTTCCGAAGTAAGAATAATTAGCCGCCCCGAGTCTAATACGACCTTGGTTTTTATAAACCTATACCACTTTCGACGCGGTACACTTGCCGTTGTCTTTTGCGGATATAGTTTTGCGCATCAGGGGTTTTTGCCTAATCGCAGCCTGTGTTTCTCTACATAATAAATGATAACCCATCAATTGCCCCCCAAATCCTCGGAGTTCTTTACTATTACTCAAGGAAGTGCGAGGATTTTGTAATCTTTCGGCGTGGCCTGGGCGTTGCGGTGGAGCTGGAGGAGTCCCGTGCTGGAGTCCGGTCGGAGAAGGCCATTGTGGAGGGTTCAACTCATTTGTTGGAAGATTTGCGAGCTACAACGGCTTGTCTGGGGGCCAAGTTGTTGTCTTTCGAGATGGGGGTGGATCGCCTCTCCTTGCTGGAGCGGACTGCAGAGTTGAAGGTTGTTGGAGTCGCCGAGTATAAAGCTTTTATAGCTTATGTGTGGGACTGTTCTCGGATTTTGGAATAATTTTGCGAGGAGATCTGGAACAAGGAGGTGGAGCCCCAGCTTGAGGACGAGCGCGAGGTGGCTTTCATACGCGGGATGGGGAAAGTCCTCTGCTTGGTCGTGCAGACACGAGGTTGCGATGTGTGCGGATCGAGTGTCGGAGATCATGACGAGCTTGTCATTTAGCGTTGAGGCCTGATGAGTTTAGTGGCGAGGTGGATAAGAAACGTGGTGGTGAGGGGCCCAAGCAGCGCGGAGGCGTGGTGCCTGAGCAGTGCGGAGGCGAGATGCCCAAGCAGCGCGGTGGCGAGGTGCCCGAGCAGCGCGGAGGAGAGATGCCCAAGCAGTGCGGTGGCGAGGTGCCCATGCAGCGCGGTGGCGAGATGCCCATGCAGCTCGGTGGCGAGATGCCCAAGCAGTGCGGTGGGGAGGTGCCCAAGCAGCGCGGAGGCGTGGTGCTTGAGCAGCGCAGAGGCGAGATGCCCAAGAAGCGCGGTGGCGAGGTGCCCATGCAGCGCGGTGGCGAGATGCCCGTGTAGCGCGGTGGCGAGATGCCCAAGCAGCGCGGTGGTGAGGTGCCCAAGCAGCGCGGAGGCGTGGTGCCTGAGCAGCGCGGAGGCGAGATGCCCAAGCAGCGCGGTGGCGAGGTGCCTGAGCAGCGCGGAGGCGAGATGCCCAAGCAGCGCGGTGGCGAGGTGCCCATGCAGCGCGGTGGCGAGATGCCCATGCAGCGTGGTGGCGAGATGCCCAAGCAGCGCGGTGGCGAGGTGCCCAAGCAGCGTGGAGGCGAGGTGCCCAAGCAGCGCGGAGGCGAGGTGCCCAAGCAGCGCGGAGGTGAGGTGCCCGAGCAGCGCGGAGGCGAGGTGCCCGAGCAGCGCGGAGGCGAGGTGCCCAAGCAGCGCTGAGGCGAGTTGCCCAAGCAGCGCTAAGGCGAGGTGCCCAAGCAGCGCTGAGGCGAGGTGCCCAAGCAGCGCGGAGGCGAGATGCCCAAGCAGCGCGGAGGCGAGGTGCCCGACCAGCGCGGAGGCGAGGTGCCCAAGCAGCGCTGAGGCGGGTTGCCCAAGCAGCGCGGAGGCGAGGTTGCCTTTTTTAGGCAAATTTAATTAAGTTTGTTGTCCTCGATGCCAATCCTTTACTCGTAGGAGGCCTTTTCTTATCACCATGTTTGGCGAGTTAGCTGTTTGGTGTTAGTACCGAAAGTCATGGCTTTAACGTTCATTGCCTTACTTTAGGCGATCCATATCGTTAATGGAGTCAGGGAGTAGCAGTAGTAATTTTAAATATACAATGGGTACATGCGCGCAAGTACAATCTTGCGGCTTACAGTTTTTAGAAGCAAAGAACCGGAAGAAGTAAAAATGGAAATTGATGATATGTGAAGCGCAGGATGTACGCGCTCTACTA
Source organism: Dactylorhiza incarnata (assembly GCA_033032865.1). Classification (NCBI taxonomy): domain Eukaryota; kingdom Viridiplantae; phylum Streptophyta; class Magnoliopsida; order Asparagales; family Orchidaceae; genus Dactylorhiza; species Dactylorhiza incarnata. The sequence continues at coordinate 8,983,873 of JAWHQI010000010.1, read as the reverse complement.
GGGGGAAGTTCCCCTGCCTGTTTCCTTCGGCTCAGCCTCGGCGGGGTATGACGTTGCCCTCTACTGGATTGTCAGCCTGAGGTCCGTGCGGGTTCGGGACCTGGTTTAGTAAAAACCTTCCGAGGAGGCCTTGCCGGATAAGACGCTCGATTTCTTCCTTCAACCGGTTGCAGCCTTCAGTACTGTGTCCATGCCCGCGATGGAAGTCGCAATATTGCGACTGGTTTCCTCTGTTTGGTGCAAGCGGCTCGGGCCGGCAAAGCGCGTTGCTATCACGGATGGCAAGAAGAACGTTAGTTCTGGTAGTGTTTAAGGGAGTGTAGTCCTAGTGCTGCTGGGATCCTCGATCTCGGTTGGAGTTGTCGCGATGCTTGTTGTTCTTATTGGGAACAGTCTGTGGCAACGACTCCTCTTTCTTCCTCTTCGAGCTCCCCTCGAATTGTTGACTGTGTGCTTCAATTGCTTCATCAGCTGCTATCTGGGCCTCGACTCTGTGAACGAGGTCTGGGTAGCTGGGTACAGTTTCTCGCATTAGTGCGGAGTAAAAGCCACCGGGGCGGAGCCCTCCAAGAAAAACTCCTCGCAGAAGCTCGGGGTCCACCCCTGGAATCTGACGTGCCTCAGTAGTGAAGCGGCGGAAAAATCCTTAAGAGTTTCTCCGTAGCTCTGGCGGATCCCCAAAAGATGGGAGGGGTCTCAAACAATCCTGCGGTTGGCGATGAACTGGTCGGTGAACTGTCGTGCCATTTCTGCAAAGTTATCTATGACTCCGTCTTGCAGAGAGTGGAACCAAGTGCGTGCTTGACCTTTTAAGGTTGCTGGAAACACCTGACAGAGGAGCTGATCTGGATCGTTGTAAATTCTCCTGATGGTAGTGAAATGGTTCACGTGCTCCAGCGGGTCGTCCGTCCCATCGAACGTGTCTATGTTGGGGAGCTTGAAGACGTGAGGGACTGGGTGAGCTAGAACGTGAGGAGCTAACGGGGAGCCGTTGTGCAAGGGACGGCGAGTGAAAGCAACATGGCGCCCGACCTGACCGTACTCCTCTGCTACTATATTACATATTTCTTCTCGAGTGGTCCTCCCTACTGCTTGTCGAGGGTCGACTCTTCCTTGGCGTTGGTGATGATGGTTGCCTTCTGGTCCCCGAGCGGGATGAGCGGAGCTTGCTGCGTCTGAAAGTTCTTCTGAGACATTATCCTCCTGAACCGGTGCCTCGATTGGAGCATGATTCGGGGTTGGGGGGGAGTGGATCATTCAGAAATGGAGGTGGAGCGGGAGCTCGAGGAACCTCGAGATTTCTCAGCAGGGTTAGCATCTCAGTTTGATGCTCCTCTATCTGGCGCATGCGCCCTTCTAGCGCGACAACGGGTGCTAATGGGGCCTCTTCGGCGTGAGGTGTGTTGATGAGCGAATGGAGGGAGCGGGATCAATGCGTCCTTCTGGGATGGAACCATCGGTGGTGCGAGCACTTCTTCTTGCCATTGTTGTTAGTCACGAGTATCGCTATAAAGCGAACACTGTCTTCAAAAAGTCTTTACAGAGTTTGGGGATCACCGTTCCCACAGACGGCGCCAAACTGTTGCGGGTCGCTCAATGTTCTTTCAGACCGGGCGAATCGAACCGTCTTAGCCCGAGAGTGAACCGAGCGCGCAAACAGTCACAGAGAGAACGAACAAGTGGCAAGAGGACGTTTTTACCGTGGAAAACCCGGAAAGGGTGAAAAACCACGTGGTCGGATCAGCGCCAACCAAATTTCACTATGTGGTGGAGCGTTACAAGTAATGTTGCGAAAATCGGGAGCGACAGGCCGCTCCCGTTACAATTGTAATTGAATGAAAGTCTCTGAGGGTGACAGGCCACCTCTCAGAAAAACTAAGTACTTTCTTCTTCTTGAGCAGTCTTCAGAGTTTGCAGGAGACCTTCAAGCGACGAAGGAGTTCTTCGAAGGTTGAAGGAGGTCTTCGAGTGCTGATGGCGATCTTCCAATGTTGAGGGAGATCTTCGGGTTTCGAAGGAGATCTTCGGGTTCCGAAGGAGGTCTTCGAATGTTGATGAAGATCTTCGGGTTCTGAAGGAGATCTTCAGGTTCCGAAGGAGATCTTCGAATGCTGACGAAGATCTTCGAGTTCCGAAGGAGATCTCTTCGAATGCTGATGAAGATCTTCTTAGGAATTCCAGAGAGCTCTCTCCCCTGAAGAAAATTCCAAGTCCTTTGAAATGAAGCCCTGGGGTTCCTTTTATAGCTTTTGAAGGTGGTTAGGGTGGTTATGGTGGTGAGGGTGGCTACCTGCACACCATAACTAATGTATGTGCTATATGCACATTTATCATGAATATGGCTATGCGCACACCGGTTTGTATAGTTTTGGGATGATATGCATTCATATGACGGATATGGTTATGCTCACACCATAACCATATTATTTGCTAGACGCAGACCGTATGCCCATTTATCATGAATGTGACTATGCGCACACCAATTTGTATAGTTTGGTGAGGATACGCATTCATATGATGGATATGGTTATGCGCACACCATAACCATATTATTTACTATTCGCACCCCCATGATAGAGGTTTTTACTATTTGCACCTTATGAGGTGGATTCTTACTATTCGCACCCCATGATGTGTGGTTACGGGTTTAGCGAGATTTGCCTTGATCGTCCTCGTTTTCTCCGCCGAATGAGGTGGGAGAGGCCGGGCGAGCGCGTCCTTTGGTCAATGAGGCCGACCGGGGAAGAGACGAGAGGGGTCGGAGAGTGCGCCCGGCGGCGAGGGAGGCCGACCGACACCGCGCCCACCGCCCGACCATGCACGGTGTCGGGCGATACCGCGCGGCGCTAGGCACGCGGTGTCGCCGCGCGGCATTAAGCGCGCGGCACCGCGCGGTGCCGGGCACGTGGTGCCGCGCACGGTGTCGCCGCGCGGCGTAAGGCGCGCGGCACCGTGCGGTGCCGCCGCGCGGTACCGCGCGGCGTTAAGTGCGCGGCACCGCGCGGCGCCGGGTACGCGGTACCGCGGGGCGCTAGGCGCACGGTGTCGGGCGTGTGGTACCGCGCGACGTTAGGCGTACGGCACCGCGCGGTGCCGGGCACGTGGTACCTCGCGGCGTTAGGCGCGCGGTGCCGGGCACGCGGTACCTCGCGGCGTTAGGCGCGCGGTGCCGGGCACGCGGTGCCGCGCACGGTACCGCGCCACCGTGCGGTGCCGCGCACGGTGCCGCGCACGGTACCGCGCCACCGCGCGGTGCCGCGCACGGTACCGCGCACGGTACCGCGCCACCGTGCGGTGCCGCGCGACCGTGCGCGGTGCCGTGCGGCCGCGCGCGGCGCCGCATGGCTGCGCGGTGCCGCGGTCGGGTGGCCGTGCGGTGCCGCGGGGCCGCGGGATGCCGCGCGGGCCGTGGGTTGCCACGCGACCGTGCGGTGTCGCGCGGCCGCGCGCGGTGTCGGGCTGCCGTGCGGTGTCGTGCGGTCGTGCAGTGTCGCACGTCCGTGCGGTGCCGCGCGGCCGCGCGCGGTGCCGCACGGCCGCACGCGATGCCGCGCGGCCTTGTGGCCGCGCGTGGTGCTGCGCGTGGCTTCGTGCGGTGCTTGCGGGGGTTGCGGTTGCGGTTGTGGGCGGTTTTCTCCTCTTTCTTGCCCATGCCTCCACCATCTTAGTGGGGAGTGGGGTTTTTGGCTAATCGCAGCCTGTGTTTCTCTACATAATAGATGATAACCCATCAATATATATATATATATACTATATTAAAAAGAAGTATGATGGTCTGCGAATAGCATGAGATCAAAAATCAAGCAAAAAATATTGGTCGTAGGATATGGCTTCATAAAACATGCGTCGTTGATTATTTCAACCCCGTTCTCAACTCCCTAATATAACTCGATGTTCTCTTCGATTCTCATCCCGACCCCTGAGAACGGTGCTAGCCCTACCGTTCCCTCCTCCCCGCAGCCCGCTTCCGCCAAACCCTAAGCTTCGATCCTCCGCGCATATCCATCTTCGACTCTCGGATCTCCCCCCCTTCTCGCAGTTCGTCTCCCTCGCCGCCATCGTCTCCGAGAGCCACTAACATTCTGATCTGACGCGCATCTCCGCTAAGACCTTCGACGCACATATCCGCTAGGTATGTTCCCTATTTTTCGATCACGCCATTTATTCATTCTGCATTCTAGAGCCTTTTATCCCAATCTCACCGGAGAAATTTAGGGTATTCCTGAAATAGATGAACTGTGATCATTTCATTTTTTATTTCAGTTTCTTCATCTCAGTTCTCATTTCTTCCTTTATTTCAGTTTCGATTTCACTCTATCATTTCAGTTTTGCTTTTTTCTTTCAGTGTTTGATGGTTTTTAAGTTCAGATTTCATTTTCGATCTCAGTTCTCATTCCACTTTCGATTTCAGAACTTTCGATTTCAGTTGTTCATTTCTGTTTTAATCTAAGTTTCCATTTCGGGAATTCAATGGCAGCTACATCCTCTTCTCACGAGCCTTGATTCCTGAAATAGATGAACTGTGATCATTTTGTTTTTTATTTCAGTTTCTTCATCTCAGTTCTCATTTCTTCCTTTATTTCAGTTTCGATTTCACTCTTTCATTTCAGTTTAGTTTTTTTTTCCAGTTTTGATGGTTTTTAAGTTCAGATTTCATTTTCGATCTCAATTCTCATTTCACTTTCAATTTCAGAACTTTCGATTTCAGTTGTTCATTCCTATTTTGACCTAAGTTTCCATTTCAGGAATTCAATGGCAGCTACATCCTCTTCTAAATGGCAGTTTCATATTAGGTTTTATAGTAGGTTGCGATATTAAGATTTATATCATGTTGTGATATTAGGATTGATATTGATATCACTGTTTGATATCAGTTTTTATATCAGTTTTAATATCAGCTTAAGTTCCTATTTCATTTGAGGTTACAATTTTGATATCAGTTGTTCATATCAGTGATTGATATAAGTTGTTAATATCAGTGTTTGTTATAAGTTTTTGATATCAGTATGTGATATTAGGATTGATATCAGTTTTTGATATTATGCTTCATAGTAAGATTGTTATTAGGATTGTGAAATTTTCCGAAGATCTAGGAGCGAGCAGGAATAGAACAACTCAAAGCTATAACCAGCAACCAGAAGCACATGAAAAACTTCAATCTTTATTGATACTTGCAGAAATCTTCATTACAGAGCGAGGTATACATGGCGAGACATGATTTCGCCAGTACACAAAAAATAGGAGAAAATACAAGCTGAGAAAGGTAACTGGCGGTCAGAAACCTGAGACCGCCAAACCGCGCGACTTGCGAGTCCGCGCGACTATAACACGAGACCGCCCGAACTGCCTGCCTGCGACTTGAACAACACCAACCGAGAACTCCGCGACCTCCACTAATTCTCCCGAACTCCAGCAAACCGCACTGCAAGCCGCGAGACTGCCTGAACACCTTAGAAGAAGAGGTGACTGTTGCAGCCCGCACAATCCGCAGAAGCTGGAGAAGGAAAGTTCAATCAGCAAACTTCCCGGTCACAAAAACAGACCGCGGGAATTAGGCGCGAGCTCTGCTTACACTTGGTGCGATAAATTTGCTGCTACAGTGACTCCTATTTATAGGCGTGCGATCTGATCCAGTCACCACCCTATGAGATAGAGTCACCGCCCCCTGACCGAGCGACCAAGACCGGTCAACCCGCACAGTCAGCAGATCGCTCTGCGCCGTGAGCTCGTCGACATCAACAGAAAGCCGCGCGATCATGACACCCACCAACTGTGTTCGCCTAAACAAGACCTCCTCCAGAGACCGCGAACACGGCCAGGACGACTAGGGCAACAGCCCGCCAAGTCGACCAAACACCAGTGACCGCATATACCAGCAGGTCGCCGAAGGACCAGCTATGCGAACACAAACCGGAGACCGCGCGACTAAGAATACCTTAGTCCGCGCGCACCACCAAGAACCCGGACAGTCATCAGACCGGACTGCCCGTTACCGAAACAACAACCCTGTGCGGTTAGCAGCTTAACCCGCACAGTTCATAACAACCTGCCACGCGGTCTCACAACCAGACCGCGCGGTCTCACAAGCAAACCGCGCGGTCTCACAAGCAAACCGCGCGGCCTCACCTCGGCAACTTGGACAGAGAACGGCGGTCACGCCGAGAAGTCCTGCGGCTAGACCGAATAAGTCAGACCGCAGATAGAGACCACAAGACTGCGCGGTTTGCCAGACCGCGCGACCTCCCCCCCCCCCCAGACCGCCAACTTCCACTTCAACATTTTCAACACTCCCCCTTGAAGTGGGAAGTTGAAAACAGCCCATGAAAACTCCTCAGCCGAGTAAACGGCCTCCTCGCCAGCACCTTTCTGAATATGTCAGCAACATTGTCCTGACTCCGAACATGCTCGACTGAAAGAGACCCCTCCAACACCTTCTCATGAATGAAATGATGCTCGATCACGATATGCTTGGTCCTCGCGTGACAAACTGGATTAGTAACCAGTTTGAGAGCACTCTCATTGTCGCCGCGGAGCAGAGTCAGACCCTGAATACCCTTATGGACGTCTCCCACCAACCTCCTAAGCCAGATGGCTTCTTGAGTTGACAAGGTCGAAGCCTTGTATTCCGCTTCCGTGGTGGAGGCAGACACGAAATCCTGCTTCTTATTGCACCATGATATAGTTGTGGGGCCCGCCATGAAGACGAATCCAGACGTCGACTTCCGATCATCCGAATCTCCCCCGTAACTAGCATCCATGTACCCATGCACCTCAAAGCCCGCATCCCTCCTGTATAGGAGACCCATATCCGAAGTCGCCTTGACATACTTCAAAATATTCTTGGCCGCTAGAAGATGAGGCATCCGTGGTTCCGCCATATAACGGCTCACCCTGCCAACTGCATAAGTGATGAGTCCTGATCATATACACTTTTTTGGGACTCATCTGGGCCGTTATTCAGTCATTTCACCGCACTTTAGCCTTGTTATAGTTTATATTTGTTATTCCTTGCTAGGTGCACTTCTAGGCCCATTTTGGTGTGATTTCATTGCTTTTCTTCATTAGTAGTTTTCATGCGCTGTTAGGTGCCACTTTCAGTGGCTGGATTCGTGGTTGTGCTGGAATTGGAGTCGTGCAGGTGTTCCCGGTGCAATTCTGCACAGGAACACTACGCACGATCACCGGTTCTATTGTGCACAACCACTGGTCGTGCGCCACTGATCGTGTGCACTTAACCCTTTTTTTCATGAGTTCTGTTTGGTGCAGTCAGCACGACCACCTACGATAGTGCGCACGACCACCGGTCGTGCGCCACTGGTCGTGTGCACTTATCATTAATTTTATGAGTTCTGTCTCGACCAGTGCGTACGACCACCGACGATAGTGCGCACAACCACCGGTCGTGCGCCACTGGTCGTGCGAACATTTTAGTTTATAAATTTCGCATCTTGCAGGTTCCACCCAGGCAGTGTGCACGATCGCAGAATTCCAGTGCGCACGACCACTGGTCGTGCGCCAATGACCGTGCGCACTATTTAAATCAGCGCCTATATAAATGCCTGTTCCGATTTTAGGTCAGCATTCAGCCGCCGGGAGCGGATTGCCTGTTCCGTACGCCACCGACCACCATCCTGGGACGCCTCCACTTCATCTCCTACGCAAGGGGAAGTCTCCTCCATCCATTCCGAGCCTTCCTCCATTGTCCGGGAGCGTTCTCCATCATCCGCAAGCCTCCAAGAAGCTATTTCCCCACTACGACCCGGTGAGAAGAAGAGGAAATCTGAAGTCGAAGACGACGGAGCTACGTAGGGAGATCGTGACAGCTCTCTGTGCCGGAAGCATAGTCCGCCCGAGTCCGGAGGTAGCCCGACAACCTACCATTCCGGCCGTGAACGGCCGCTAGTCTTCACCCATCGGTTCTCTCTTTCTTCTTTCCTTCATTGTACTCGTTGAATCGTGTAAACTGGAATATTGTGATGTTTGGGTTGTTTGAAATGAATGTTTCTTTACTTTCCTTCATCGCTTGCTTGTGAATCACTCCGTTTCTACTCTCTCACTCACGCATGCACGCAAGGTGTTTGATCCGCGTTGGCAAGAGCTAACGGCGGTTGTGAAGAGGTGTTTGCGACCCTCACCCTCTCGCACTAGAGCACACTCCATCCGCCTCACGAAGCACGGCATCGCGGCCGTTGCATCCATCTCGCCTAGCGAAGCGGTGCCTTCGACCCGCATTTCTTTTATTGTTGTTAGGATTAGGACAAATCAACCAAAAACCCCCTTTTTATGTGTGTTGCGCTTGTGTAACAAGAGTCACACAACGCGATTCGTTCACCTAACCTGCATTCCTCAAGAGACCGACATTCGGGGATTCCACTCTCCACATTTATTACTTGACAGCGACCGGTGCACTTGCCGACACGCATCAAGTTTTTGGCGCCGTTGCCGGGGAATGCAGACGTGATGAATTCGTCTGCGTGAAGAATTGTTGCACGAGGATTTTCCTTTTCTTTTCTTTTACCTCTTTTGTTCACCTCCGGTATCTCTGTTTCTTTTCGATACGCACATCTGATTACTTTCGTCTTTTCCCACCGTACGCTAATCGTTTGGGTTGCAAGTATTCGCAGCATGACCTCCATTCAGGAATGCATCTATCAAGGAAGCTTAAATGAATTAAGGGAACAAGCAGAAAGGAACAATCATGACTTCGGGATCTCCTCCGACGTCATTGAGTACATGGCTGGGAACTGCAAGTTCAGCGGGGACGAGCATGAAGATGCGGTGCAACACATGCAGGACTTTTTAGAAATCTATTACACATGTGTTTTCAGTGGAGTTGAAAATGACCTGCAAAAGATTCTGGCATTTTCATTCTCCTTGCATAAAAAAGCCAAAAGTTGGTATTGGGATATCCGGAGAAGAGAGCTGATCACATGGAAACAACTCGAAGGGAGATTTTTGCAAGAGTTTCAACATCGTACCCAAGCTTTGGACAAGTACAGGGAACTCGTAACCTTTGGATAGGGGAAGGAGGAGACGTTAGTTGATGCTTGGGAGCGTTTTCAATCCCTGCATAGGGGATGCTACCGTGAAGATCTTTCAGAAGTTTTTTTAATTCAGATTTTTTATTTCGGCGTGCTGGACAAATTCTGTCTATTATTTGATATGGCAGCTGGAGGGGCCCTGTTTAATAAACCGGGGAAGGACGCGTGGGAAGTGGTCGTGAATATTGTTCACACCAGTCAGCACTGGAGTCATGTCATTCGCCCCCCAAGTACTGCTGCAGTTAATGCCGTGACATTCAAAGGAGCAGCGGATTTTTTGCCGTCAGAGCAACCGGAACAGTTAGCAACTTTGGTGGTCGGGGTATTGAATAAAATGAATGACCAATCAGCCGCAATCCAACAGCTTCGCTCTGCTATAGGGACTCTGTCCGATGTTGTCTCTGGGCTTGCAAGTCAGGATCCTGAGTCAGTGAACACCATGCGATTGAGAAGTGGGAGAAGTGTTGACAACCCTCCTCGACAGGGACCACTTGCATGTTCCACTGACAAGCATAATGAAGACGCGGCTGAGAAGCTGACTCAGATTCATATTGAGCCGCATCCCGTGAGCGAGGCACAGACCTCGAAAAGTGCTGTTCACCCCCCATTCCCCCACAGGTTGCGAAACGAGAAATCCGAGAGGCAATTCCTCAGATTCATGGAAATAATGAAAGGAGTGCAAGTGAGCATACCACTGATTGAAGCTATTTCTCAAATGCCGGGATACTCCAAGTTCTTGAAAGATGTGATTTCGAAGCGGAAGCAGATGGAGGGTCTCAAAACTATCGACTTCACCGAGGAGTGCTCCGCCATCATTTCCAATTTGCCCACAAAGTGCAAAGATCCGGGCAGCTTTACGATTCCGTGCAGGATCGGCCATCACCGTTTCAGCCAGGCACTCTGTGATTTGGGGGCATCAATCAACTTGATGCCGCTCTCTATCTTTCGTGAACTTGGTGCTGGGATCTTGAAGCCAACGCAGGTAATGCTACAGCTAGCTGATCGGTCGATCAAGAAGCCGTCAGGAATCGTCGAGGACCTCACAATAGTTGTAAACGGTCTCGCTTTTCCAGCCGATTTTATCATTCTAGACATGAAGGTTGATACAAGAGTACCCATTATCTTGGGGCGGCCCTTTCTCGCCACTGCTCGTGCTATTATTAATGTGGAACAGGGGGAGCTCACACTCAGACTGGGGGAGGATGCTATATCTTTCAACGTCCACAACCCGTCGCAACTCTTTGAAATTACGGAGTGCGAACCGGCAGAGGCGCTTGAAGAATTCGATGGTCAGATCGATGTGGATTTGGATGACAGCGAGGTGTGTTGGCAGCGCGAAGACATGGGAGAAGGCGGTGCACACTCGAACCAGCCCAATTTGTCACATTCAATCGGAGAGCTTTCCAACGATTCTACTAATCCAAACCCTTGTCCGGCTCTCAAACAACTACCGGATTCTCTAAAGTACGTTTTCCTTGGAGAAAATACCACGCATCCTGTGATTATTTCTGCAGCCCTGTCCGCCGCCAACGAAAATGCCTTAGTGGGCGTGCTGAGAAGGTACCACAAGGTCTTCGGACGTTCTCTTGCAGACATTAAGGGAATCAGCCCCACGGTCTGCATGCACAAGATCCTCCTTGAAGATCAGTACAAACCGACAGCACAGCCCCAAAGGCGGCTGAACCCGAAAATGCAAGAGGTAGTGAAGGCTGAAGTGATAAAGCTTTTAGACGCTGGCATCATTTACCCAATCAGCGATAGCAAATGGGTCAGTCCAGTCCAGGTGGTACCAAAAAAAGGAGGGATCACTGTCGTTGCCAATGAAAAGAACGAGGTGCTACCGACCCGAATGATCACCGGGTGGAGAGTCTGCATCGACTACCGCAAGCTGAACGATGCAACGCGCAAGGACCATTTTCCGCTCCCCTTCATTGATCAGATGCTAGAAAAGTTAGCGGGGCAGGATTACTACTGTTTCTTGGATGGGTACTCAGGGTACAATCAAATTTTAATAGACCCATCTGATCAAGACAAGTCAACATTCACATGTCCCTCCGGTACCTTCGCGTTCAAAAGAATGCCATTCGGACTGTGTAATGCCCCCGCAACCTTCCAACGTTGTATGCTCGCCATTTTTGCTGACATGGTGGGGGACTTCCTCGAAGTTTTCATGGATGATTTTACTCTATTTGGCAGCAGCTTTGACATTTGCCTTGCAAATTTGGCCAAGACCTTGAAGCGGTGTGAAGACACCAATCTTGTCTTGAACTGGGAGAAATGCCACTTTATGGTGCGCGAAGGAATTGTGTTGGGGCATAAAGTTTCCTGCAAAGGGCTCGAGGTGGATCAAGCGAAGGTAAGTGTTATCAGAAACCTCCCTCCACCCATGTCAGTGAAAGGCATCCGAAGTTTTCTTGGTCATGTGGGCTTCTATCGAAGGTTCATCAAGGACTTTTCCTCCATTTCAAATCCTTTATCTCGCCTGCTTGTCAAGGACGTCCCCTTCCACTTCGACGAAGCATGCATGCAGGCCTTCGAAACCTTACGGGGACAACTCATCTCGGCTTCAATTTTGGTGGCACCCGACTGGACTTTACCTTTTATTATCATGTGCGACGCAAGTGATGCGGCCGTAGGTGCTGTACTCGGTCAGAAGAAAGACAAGACTTTTCACACTATTGCGTATGCCAGTCGAACTCTCAACAGCGCGCAAGCAAACTATACCACCACGGAGAAGGAAATGCTAGCCGTGGTATTCGCTTTTGAAAAATTTCACTCGTACTTGGTACTTTCCGAAGTAATCGTATACACGGACCACGCCGCTCTCAGGTATCTTTTCAGCAAAAAAGAATCCAAATCGCGTCTGATTCGTTGGATTTTACTTTTGCAGGAATACAATCTGGAAATCAAAGACAAGAAAGGGGTGGAGAACGTGATTGCTGATCATCTCTCGCGTTTGGAGTACGACACTCCCAACAGCTTTGTGGAGGAAACGGACGACTATTTCCCGGATGAAAAATTATTCGCAATTACTACGCCCCCCCCCCCCCCCCCCCCCCCCAACAACACCATGGTACGCAGATATCGCTAACTACTTGGCTTGTAAAACCTTCTCCCCGAATCTGTCCCCTCAGCAAAGACGGAAGCTCGCCTCTGACTCAAAATACTATTTTTGGGAAGATCCGCTCTTATTTCACACATGCAGCGACGGGATTATCAGGCGTTGCATTCCGGAAGCCGAGTTTCAGTCTATATTGCAGCACTGCCATGACAGAGAAGCTGGCGGGCACTTCGGGGCCGTTCGAACAGCACGAAAAATCCTGCAATGCGGATTGTTTTGGCCGGCCCTCTTCCGGGATGCCCATGCCTATATCACCAAGTGCGACGAATGCCAAAGGACCGGAAATATCTCCCGGCGTGATGAGATGCCCCTCAATAACATGCTGGTCTGCGAACCATTTGATATCTGGGGGATAGATTTCATGGGTCCTTTCCCAATGTCGCATGGTAAGCATTATATCATTGTGGCAGTTGATTATGTTTCAAAATGGGTGGAAGCTGAGGCGGTTACCACGAATGATGCCAACACAGTGCTACACTTTATCCACAAGAATATCTTCTCCAGGTTTGGGACACCGAGAACTATCATCAGCGATGGCGGTAGTCATTTTTGCAATAAGCAGTTTGTGCAGCTCATGAAAAAGTTTGGGGTCCATCATAAGATTTCTTTGGCATACCACCCCCAAACATGCGGGCAAGTCGAAGTTTCCAACCGCGAGCTCAAGCGAATAATCGAGAAATCAATACATTCAAATAGGAAGGAGTGGGCTAAAAAGGTCGACGACGCATTATGGGCTTACCGGACTGCGTTCAAAACACCCATCGGCATGACTCCGTTTCAATTAGTCTATGGCAAGGCATGCCACCTCCCTGTGGAGCTGGAGCATAAAGCATTATGGGCAACCAAACTGTTGAACATGTACATTGGAGCCGCGGCCGAGGTGCGTCGTTCCCAACTCAACGAGTTAGAGGAGCTCCGTCATTTCGCTTATGAAAACGCTCGCATCTACAAGGAGAAAACAAAGAAATGGCACGATCGGCACATCATTCCTAAGGAGTTCAAAATTGGGGACCAAGTGCTGTTCTACAACTCCCGTCTCTGCCTCTTCCCAGGGAAGTTAAAATCGAGGTGGAGTGGTCCTTTCTCAGTGACCGATGTCTCCCCCTTCGGTGCCATAGAAATATCTGGAGATAAGGGGGACAAATTTAAGGTCAATGGGCATCGGCTGAAGTTATACGATGGTACCACTATAAACAAGAAGTGTCAGTTGTTGACATTGGGAGACGGACACCATTCAAGCGCCGGCAGCTGATTTTTCCTTCTTTTCTCTTATTTTTGTGAAACTCTTTCTTTTTTTGAGAACTTCTCTTTTAATTCCTGCATTTTATAAACAATGTTAATACAGGTATTTGGTCCAGCTTAAGGACGTTAAATAAAAGCGCTACTGGGAGACAACCCAGATTTCCTGATTTTGTAGTCTCTATCTAACTTCTTTTAGTTCAGCTTTTGCATATGCTTTTGTTGTTTTGAGTTCTGTGCTTGCAGGTTTTGTGTTCGTTGGTGTGGATGCTGCGGACTGTTCTTGTTCGTAAACGCCAATCGTCTGGTATGCTCAATTCTGAGCATTGGGTAACACTTCCTCCCATCTTTTAGCTTCCAATTTCTAGATGTATTGTTTAGACTAAGTCTGGGGGAGCGTATGTTGTCATTCACCGTGCTCGAGTTGCACTGCATACCGGAAGTTTGTTTCCTTTGTATCATTGTCATTATCATTGTTTTCATGCTTCACACACCACTTCACCCACTTGAGTGCGCGCTTATCTTTTTGTTGTTGTTCCGGTTAAACTATTTTGGTTGGAATGTGAAATAGGTTGTTAACTTAGGAATTATTATGTGGAGTGCGATGTTGACTCGTGTAGTGTTCTAGTCACTTCGCATGATATGGTAGAACTTGAGTAGAACTAGATTGTCTCTATGCATCTAATTTATGTTTAGTATTTTTTGCGTAAATTTAGATTTGTTATACTTAAGTGGTGAATTTGAATTAAATTGACGATAACCCGGCGTTGTGTGTGTACGAGTGCTAGTCATGTGTTGCTTGAGTCGGGAGGAAGGTTTACCTTTCTCGTGGGCTAAGAACTTGCCCCAAGCGACTCTTGAAGCATGGGTGAGAGCGACCCGCCGAGTTAAATGTGATGTAGGCCACCCTTTGGCTAGTTTGAGCCTTGTCATTCCATGCCCTTTTCGCTCACCGTTGCAAGCCAAATTTGTGCCTACCATTCCTTTGTTCAGCTCCTCTTCATCCACCAAAGCCCGAAGCTTTTCCTACACCCGCAACCAAATTGCTTTTTAACTGCGCTCATAATTCTCAATTTGTGTGATGTTTGGAATCGTTGTGTTTTGAAGGGGAAATAAATCCTATTTGCTGATTTTGAACCAACCGGAGGATACATAATAGAAGCAAAGTATGTTAAAAGAAAAAAAATCTAGAAAAAAAAAGAGAGTATATTGAAAAGAAATCCTTACGAGCTAAATAGAAAATCTGTTGGTATTTGTGAAGTAGGCTGTGTGCACACCTGGTTTTCATGATAAGTCTGGGGGTGTGTCACACGAGCATAGTTTGTTGGTCTTGTGTGGTGTAGCATTCCGTTAGCTCACTTGGGTTGCGTAGCCATCGTGTTTAACTTTGAATATCATACCGTAACCTAAGCCCCAACTTAATCCTAAAAGCCCTATTGATTTGACTCGTGAGTTTGCTAGCGCCATGGAGAGAGTGTGACCGGGCGAGCGTATGGTTCACGACGTTGATGGATTTCAGCGGAGTTATTCCTAAGCCCCGATCTTTTGCAACACCCGCCTCAGTGTCTCGTCACTTTCATACCGGGCATGATCGTTCAAATTCTTCATAATTCACCAACTGAGTATAACTAAATCTTTACTTACGCTTTAATACTTATGCAAATTAGTTAGCATAGTTAGAATCTCCTTCTACTAGAATCTCTACTCGCATGCGTATGTTACTTCGCACCGTACTCCTTTGTGTAATTCTCTATGTTAACTATCGTTTTCACACTCCGCCGGATTCGTTTGCTCGGGACGCGCAAACAGTTAAGTCTGGGGGTGTGATGAGTCCTGATCATATACACTTTTTTGGGACTCATCTGGGCCGTTATTCAGTCATCTCACCGCACTTTAGCCTTGTTATAGTTTATATTTGTTATTCCTTGCTAGGTGCACTTCTAGGCCCATTTTGGTGTGATTTCATTGCTTTTCTTCATTAGTAGTTTTCATGCGCTGTTAGGTGCCACTTTCAGTGGCTGGATTCGTGGTTGTGCTGGAATTGGAGTCGTGCAGGTGTTCCCGGTGCAATTCTGCACAGGAACACTGCGCACGATCACCGGTTCTATTGCGCACGACCACTGGTCGTGCGCCACTGATCGTGTGCACTTAACCCTTTTTTCATGAGTTCTGTTTGGTGCAGTGCGCACGACCACCTACGATAGTGCGCACGACCACCGGTCGTGCGCCACTGGTCGTGCGCACTTATCATTAATTTTATGAGTTCTGTCTCGACCAGTGCGCACGACCACCGACGATAGTGCGCACGACCACCGGTCGTGCGCCACTGGTCGTGCGAACATTTTAGTTTATAAATTTCGCATCTTGCAGGTTCCATCCAGGCAGTGCGCACGATCGCAGAATTCCAGTGCGCACGACCACTGGTCGTGCGCCAATGACCGTGCGCACTATTTAAATCAGCGCCTATATAAATGCCTGTTCCGATTTTAGGTCAGCATTCAGCCGCCGGGAGCGGATTGCCTGTTCCGTACGCCGCTGACCACCATCCTGGGACGCCTCCACTTCATCTCCTACGCAAGGGGAAGTCTCCTCCATCCATTCCGAGCATTCCTCCATTGTCCGGGAGCATTCTCGATCATCCGCAAGCCTCCAAGCAGCTATTTCCCCACTACGACCCGGTGAGAAGAAGAGGAAATCTGAAGTCGAAGACGACGGAGCTACGTAGGGAGATCGTGACAGCTCTCTGTGCCGGAAGCATAGTCCGCCCGAGTCCGGAGGTAGCCCGACAACCTACCATTCCGGCCGTGAACGGCCGCTAGTCTTCACCCATCGGTTATCTCTTTCTTCTTTCCTTCATTGTACTCGTTGAATCGTGTAAACTGGAATATTGTGATGTTTGGGTTGTTTGAAATGAATGTTTCTTTACTTTCCTTCATCACTTGCTTGTGAATCACTCCGTTTCTACTCTCTCACTCACTCACGCACGCAAGGTGTTTGATCCGCGTTGGCAAGAGCTAACGGCGGTTGTGAAGAGGTGTTTGCGACCCTCACCCTCTCGCACTAGAGCACACTCCATCCGCCTCACGAAGCACGGCATCGCGGCCGATGCATCCATCTCGCCTAGCGAAGCGGTGCCTTCGACCCGCATTTCTTTTATTGTTGTTAGGATTAGGACAAATCAACCAAAACCCCCCTTTTTATGTGTGTTGCGCTTGTGTAACAAGAGTCACACAACGCGATTCGTTCACCTAACCTGCATTCCTCAAGAGACCGACATTCGGGGATTCCACTCTCCACATTTATTACTTGACAGCGACCGGTGCACTTGCCGACACGCATCAATAAGCAATATCCGGCCTAGTGATCGTCAGATAGATCAAGCCCCCAACCAGAGCTCGGAACACAAGCGGATCTTCCAGAATCCTCCCCTCATCCTTCCGAAGTTTCATGGCTTTCTCCAGAGGTGTAGAAATGCATTTCCCTTCCTTCATGCTGAATCGCTCCACGATTCGCTCTGCATATCCATCCTGGGACACCAGCTCTCCACTTTCCTTCCTCTGCACTTTGAGTCCAAGGAAATGGTGAAGTTCACCCAAGTCCTTCATCTCAAATCTGATAGATAGCTCAGCCCGAAGCTTTGCTACCTCCTCCTTCAAATTCCCCATCACGATCATATCGTCGACGTAAAGCAGCACGATGACTTGAAGCTCCCCGCACTTCTTAACAAACAAGCTTGAGTCTGAGTCTGAAGCACCAAATCCACAGAATAGGAGATATTCTGCAATCTTCCCGTACCACGCCCTCGGCGCTTGCTTCAACCCATACAGGGCCTTCTTCAGCTTACAGACATAGTATGGAAAATCTTCAGATACGAAGCATGGCGGCTGGGCCATGAAGATTTCCTTATCAATCTCGTCGTACAAGAAAGCATTCATTATGTCGAGCTGCCAAATCACCCATCCCCAAAACGCCGCCAAGGAAATCACAAACCGAACTGAAGTCATTTTTTCTACCGGACTGAATGTCTCTTCATAGTCTTCACCGTATTGCTGTGAGAATTCCCGAGCCACAAGGCGAGCCTTATATTGCTCGATATTGCCGTCTGCCTTCTTCTTGAGCTTATAGACCCACTTGCATGTCACAGGGGCGATACCCTTGGGCTTGGGAACTTGAGACCAAGTCGCATTCTTCTCAAGAGCTGACATCTATTCTTCCAAATCCGAATCCCACTGCTTCACGCCTTTGGCGTTCTCAAAGCTCACTGTTTCCCGCTCATCCAGGGGACCAGCAAAGAAACACGAGACAAAGCTCACCATGTTTCCTCCTGTATAGTGATCAGTGGCAATGATCGTTTGCTTTGATCTCCTCGGTTCCTTCCCCTGACTCACAACATCCTCAATTGCTTCTTCCCTAGCTCCCCTTCCAGACGTACTAGGAGCATCGCTCCCCTGCTTCCTGATCCAGAAGCTTCCGCCTCAAAACTAGACATGGATGGACCATCTGGTGACAAAGACAGCTCCACCTGAAGATTTTCCACATCTTTCTCCGGCTCCTCCACCCTGCATTCTGGTAACACAACACCAGAACTTCCCTTGTAAGACATCACCTCGTCAAACACGATGTCGCGAGATACAACAAATCTCCGCGTCTCCGGGTCCATGCACTTCCAGCCCTTCTTTCGATCATCATATCCCACGAAGACTAGCTTCCTTGCTTTCGCATCTAGCTTCGTCTGAAGTGCATCTAGAACATGCACATAGCAGGTGGAACCAAACACCCGAAGGTGTGCCATGTGTTGAAACCGAGACTTGCGAACAAGACTTAGTCTCTGTGGAGTTCGGGGCCCTCAGCTAGCCGAGGGGCGACCAATCCTTACTCCTCCCAAGGGAGAGCTCTAGGTTGAAGGTGTTGGAACTAGGAACTGGACCAAGGGCTTAGTGGGGAGGTCCCGCCACATACCCGGAAGCCCCTTAGGAACTTCCCCTCCCAAGCCACTACTAAGCTTGGGCACCGCTTGAGGCTCTCCTCACCCACTAGAGAGAGAAAGTGGGGGAGAGAGAGGGAGAGAGCTAGCCTAGAATGAGATCCCCTCAAATGGTGCCCCCTTGGTCCTATTTATAGGATTTCTAAAGTTGGGCTGCGAATAACCAAAAACCGGTCTGTGGAATTACCAAAATACCTCGGACTTGGCATGCGAATAACCAAATCCCGCCGTTCCACGGTGCTAAACGCAGACCAAATGCCCTCCTGGGCTCGTCCCCTATTGGGCGTGGGGGCGAGAGAAGCTCGCCCCTTCCTTGGACGCGGGGGGCGAGAGGGGGGCTCGCCCCTCCTCCTCTCGCCCCTTAATGTTGGGGGGCGGGGGCGAGATCACCGGGCGACGGCCCGGTCTCGCCCCCTTGCTGGGAGCGGGGGCGAGCCCCTGGGCAGCAGCCCGGGCTCGCCCCCCCTTGGTGGGAGCGGGGGCGAGCCCCCGGGCGGCAGCCCGGGCTCGCCCCCCTAGCTGGGAGCGGGGGCGAGCCCCTGGGCAGCAGCCCAGGCTCGCCCCCCTTGGTGGGAGCGGGGGCGAGCCCACGGGCGGCAGCCCGGGCTCGCCACCCTAGCTGGGAGCGGGGGCGAGCCCCTGGGCAGCAGCCCAGGCTCGCCCCCCCTTGGTGGGAGCGGGAGCGAGCCCCCGGGCGGCAGCCCGGGCTCGCCCCCCTAGCTGGGAGCGGGGGAGAGCCCCTGGGCAGCAGCCCGGGCTCGCCCCCCTTGGTGGGAGCGGGGGCGAGCCCCCGGGCGGCAGCCCGGGCTCGCCCCCCTAGCTGGGAGCGGGGGCGAGCCCCTGGGCAGCAGCCCGGGCTCGCCCCCCTTGGTGGGAGCGGGGGCGAGCCCCCGGGCGGCAGCCCGGGCTCGCCCCCCTAGCTGGGAGCGGGGGCGAGCCCCGGGGCAGCAGCCCAGGCTCGCCCCCCTAGCTGAGAGCGGGGGCTCGCCCCTGGGCAGCAGCCCGGGCTCGCCCCCCTTGGTGGGAGCGGGGCAAGCCCCCGGGCGGCAGCCCGGGCTCGCCCCCCTAGCTGGGAGCGGGGGCGAGCCCCTGGGCAGCAGCCCGGGCTCGCCTCCCTTGGTGGGAGCGGGGGCGAGCCCCCGGGCGGCAGCCCGGGCTCGCCCCCCTAGCTGGGAGCGGGGGCGAGCCCCTGGGCAGCAGCCCGGGCTCGCCCCCCTTGGTGGGAGCGGGGGCGAGCCCCCGGGCGGCAGCCCGGGCTTGCCCCCCTAGCTGGGAGCGGGGGCGAGCCCCGGGGCAGCAGCACAGGCTCGCCCCCTAGCTGGGAGCGGGGGCTCGCCCCTGGGCAGCAGCCCGGGCTCGCCCCCCTTGATGGGAGCGGGGCAAGCCCCCGGGCGGCAGCCCGGGCTCGCCCCCCTAGCTGGGAGCAGGGGCGAGCCCCTGGGCAGCAGCCCGGGCTCGCCTCCCTTGGTGGGAGCTGGGGCGAGCCCCCGGGCGGCAGCCCGGGCTCGCCCCCCTAGCTGGGAGCGGGGGCGAGCCCCTGGGCAGCAGCCCGGGCTCGCCCCCCCCCCCCCCCTTGGGGGTGGTGTCTTGTCCCTCCACCTCTCGCTCCCCTATGTAGGCCGGGCAAGCGGGAGGCTTCCTCCCTCACCGCTCATCCCCCTTGCCTCAACCTCCCTTCCTGCTTGGGTCGATGATACCATGATGCTCCAATGATCCTTAGGGAGTATACTCGGCGAATATCGGGGTCGTACACAATCCCCGCTCTTTTCGAGTGTGGCTCATGCTCGGAAAGAAATGTCCAACCCTGCATATTCGACGAGCGTCGCTGGGAATCCGGCTAACGGAGCTACTTTGGGAGAACATAAAGCCTCCTCGAGAGGTCCTCCATCCCTGCCGGCTAGTGAAAGCCCGGCTAGCGGGACCACCTAGGGGGAAAAATACATAGCCTCCCCGAGAGGTCTTCCAACTCTGCCGGCTAGTGAGAGCCCGGCTAGCGGAATCACCTCGGGGAAAAATACATAGCCTCCTCGAGAGGTCTTCCAACCCTGCCGGCTAGTGAGAGCCTGGCTAGCGGAACCACCTCGGGGAAAAATACATAGCCTCCCCGAGAGGTCTTCCAACTCTGCCGGCTAGTGAGAGCCCGGCTAGCGAGACCACCTCGGGGGAAAAATACATAGCCTCCCTGAGAGGTCTTCCAACTCTGCCGGCTAGTGAGAGCCTGGCTAGCGGAACCACCTCGGGGAAAAATACATAGCCTCCCCGAGAGGTCTTCCAACTCTGCCGGCTAGTGAGAGCCCGGCTAGCGGAATCACCTCGGGGAAAAATACATAGCCTCCTCGAGAGGTCTTCCAACCCTGCCGGCTAGTGAGAGCCCGGCTAGCAGAACCACCTCGGGGAAAAATACATAGCCTCCCTGAGAGGTCTTCCAACTCTGCCGGCTAGTGAGAGCCCGGCTAGCGAGACCACCTCGGGGAAAAACATAAGAGAATTTTCGGCCACTGGGCGGTTCCTGACCCTGCCAGCTAGGTGGGAGCCTGGTCAGCAGGTCAGCATCGGGACTAAGTACTTGGGACTTTCCTGCCACCGAGCGATCCTCGGACCTGCCAGCTTGGTGGGAGCCTGGTCAGCGGGTCTGCTCGGAGCCAACCTTGGAAAACATAGAACCTGCCACCGAGTGAGCCTTCGGACCTGCCAGCTAGATGAGAGCCTGGTCAGCGGGTCTGCTCGGAGCCAACCTTGAAAAACTTAGAACCTGCCACCGAGTGAGCCATCGGACCTGCCAGCTAGATGAGAGCCTGGTCAGCGGGTCTGCTCGGAGCCAACCTTGGAAAACTTAGAACCTGCCACTGAGTGAGCCTTCGGACCTGCCAGCTAGATGAGAGCCTGGTCAGCGGGTCTGCTCAGGGCCTTAGCCAACATGAATCACCCTGCCAGCCTCTCCAGAGATCAACCAGAACCCCCCGTCTAGATGAGAGCCCGGGAGCGGAATCGATCTGGGGCATTCCAGCACCAACATATATCACACCTTGCCAGCCTCTCCAGAGATCAACCTGAACCCCCCGTCTAGATGAGAGCCCGGGAGCGGAATCGATCTGTGGCATTCCAGCACCAACATATATCACACCTTGCCAGCCTCTCTAGAGATCAACCTGAAACCCCCTTCTAGATGAGAGTCCCGGAGCGGAATCGATCTGGCCCATTCCAGCACCAACATATATCACACCTTGCCAGCCTCTCCAGAGATCAACCTGAACCCCCCGTCTAGATGAGAGCCCGGGAGCGGAATCGATCTGGGGCATTCCAGCTCCAACATATAACACACCTTGCCAGCCTCTCCAGAGATCAACCAGAACCCCCCGTCTAGATGAGAGCCCGGGAGCGGAATCGATCTGGGGCATTCCAGCACCAACATATCACACCTTGCCAGCCTCTCCAGAGATCAACCTGAACCCCCCGTCTAGATGAGAGCCCGGGAGCGGAATCGATCTGGGGCATTCCAGCACCAACATATATCACACCTTGCCAGCCTCTCCAGAGATCAACTTGAACCCCCCGTCTAGATGAGAGCCCGAGAGCGGAATCGATCTGGGGCATTCCAGCACCAACATATATCACACCTTGCCAGCCTCTCTAGAGATCAACCTGAACCCCCCGTCTAGATGAGAGCCCGGGAGCGGAATCGATCTGGGGCATTCCAGCTCCCACATATATCATACCTTGCCAGCCTCTCCAGAGATCAACCTGAACCCCCCGTCTAGATGAGAGCCCGGGAGCGGAATCGATCTGGGGCATTCCAGCACCAACATATATCACACCTTGCCAGCCTCTCCAGAGATCAACCTGAACCCCCCGTCTAGATGAGAGCCCGGGAGCGGAATCGATCTGGGGCATTCCAGCACCAACATATATCACACCTTGCCAGCCTCTCCAGAGATCAACCTGAACCCCCCGTCTAGATGAGAGCCCGGGAGCGGAATCGATCTGGGGCATTCCAGCACCAACATATATCACACCTTGTTAGTCATAATATTGCATGCGAGAAAAATAACCTAAGTAAGAAAACAAACCATTGCATTACGTGGAGTTACTGGTACAAGCGTTTTTGGTCGCCACCACTTAGCTGGGATATCCTTTCTTTGCCTCCAACATCCTAGGGTCCGTCCTCCTCGACCCCCTTCGGTCAGTGTCGTTGTTGTATTGGAGCCATTGCCTCCCTTATTTCCAAAAACTCGGGGCAGGTGGATGTCGTGTGACCTTCCTCCTGGTGGAAATCACAGTAGGATAACTCCACCCTACCCCCTCCTCTTCCTCTTCTTCCCGCTTTCCTGGCTCTCCTCCTTCCCACACCCATCACCATAGCTTGCGGAGGCGGTGGAGGGGGTGTCCTTGGTCCCTGCCTCCACCTCGGGCAGCTGGATCTTTTCCTTTTATGGTTCTTCATTTCCCCCCTCGTGGAGTCGGCTTGTTGGCAGCTGCGCCCGCCGGGCTATTGGATGGCCGCCTACAGGGGTGGTCTCGCCCACCACCCTTCACTCGATTTCTTTTGGGGTGGGGCGAGTGGGGGTCGGATGCCTCCCCGCTCGCCCCCTTTCGAGACGGGGCTAGAAGGACCGGGGTGAGCTGGGGGGGCGCCTCCCTCCTGAGCTCGCCCCCTTGGAATAGAGGCGGGGCGAGCTGGGAGGGCGGCCCCCTCCTGAGCTCGCCCCCTTGGAACAGGGGCGGGGCGAGCTGGGAGGGCGGCCCCCTCCTGAGCTCGCCCCCTTGGAACATGGGCGGGGCGAGCTGGGAGGGCGTCCCCCTCCTGAGCTCACCCCCATGCAGGGGTGGGGCGAGCTGGGAGGGCGCCTCCCTCCTGAGCTCGCCCCCTTGCAGGGGTGGGGCATGCTGGGAGGGCGCCTCCTTCCTGAGCTCGCCCCCTTGCAGGGGTGGGGAGAGCTGGGAGGGCGCCTCCCTCCTGAGCTCGCCCCCTTGGAATAGGGGCGGGGCGAGCTGGGAGGGCGGCCCCCTCCTGAGCTCGCCCCCTTGGAACATGGGCGGGGCGAGCTGGGAGGGCGTCCCCCTCCTGAGCTCGCCCCCTTGCAGGGGTGGGGCGAGCTGGGAGGGCGCCTCCCTCCTGAGCTCGCCCCCTTGCAGGGGTGGGGCGAGCTGGGAGGGCGCCTCCCTCCTGAGCTCTCCCCCTTGCAGGGGTGGGGCGAGCTGGGTGGGTGCCTCCCTCCTGAGCTCGCCCCCTTGCAGGGGTGGGGCGAGCTGGGAGGGTGCCTCCCTCCTGAGCTCGCCCCCATGGGGATGGGCGAGTGGGGGTATGACACCTCCCCACTCCCCCCCCCCCCCCCCCCCCACCGGTACTTCCTTCCTGGACTACTGGCCGAGAGTTCCCTCGTCCACCTGTTGGGGCGGGATCTCCGGACCATCTCTTCTGCCTCTGACTATCATGGCGAAAGCAACCTGGACGGTCTGTAAGACCACTTGCTTGAAATTTTCGAACATCTCCAACGTCACCCCAGCCACCGGGGGCTGGGAGTGACTTGGGTCTGATCTTCCACCTCCGTTCATGGAACTCATCTTGAGGATTTCTTGAATCGGTCACACTCCACGCTCACCGCACCATGTGTTGAAACTGAGACTTGCGAACAAGACTTAGTCTCTGTGGAGTTCGGGGCCCTCAGCTAGCCGAGGGGCGACCAATCCTTACTCCTCCCAAGGGAGAGCTCTAGGTTGAAGGTGTTGGAACTAGGAACTGGACCAAGGGCTTAGTGGGGAGGTCCCGCCACATACCCGGAAGTCCCTTAGGAACTTCCCCTCCCAATCCACTACTAAGCTTGGGCACCGCTTGAGGCTCTCCTCACCCACTAGAGAGAGAAAGTGGGGGGAGAGAGAGGGAGAGAGCTAGCCTAGAATGAGATCCCCTCAAATGGTGCCCCTTGGTCCTATTTAAAGGATTTCTGAAGTTGGGCTGCGAATAACCAAAAACCGGTCTGTGGAATTACCAAAATACCCCGGATTTGGCATGCGAATAGCCAAATCCCACCGTTCCACGGTGCTAAACGTAGACCGAATGCCCTCCTGGGCTCGTCCCCTACTGGGCGTGGGGGCGAGAGAAGCTCGCCCCTTCCTTGGACGCGGGGGGCGAGAGGGGGGCTCGCCCCTCCTCCTCTCGCCCCTTAATGTTGGGGGGCGGGGGCGGGGGCGAGATCACCGGGCGAAGGCCCGGTCTCGCCCCCTTGCTGGGAGCGGGGGCGAGCCCCTGGGCAGTAGCCCGGGCTCGCCCCCCCTTGGTGGGAGCGGGGGCGAGCCCCCGGGCGGCAGCCCGGGCTCGCCCCCCTAGTTGGGAGCGGGGGCGAGCCCTTGGGCAGCAGCCCGGGCTCGCCCCCCTTGGTGGGAGCGGGGGCGAGCCCCCGGGAGGTAGCCCGGGCTCGCCCCCCTAGCTGGGAGCGGGGGCGAGCCCCTGGGCAGCAGCCCGGGCTCGCCCCCCTTGGTGGGAGCGGGGGCGAGCCCCCGGGCGGCATCCCGGGCTCGCCCCCCTAGCTGGTAGCGGGGCGAGGCCCTGGGCAGCAGCCCGGGCTCTCCCCCCCTTGGTGGGAGAGGGGGCGAGCCCCCGGGCGGCAGCCCGGGCTCGCCCCCCTAGCTGGGAGCGGGGGCGAGCCCCGGGCAGCAGCCCTGATCGCCCCCCTTGGTGGGAGCGGGGGCGAGCCCCCGGGAGGCATCCCGGGCTCGCCCCCCTAGCTGGGAGCGGGGGCGAGCCCCTGGGCAGCAGCCCGGGCTCGCCCCCCTTGGTGGGAGCGGGGCGAGCCCCCGGGCGGCAGCCCGGGCTCTCCCCCTAGCTGGGAGCGGGGGCGAGCCCCTGGGCAGCAGCTCGGGCTCGCCCCCCTTGGTGGGAGTGGGGGCGAGCCCCCGGGCAGCAGCTCGGGCTCGCCCCCCTTAGTGGGAGCGGGGGCGAGCCCCTGGGCAGCAGCCCGGGCTCGCCCCCCCCCCCCCCCCCCCCCCCCCCCCCTTGGGGGTGGGGTCTTGTCCCTCCACCTCTCGCTCCCCTATGTAGGCCGGGCAAGCGGGAGGCTTCCTCCCTCACCGCTCGTCCCCCTTGCCTCAACCTCCCTTCCTGCTTGGGTCGATGCTACCATGATGCTCCAATGATCCTTAGGGAGTATACTCGGCGAATATCGGGGTTGTACACCATGCTTAGCTTTTCTTTGAACATCATCTCATGCGGGGTCAACATGTTGATGGGACTGAGAGGAATCCTGTTGATGACATAGGCAGCACAAGACATTCCCTCCACCCAGAAGAACCTTGGGATACTCTTGGCATACAGCCAACACTTGCAGGTCTCCGTCAAATGATGGATCTTCCGCTATGCAACTCCATTTTGTTGTGGAGTATGCGCACAAGTAAGCTCCCTCTGGATGCCCGCCTTCCTGCAAAAACTAGAGAACTCACCAAAGGTGAACTCCCCCTGTTGTCAGTTCTCAGCTTCTTAACCCGCAGGACAAGCCGACCCTCCACAAGCTCCTTGAACTCCACAAACTTGGCAAACGCCTCCGCCTTCTCCTTCAGGAAATAAACCCAGACATATCTTGTGTAATCGTCGATCAACACCAGCATATACATGCTGCCTCCAAGGCTTGGGGTAGCAGTTGGTCCCATCAAGTCACCGTGGATGCACTCCAACGGCACACTACTCCTTGTCTGTTGGTACGCCCGTGATAGGTGTATATAAATACGCAAGTGCATGTGCCGTACAAGTAATAAAATGATGAGAAAGTGATCGTTCCCACGAGGAAGTGCTTAACTTAGTGCTCACAAATATTAGTTCTACCTTTTCTCTAAATTCAAGCAAGTAATAAATGATTGGTAAAGATAATTAAATAATTCAAAAGCAACAATTACAACTCTAATTACGGTTACTTAAAATACTTTTACTTCACTTGGAAAGATAGTCTCACATGTGATTTTCCCTTGCTATGATGACAACCAACAAAAATGATAATTCATGAAGTATTAGCAATGATCTTGCAACGATTCTAAAATGGATAACTTTATCTCTCGATCACCATTATCCGTTTATCCCAAATCCTCTAGTTGCCTCCAACTTAGATGAAATTAGAATAACAAAAAGCGCTAGAATCACGGTTGCTAATTTAAGAGGAGATCTCTCTCTCTTGGAATTATATTAAGATTTATGATACACTTTCAACGCTCCTCTCTCGAATCTCGCGATGAAGTATAAATACGGAAGTTTGGTTAAAAACTACACGACTCCTCTCTCGAATATCGCCGTGCGAATAAACGTTCATCTAGCCCGACTCATCTCTCGAATTTTTGCCAAGCACTTTAAAGATGAAACTTAAACCAAAATCCCAAGAATAGATCATAAATTTAATAAAGATCAACATCAATACATTCACAAAGTATAAATGAAAATCAAGTCATCATCACAACTAAGGTACTTCACACATGCAAGACTCAGAAAATTAGTTCATGGAGGAAGAGAAGAGTAGCAAATCAAAGTAGATCTTACTGGACATGATTAAGGGAATCAAAAACGTTGTAGGAATGTTTCTAGATTCAGATCTTTCTCCTTGGTGATGATCCACGCCTCCTTTCTCCAAACCCTAGCCGAAATCTCCAAGAGAGAAGAAGACCTCCAAAAGTTCCTTGCTTTCTTTCCAAGTTCTCCCTCACAATTATCATGATTTTTCCCCCTCATTTTCGTGCTCATAACTTCCCTTCCAAATCTGAAGGGATGCCTCCTTTGGAATTACACATAGGCGCCTCTCTTAAAATTCAAAAATCTGAATTTCCGTCGCCACGTTGCAACCTGCAAATTTCTTGCGTTGCAACTTATATTCTGCATCAGCAATAAATGATCCATTGCCTCCCCAACTTGAATTCTTTGACCAATCTTTGATAGAAAACCATGGAAAATTACCGTAATTAGTCCAATATTGATTAATAAGATATTTAAACATATTTACTATAATTGGGGATTATTTTCCTCTTTTTAATGAAAATTAGAATAAAATAAGTAGGGAAATAACTTCCTTTTGGGAAGTTATCACACCCCCACACTTAGTCATTTGCTAGTCCCTAGCAAATATAATCAATTCAAAGCTTGGATAAAGAATTGATGAAATTGTGCAAACTCAGATAATCACACATCCTAAACAACAAATTAACTAAGGCTTATTCAAAGAAATCCGCTTTACTCAACTGATAAGCCAATAAATCAACACGAATTCAATCATTCACAAATCCATTAGCTCGAATGAAAGGTAAAGCTCAAATAAAGTCATAAGTGTTGTGTGTGCTTTTCCTTAAAATTAGTTACTCCAAAACAGCTTTTAACATTGGATCTCCGCAACATAGGGAAGGATAATAATAGCTAAATTATTGATTGAGCCTACACAAAGATCTGTAGTTCAAATGAGAGTGGAATCGACTTGGTTACGCGTTCAGGGATGATGTTGATAGTGGAAAGACATTCCCTTAGTTCGTAATCTTAATAATTCACCAAATCATGGGGTTTATTGACATTTTCACACTTTTTTTTATATTCACAGTAGGGATCATTCCAAGTATAAGTGTACATACCCAGGCCACATAATCACTATGATGCAATATATATATATATATATATTTTTTTTAATTTATGATTTGCTAACATAGTAGGGATCATTCCAGGTATGTATACATATACTTAGGCCCATATCACTATGAATCTCAATCATTTTTTTTTAAACACCCATAAAATGGCTAATATACTAAGACGTAACTAATAAGAATATTGGGAAGGTAAGCGTGGAATAATACGTCTCAACACATAAACCCAAGCTTCAGCCAACATCGCTAACTCAGTTCTAACTCACCCATTCCCATAATATTTTAGAAAGCCATATCAAAAGCTAGGTTTGAAGTAAAATCTTTCAAGGAAAATTGTGCTTAAATCAGACTTAAGAGCGCTTTACCAAAAAAAATTCTCACTAATTTCAAATTCTGTGACTGAAATCGTTTGATTAACCGGCAATACCACTCGATTATCATTGGATAACAAGAATGTCCTATAGGTTAAATTGCAAAAACAAAGACGGAGTTATTGAATTCGCATATATAAATAAATAAGTCCTTATCCAAGCAGTAGGGGTTGCACCCTAACCACCCCCACACTTAAATCATTGCTAGTCCCTAGCAATGAACTCAATGAAAATAAATAAAGAGGAAATAATTGCCAATTGAACGAAGAAAGAAATAGAGTAAAAATAAAACAAATACTCCCCTCATATTTTTTTCTGCACTTTTCGTTGCAATCTCCCAAGGAAGGCCAAGTCCAAGAGTGTTCCGTTCGAATCATAGCTCAGAAGTCCAGAGGATCTGCAAATAGCATCACAAAACCAAACAAAAGCATATCCCTAATAAAATAGCTTTAGCAGTATACCATAAATATTGGATGGAGCCATAACTTAACCAAGCAATTCGAGTAACCAAAGTAAGGGGATGCAAGTAATTGGGCAATAGAACTTATGCAAAAATCACAGCAGTAATGTTCACATCAGTCACAAAAATCAAGCAAACATCACAGCAGTAACTCCACAAAAATATTATCCAAAACTAAGAAGGCAAAAGGAGGCATAATATTGTCCAAAAAAGCATTCACAAATGATGCAAAATATCCAAAAATATGAACTTGGACAGCTCCCGGCTACTCGCTTTCATCTTCGTCCATCTCTTCCTCATCCTCATCGGGTTCGTCGTCCTCGTCCTCGTCATCGGCATCATCATTGTCATCAGCATCATCACTGTCATCTTCATCATAAGCAGTATCCAACCTTTCTCGACCTTTGGTCATCAGATATCCTCTCTTGTCAAAATTATTGCAGTAAGGATAACTTGGTATCGGCATCGGGAGTTTCGCCTTGTACATGAGCTGAGCAAGTACATTACACACGTAGTCCTGTCGGGCATCAAAATAATAATGCTCAAGGCGTTGGTACGTCTTCATGTACTCTGTATCCTGCAAACATTGCATGCTAGCCTGAGCTGGGTTTCCTTCATTTAGAGTAATTGTCTCTGGAGATCCGGGAGGTGGCCTTGGGTATTGCCCTCGGAGAACTCATTGCATTCTTTCATTTGTCTTCTTTGGGGACTCCTCTGCAACCTTGATATTCTTCTCTATCACCGTCACCGTGATATGATGACCTACCTGTGTAACTGTGTCTCCTCTCCTAATCTCGACACCAGCATTCTTGCATAGCTCAGTAATCAAAGTGGGGAACCAAAGGTGTTTTGCTTTTTCTTCTCCTACTTTCTTCCCGATGCTACTATGTATCAAATGGCCAACATTAAATTTAATGCCCTTTAGGATACCATAGATGAGGGCAATACGCTCGAAAGATACAACGTTTGCGTGCCTTGTTGGCACGATACCTGCATTAATAAATAGTAGCCACACTTTTGCCTCTCGAGATAAACACTGAGACCTCAATGCTTTTTTTTATTTTAAAACCCAATCCGGCTTCGTACCACCACAAACTACTGCAGCAATGTCATCCAATGGGGCCGTGATCGCTAATGCATCATAAGGAGTAATCTCATTGTCTTCCAACTCGAACATTTCATTTATTGCCTTTGGGGAATAATTGATCATGCGGCCACGAACTAAAACGTTATCCCCTTCGGAGAACCTAGCGTTAGCATAGAACTCGTAAACCCACTGATACACAGCCTCAGTTCGCGGGTGGCATAACATCTCCCAACCTAACTGATGAATTAGGTCCTCATAGGCTATTCTCCAACCTCTGAATTCCATTTTGAAACCTCTTTCAGGGATAAATGGTATAGATTGTAGGGCATCACAGAGCTTATGTGCCTCATCGTTAACAAACCGGACATCACCCTTGTGAGCACACTCTTTCCCTCTTCCTCGTTTCCCTTTTCCTTTAGGTGACATGTCTTCACCCACAAGAGAATAACAAAAATACACTTAAACCCTAAGAGATCGCGAACACCATAGCCCAAATATAGCAAAATAAAAATCGATATAGGAAATAGTCGCGCCGGTTGTTACCTAATGGATCGCGGTCGAGACGCTGGAATGAGAGAACCAATGCAGCCTGCAAGGTCGATGGAGGAAGTCGTCGACGGGACGCCGACGATTTTCGTGATCTCCGCTCGTGACGAAGCTCCTCCGCTGTGCAGCGCTCGCTTCGCCAAGACCTCTCCAGTGTCGCGTGCCCTAACTGAATAATCGGGAGTGGGGTTTTTTTTTTTGAATGAGACATTAGGTGGTCGGTTTAACTGGACCGGCCCCCGCCGTTCATGTTTTAAAGGAAACAGTCGACCGGTTCAACTGAACCGATCGCGCCTTTTCAACTCTGGTGCTCCCACCGAGGCCAGCCGGTTGCAACGCCAGATTTCTTTGCGTTGCAACGCGGAAACAATTATGCAGGAATTTAATACTACCACCGAGCCAAGCCTGTTGCAACGCGCAGAATTTTCGCGTTGCAACCTAAAATACAAAGCTGCCAGAAATTGTACACAACCGAGGCCAGCATGTTATAACGTGAAAAAAATTTTGCGTTGCAACCTAAAATCTAGAAAATTTTCTTTCTTAAAATTTTTATTATCAAAATCTGCTTTGACATCTCTTCATCACCAATTGTCCTCCAAATGATAAAAACAAACATAAAACAAACAAAACAACCTAAAAATGATAGAAAAATAACAAAGATGGTGGGTTGCCTTCCACCTAGCGCCTCGTTTAAAATGTCCCGGCCGGACGCTTTCCCTATTTCATTTTCAATTGAAAGTTAGCACCATCGCCTCGCGCTGGTCACTACCTTCATAATATTCCTTCAACCTCTGTCCATTTACTTTAAACTTGGATCCGTCTCTCTCATTACAAATCGTGATTACTCCGAACGGATGTACCTCCTCCACACGAAAAGGTCCAGACCATCTTGACTTCAATTTTCCAGGGAATAATCTCAGTCGTGAGTTATACAAGAGGACAAGTTGCGCTTTTTTGAACTCCTTTCTTCTCAACCTCAAATCATGCCATTTCTTCGTCCTTTCTTTGTACACTCTAGCATTTTCATACGCATTAGATCTGATCTCCTCCAGTTCGTTCAAATGAAAAAGTCTCTTCTTGCCCGCTTCTTGGAGATCAAAATTCAATTTTTTTATTGCCCAATATGCTTTGTGCTCCAATTCAACTGGAAGATGACATGATTTGCCATAGATCATTTTATACGGAGTTAGGCCTATCGAGGTTTTAAATGCTGTTCTATATGCCCATAATGCTTCGTTTAGTTTTTGTGACCAATCCTTACGAGTTGCGCTTACCGTTTTTTCTAGGATTGATTTTATCTCTCTATTAGAAACTTCAGCTAAACCATTTCTTTGAGGATGGTACGCAAGGGCGACTTTGTGAGTGACTCCATATTTTCGAAGGAGCAATTTAAATTGAGTATTACAAAAGTGTGCTCCACCGTCACTTATTATGGCTCTGGGTGTACCGAATCTAGAAAAAATATTAGCCTTAAGAAATTTTAGTACAACCTTAGCATCATTCTTCGGTGTGGCTATAGCTTCTATCCACTTCGAGACGTAATCCACAGCTAAAAGTATATAAAGATTTCCATTTGATTTTACAAATGGGCCCATGAAATCAATTCCCCACACATCGAAGATCTCCACCTCTAGAATATTAGTCATTGGCATGCTATCCCCTCGATTGATGTTTCCCGTTCTTTGACATCTATCGCAACATTTTGCGAACCTATGAGCATCCTTAAATAGTGTTGGCCAATAGAAGCCAGTTTCTAGGACTTTTATTGTTGTTCTCTCTCCCATAAAGTGTCCACCATAAGGTGAAGCATGACATTTCGCTAGGATACCTTGTACTTCTACCTCGGGGATGCATCTGCGGATCACTTGATCAGCACAAATCTTAAATAGATACGGATCATCCCAAATGTAGGATTTCACCTGATGGAGAAACCTTTTTCTTCGTTAATAGTTCATGTCTGGGGGAAATACATTGCTCACTATGTAGTTCACAATGTCAGCATACCATGGCGTACTCGCCTCAGATATTGCAAGCAACCTCTCATCAGGAAAATTCTCTCTAATCTCTATGTCCACATCTTTCTCACACTCATACTCTAGACGTGATAGGTGGTCCGCTACCGGATTCTCCGCTCCCTTACGATCTTTAATTTCTAAGTCGAACTCTTGCAAGAGGAGAACCCACCTAATCAATCTAGGTTTCGCGTCCTTTTTCTCCACTAAAAATCGAATTGCTGCATGGTCCGTATAAACAATCACCTTAGAAGCTACCAAATAGGATCGAAATTTGTCAAAAGCGAAAACGACAGCTAATAACTCCTTCTCGGTAGTTGTGTAGTTTACTTGTGCATCAATCAACGTCTTGCTAGCATAGTAGATTGTGTGAAAGACTTTGTCACGCACTTGTCCTAAAACCGCGCCCACAGCAAAGTTGCTAGCATCGCACATAATGGTGAATGGTAAAGACCAATCGGGTGAAATAATAATAGGAGAAGAAATCAGACTCTGCTTCAAAGAATGAAAGGCGGTCAGACATTCCTCATCAAAGTTAAAATGTGAATCTTTTTCTAATAAATGACTTAGTGGCTTAGAGATTTTCGAAAAATCCTTAATGAAACGACGGTAAAAGCCGGCGTGTCCTAAAAAACTTCGCACTCCCTTAACATTAGTTGGTGGAGGCAGTTTCTCTATAACCTCTGTCTTTGCTCGATCTACTTCCAATCCCTTCTTTGACACCTTGTGTCCTAAAACAATTCCTTCTTTGACCATAAAGTGACATTTTTCCCAATTTAGGATCAAATTGGTTTGAATGCACTTATCCAAAGCCTTCTTCAACACTTTCAGACATTCATCAAATGATCTCCCAAATACTGAAAAATCATCCATAAAGATCTCGATCCCCTCATCAATCAGATCAGTAAAACTAGCGATCATGCAGCGCTGAAATGTGCCAGGAGCGTTACACAATCCAAAGGGCATTTTCCTAAATGCAAATGTCCCAAAAGGGCAGGTGAAGGTAGTCTTCTCCTGATCCTCGGGAGCTACCATGATTTGATTATACCCCGAGTAACCATCTAAGAAACAGAAATACTCATTTCCTGCTAACCTATCAAGAACCTGATCGAGGAATGGAAGTGGGAAATGATCTTTCCTAGTCGCCTTATTCAACTTTCGATAATCCATACAAATCCGCCATCCAGTTACTGTTCTAGTGGGGATCAACTCGTTGCTCTCATTCTTAACTACCGTAATGCCTCCCTTCTTTGGAACACATTGAACAGGACTTACCCACCGGCTGTCGGAGATAGGATAAATAATACCCGCATCCAACCATTTGATTACCTCCTTCTTAACCACTTCTTTCATTGGTGGGCTAAGTCTTCGTTGGTGTTCAACAGACTCTTTTGCTTCTTCTTCCAAAAGAATTTTGTGCATACAAATTGAAGGACTTATCCCTCTAATATCTGCAATGGTCCAACCCATTGCCCCTTTATATTCACGAAGAACCTCAAGCAATTTCTCTTCATTTTCCTTAACTAGAGATGCATCAATAATAACCGGTAGTGTGTTATCCTTACCTAGAAAAACATACTTTAAGTTTTCGGGTAGCGGTTTCAATTCAAGCGTAGGTGGCTCTAAGATAGAAGGCTTCATGACCTTAGACTCACTTGGTCTACTTATTAATTCAAACATGTTAGCATTTGGTATATGCTCATCAATACTTAAAGCTTCTACAGTTTCTGTTAAGTCTGGGTCCTCGTCTATTTCTTCATTTGTTAACACACTCAGGATTTTACGCTCCCAATCATTCTCATCATACATCATACGTGTAGGTGCATTCACTTCCTCAATAGAAAAACACTCCTCCTTATCATCCGGAAATTTCATAGCCTTGAGGATGTTGAATGTCACATTTTCATCATTAACTCTCATCGTAAGCTCACCCTTCTGGACGTCAATGAGTGTTCGTCCGGTGGCCAAGAATGGTCTACCAAGAATGATGGGGACATCCTTGTCCTCATCCATATCGAGTACCACAAAATCGGCGGGGAAAATGAATTTATCCACCTTAACCAATACGTCCTCTACAATTCCCTTGGGATATGCTAGAGACCTATCGGCCAACTGTAGAGTCAGAGATGTAGGTGTGATCTCCCCTAAACCAAACTTCTTATAGATAGATAAAGGCATCAGATTAATGCTCGCCCCAAGGTCACATAGAGCTCTCCCAACAAAGTTTAAACCGATAGAACAAGGAATTGTGAAGCTACCGGGGTCCTTAAGTTTGGGTGGCAACTTCTTCTGCAATATAGCACTACACTCCTCAGTCAACGCCACTATCTCTTTATCAACAAACTTTCTTTTCTTTGCCAAGATATCCTTCATAAACTTGGCATAACTTGGCATTTGCTCAAGAGCCTCAACAAATGGGATATTTATAGTTAACTTTTTGAAAATCTCCATAAACTTTTGGAATTGTGTGTCAAGTTTGGATTTAACAAGTCTAGCCGGAAATGGTGGTGGCGGATAGACTACTTCTTTCTTTTGATTTAGTTTCTCTTTTTGTTTCTCTCCCACCTCATTTTTCTCACCCAACTCGTCCTTCTCTAATATGCTTGACTCACTTGGCTTCTTACTCGTCTCTTCTTCCCTAACTTTCTCAAGCAACCCCTCCGCACTTGGGATCTCAACACCACTCCTTAGTGCAATAGCCTTGCAATGATTATTATGATTATCTTTTGTTGGATTGGGTGTGGTATCAGAAGGTAGAGTTCCAATGGGCCTTTGACTTAATGAATTTGCAAGTTGACCCATAGTAGTTTCTAGTGATCTTAACGTTGATTCTATTCCTACCATTTTTGAGTCATACTTTTGGAACATGCCTAAGATAAACTCATCGGTCACCTTCCTTTGGTTTACTTGTTGGGGTTGAGAGTTGTTATTGATAGGTAATTGATTCATATTTTGATTAAAACCTTGTGGTTGATTCATCCCTTGATTATTCTTCCAGGAAAAATTTGGATGATTTCGCCACTCGGGGTGATAATGATTGGCAAATCCTGGCGGAATTTGTCGTGATTGCCCTCCCACATAATTAGCTTCTTCAGTTATTTGATTTAGTTGTTCAACTGTGAGCGGGGCACTAGTTGTAGGGGTTGAGAGTGAATTTAATCTTGTGTTAATTAAATTGAACTGCGATGCCATCTGAGCGGCCAAAGAAGTGATTTGGTCCACCTGATGGACTCCCGCTGGATTACAATTAGTTTGCCTCTCATATGCTTGATAATTATTAGATGTTAAGTCTTCTAAAATAGCATACGCGTCTTCAGGATACTTTTTCATTAATGAGCCCCCAGCGGCTCCATCGACTAAAATCATGGTTGCAGTTTGCAGCCCATTGTAAAATGTGGACACTTGCTGGTGCTGGTGCAACCCATGATGAGGACATTTTCTCAACAGCTCTTTAAAACGCTCCCATGTGTCGTAAAAAGTTTCCCCGTTACCTTGTAAAAATGTTGTAATATCCCTTTTCAGTTTTGCAGTCTTAGAGGGTGGAAAATATTTGTTCAGGAACCTATCGACTAGTTCGTCCCATGTGGTGATACACTCATGTGGTAACGAGTCTAACCAATC
Source organism: Dactylorhiza incarnata (assembly GCA_033032865.1). NCBI lineage: Eukaryota > Viridiplantae > Streptophyta > Magnoliopsida > Asparagales > Orchidaceae > Dactylorhiza > Dactylorhiza incarnata. Next base: position 8,947,794 of record JAWHQI010000010.1, on the reverse strand, counting down.
CTTAGCTCTACCCTCTAAGGAGAACGGAAATGCTCTCAACAGGATTGCATCTTCCGATGCTCCATTGAACTTAAACATATCGCAAATTGCTAAAAAGGTTCGTAAGTGGGAATTTGCATCTTCATGTCCTAGACCCCCAAACTTATTGTTTTGCACTTGTTGCATAATTAGTGGGTCCATTTTAAAATTGTTAGCAGCAATTGCTGGTCGAGCAATGCTGAAGTGCAAACCTCCCCTTAGAGGTGTGTTATAATCGTGACAAGTCATACGTGGTGGTGCTGGCGGTTGGGCATTTTGCTCAACCTGACCATCATTATTATTAGCATTATTTGGCTCCGGATCATTCATCGCAGGATGAATAATGTTAACGGTCCTAAAGTCTCTCCTGTTTCGTCTACAGGTACGCTCAATCTCAGAATTCAACGGCAATAGTTCTACTTGCCTATATCTGGACATACACCGAACAGTATTCAAATAGACAAATAAATTAAAACAAATAACACGAACAAACAAATGCTTGATCTCTAAGTACTAAGGTTTCACAAATATTGTGAGAAATAAAACACTAAATTAGCGCGCTTCCCCGGCAACGGCGCCAAAAACTTGGTACACCCGTGATAGGTGTATATAAATACGCAAGTGCATGTGCCGTACAAGTAATAAAATGATGAGAAAGTGATCGTTCCCACGAGGAAGTGCTTAACTTAGTGCTCACAAATATTAGTTCTACCTTTTCTCTAAATTCAAGCAAGTAATAAATGATTGGTAAAGATAATTAAATAATTCAAAAGCAACAATTACAAATATAATTACGGTTACTTAAAATACTTTTACTTCACTTGGAAAGATAGTCTCACATGTGATTTTCCCTTGCTATGATGACAACCAACAAAAATGATAATTCATGAAGTATTAGCAATGATCTTGCAACGATTCTAAAATGGATAACTTTATCTCTCGATCACCATTATCCGTTTATCCCAAATCCTCTAGTTGCCTCCAACTTAGATGAAATTAGAATAACAAAAAGCGCTAGAATCACGGTTGCTAATTTAAGAGGAGATCTCCCTCTCTCTTGGAATTATATTAAGATTTATGATACACTTTCAACGCTCCTCTCTCGAATCTCGCGATGAAGTATAAATACGGAAGTTTGGTTAAAAACTACACGACTCCTCTCTCGAATATCGCCGTGCGAATAAACGTTCATCTAGCCCGACTCATCTCTCGAATTTTTGCCAAGCACTTTAAAGATGAAACTTAAACCAAAATCCCAAGAATAGATCATAAATTTAATAAAGATCAACATCAATACATTCACAAAGTATAAATGAAAATCAAGTCATCATCACAACTAAGGTACCTCACACATGCAAGACTCAGAAAATTAGTTCATGGAGGAAGAGAAGAGTAGCAAATCAAAGTAGATCTTACTAGACATGATTAAGGGAATCAAAAACGCTGTAGGAATGTTTCTAGATTCAGATCTTTCTCCTTGGTGATGATCCACGCCTCCTTTCTCCAAACCCTAGCCGAAATCTCCAAGAGAGAAGAAGACCTCCAAAAGTTCCTTGCTTTCTTTCCAAGTTCTCCCTCACAATTATCATGATTTTCCCCCTCATTTTCGTGCTCATAACTTCCCTTCCAAATCTGAAGGGATGCCTCCTTTGGAATTACACATAGGCGCCTCTCTTAAAATTCAAAAATCTGAATTTCCGTCGCCACGTTGCAACCTGCAAATTTCTGGCGTTGCAACTTATATTCTGCATCAGCAATAAATGATCCATTGCCTCCCCAACTTGAATTCTTTGACCAATCTTTGATAGAAAACCATGGAAAATGACCGTAATTAGTCCAATATTGATTAATAAGATATTTAAACATATTTACTATAATTGGGGATTATTTTCCTCTTTTTAATGAAAATTAGAATAAAATAAGTAGGGAAATAACTTCCTTTTGGGAAGTTATCATCTGCGACTTATCAAACGGTAGTCGATGAGACTTGCCGAACTGAAATCCCGCGCAAACATGACCGTCATCGTAAGAAGATAGACTAGGCAGGCCCTTGACTAGACCTTTTACCGCCATAGCCTTCAACTTATCCATCCCTACGTGCTCCAACCTCTCGTGCCATATCACGGCACTATCATTGGTCCTCATCTTGTTGACATAAGAACTTGTCGATAAAACGATCAAGTCTTTTGCCCTTCTCTAGACATGAACTACCTTGGCCTTCACCGCCTCAACGTTTCTTAGAAACTTCACATCTGTTGGGCCGAACAGAACGTGATACCCAGCATCAACAGCGTTGGCCACGGAGAAGAGGTTTTTCCTCATTCCGGGCACATGATAGACACTCTTCAAAATTAGTGGCCCACTATCACTGCCCAAGGAAATAACCCCCACCTTCTCGACACTTTTCATGGTATTATCAGCAGTTATGATGGCATCATTACTTGAGTAAGGCTGCGCTGAAGTAAGCTTTGACTCGTCCCTGGTGAGGTGATGACCACACCCCGAGTCCACGATCCAGTCCTCCTGATAGTTGATAGGAGCCGCAGCTCCAACAGAAGCCAAGAAGGCTCCTCCCCATCCTCCATCATTTTGTCTGGCCTCAGCTTCCTCCTTCCCTGCAGTAGCATGCCCTGGCTGAAGATTCACCCGGCAATCCTTCCTGATGTGACCAAGCTTTCCGCACCTGAAGCATTTTGGTTCTTCTCCCTTCTTCTTCCCTTCAGCCTTGGGAGCATAGCCCCTCTCCTACTGTCCAGAAGTTGAAAGCCCATTGCCTCCAGCGGTCTTCTTCTTCTTATCCCACTTCTTCTTCTTCCCCGTAAAGAGAACCTTGCCTTCTCCCCCAAACACTGACACCCCCACCATTTGCCTTGCCAGACTCTCCTGCGTCGCAAGCAGATTCTCCAGCTCAAGCAGAGACGGCTGATTTGCCCAACCCTGCATCGACGTCACAAAGGCCACATACTCCTTCCGCAAGTCGCAGATGATGTGCCTCTTCAGCTTCGCCTCAGAAATTGGCTCATCAGGAACCAGTGCTGAAATCTCAGCGCACAAGTTCTTCATCTTCAGGAAGAACGTAGAGATAGAAAGTTCTCCCTGAGCCGACCTAGCCAGCTCATTTTCCAGGAATTGAAGTCTCGTCACATTCTTCTTGTTAAACAGCCCATCCAGGGCTCTCCAGATCTCCGCAGCTAATCCACACCCCAAGATGTGGTCGAACAGGTCAGGTGATATTGCCCTTTTTAGAGCGAACTCTGCTTTGGCATTAATCCTTCTCCAGTTCCTCACCTCATGACCATTATCCCCAACTGGGACAACTTCCTCTATACTGTCTCCTCCAATAACCTCCCAAAGGTCCTCGCCCAGAAGATAACTCTGCATACACGACTTCCATTTCTTGAAGTTAGTCGAGTTGAGCATCTCAATTCCAAGTCCTCTTGCTTCCATGGCTCTACCAGTGGTTCCTTCTTCACAAAGGCGATGACAACTTTGAGTTATTCACTGCTCTATCCACTCCAACCTGGCTCTGATACCATGTGATATTTTCCGAAGATCTAGGAGTGAGCAGGAATAGAACAACTCAAAGCTATAGCCAACAACCAGAAGCACATGAAAAACTTTCAATCTTTATTGATACTTGCAGAAATCTTCATTACAGAGCGAGGTATACATGGCGAGACATGATTTCGCTAGTACACAAAAAATAGGAGAAAATACAAGCTGAGAAAGGTAACTGGCGGTCAGAAACCTAAGACCGCCAAACCACGCGACCTGCGAGTCCGCGCGACTAGAACACGAGACCGCCCGAACTATCTGCCTGCGACTTGAACAACCCCAACCGAGAACTCCGCGACCTCCACTGATTCTCCCGAACTCCAGCAACCCGCACTGCAAGCCGCGAGACCGCCCGAACACCTTAGAAGAAGAGGTGACCATTGTTGTCCGCATAATCTGCAGAAACTGCACAAGGAAAGTTCAATCAGCAAACCGCTCGGTCACAAAAATAGACCGCAGGAATTAGGCGCGAGCTCTGCTTACACTTGGTGCGATAAATTTGCTGCTACAGTGACTCCTATTTATAGGGGTGCGACCTGATCCAGTCACCACCCTATGAGATAGAGTCACCGCCCCCTGACCGCGCGACCAAGACCGGTCAACCCGCGCGGTCAGCAGATCGCTCTGCGTCGTGAGCTCGCCGACTTCAATAGAAAGCCGCGTGATCATGACACCCACCACCTATGTTCGCCTAAACAAAACCTCCTCCAGAGACTGCGAACACAGCCAGGCCTACTAGGGCAACAGCCCGCCAAGTCGACTAAACACTAGTGACCGCATATACCAGCAGGTCGCCGAAGGACCAGCTATGCGAACACAAACCGGAGACCGCGCGACTAAGAATACCTTAGTCCGCGCGCACCACCAAGAACCCGGACAGTCACCAGACCGGACTGCCCGTTACCGAAACAACAACCATGTACGGTTAGCAGCTTAACCCGCACAATTCATAACAAACCGCCACGCGGTCTCACAACCAGACTGCGCGGCCTCACCTCGGCAACTTGGACAGAGAACGACGGTCACGCCGAGAAGTCCTGCGGCTAGACCGAATAAGTCAGACCGCAGATGGAGACCGCAAGACCGCGCGGTTAGCCAGACCGCGCGACCACCCCCCAGACCGCCAACTTCCACTTCAACATTTTCAACAAGGATTGATATCTGTTTGTGACATCAGTGTTTCATATTAGGATTGATATCAGTTTTTTATATTATACTTCATAGTAAGATTGATATTAGGATTGATTAGTAATATAGTTTTTGATATTCTAGATACTTAATATAAATTCTTGATTGAAAATAGCATTTAGGTTTGATTAATATAAAGTATTATTCCAGATTTTTGTTTTCAAGGGTACCATGATTTGTTTTCAAGGGTACCATGATTTCGAAAATTTGTTTTCAGGATTGAATCCAAAATTAATTTATCATTCATTTATGCTCAAAATTAATTTATCATTCCAAAATTAATATAACAGGTTCTGATATTAAACATTGATATTGATATCACTGTTTGATATCATTTTGTATATCAGTTTTTATATCAGTTTAAGTTCCTATTTCATTTGAGGTTACAATTTTGATATCAGTTCATATCAGTGTTTGATATAAGTTTTTGATATCAGTATGTGATATTAGGATTGATATCAGTTCTTGATATTATGATTCATAGTAGGATTGATATTAGGATTTATATCAGTTTTTGATATTAGGATTTATATTAGTTTTTCACATCAGTTCTCGATATTAGGATTTATTCCAGATATTTGTTAACAATTTTACCATGATTTCGAAAATTGTTTTCGGAATTGATTCTAAAATTAATTTATCATTCATTTATGCTCAAAACATATTGTCTTTAATTTTTTAATTAGAGTTGGACAATTAAAATTAAGGGCATTTACATGTTTCTCTCTTAACAATGCAACGACAGGGGCAACTTGAATCATGGAAACGAACATCACACAAGTGCCGAACGCAACTAGAGGCCAAAGAGGACGGCCTCCTACATATGCATCAACTCAAGAGAGACCTGAAGCAAATAATGCCCGAAGAAGGGAACTTCGTAGAAATCGACAAAGAATTGTGGCGTACACAACAAGTAACCTACAACATCAGCAAGTCACGACGAACTCATCTACTACCATGCCTACCATTCAGGATAACACTACAACGCAACTTCTCAATTCAACTTCAATTGCGGAAAGCACAGTTCTACATTCGCCACCAACCGTTCAGGGTTTTACTTTTTATCATTATTTATATATTTCATTATTTGTTCCCTCTTTCATGTCCTTAGATACTTATACTTTTTTATAACTATTGGATTCATGCCCGGTCAACTGTTTGGGAATGTTTTAATAAGAACTATCACTTTGAAACCATTCAGCTAAATTAATCAAACTATAAAAAATCCAAACGGTAATTCATAATCCATTTCGTTCTTAGTACCACCATAAACCTTCTTTAATTTCAGCGCCAAACGCCGACTCCCGCATTCTATTTAACCAACATCCGGAGAACAATGTCACACCAGTGCCAGATGGAGCTCCCATTGCAGAACCCTCGGTCTTAATTTCACCAACAATTACATACAGTATTACATTGTTTAAATTAAACAAACTTAATCATGCAAACGAATGCTTTAAAATAAATAATATTAACTACATTGTTGTCAAAATGTTTCCCAAATAAAAAATTTAAAGAGCATGATCATAGCATAGCTAATGCAACCTACGTACCCCAAGAACATCTCGGCAGAGAGGGAGGCCACCAACTACGAACTGACGTGGTACAACAAATGCGGGAGGAACGATGCATACAACACCATGACCATCTCGACCGAGAGGAAGACCACCACTATATACCTCAACTCAACACCGACGTGAAGCAATGAATGCCTGCCATAGGGAAAACCGTCGAGGTCAATAACGCATCAATATCTCAAAAGAAATCCAAAATGACACTACAAGTACGACGGACTACGAAGAAGAAATGCAACCTGGGGATGAGCCATATACAATAAACGGTAATACTCCATCTTAACACATGCAAAGCAATTCTACAAGTGTGATCAATTATTCATGTTAGCCTCACAATCATCTATCTAGTATCACACAGAAAATGCTCCTAATCAAGGTTTCACTAGACATTTGAGTGCAAGAAACTGTTATCCAGCAGTAAATTTGGCCGTAGTAACTCTAAGTTACCCGACTACTTGCCGTCATTGTCACGCTAAGCTTTTTCACGATGAAACTACTACACTATAGTGCAAAGGAGGAATTGTCGATTTGCAGGATATTCCAGTCCCACTTGAGCTCCTAGAACTCTTCACATCACAAACTACAGAAGGACATAACTTCAGACAGAATATACGTTCGTACAACCATGTTTTCTCCTTTACCTCAATGGGGGTGACATTAGATGAAAGTATGTCGGCATTCAATCAGGGTATATACACTTTCAGGGCACACGGTGCAATATACCATTGAATTGGCTCTCTACTACCAGAATACGGTACTAGACCACGTTTTCTACAAATGTTCATTTATGATATTGAACACGAAATGGAGAATAGGTTAAACGAGAATCCGGGCCTCAATATAGAAACGATTCAAAAGATCGCCAACATACTGGACGCAGTAAATCTATTCGTCCAAATATTTCGTCAATTAGCAAAACATTCAGATCTCCACCAATGCAGACTTCTAATTAAAGAAAAGCCTTCAGTAGAGCGTCATTACTCACTTCCAACGACATCACAAGTAGCGGCTATATTTGTTAACGCAGATGATTTTATTAAAGCAAATGACAGAGACATAATTGTCAAAACATATTCCAGAGAACTAATACCTGTAAAGGAATATGATGGCTACTACGACCCTCTACAATATCCTTTGTTATTTCCTCATGGGTCATATGGCTGGCGAGGAGATGAACTATTAGATCGTGCAGACCGAACAAGCTGTTGCGACTACTACTACTACCAGCTACATGTACTATAAAAATTACACTCATTTCGAGCATAACACAACATTACTACTATATATTCACTACTTTATACTATCTACATGTAGATTCGTGCAAACATTTCTTCAATACTACACTACGCAAGTCGTCTACTTCAACAGTACATCGTCGATACGTACCTAAAAATTGAAACTCAGAAATTACGGTGGATTAGATCGCACCAAAGCGATGTTAGAGCCGAGTTGTATCATGGACTACAGGATTGCTTACAAAGCGGTGAAGATGATATTGGTTCATATAATTGTTATTTGAACGTTAAAAAATACCTTGTTTTCATGTTCAAATTACGTCACTACAGGTAACGTCGGTCGTAGAACAATTTTGACGTCTTCTTTTATTGGAAGCCCAAGAGATATGTTCCAACGATACCAAGACGCAATGACAGTTGTACGAAATTTTGGAAGGCCAGATATTTTCTTAACAATGACTTGCAATCCTTCGTGGCCGGAGATAACAAACGAGCTTCATCCTGGACAAACGCCCCAAGATCGACCCGATTTAATCTCAAGGATATTCCATGCAAAGTTGCAATGTCTAAAGGCCGACATCTTCCATAAGGGTGTCCTTGGTAGAGTCGTTGCACATGTTCACGTGGTAGAATTTCAAAAGAGAGGCCTTCCCCACGCACATATGCTTTTTATTTTCAATGAACACGATAAGCTAAGTAGTCCAGACGATTATGATTGCGTTGTGAGAGCCGAAATCCCAATACAGTCAGAAGAACGAGAGTTATACAATGCAGTGCTTAGACATATGATACACAGACCATGCGGACGTTTCAGACCAAATGCGCAGTGCATGAAAAATAATGTATGCAAGAAAGGTTTTCCAAAACCTTTCACGGAAGCCACAACACATGGTTTAGATTCATACCCACTATACAGTCGTTGTGACGACAATAGAGCAATTCCTCTTAGGCGAGATGGAGAATTTATGGATGACAATGGATGGGTTGTACCGTACAACCCTTGGCTCCTTCTTAAATACGATTGCCACATTAATGTGGAAATATGTAGCAGCATTAAGAGTATCAAATATCTGTACAAGTACGTCTACAAGGGTCCTGACTGGGTTGCGTTTGAGGTGCGTCCTAGACTGAACTACGACGAAGTTAGTAAATACGTCGACGGCCGTTGGATTTGTCCACCTTAGGCATCTTGGAAGCTTTTCAAGTTTCATATGTATCAAACATTTCCCTCTGTAGTTCGGTTGCAAATATATCTACCAGATCAACATCAGGTTCAATTTCGAAATAATCAATCAATTTTCGATGTGCTAGATAATGAAAGGAATTCATGAACAATGCTGATAGAGTTCTTCAAAATATACAACAACGGACAAGAAAACGTTCCTTACTTATACGTTGACTTTGTTAAACACTACAGGTGGCTAACACGTACAAGAAAATGGATAAGAAGAGTTCGAAATCGAATGGTAGTTGGACGTATATACGTTGTATCGCCAACAGAGGGTGAGCACTTCTATCTACGACTTCTGCTTAATCATATTCCAGTGCCAACATCATTTAATTCCCTGTATACTGTTCATGGTATTCGTTACACGACATTTAAGGAAGCTGCTCAGAAACAAGGCCTACTTGAAGAAGACAATAGCATCAGAGAATGTCTAGCGGAAGCAAGGAATTTTAGAATGCCAGCGGCACTGAGAAGATTGTTTGCAACAATATTATTGTACTGTCAACCAACCGGAGTAAGAACCCTATTGGATGAAAATCAAGCTGCGATGATCGAAGATTATGCTAGCACCAGCACTCCAAACAGTAATTTTTTAATAAATAGATTACTTTGTGAGTTAAATAATATCTTTGAGCAATATAACAGAAGCACAAAAGATTTTGACTTGCCAAGGTTAAGCGAGGGCATACAATACTCAATAGACTTACCAAGCTTGACTGACAATGAACTATCAATTCCAATATCGGAAGTGGACCTAAATTCAATATTGCTACTGAATCATGAACAATAAACAACGTACAACACTATATGCAGTTGCATAAGAGAAGAAAATGGAGGTATTTTTTTCGTTGACGGTCCTGGTGGAACTCGTAAAACGTTTCTCTACCTGTCCATTCTAGGAATCTTCCGCAACGAAGGTCGTATTGTGATTGCAACAACAACTTCCGGGATAGCAGCAAATTTATTCTCAGGCGGATGCACTGCTCACTCCAGATTCAAAATACCAATTAAACTCGAAAACGTACTAAATTGCGGCTTCAGTAAGCAGTCCGATTTGCGGAAATTGGTAGAAATTTCATCCATAATTATTTGGGACAAGGCACCCATGGCTAACAGGAAAACTTTCAAAATTCTTGATCGTACATTGCAAGACGTACTCGAAATGAATAAGCCTTTTGGTGGGAAGGTTCTTATCAAGGGAGAAGATTTCAGACAGGTGACGCCTGTGGTGGTGAATGGCACAAAATCTGAAATAATTCGGTCATGCATCGTCGAGTCTTACTTATGGTCAGGTGTCAGGTTGCTTAGATTAAAAGAAAATATGAGGGCACGCAATGACGTCGAATTTGCTGAATTCTTGCTTAGGGTCTGAGATGGAGAGGAGCAAACAATAGAAAATGACATGATTCGCGTTCTTCACTCAATTGTTATGTCTTGGGAAGGAGAGCAATCAATCGATGATTTAATCAAGTTTGTTTTTACAAATATTCAAACTTACAATGTAAACAGTGCCGATGTTGAGTACACAGAGACAAGGGCCCTAATAACTCCATTAAATGAAGACGTTAACAAGCTGAATAAAATATGCATGGACATGTTTCTAGGAGAGAGCAAAACTTACCACTCTTTCGACTCTGTATCGGATGATAACCACAACTTATATCTCCCGGAATTTTTGAACTCTATTAATCCTGATAATCTACCAACACACAAACTAACATTGAAGCGTGGCTGTCCAATTATGCTTCTCCAAAATATAGATCCGAAAATTGGTTTATGCAACGACACAAGACTAATATGTCGTAGGTTTGGAAGAAATATCATTGAGGAAACTATATTAGTAGGGCATTTCAAGGGTCTTAGAGTTTTCATTCCACGCATACCACTTAAAAGCGCAGAAGATTACAAAAATGCCGTTCGAACTGACGAGGAAACAATTTCCTGTCAGATTGAGTTTCACATTAACAATTAATAAGTCTCAAGGCCAAACAATTGGAAATGTCGGAATTCATCTTCTGAATCACGTCTTCAGTCATGGGCAATTGTATGTTGCTTTATCAAGAGGAGTTTCAGCCCAGACAATAAGAGTTTTAGTCAAAAACTATGCAATCGAGGGTCATGAGGGAGTGTACACAAAGAACGTAGTGTTCAAAGAGATTTTTGATCGGATCGATTCGACGACGACAGGAAGTACGGCATGACATCGATTAAAAATGACTAACCTTTTTAGCTCAGTCTTAAAACTTTTACAATCATTTCACATAAATTATTTTTAACCTAAACAATATTAATGATTTTTTCAGGCTTGACATCCGTAACTCCTGAAAATATAGAGACAATCAGGTTCACAGATATTCCGCTTAATGTAGTTAAAGGATTTAGAAGTATTATACTAGCGGTGCCAAAAGGCTTGGATGTGCAAGCAGAATGGAGCTTTGTTTTCGTTATGATTAGAAGGTAAATAATATTTACATTGAGAAACATCTTTCTCAGTATTTTGGTAACACTTAATGCAACTCTCAATACTAAATATTAAATTATTTATAATTTTGTAGATGCGCACAAAAAAAGGAAAACAGGCGATACAAAGCCACGACAAAGACGTCTGATCACTTCTATATGAGATTGGATGTTTTTATTTTAGTTCATTAGTTCATGAGAAAATGATGTTATTTGATTGATGGGGAAGTTTGGATGTTTTATTTGGATTTTTCATTTGATATTTCATTAGCTCGTAATTGTTGTTTAATATTTTGCTTTCATTTTCATGTTTCCTAGGGGTGCTTTGTGGGTATTAGTCAATTAGTGGCTAAGCAAAGCACGATAGTCTCTTTGATGATTTCTACTAGGGTTGTTTCGTAGTATCGGCCGGTAGAGAGTCGAGCGGAGCAGATAGTTTCTTTTTAATATGTTCGTGTGCATCAATTTGGTACATTATATAACTATTTCTGTGTATATAATCTGCTTTTTTAAAATAATTTGTAGCAGGTAACTATCAACTTTTTTGTGTGTGATAGTATAACCAAAATGCAAGAGCACTATTGCCCTAGACCATTTCTAAATACTAAACATTTACTACAGTTTGTCGACTAACCTTCGATGAATGATGCTATTATGACAAATGATGCTCTGCCGACTAATGTTGAACCCAAGGCGAATGTTGAACCCAAGGCGAATGTTGAACACACGGCGAATGTCGCCCCCACGGCGAATGTCGCCCCTACGACGAATGTAGCCCCAACGACGAATGTCTCCCCCACGACAAATAGATGTTTCTCAATGTAAATATTGTTTACCTTCTAATCATATCGAAAACAAAGCTCCATTCTGCTTGCACATCCAAACATTTTGGCACCGCTGGTATAATACTTCTAAATCCTTTAACTACATTAAGCGGAAGATCTGTGAACCTGATTGTCTCTATATTTTCAGGAGTTACGCATGTCAAGCTTAAAAAAATCATTAATATTGTTTAGGTTAAAAATAATTTATGTGAAATGATTGTAAAAGTTTTAAGACTGGGATAAAAATGTTAGTCATTTTTAATCGATGTCATACCATACTTCCTGTCGTCGTCGAATCGATCCGATCAAAATTCTCTTTGAACACTACGTTCTTTGTGTACACTCCCTCATGACCCTCGATTGCATAGTTTTTGACTAAAACTCTTGTTGTCTGGGCTGAAACTCCTCTTGATAAAGCAACATACAATTAACCATGACTGAAAACGTGATTCGGAAGATAGATTCCGACATTTCCAATTGTTTGGCCCTGAGACTTATTAATTGTTAATGCGAAACTCAATCTGACAGGAAATTGTTTCCTCGTCAGTTCGAATGGCATTTTGTAATCTTCTGCGCTTTTAAGTGGTATGCGTGGAATGAAAACTCTAAGACCCTTGAAATGCCCTACTAATATAGTTGCCTCAATGATATTTCTTCCAAACCTACGGCATATTAGTCTTGTGTCGTTGTATACACCAATTTTCAGAGAAGCATAATTGGACAGCCACGCTTCAATGTTAGTTTGTGTGTTGGTAGATTACCAGGATTAATAGAGTTCAAAAATTCCGGGAGATATAAGTTGTGGTTATCATCCGATACAGAGTCGAAAGAGTGGTAAGTTGTGCTCTCTCCTAGAAACATGTCCATGCATATTTCATTCAGCTTGTTAACGTCTTCATTTAATGGAGTTATTAGGGCCCTTGTCTCCATGTACTCAACATCGACGCTTTTTATATTGTAAGTTTGAATATTTGGAAAAATAAACTTGATTAAATCATCAATTGATTGCTCTCCTTCCCAAGGAATAACAATTGAGTGAAGAACGCGAATCATGTCATTTTCTATTATTTGATCCTCTCCATCTCCGACCCTAAGCAAGAATTCAGCAAATTTGACGTCATTGCGTGCCCTCATATTTTCTTTTAATCTAAGCAACCTGACACCTGACCATAAGTAAGACTCGGCGATGCTTGACCGAATTATTTCAGATTTTGTGTCATTCACCACCACAGGCGTCACTTGTCTGAAATCTCCTCCCATGATAAGAACCTTCCCACCAAAAGGCTTGTTTATTTCGAGTACGTCTTGCAATGTACTATCAAGAATTTCGAAAGTTTTCCTGTTAGCCATGGGTGTCACAACCCGCATTTTCTCCGAATTTAAGAATATCAGAGTACGAGAAAATACACGTCATGATGCCACGTCATACAGGAGACAACTGTAGACGCTCAGGCGGGAACCTATTAATTAACTAAACAAATATGATTATATGATAAGTCATCATTGAAATCATTTATTAGGGGTTTTGAGATAAGAACTGTGTCTCTCAGTTCGTGGATCAACTAGTCCACCGAGAAAGTATATATAATTGCAGCGGAAAGTACTTGATTTAGTTTACTGAAAGTCCTATATGTATGCAAACGACGGGGCATGAAGTAAATGATATGCACATAACTAGGCGTACTGTAAGAGTAGAAAATACCTTTAGACGGCTTTAAAGTTAAGGGTTTTAGTTAGAAAGAATGCAATGAGGATGAAGAAAAACCATTTTATAACTATAGTGCACCTAGCATAAATCATTCCCAGAGAGTAAGATACACAAGATCTATAAGTAGTGGCATAAACTGACAAGTAAACTATAAGGTATAAAAAAGGGCACAATGGGCGTCAACAACCTGACACTAACCCATTGGCACCAACTAGTATGTCTGAGCACAAGAAGCAACTAAACACAACTACCTCGCAACAGCGGGGTGAGCAGCTACAAACTATGAACTCCAGGCAACACCACTAGCCGATACGGCTCTGAACCTGAGGCATTCAATAAAACAAAGAACGCCTCAGCAAGGAATTACAAGTGGCAGAAGATTAGCAGAAAAACAAACAAGGCATAAGGGGTACCAACCCAAGCCAAATTTACCGGAAGAGAAGCTCTAAACAATGAACCAACCAGCATTAAGTGCACTAAATACCAAAAGAGGAACAAACACATTCATTTATTTAGTTTCATTGAATAAAGAGACTGATCAGCTCAAATTAAACGGGAGCGGTTAACTAACTCCGCTACCCAAAGCCCAAAACCAGGTGGGGGTGCTACTAGACCCAACCATCCAAACACGACTACCGTGCAAGGCTATAACATTTTCCCCCACTGTCCCCCAAACACCACTACGGTGTAAGGCTAAAGACAGTAGTTCTTATTACTTAAATTTTTAATTAAACACGGGACGCTACCCGAAAGGATAATCACTAGAAGGCCCTAAGAATTAGGGTCAAGGCAAGGTACACCGATCACAACGATTTAAGGGTAAACTCGAATGTTATCAGACCACAACCAGTAAAAGAATACAAGCAAGAGGGTTCAAAGATCAGGAGCACCGAAGGGACACTGGCAATCATCCTGGTGCACTAGAGAGGACACACGATTTAAAACATGGAAATCGCAACGAAATCACATGCGCACCTGGCGGGGTTCCAAGGGGTCGCGCCCCTGGCGGGGTCTTAGGGGCAGAGCCCCTAACGGGGTCCAAGGGGCAGCGCCCCTGGCGGTGGTCTCGCTGACCGATCAGCGAGCGGGGTCAAGGGGCAGAGCCCTTGCGGGGTGCGGGGCAGAGCCCCGTCCAAATTTTTGAAATCCCACCACCAGAAACCACACAAAAACACAGCAGAATTTAGGACGTCTTGAAAACTACAAGGAACTTCTCGAGAGATAAAAGGGTTTCTCGAGAGAGGGGCAATTTCTCGAGAGAGGGGCAATTTCTCGAGGGAAGTGCAATTTCACGAGGGAAGTGCAATTTCTCGAGAGAAGTGCAATTTCTCGAGAGAAGGACAATTTCTCGAGAGAAGAGAAATCTCTCGAGACATGAAAGGGCCAGAGACAGCTATGTCTCGAGACATCCCTTATGTCTCGAGACATCCAAAGCTGCAGAGACAGGTATGTCTCGAGACATCAGCTATGTCTCGAGACATCCCCAAAGACAGAGACAGGTATGTCTCGAGACATCAGCTATGTCTCGAGACATCCCCAAAGACAGAGACAGGTATGTCTCGAGACATCAGCTATGTCTCGAGACATCCCCAAAGACAGAGACAGGTATGTCTCGAGACATCAGCTATGTCTCGAGACATCCCCAAAGACAGAGACAGGTATGTCTCGAGACATCAGCTATGTCTCGAGACATCCCCAAAGACAGAGACAGGTATGTCTCGAGACATCAGCTATGTCTCGAGACATCCCCAAAGACAGAGACAGGTATGTCTCGAGACATCAGCTATGTCTCGAGACATCCCCAAAGACAGAGACAGGTATGTCTCGAGACATCAGCTATGTCTCGAGACATCCAAATCTGTCTCTCGAGCCACCGCAAGAACAAGGGGAAAACTTGATATTAGGGTAAGGTTGAGGAGGAGAAAAATCAAGGGAAGGTTCTAGATCATAAGTTACTACACCAAACACACAAACTCTTGCTAAACAGCATGACAAGAGCTCAAAACGAGCAAACCAACCGTCAAAAGAATCAAGAGAGAAAGAGGAAGAAACCACTTGCCTTAAACCTTGCAAACTCGAAGATCTCCGCTCCGAAAGCTAAGGATCCGGCCAAGAACTCACCCGAGCACCAAACCTGAAACCTTTCGGATCAAAGGAAGGAGTTAGGTCACTACCGAATCTCTCAAAACTCCACGAAACGAGAAAATCTTACCGCTAGAACGAAGATCTCGTCGAGAGCTTTCCAAATCTTCAAACCAACTCGATTCCGACCACTACAGCCCTAGGAGTCGCCGGTTGAAGGCTCCACAAAGCTCCGCTCTCGCCCTAACCTCCGGCGGCTGATTTTGATCGAGGAAGGAGATGAATAGGGAAGGGAAGGATTTTAGGCTTATATATAAACCTAATTTATTATTTAAATAATTAATTAATCCTCCAATCTACTTAAAACTGCGAGGGCGATCAAAACACCTCGGATTTCTACGAAATTCGCACATTAACTAAAACACGGCGCTACGAATCCAACGGCGGAGTCAGAATTCAATTCCGACGAGCCAAACTCCGGATAAAGCCTTCCGAAGCTAAAATCTTGATATCCACTCAAAATCTTCACTTTAACTCGAAACGACGCGAAATCTCGCACGCTTGACCTAAATCACAAGCCTTAACCAAGCTAAAGCTCGAAACACTACCAGACGAGCTGACATAACGCCCTTAAGCCAAAATTACGTCACAGCGGGCACGTAAAAATAATTAACGAAAAAATTAGGGGCGTTACAATGGGTGCCTCGTCCTAAATAATTGCGGATGAAATTTCTACCAATTTCCGCAAATCGGACTGCTTACTGAAGTCGCAATATAGTTCGTTATCGAGTTTAATTGGTATTTTGAATCTGGAGTGAGCAGTGCATCCGCCTGGGAGTAAATTTGCTGCTATCCCGGAAATTGATGTTGCAATCACAATATGACCTTCATTGCGGAAGGTTGCTAGAATGGACCGGTAGAGAAACATTTTACCAGTTCCACCAGGACCGTCAACGAAGAAAATACCTCCATTTCCTTCTCTTATGCAACTGTATATAGTGTTGTCCGTTGTTTGTTGTTCATGATTAAGTAGCAATATTGAATTTAGGTCCACTTCCGATATTGGAATTGATAGTTCATTGTCAATCAAACCTGGTAAGTCTATTGAGTATTGTATGCCCTCGCTTAACCTTGGCAAGTCAAAATCTTTTGTGCTTCTGTTATATTGCTCAAAGATATTATTTAACTCACAAAGTAATCTGTTTATTAAAAAATTACTGTTTGCAGTACTGGTGCTAGCATAATCTTCGATCATCGCAGCTTAATTTTCATCCCATAGGGTTCTTACTCCGGTTGGTTGACAGTACAAAAAAATTGTTGCAAATAATCTTCTCGGTTCCGCTGGCATTCTAAAATTCCTTGCTTCCGCTAGACATTCTCTGATGCTATTGTCTTCTTCAAGTAGGCCTTGTTTCTGAGCAGCTTCCTTAAATGTCGTGTAACGAATACCATGAACAGTATACAGGGAATTAAATGATGTTGGCACTGGAATATGATTAAGCAGAAGTCGTAGATAGAAGTGCTCACCCTCTGTTGGCGATACAACGTATATACGTCCAACTACCATTCGATTTCGAACTCTTCTTATCCATTTTCTTGTACGTGTTAGCCACCTGTAGTGTTTAACAAAGTCAACGTATAAGTAAGGAACGTTTTCTTGTCCGTTGTTGTATATTTTGAAGAACTCTATCAGCATTGTTCATGAATTCCTTTCATTATCTAGCACATCGAAAATTGATTGATTATTTCGAAATTGAACCTGATGTTGATCTGGTAGATATATTTGCAACCGAACTACAGAGGGAAATGTTTGATACATATGAAACTTGAAAAGCTTCCAAGATGCCTAAGGTGGACAAATCCAACGGTCGTCGACGTATTTACTAACTTTGTCGTAGTTAGGTCCAGGACGCAACTCAAACGCAACCCAGTCAGGACCCTTGTAGACGTACTTGTACAGATATTTGATACTCTTAATGCTGCTACATATTTCCACATTAATGTGGCAATCGTATTTAAGCAGGAGCCAAGGGTTGTACGGTACAACCCATCCATTGTCAGCCATAAATTCTCCATCTCACCCAAGAGGAATTGCTCTATTGTCGTCACGGCGACAGTATAGTGGGTATGAATCCAAACCGTGTGTTGTGGCTTCCGTGAAAGCTTTTGGAAAACCTTTCTTGCATACACTATTTTTCATGCACTGTGCATTTGGTCTGAAACATCCGCATGGTCTGTGTATCATATGTCTAAGCACTACATTGTATAACTCTGGTTCTTCTGACTGTATTGGGATTTCGGCTCTCACAACGCAATCATAATCATCTGGACTACTTAGCTTATCGTGTTCATTGAAAATAAAAAGCATATGTGCGTGGGGAAGGCCTCTCTTTTGAAATTCTATCACGTGGACATGTGCAACGACTCTACCAAGGACATTCTTATGGAAGATGTCGGCCTTTAGACATTGCAACTTTGCATGGAATATCCTTGAGATTAAATCGGGTCGATCTTGGGGCGTTTGTCCAGGATGAAGCTCGTTTGTTATCTCCGGCCACGAAGGATTGCAAGTCATTGTTAAGAAAATATCTGGCCTTCAAAAATTACGTACAACTACCATTGCGTCTTGGTATCGTTGGAATATATCTCTTGGGCTTACAATAAAAGAAGACGGCAAAATTGTTCTACGACCGAAGTTACCTGTAGTGACGTAATTTGAACATGAAAATAAGGTATTTTTGTTTACGTTCAAATAACAATTATATGTACATGTATCGTCTTCACCACTTTGTAAGCAATCCTGTAGTCCTTGATACAACTCGGCTCTAACATTGCTTTGGTGCGATCTAATCCACCGTAATTTAGTTGTTTCAATTTCTAGGTACATATCGACGATGTACTGCTGAAGTAGACGACCTGCGTAGTCTAGTATTGAAGAACTGTTTGCACGGATATACATGTAGATAGTATAAAGTAGTGAATATACCGTAGTAATGTTGCGTTATGCTCGAAATGAGTGTAATTTTTACAGTACCTGTAGCTGGTAGCAGTAGTAGTCGCAACATCTTGTTCGGTCTCCACGATCTAATAGTTCATCTCCACGCCAGTCGTATGACCCATGAGGAAATAACAAAGGATATTGTAGAGGGTCGTAGTAGCCAGCATATTCCTTTTGTAACACCCCAAAACTTGGTGTGCTGTGAGCTATAGGCTAAATTCGGCTAAAGGATATAGGCTAATTCGGCTAAAGGCTTGAAAATTCGGCTATAGGCTAAATTCGGCTAAAGGCTATAGGCTAATTCGGCTAAAGGCTTGAAAATTCGGTTATATGCTAAATTCGGCTAAAGGCTATAGGCTAATTCGGCTATATGATATAGACGAATTTCCCCTGTTTTATAGCCGAATCTGTTTTAGCAGCTTTACTGAAATTCGTCGAACGTCGTTCGACATTCGTCTAACGCAGTTTTGCTGCCATTTGTCGAGCGCAGCTTTACTGAAATTCGTCGAACGCAGTTCGACATTCATCGAACGCAGCATTTCAGCCATTCGTCAATCACAGTTTTGCTGCCATTTGTCGAGCGCAGCTTTACTGAAATTCGTCGAACGCAGACAGAATCCGCGATTTATGAAATAGCAGACCCGTGACTCTCTTTTTGCGGCCGTCAGATCCAGATCTTTAAATCCAAAGGTTGGGATTTATTTCTGGGTTATTTTAGGGTTTGTCCAGAGGGCTATTTATAGGCTCCCTTTAACTCATAACCCTTATCTTCTTCAAGCGTGAAAAGACGGAAGCCGAGAGAAAAACAGCAACAGAGAGGAAGAAGAAGGAGTCGTCTTCTGCCATTGCCGGAGCTTCGGAGCTCCGATTCGCGAGCCGTTTTCAGATATAGAAAGTGTAGGCCATTGCGAAACTTTCTATCCGAGTGAAATCTCAGACCTATGGCAAAGAAGAAAGCTCCAAGGGTAACGATCCTTCCTCCCGGTCTTAGGACGTGTTTTGTCCTCTCCTTCCTTTTTCTATGCTTGCATGAGGAATCCCTTTCACCAAATGGGTGAAGTGTAGGATTTCCTCCAATTCTTCGGAACTCTGGGTCAATTGTGTCCGTCCCCGGCATATTGCATTTAGAAATCCGGTAGTCGTGCGGATTTAGGCATTTTGTGTGAAGCCTATTCGTGGCCGTGAGCCCGGATCGGTGATGCTTGGATTGCGATGTTGCATTTAGGTTAAGCCTAGAATGCGTGCCGTAAAATGTCTCCGTGAGAATTTCTATTATATTGCGGGACTTGAATTTTAAGTGCCTTTTGAGAGCCTAACGAAAGCCCCTTTCTTGGGCGGTTGAATGCAAACCTTCGCCACTAGTATTGAAGAGGAGTGGTCTTGTACCTCCTTCTTGGTTGTTATTTGCGAAGTTTAAGTCCGCGTGAAAGGATTAGATACATAGTTTAATTATGTGGGCACTTCATGTGCTAAACCCTTACGGGCCGAGGTGAAGCTATACCCGCTTCGTGCGATAGATTGCGACGGTTAGAGCACGGGCAAAGCTGAACCGAACCCGTTTCCATGCAGATCGGTGAGAGGTCCCTACCTCATGTAAGTCGTGTGATCATGGGAGAGTTCATGGAAGGTGTCTTACCTAGACCGACCAAAAGCTCTTTTTCCCCACCTAAGGCTATGTCCTTAGGGTGGAGTGTTTGTGATGAAATGATGTTATGTTAGCCTCATGCGGTTGCTTAGGCGGTTGTGGGGAACCTTCGGGTGAACCCAACCAATATCATGTGCATACCTAGGTTCCCTTTTTCTTGATGCTCAACCTAGAAGATTGATTGTGCTTGAAACCTCACCTTGTGTAGTGTAGTTTGCACTTTCTTTATATTATTACATGTTGCATGTACGGCTTGCTTGCAGGTTAGCGGTGACACGCCCCTGAGCCGGCTAGATGGCCGGGGGGTGGGATCGTTAAGCATTTTGTGGTCAGCTCATAGTTGACCCTCGTTTACCTCTTATTGGATGTTGGTTGTAGGTGCAGGTGAGCCCAGCGGGAAATAGCGGGTGGTGGCCCTTTTGCTGTGTTGGCCCTTGAAGGACAGCCTCTTTTTTGCTTTACATGTATTGTCGGCCTGCGTGCCGATGAAAGTTTTGAATGTCTATACATTTGTTAAATGTAAGGCCTTAAGGCCGTAACTCTCTTTGTTTCATTCCTGGGATAGTGGACAATTCTAAAGATGTTTAATCCAAATGCTTCCGCTTACGCTGTTTATTCTCTCGTGTAGTTGTTGTTCTTTTCTGTTTATCACCTTATAATGCCTAGCTAGTGTGTATAGTATGGCGTGGGCTCCCGGCCGGACCTATTGTTATATTATTTGTACTGGCAGGGTATTACAATTTGGTATCGGACTTAGGGCGTCGATCCGTAGTTTAGCGAATTCGAGACGAATTCCTTTTAAGGGGTGGTGTGCACGGGATGTGCATTCACCTAAAACGACAAAAACTAATAAGAATGTCCACTTAGGAATGGAAAAACATACTTGTTTGCGGAACCTGAGCGTTCCATGATTGTTGTTTGCTATGTTTTCGGTCACTAAATTGTGTCTTGCACGATTATAGGTGACTAGGAGTGCTGCGGGGCAATCTCGACCCTATAACACCGCTGAAAGTAGTGCGTCGACTGAGGTGCCAGCGACCACTCCTCCTGCTGAGATGATCAGGTTAATCGCTGAAGCGGTCTTAGCGATGATCAACACTCAACCTCAAAGGCTTGCACAGCCTGCTATGCCTACTCCGGATGTGGCCCCGGTGGCAGCTGCCGCAGTGGAACCTGCAGTGGAACCGGGGGTGGAGATCCCTGTACCAATGGCTGCAGTGGAACCTGTGGTGGAGCCAAGGGTGGAACGTCAAGTAGAGCGAGTAGTTATTGCACGAGAACGTGATCAACAACTTCAGCACTTTCTAAGTTTCCATCCTCCAACCTTTTCAGGAAATGGATCCCCAACGTAGGCGGAGGACTGGCTGTCAACAGTTAGAAAAACTCTAAAGGCGACAGCAATGAAAGAAGCTATGATGGTCACCCTAGCCACCTTTCTCCTTAGCGGAGAAGCAGAGCTTTGGTGGGCCGAACAGGAAGCGCATAATTTTGAAGGTAAGGATATTACCGAGATCACTTTGGCGGAGTTCTCAAAGTCGTTTCTTCAGAGATATATTCCCTCTGCCCAATGCATTGCGTTGCAGAACCAGTTCTTGAAGTTAACTCAAGGCGATAGCTTGGTGGACGAGTACTTGCATGAGTTCACTAGATTGGGCCGCTATGCGGGGTTTTTGGTGGAAGATGAGGAAATGAAGACGAACAAGTTTTATGAAGGTCTTCAGGATGAGTTGAGGCTGCTCCTTGCAGGCCCAATGACGTTTGGCTTCCATGTGATGGTGCAAAGCGCCAGATCTCTGGAGTTGGACATGAAGAGAGTGCAAGCAAAGGGTGTGGCAAAGAAACCTGAATTTCATGCGCCGACCTCTCAATCTAAATCTGAGTTCAGGAGGAACAAAAGGAAGTTCAAGTCTGCGGAACCGACTCGCTCAAATGTGTCGGGAGCTACGACTACACATGGTCCAATTACATGTTTCACTTGCGGAAAGGTGGGACACAAAGCACGCGTGTGTCGTAGTGGTCCCCCGAGGCCAAAGAACTGAGCAATGGACTATGCTCGTGTCGCGGGTCATGCAGAAAAGGGTAAAGCTACGGAGTCTTCTGCTTCCCAGCACATTCTGACCTAGCCGAGAGTTTACTCGCTTGGCCAGCAAGAAGCCATACGACAAACTGATGTCGTCACAGGTATGGAATAGAAGTTAGCTTTTACAGTTATTTATGATTGATACTGTTGTGCGACTTTATGTTTGATTTGTGTGCAATTAGGTTTCGTCCTAATTTTCAATTATCCGGCGAGAGCTCTATTCGATACGGGTGCATCGCACTCTTTTCTGTCTGAGGACTTCGTGGTGCGAATCGGAGTGTCGTCTACCTTTATAGAGGATAGATTGGAAGTAGTGTTACCCAATGGATCTCGCATGGGTGCGGATAGGAAGAGTCGTGTGAAGGTGCAGATTGGAAATCAAGACTTCGACTTGGAAGCATCATTATTACCGCTAGCTGAATTTGACGTGATCTTCAGCATGGACTGGCTCTCGGAGCAGCGAGCATGCATCGATTGCAATTCAAAGGAGATCACTCTGAGAAAGAACACTGGAGACGAAACCACGTTCGCTGGTATGCGAGGAGCGAGCAAGACGCTGATGTCTGCTCTCCAGGTGGTTAAGGCGGTGAGAAAAGGCGCGGAGTTGTTCTTCACCTTGTTGAAGGTTTCGGAGCCAAAGCGCAGTTTGAGTGATGTCCCAGTTGTAGCGGAGTATGCCGATGTGTTTCCTAATGAACTCCCTGGGGCTCCGCCTCAGGGAGAGATTGATTTCTGTATTGAGCTGGTGCTAGGTGCCAAGCCTGTAGCACGCTCACCGTACCGAATAGCGCCAAAGGAATTGGCAGAGCTGAAGGTTCAGTTGCAAGAGCTACTAGAGCAAGGCTACGTACGTCCAAGTTCTTCACCTTGGAGTGCACCGGTCCCATTTGTGAAAAAGAAGGACGGGAGCTTGCGTCTATGTATTGATTATCGAGAACTGAATAAGCTGACCGAGAAGAACCGTTACCCGATTCCGAGAATCGACAACTTATTTGACCAACTGACTGGGTCGACGGTATACTCTAAGCTAGACTTAAGGTCCGTCCACTATCAGCTTCGTATTTTGGAGTGTGATATCCCAAAGACAGCGTTCAGTACCCGCTTTGGGCACTATGAGTTCACGGTTATGCCGTTCGGTCTGTCTAATGCACCGTCGGTATTCATGGACTTAATGAACAGAATGTTCCGAGAGTATTTGGATCAATTTGTGATCGTCTTTACCGACGACATTTTGGTATACTCTCAGTCGGAAGAGGAGCATGCAGAGCA
Organism: Dactylorhiza incarnata; assembly: GCA_033032865.1. Classification (NCBI taxonomy): domain Eukaryota; kingdom Viridiplantae; phylum Streptophyta; class Magnoliopsida; order Asparagales; family Orchidaceae; genus Dactylorhiza; species Dactylorhiza incarnata. Next base: position 8,923,930 of record JAWHQI010000010.1, on the reverse strand, counting down.
TCTGCGCGCAGTTTTGAGCACCCTGAGGAGGAATCAACTATATGCCAAGTTCTCCAAGTGCGAGTTTTGGCTATAGTCAGTAGCATTCCTTGGTCATGTTGTTAGTGGAGAAGGAATCGTAGTCGATCCTTCGAAAATAGAAGCAATCCAAGCATGGCCTGTGTTGAAAAGTGTAGCGGAAGTTCGAAGTTTCTTAGGACTTGCCGGCTATTATAGGCGCTTTGTGGAAAACTTCTCGAGGATTGCACTTCCTCTCACTAAACTGACTAGGAAAGATCATAAGTTCGTTTGGTCGCCCGAGTGCGCACGAGCTTTTGAGGAGCTGAAGATCCGTCTAACCACGGCGCCCATTCTATGCTCGCCATGTGGAACATAAGGTTACGAAATATATAGTGACGCCTCGGGGAGTGGCTTGGGTTGCGTTCTAGTGCAGTTCGGGAATGTAATTGCCTATGCCTCCTGTCAGTTAAAGGTACATGAGAGGAACTACCCGGTCCATGATTTGGAGCTAGTGGCCGTGGTATTTGCTCTTAAACTCTGGAGGCACTACTTGTATGGCGTGATGATCGACATCTTTACGGACCACAAAAGCCTCAAGTACCTGCTTGATCAAAAGGAGTTGAATATGCGACAAAGGAGGTGAAGGAGTTCCTTGGGGACTACACCTTCGACATTCGATACACTCCTGGGAAAGGAAATGTGGTTGCAGATGCGTTGAGTCGTCGGGCTCCTGCATAGGCAAACTGGATTTTGATGCATGATGAGCGTCTAATCCGGGAGCTAGAAGCCTTGGAGATCATTTGTGTCGATAAAAGAGCGTCTCCTTCAGCATGCCTGAACTGGATGGAGGTTCAATACAACCTGGCCGACCGAGTTTGACAAGCTTTGGAGCTGGATTCGAGCATGCAGCGTTATAAAGCGGAGACCATGGATGGGTCAAACGCTGATTTCTCCTTCGAAGATGATCTTACGTGGAAAAATGGCAGATTGTGCGTCCCAAATGTTGGTACATTGCGGACGGAATTGATGTACGAGGCTCACTATACCAAGTACTCGATCCACCCTGGGAGCACAAAGATGTACATGGATTTGAAGAAACTCTTTTGGTGGCCAGGAATGAAGAAAGACATTGCACTCTACGTAGCCAAGTGTCACACTTGCGCGTTGGTGAAGGTTGAATGTCAAAGACCTGGTGGGTTTCTAAAGTCTTTACTAATTCCGGAATGGAAGTTCGATGATATTTCGATGGATTTCGTGCACGGATTGCCGAAATCGCAACATGGAAACGACGCCATCTGGGTGATCAAAAATCGACTGACGAAAGTTTCGCACTTTATTCCGAACCGGAAAGACGACTCTGTGGAAAAGCTAGCAAAGTTATACGTTGATAATATCGTACGGTTGCACGGGGTTCCCCGTAGCATCGTGAGTGATCGTGATGGACGGTTCACATCAAACGATTAGAGGCTGATTCATCAATTATTGAGCACCAAGCTAAAATTTAGCACGACCTTCCACCCGCAAACGGATGGACAGACTGAAAGGACCAATAGGACGATGGAAGACATGCTAAGGATGTGCGCCCTGGACTTCGAAAAGAGATGGGAAGATCATCTCTATATGATTGAGTTTGCCTACAACAACAGCTACCAAGCTAGTATAAAGATGGCACCTTTCGAGGCTCTGTATGGTCGAAAATGTCGTACACCGGTGGATTGGGCTAAAATGGGCGACACGAAGTTGTTGAAATGCAAGGACGTGGATGAAGCAAATACATCAATTCGGGTAATACGAGAGTGGCTGCTCATTGCCCAGGATAGGCAGGCAAAGTACTACAATGCAAATCACCGGAACGTCGAGTTCGCTTTTGGTGATTGGGTTTACCTGTAGATCAAACCGTTCAAAGGAGTATCGAGGATCCGACGCTTGAAAAAGGTAAGTCCGAGGTACTTAGGACCGTTCGAGATCTTGGAGCGCATTGGCGAAGCTGCCTATCGGCTTGCTCTATCTTCGGAGCTGAGCGGGCTGCATGATGTATTTCATATCTCTGTGTTGTGGAAGGCTGTTAAAGAGCCTAGTTCTGTAGTTGCGGTCAACGAAGTGTCGGTAGATGGTGGGCTAACGACCGAAGCCAAGCCCATTCGCATCGAAGACACAGAAGTAAAGCAGTTATGAAACAAATCCATTCAGATGGTCAAGGTCCGTTGGAATAATTGCGGAAGAGAGGAACTCTCTTGGGAAATAGAGCAAACAATGCTTGCGGAGTACCCCTGAGCTTTTTCTCTCAGGTATAGTTTATTTCTGTTGTTGCTGTTTTCGTAATTTTGGGACGAAATTCCTTAAAGGAGGGGAGATTTGTAACACCCCAAAACTTGGTGTGCAGTGAGCTATAGGCTAAATTCGGCTAAAGGCTATAGGCTAATTCGGCTAAAGTCTTGAAAATTCGGCTATAGGTTAAATTTTGCTAAAGGCTATAGGCTAATTCGGCTAAAGGCTTGAAAATTCGGTTATATGCTAAATTCGGCTAAAGGCTATAGGCTAATTCGGCTATATGATATAGACGAATTTCCCCTGTTTTATAGCCGAATCTATTTTAGCATCTTTATTGAAATTTGTCGAACGTCGTTCGACATTCGTCGAACGCAGTTTTGCTGCCATTTGTCGAGCGCAGCTTTACTGAAATTCGTCGAACGCAGCATTTCAGCCATTCGTCGAACGCAGTTTTGCTGCCATTTGTCGAGCGTAGCTTTACTGAAATTCGTCGAACGAAGTTTGATGTTCGTCAAACGCAGACAGAATCTGCGATTTGCGATATAGCAGACCTGTGACTCTCTTTTTGTGGCCGTCAGATCCAGATCTTTAAATCCAAAGGTTGGGATTTATTTCTGGATTATTTTAGGGTTTGTCCAGAGGGCTATTTATAGGCTCCCTTTAACTCATAACCCTTATCTTCTTCAAGCGTGAAAAGACGGAAGCCGAGAGAAAAACAGCGACAGAGAGGAAGAAGAAGGAGTCGTCTTCTGCCATTGCCGGAGCTTCGGAGCTCCGATTCGCGAGCCGTTTTCAGATCTGGAAAGTGTAGGCCATTGCGAAACTTTCTATCCGAGTGAAATCTCAGACCTATGGCAAAGAAGAAAGCTCCAAGGGTAACGATCCGTCCTCCCGGTCTTAGGACGTGTTTTGTCCACTCCTTCCTTTTTCTATGCTTGCATGAGGAATCCCTTTCACCAAATGGGTGAAGTGTAGGATTTCCTCCAGTTCTTCGGAACTCCGGGTCGATTGTGTCCGTCCCCGGCATATTGCATTTAGAAATCCGGTAGTCGTGCGGATTTTGGCATTTTGTGTGAAGCCTATTCGTGGCCGTGAGCCCGGATCGGTGATGCTTGGATTGCGACGTTACATTTAGGTTAAGCCTAGAATGCGTGCCGTAGAATGTCTCCGTGAGAATTTCAATTATATTGCGGGACTTGAATTTTAAGTGTCTTTTGAGAGCCTAACGAAAGACCCTTTCTTGGGCGGTTGAATGCAAACCTTCACCACTAGAATTGAAGAGGAGTGGTCTTGTACCTCCTTCTTGGTTGTTATTTGCGAAGTTTAAGTCCGCGTGAAAGGATTAGGTATGTAGTTTAATAATGTGGGCACTTGATGTGCTAAACCCTTACGGGCCGAGGTGAAGCCGTACCCACGTCGTGCGATAGATCGCGACGGTTAGAGCACGGGCAAAACTGAACCGAACCCTTTCCATGCAGATCGGTGAGAGGTCCCTACCTCTTGTAAGCTGTGTGATCATGGGAGAGGTCGTGGAAGGTGTCTTACCTAGACCGACCAAAAGCTTTTTTTCCCCACCTAAGGCTATGTCCTTAGGGTGGAGTGTTTGTGATGAAATGATGTTATATTAGCCTCATGCGGTTGCTTAGGCGGTTGTGGGGAACCTTTGGGTGAAACCAACCAACATCATGTGCATACCTAGGTTCCCCTTTTCTTGATGCTCAACCTTGAAGATTGATTGTGCTTGAAACCTCACCTTGTGCAGTGTAGTTTGCACTTTCTTTATATTATTACATGTTGCATGTACGGCTTGCTTTCAGGTTAGCGGTGACACGCCCCTGAGGCGGCTAGATGGCCGGGGGGTGGGATCGTTACGCAGTTTGTGGTCAGCTCATAGCTGACCCTCGTTTACCTCTTATTGGATGTTGGTTGTAGGTGCAGGTGAGCCCAACGGGAAATAGCGGGTGGTGGCCCTTTTGCTGTGTTGGCCCTTGAAGGCCAGCCTCTTTTCTGCTTTACATGTATTGTCGGCCTGCGTGCCGATGAATGTTTTGAATGTCTATACATTTGTTAAATGTAAGGCCTTAAGGCCGTAACTCTCTTTGTTTCATTCCTGGGATAGTGGACAATTCTAAAGATGTTTAATCCAAATGCTTCCGTTTACACTGTTTATTCTCTCGTGTAGTTGTTGTTCTTTTCTGTTTATCACCTTATAATGCCTAGCTAGTGTGTATAGTATGGTGTGGGGTCCCGGCCGGACCTACTGTTATATTATTTGTACTGGCAGGGTGTTACACCTTTACAGGTATTAGTTCTCCAGAATATGTTTCGACAATTATGTCTCTATCATTTGCTTCCATAAAATCATCTGCGTTAACTAATATAGCTGTTACTTGTGATGTCGTTGGAAGTGAGTAATGACGCTCTACTGAAGGCTTTTCTTTAATTAATAGTCTGCATTGGTGGAGATTTGAATGTCTTGCTAATTGACGAAATATTTGGACGAATTGATTTATTGCGTCCAGTATGTTGGCGATCTTTTGAATCGTTTCTAGATTGAGGCCTGGATTCTCGTTTAACCTATTCTCCATTTTGTGTTCAGTATCATAAATGAACATTTGTAGAAAACGTGGTCTAGTACCGTTATGTGGTAGTAGAGAGCCAATTCTATGGTATATTGCACCGTGTGCCCTGAAAGTGTAGATACCCTGATTGAATGCCGACATACTAGCATCTAATGTCACCCCCATTGAGGTAAAGGAGAAAACATGGTTGTACGAACGTATATTCTGTCTGAAGTTACGTCCTTCTGTAGTTTGTGATGTGAAGAGTTCTAGGAGCTCAAGTGGGACTGGAATATCCGACAAATCGACAATTCCTCCTTTGCAGCATAGTCTAGTAGTTTCATCGTGAAAAAGCTTAGCGTGACAATGACGGCAAGTAGTCGGGTAACTTAGAGTTACTACTGCCAAATCTACTGTTGGATAACATTTTCTTGCACTCAAATGTCTAGTGAAACCTTGATTAGGAGCATTTTCTGTGTGATATTAGATAGATGATTATGAGGCTAACATGAATAATTGATCACACTTGTAGAATTGCTTTGCATGTGTTAAGATGGAGTATTACCGTTTATTGTATACGGCTCATCCCCAGGTTGCATTTCTTCTTCGTAGTCTGTTGTACTTGTAGTGTCATTTGGATTTTGTTTGAGATATTGATGCGTTGTTGACCTCGACGGTTTTCCCTCTGGCGGGCATTCATTGCTTCACGTCGGTGTTGAGTTGAGGTATATAGTGGTGCTCTTCCTCTCGGTCGAGATGGTCGTGGTGCTGTATGCATCGTTCCTCCCGCATTTGTTGTATCACGTCGGTTTATAGTTGATGTATGTATCGGTGGCCTCCCTCTCCGTCGAGATGTTCTTGGGGGTACGTAGGTTGCATTAGCTACGCTATGATCATGCTCTTTAAATTTTTTATTTAGGAAACATTTTGACAACAATGTAATTAATATTATTTATTTTAAAGCATTTGTTTGCATGATTAAGTTTGTTTAATTTAAACAATGTAATACCGTATGTAATTGTTGGTGAAATTAAGACCGAGGGTTCTGCAATGGGAGCTCCATCTGGCACTGGTGTGACATTGTTCTCCAGATGTTGGTTAAATAGAATGCTGGAGTCGGCGTTTGGCGCTGAAATTAAAGAAGGGTTATGGTGGTACTAAGAACGAAATGGATTATGAATTACTGTTTGGATTTTTTATAGTTTGATTAATTTAGCTGAATGGTTTAAAAGTGATAGTTCTTATTAAAAAATTCCCAAACAGTTGACCGAGCATGACTCCAATAGTTATAAAAAAGTACAAGTATCTAAGGACATGAAAGGGGGAACAAATAATGAAATATATAAATAATGATAAAAAAGTAAAACCTTGAACGGTTGGTGGCGAAGGTAGAACTGTGCTTTCCGCAATTGAAGTTGAATTGGGAAGTTGTGTTGTAGTAGTATCCTGAATGGTAGGCATGGTATTAGATGAGTTCGTCGTGACTTGCTGATGTTGTAGGTTACTTGTTGTGTACGCCACAATTCTTTGTCGATTTCTACGAAGTTCCCTTCTTCGGGCATTATTTGCTTCACGTCTTGCTTGAGTTGATGCATATGTAGGAGGCCGTCCTCTTCGGCCTCTAGTTGTGTTTGGCACTTGTGTGATGTTCGTCTCCATGATTCAAGTTGCCCCTGTCGTTGCATTGTTAAGAGAGAAGCATGTAAATGCCCTTAATTTTAATTGTCCAACTCTAATTAAAAAATTAAGGACATTATGTTTTGAGCATAAATGAATGATAAATTAATTTTAGAATCAATTCTGAAAACAATTTTCGAAATCATGGTAAAATTGTTAACAAATATCTGGAATAAATCCTAATATCGAGAACTGATGTGAAAAACAAATATAAATCCTAATATCAAAAACTGATATAAATCCTAATATCAATCCTACTATGAATCATAATAGCAAGAACTGATATCCTAATATCACATACTGATATCAAAAACTTATATCAAACACTGATATGAACTGATATCAAAATTGTAACCTCAAATAAAATAGGAACTTAAACTGATATAAAAACTGATATAAAAATGATATCAAACAGTGATATCAATATCAATGTTTAATATCAGAACCTGTTATATTAATTTTGGAATGATAAATTAATTTTGAGCATAAATGAATGATAAATTAATTTTGGATTCAATCCTGAAAACAAATTTTCGAAATCATGGTACCCTTGAAAACAAATCATGGTACCCTTGAAAACAAAAATCTGGAATAATACTTTATATTAATCAAACCTAAACGCTATTTTCAATCATTAATTTATATTAAGTATCTGGAATATCAAAAACTATATTACTAATCAATCCTAATATCAATCTTACTATGAAGTATAATATCAAAAACTGATATCAATCCTAATATGAAACACTGATGTCACAAATTGATATCAATCCTAATATCAATCTTACTATGAAGCATAATATCAAAAACTGATATCAATCCTAATTTCACATACTGATATCAAAAACTTATAGCAAACACTGATATTAACAACTTATATCAATCACTGATATGAACATCTGATATCAAAATTATAACCTCAAATGAAATATGAACTTACGCTGATATTAAAACTGATATAAAAACTGATATCAAACAGTGATATCAAAATCAATCCAAATATCACAACCTGATATAAATATTAATATCGCAACCCGCTATAAAACCTAATATGAAAGTGCCATTTAGAAGAGGATGTAGGTGCCATTTGTTGGATCGGTAGGCGCCCTTAGAAGGGGGGTGAATAAGGGTTTTCAAAACTTATATTATATTTTGTAATACTTGAAATAATAAGAGATCAAAATAGTGATTTTGAATAAAGATCTAAATTGTTTTATAATAAAAGAGATGATAAAAAACAATTTAGAGAAATGAAGAACACATCATTTTTATTACCAAAGGAGAGACATGATTACTATTAATAAAAATGATTACAAAATTTTGATTTCAATGACGCTAGAAATCAAAGCGAAATATGAAAGACTCTTTTTGTTTTCTATACCGACTCGTATCCCCACGAAACGGTTGGCTTTAGCCGATCCTTCCCCGGATACGGCCTCAAGCCGCTCTAGCCAACCCTTCCCAGGATATGGCCTCGAGCACCCCCTAGACCTACACTCGAGACCTAGTCGCCAACACGAGGCGAATTTCTGCCCTAAGTCCTACCCAGACCTAGTCGCCAACACGAGGCTAGTTTACTTAAACGATTGCAAGAAAGGATGTGAAATGAAAAGACAATAATATAAAAACTCCCTCAATGTGGATCTCTTGGAGAAGTAGACGAAGACGCATAGTATGATCGTAGTTGATGCGGTCTTTCATCATGATGATGATGTGTGTTGAAATCTTCTCCACGGATCTCCTTAAGCCTTTATGGATTTGTGGGAGTATCTCTCTGAACCTTCCTCTCTATGCTGTGGCACGAAGCTCTGGAATTTTGGATCTCAAGAGGATTAGGAAGACGGAGCCAAGGGGTCCTTTTTATAGACTTAGCGCTAGCGCCTGCGCTAGTGCTACCGTCAGCGCTATCCCATATTAGGACATATTCTGCACGGTAGAATCTTCAATCGGAGGAAACATTTCTCTCTTGCCTACTGTGCTCCTCGCTATTGCCTGCGCTATCGTATATCGCCTGGCGCTATCTCCTTCTATAAGTTCTCCCGGCATTTGCGCTTAAGCCAATATTTCGTCGAACGAGATTTCGTCGAACGCCGTTAAGAGTTTGTCGAACGAATTTTCGTCGAATGCAGTTATGAGCATTTCGTTGAGCACCGCTAATAGTTTGTCGAATGACAGCTAGCGCCTGCGCTAGTTCTACCGCCAGCGCTAATAGGAGATTTGGATTTGATGGCTCAACTTTGGGGGCAACCTTCTTATGTAATCCTTAAGTCATGTGGACTTTGTTATCCTGCACACTTAAACACACAAGATCAAATACATAGGATTTGTTATTCTCAAACCTAGGAGATGCGGAAGACCATGTTCCAACAAACTCCCCCTTTTGATAATAACAAATCTATTAATGATAAATCAGAACATTCATATATAAGCATGAAGAAACATACTTGTGTGTGTGTGAGAGTGATGACTTAGGATAATTAATGATTTTAGCATTTAGAATAGCTCCCCCTAAATATATGCTCCCCCTAAGTGAATGCTCCCCTAATATGTAAGCTATCATCTTAATTATGCGTGTTAGTTTTATATTTTGATAGCAGATTATATTTATCATGTTAGTTATCCCCCTTTTGTTATTAGCAGAAGCGGGTAAGGAGACACCACTTAAAAGTTGATAATAAGATAAAAGCATGATCGAGATTGTAGAGAAGGAAGTGAGAAGGAGTTTTAGAATATTTTTCATTGAAATAGATCGGAGTTTGAGTATTACAACATTTTCATAAATCAGAGTTTGTAGCATAAACAAATACAAGGTAAATGATTTCCGAGTAACTAAACTACCCAGACAATATGTCTACACCCTAGCCCCGTACTAAGTGATGGATGGGCATGAGGATCTGCATACATGCCGTAGGTTGGGGTGTTAGTCTCATATGCAAACACTAGACACAACTCAACCTAGCACTCTTTCCCCCAGTGCCTCGCAAGGCCCCACTGGAACCCTCCCCGGTTAAAGACAAGACATGACTAGAGATAAGGTTATCTAATGACTACAACCCTACGCCCCCGCGATGGTGAGAAATGAAGTCATGGGTAATAATTATTGGAAACATTTAAGCGTTTTAAATCAAATTATAATTTCATTGTCAATGGGTTTTTATATTTGAATTCTTAAAGAAAAGTTCCAGAGCTAATTTGAAATCCATTAATAAATCAGAGTTTTGGCATTATAATATTTGTGTTAGAATAACCAACATAAATTCTACCAAGCAAGTCTACCATTTGTTGAAAAAGGAATTTTGGTATTTAAGACTTTTATATAAGCATGAAAGCGCAAGGTAGAAATATATGGTGATGATGCGGAAGACTTATAGAAATGCAAGAAACATCTTATTGTAATCAATGATGATCCATAAAAAGATATATGAGTTAAATTTCAAAAAGAAGATGTATTTTAAATCATTGTTCAAGTAAAATCTTTAAATTCACTAATAAAGTAACCATGCATGAAATAATGTTATCAAAAAGAGATTACTACAATGTTATTTTAATTCACAAATTCAAAACATACCAAATATTGTAGAAAGCATGCTAGGTTATCTAGTGCATTTCATAAATAAAGAGTAGTATAGAATTTGCATTAGGATCCAATACTCATGAGAAGAAGTGTTATGGAAGATAATGATGTGCACATAAGTGTATTTTTGAGTAGAGTAAACAAATGTTTTAATCAAAAATACAAGAAATATGTAAAGTAAGAGCACAATAAAACACAAATAATTTTACTTTCACACACTTTAATGCACACAAAAAATGTACAACTACCAAGGTGCTTTTCACACACAATGCTCATTAAGACTTATCAGGGTGCAAAGTAGTGCTTGGGGGATCACATATTTTATTTTTAATGTTGAGACTAGTGATCCGGTGTACTTAAGAGTAAGTGTTTTTTATTTTGAAAGAAAGATTTGATTTGCACAAGATACTTTACTATTCTTTCCAAGGTGCTCAACCTCACAACGCTTATTAAGACTTATCAGGAGGTTCAAGTAGTGCTTGGTGGAGTTATCTTTGTCACTTTATTTTATGATTTTTGTTTTGAACAAAGTTCTCTGAATACACTTGTTTTGCAAACCAATATAATTTATGAAAAACATAACCACTTTTCTTAACTTTTAAAAGTGTAAATAAAGGAGTGTAGGTAAGATACTTGTGCAATTTTAATTCATTGTACTAATACACAACATACACAAGCATTCTTAGATTAAACACATATGTAGACAATGCCAAAATAAGTGAGTGAATAAAGATCATTATCAAACATAAAACATTTATTCATACTTAGAGGCATGCTAAACATAGTTCTACACAACTTTTAAACGATATAATTGATGCACATATTAATAGATATATCAAAGCATGATGAAAACAATGTTCAAAGTAGTTAAAAGATAAATTGCAACATCATAGAAGTTCTAAATGATGGGTTAAATCATGCTTGATTTTCAATGAAGTCCATACAGTATTTTTGATATTTTTGAGAAATAATTTTAATTTAAAGTTTGAACTCTTATAATTTGATCTTGGACTTCCCGAGGTCTACCCTGTGAGAGGTTCGCCCGATACTAGGTGATGTGATGGGATGATAGCCCAAATCACCCTTTCGCAAGATACATGTAAATAGAAAAGTTAAGTTCAAAATAATAATTTTTGATACTTGTTTTTGTTTTGTATTTTGTTATTTGATTTTTGCATATAGAAATCAAACAAATAACCAAAGAAAGGAAGTAAGAAAACATAATTTTTTTTTTTAATTTTGTATTTTAATGTTTCAAAAATCAATTATAGGCATAGATGCAAAAATGAGTAGTACATATAAAATAATATATTTTTAGTGATTTTTCAGAATTTTAAAATTACAGAAAATTTGAGACTTTAGCTAGCGCCGGCGTTAGGTACTAGCGCCTGCGTTATCTCACAGAGAGTGTTTATTTTGATCATATAGCCTAGATTTTCTTCGATCTTGCTTCTGATTTTTCTTAATTATGTTTGTGCAATGTAAGGCCTGCCTAATGAAGTGAAGAGACGAGAAGAAATCGCAAAAAACTGCGGAAGTTAAAATTTTAGTACATGGGTTTCACATTCATTACAACTTAGATCTTGAGTTTTGCACAGCATATGCTTGAGTGAAATGATCATAAATAAGTGAAATAATATTCATGCAATTTTTCAATTTCGGTTAGACATGATTATGATTTAACATACTAAGGGTAATAAAAAATGTCGCAAATATATTAAATACCTAGACAAAACTTGCGCATTTTATAAATTTAGTCTAATACCCCCAAAATACACCTTTTAAATCCATTTTGACACTTATTTCATTTAGTCTTAATAATATCATATGACAAATTTAGTTTTTCAATTTTTATAAGACTATTAGGAAATGGATTTAGAAGGACAAAAATAAAAAGGATAAGTAGATCACTTGGAAAAATGATATGACTTTTTATTCAACTTTATTAAATTTCATTTATTTTGAATTTTGGTTTAATATGTGAAAGTCATGCTACAAGTTATATATAGTGATCATATAATGATGGTTCAATAAAAAGTAAAAATAAAAAGGAAATTGAGCATATCATGAAGTAGAGAATTGATATTTTATTTTGAGTTGATTTCTACTTCATGCAAATGATTGGATGTTAATGAATAAGAGATTTAGGTATCCAAAGGGGACCAAGTGTGGTGGTTCCTTTGGGTACCCAAATATAACGTGTAGGTTTGTGGGTAGTTAGTGATGAATGGGTCCTTTCATGTGGAGTTAATGTTTCATTTTTAATTTTGGGCCTCCATTCAAACTTCGGTTTAATGTTATTCTTATATGTGAAATTTTCATTGTGATAATCTTTATATTGATGATTATGATTGTAATGATTATTGAAAGTATTTTTCATAGGAAATTTGTGAGCATTTAATTTTATGTTGGGAGAAGATTGATGTTGTAAATGATAGTAATGATTGTATTTTGGAATTTCATTTTCAATCTTTTGAAGTTTTTTATTTCCATTGTTTGGCTTGTTCAACTTATGAGAAATCATATTCAACTTGCTTTTGAATTTTGCATTATTTTGAGAATGTATGTTTTGAGAATTTTTCTTTATGATTTCCTTAAACAAGTTGATTTTAGTTTTTAATTCATTATTTTTAATCATTAAATTATGTCTAGCTTTATTATAAGCGATTGTGCTGTTTTTAAGAGTGGAAACAATTGAATCTATATAATCTTGATAGTTATTTCTATATTCATCAAATGTTTCATCCATCTCTTTAATTTCAATTTTATAGTCTTTGCACTTAGCACAATCATTTTGTTGGATCTTACAGCGCCCTTAGAGGGGGGGTGAATAAGGGAATAAAATTCTTTCTATAATTTTCTAGATAATTACTAAATTGTTTTATAATGAAGGAGATTGAAATAAACAATTTAGATTAAGAATTGAAAACTTAGAAAACAATATAATAGAGATTACGCCAAATGATAGAAATCAAGTAAACACAAAAGAGACATGATTATATTATATGAAAAAGTGTTTACATAAATTTGATTTCTATATCGCTAGAAATCGGAGGCGTACAAATGTAAATTTCTTTTTGTTTACCAATCCTTCTCCCAAGGATCGAAAGGCTATCGATCACTTGTCTCTCCCTAGACCAAGCCCAAGCCTATCCTCTAGATCTTCCCAAGATCTAGACGTAGCACACAAGGCCACGATTTCCCACCAAGCCACGCAAGGACTTGGACGCTCCGCACAAGGAAGCGATTTTCCCCTAAGCCACGCAAGGACTTAGACGGTCCGCACAAGGAAGCGATTTTCCCTACCAATACAAAGTAAAATGTATATAAATGAAAATACAAGATAAAATAAGAACTCCCTAGAAATTCAGATCTCTGAAAGGAAGGTTGAAGCCTCGAGATAATCCTTGATGTAGAAGCGCGTCCGATCTCGTCTTCAATTTCAAACCTTCTCAGCATAAATGGGAGTTCATGAGGTTCTGGAGCTCTCTGGATGGAATGCACTCAGGAAGGGACTTAGAATCTTTTTTTGTTGAAATGCACGAACAGAAGGTGTCAATTTATAGAAAATCGCTGTCGGAATTTCCGACAGTGACTGTCGGAATTTTCCGACAGCGCTAAACTGCCGCTGGAGTGCCGTCGTGGGTGGAGTCGTGGGCAGTTGGTGTAACCGTCGAGCTGTCGCCTGGGCGACATCGATGTCGGATTTCCGACATCTCAAAACTGCTTTTCGTCGTGCTGTCGTGGAGGGAAGTAGTTGTAACTTCTCTGCTGTCGCCTAGGCGACAGTGGCTGTCGGAATTTTCCGACAGTGAAATTTTCCACATTCAAATTTAGCTCCAGCATGTAGATTGAGTCGTTCTCATCTCCGAAATGGGGTGGCACGTTCTGTAACTCTTCCTGGATTGAAAGTTATGGCCATTTTAAGATCAGCACACAAAACTCATCCAACCTGAGACTTGTCGTTCTCGGATCATGCCCATGAACGAGGACTTGTCTCCTCATTGAACCTATACAACCTGGCCACTATAAACACACAAAAGACTAGATCAAATACAACACGGTATTTGTTATTCTCAAACCAAGAGATGCGGAAAGCAAGCTCCAACAATCTCCCCCTTTTGATAATAACAAATACCCATATGAGAAATTAGTGAGTTTATAGATAAGTGCGATAAAAGATATGCATGAATAAAAGGTTTACTGCGTGACAGATTTTACTCCCCCTAAATATATATGTCACTAGATTTCTCATTTTATTCTCCCCCTTTTGTTATTACCAAAAGTGGGTTGTCATGATCGAGCAATAGACGCTTTCCATGAAAACTTTTTAATATACTCCCCCTAAATTGTATTCTCCCCCTAAATCTATGCTCCCCCTAAATGTTATAATTAATTGCAATGGTGCATTATTTAATTATTCTCCCCTTAATCTTCTAGATTTCTTGAATTAATCTCCCCCTTTTGATATTATCAAAAGAAGGTGGGGTGAGGGTAGTAAGGAGGCATTTAAATAACAAAGCATGATCGAGCTTTTAAATATATGAAATGATAAAGAGTTGAAGCATAGTATAAAAGAGATTTCAAATAAAAAGATAAGAGTTGTAAGCAAGCGGAAGATTATAATAAACATCCTTTTTGTAAGCATGAAAAGCATAAGTAAAAATATGAATTTTAGTTCAAAATTGAAAAATGTTTTAACCTTTTTGAAATCTCAAAGTTTTTCATAAAGATACCAAGCATGAAATGAACATATCAAAGAGAGATTATACTACAATGTTACTTAATTTTAGATTCAAGAAATACCAAAAACATTGTAAAGATCATGCTAGGTTATCTAGTGCATTTTTACATAAAGAGTAGTATAGATAAAGCATTAGAATCCAATATTCATGAGAAGAAGTGTTATGAAAGATAATGATGTGCACATAAGTGTATTTTGGGCAATGTTAACAATTGATTTAAATCATCAAAATACAAGACATATGTAGAGTAAAGTGCACAATAAAACACAAGTAAATTACTTTCACTCACTTTTAATGCACATAATTTTTTAACAAAGTGGTATAATAACTAAGGTTTGCACAAGCCACTTTACTATTCTTTCCAAGGTGCTCAACCTCACAATGCTTATGAAGACTTATCAGGAGGTTCAAGTAGTGCTTGGTGGAGTTATATTTGTCTACATATATAATTTTTTTGTTCATATTTGTGAGACAACATTCTCCGAATACACTTGTTTTGCAAACCCAATATTTTTTTTTTAACTCTTAACCACTTTTCTAAATTTCATAAGTGCAATTCAAATGTTGTGTAGGCAATAAACTTATGCAAGTTTTAATTCATTGTACAAATACAATACACAAGCAAGCATTTTTAGATTTAGACACACATGTTGATTACCAAAATAAGTGAGTGAAATGTATCATTATCAATCATAAAAACATTTACTCATACTTAGAGGCATGCTAAGCTTGGTTCTACACATTTTTCAATACAATTGATGCACTTTAAATAGATATATCAAAGCATGATAAGCAAAACAATGTTCATAGTAATTTGAAAGAATATGTTTCAACATTGTAAATAATTCTAAATAATAGAATTCATACATGCTTGATATTGACAATAAAGATCATACAATTTTTTTTTTGTTTTATAATTTTTTTCTTAAATCAAAAACAGAAAAATCACAAAAAAACATATTTTTGTAAGTTTTGAATTTTGAATTTTTGTAGTAGATTTTTCATAATATGAAGAAAAACATAAATAATAAAAAAAAATTTGTATTTTTGAATTTTGATCTTTTGTAGTTGATTTTTCATAATATAAATAAAACTAAAATAACAAAAGTCAGAAACACAACAAATAAGTAGAAAATATGAACCAACATATTTTTATGGATTTTTTGAAATTTTAAAAATCAGAAAATTCCAACACCCATGCTAGCGCCGGCGCTAGCGCTAGCGCTGGAAACAGTACTCGATTTTTTGAGAATTTTAAAAATCTGATTTTTGATATTTATTAAATGTCCTTAGAGTAGTCTTATGCAGAAATTTTGGAATTTTCACAGATGACTTGATTGATCAAATTTGCATAAAACTTTAGCTTTTTCAAATACATGTGTTTTACAAAAACATTTAAACTCAAAAAGATAAATTATGCAAACACATGAAGACATTTTTATTAAACAACCCAAAATATGCATGATTTAAGTAATAAGTGAATAAAAATGTTCATGCAGTGAGTAATATAAGTATGTTCTAAGATTAAAAGCTACCCCGACTAAATGTCTACACCCTAGCCCCGTACTAAGTGACGGATGGGCATGAGGAGCTGCACGCATGCCGTAGGTTGGGGTGTTAGTCCCATATGCACACACTAGAGAACACTCAACCTAGCACTCTTTCCCCCCAGTGCCTCGCAAGGCCCCACTGGAACCCTCCCCGGTTAAGGACAAGACATGACTTAGAGGTTAGGTCTCTAATGCATACAACCCTACGCCCTCGCTATTGTGAGATATGAAGTCATAGGTGAATAATCTTTTGGACAACCTATGCTTTTTAAATCTATGGGTTGATATGTAAACTATGGGTTTTTGTGAAGAGTTAAAAAGCCGTATAGTTTTTCTACTTATTATGAGATGACGAAATGAGATAACTAGCACAATTACTAATATTCAATAAGTGACAATGCTAGTATGATGAGTTTTGAGTTTAATGTCATGTCATAAGATTTATATTGAAATTGTATGTATTCCAAAATAGAATTTCAAATTATAGATCTAGAATAGAGTGATAATTAAGTTTGATGTATATCTTCATTGCAAAGTTGATTCTAGGGTCTACAAATATGAGAGATACATGCAATCACTAGCAAAGCAAATCAATACATCAAATAATGTAATGAAAACATTATTCATAATTTTTATCATAAGATTCATAATTCCTATTATAGATTTGAGATATGTCTTGATAGAACATGAATTATGATTTATGATTAAAGAGAATTTTTGCATAGAATATATGTTAGATCATCATGATGTATGAGAATTCTAATCCTTCTAGACTTATGATATAGTGATATAGTGATTTTCTTTTGAAAGAACATGATTGATTTGTAAGTCTAGGAAAAATGATGATCATCCAATCATATAAAAGACAAAGATCATATATATATAAAGTTTTTGAATTTTTATAAGATTGCTTTCAATAATTAAATTTATTGATCTTTGGTTTTGCATGATAAGAATGATTCATGAAACAATATTCATAAATATTCTAATGAATAATCCATAAACTATGTGTTTGTTGGAATTTTAGTATTATATATATATCAAATCACATAGTTATCATGATATTTTAATAACATTGTAAATGTTCTACCCAGCATAAAAATTTAAGCACAAATTAAGAAGTGATGCTAGAATGATACATTTGAATGCAATGTTATTACATAGAATTAATGGAGATAATGTTGCATGTAATATGAGAAGTTTACAAATTAATTTTCTTTAGACCTATAATGAAATGATTAAACTTTTGATTTGATCTTAATGATATAAGATGATTCTAAGGTCTAAATTACATGCAAACATTGGTGACACACATCACACACATAATATGAGATATGAAACAATTATACTAAGGATAGCATGTGATGAAAAAAAAAATCCATAAACATAGAAATTTCCGAATCAAGCGAACTAAGATAGCATTTAAAAATGGAGTTGAAATTGGGCAAACTGACAGCACCAAAAGAACTCAAATGAACAAGCCTAGTTTGCCAATAGATGGAGATTTCTGTACTCTTTCCGAAAAGATATTAAACGCGAAAATCGGACGAGCGGATCAAAAGATATGGCTATATGAAGTTTTGATCAAAAACTCGCTTTTTGAAAGATTAAGCATGCGTTTAGATGAATTTTTGTTTTCGATTTTATTTGATAATATTTTTCATTATAGGGGCTATCATATGCAGCAAATTGAAGATTATCATAACGTTGCGCATTTTAATTTTTACCTTAAGCCCTTTAATAAACCATTTAAATCCATTTTTAAAGCTAATTTCATTAGTCTTGAAAATTATTTCAATATTCAATTTCTAATGATAATTCAAGACAATTAAGGGTAAAGGATTTAAACGGATAAAGTACAATCAAAGATGAGATATAGATCACTTTGAAAGATATATGACTTAATGTTCAATTTTAATACAAATTTGATTTGATAAACATTAGGCTTAAAATGTAAAAGTCATATTTCATAATATATCTAAGTGACCTTAGCGTGTTGGCTCAAAAATAAGAAAATAAATAAAAGAAAAAGCAATTAAGCATATCATGAAGTAGAGTAATGATATTTCATATTTAATTGTTTCTACTTCATGCAAATGATAGGATACTAATAAGTAAGAGATTTAGGTATCCAAAGTTGACCATGTGGGATGGTTCCTTTGGGTACCCAAATACATCGTGTAGGCTTTTGAGAAGTTAATGATGAATGAGCCTTTTTAATTAATGTTGATATGTCATTTTTCTTTATGGGTCTCCATTCATACATTGGTTGTTTATCACTTAAATCCATATAATGATTATGTGAATTGTTTGAAAAATAATTCATTGGATGTTTATGTTTATTTAAATTATTTTTCAAAATAGCTTGATGTTGATAATCATAATGATTTTTATTATATGGATTGTTTGAAATTTTATAAGAGTGATTGTCTTTCTTTAGAAGTGATTGTTGAAAGAGTGGGTTACAATATGTTTTAAAAGATTGATTATCATTTTGATGATTTTCATTTCCACTCTTTCTTTTAGACATACTCTTATAATATGAAGAATAATATTTAATATTTTGATTTTCATGAAAAGGAGTTTTTAAATTTGAGTCATGATTGAAAATATATTTAGACTTATAATAGTGACTCTTAAGAATTTTATGAGGATCATAATTCTTTTTTAAACCAAACTCCTTTTGATTTAATGTGTGAAAATGATCCTTTTTAGAAATGATTTTGTAAGTTAATTTATCCTTGTTATTCAAAATCTTATGATGAAACTTATTAGGTGACATTTGAAATTTTTCAATAAAAGATTTTAATTGTTTTAACTTACAAGTTAAAGCATCATTTTCAACTATCAATTTTTCATTATGTTCTTTTGAAACTAAGAGCCCTTTTTCAATTTCCTTGAATTTTTCCTTAAATAAATTGCAATCAAAACAAGGAGTAGGAATTGTAACTAAAGAGCATGAAATAGAATTTAACACATTAATATTTGTTTCTACTTTATCGTTTGCTTTTAAAGATTTATTTTCTAAACGTAATTTGGAATTAACAATTTTTAACTTTAAAATTTTACGTTTAGCAATTTTAAGCATACGAGAAGTAGAAATAGAATTCGTTACAAAAAGAGAAGATTTAGATTTTCTTACCTTGCTATAGTTTCCGTCTTCTCTTTTGCTTGATGTGTTGCCAATAAATGAGTCCAACATTGTGACGTTGTATTTTTCTTCCTCCAAGCATGAGTCCTCATCGATTTCTTCTCTTGGATCCATAAGGAATTCCTCATCGATTTCACTCTTAGATTTATCATCCTCCAAGAGTGAGTCCTTGTCGATTTCTTCTCTTGGATCCATAAGGAATTCCTCTTGTTCATCATCTGTGGAAGGAAGATTATAAGTATTCTCAAGAAATTTCCAAACTTCATAAGCAGTAGGAAGTGTATAAATAAGTTTGAAAATATTTTGATCTAATGCACAATATAGACTATTCATAGATTTGGCATTTAAAAATATTTCATTTTTATTTAAAATACTTGGGGGCATTTTAATTGTAATATTCCATACTTTAATATCCAAAGATTTAAGAAATCTTTCCATAAGAAATTTCCACCCATTATAATTTTTGCCTTCAAATAAAGGTGGTGCTAAAGATTTTTCATTTATAAGAAAATTTCCCCTACTAGTAGAAGCGAGATCATGAGACGCCATTATTCCCGGTGGTTAAACCGATTTGGAATAACCTGCGCTCTGATACCAATTGTTGGATCTTACGGCGCCCTTAGAGGGGGGGTGAATAAGGGAATAAAATTCTTTCTATAATTTTCTAGATAATTACTAAATTGTTTTATAATGAAGGAGATTGAAATAAACAATTTAGATTAAGAATTGAAAACTTAGAACACAATATAATAGAGATTACGCCAAATGATAGAAATCAAGTAAACACAAAAGAGACATGATTATATTATATGAAAAAGTGTTTACATAAATTTGATTTCTATATCGCTAGAAATCGGAGGCGTACAAATGTAAATTTCTTTTTGTTTACCAATCCTTCTCCCAAGGATCGGAAGGCTATCGATCACTTGTCTCTCCCTAGACCAAGCCCAAGCCTATCCTCTAGATCTTCCCAAGATCTAGACGTAGCACACAAGGCCACGATTTCCCACCAAGCCACGCAAGGACTTGGACGCTCCGCACAAGGAAGCGATTTTCCCCTAAGCCACGCAAGGACTTAGACGCTCCGCACAAGGAAGCGATTTTCCCTACAAATACAAAGTAAAATGTATATAAATGAAAATACAAGATAAAATAAGAACTCCCTAGAAATTCAGATCTCTGAAAGGAAGGTTGAAGCCTCGAGATAATCCTTGATGTAGAAGCGCGTCCGATCTCGTCTTCAATTTCAAACCTTCTCAGCATAAATGGGAGTTCATGAGGTTCTGGAGCTCTCTGGATGGAATGCACTCAGGAAGGGACTTAGAATCTTTTTTTGTTGAAATGCACGAACAGAAGGTGTCAATTTATAGAAAATCGCTGTCGGAATTTCCGACAGTGACTGTCGGAATTTTCCGACAGCGCTAAACTGCCGCTGGAGTGCCGTCGTGGGTGGAGTCGTGGGCAGTTGGTGTAACCGTCGAGCTGTCGCCTGGGCGACATCGATGTCGGATTTCCGACATCTCAAAACTGCTTTTCGTCGTGCTGCCGTGGAGGGAAGTAGTTGTAACTTCTCTGCTGTCGCCTGGGCGACAGTGGCTGTCGGAATTTTCCGACAGTGAAATTTCCCACATTCAAATTTAGCTCCAGCATGTAGATTGAGTCGTTCTCATCTCCGAAATGGGGTGGCACGTTCTGTAACTCTTCCTGGATTGAAAGTTATGGCCATTTTAAGATCAGCACACAAAACTCATCCAACCTGAGACTTGTCGTTCTCGGATCATGCCCATGAACGAGGACTTGTCTCCTCATTGAACCTATACAACCTGGCCACTATAAACACACAAAAGACTAGATCAAATACAACACGGTATTTGTTATTCTCAAACCAAGAGATGCGGAAAGCAAGCTCCAACACATTTATCAAAGATGAATTTTCTAAGCCTAATTTTTCATTTTGTTCTTTTACTAAAATAAAATTCTTTTCAAATTTCTTGTGCTTTTCTTTTAATTCATTATATTCTACACAAGTTGTGGTGTTTTCAACTAAGGAGCCATGTATAGAACTAGATAAATTAGAATTTGATTCTTCATTAATTTTTGCCTTTAAATTTTTATTTTCTAAGCGCAAATGTTTATTAGCATTTTTTAATTTCTTAATTTAGCATTTTGTAGTTTGAAGCAATTGTAATGTAGAAATAGAAGTACAAAAGATGGGATTTGATTTCCTTACATTGCTTTCGGGAGAGGCATGAATTGAACATATAGTTTCTTTTACATCTTTTTGGCACTCCTCTTCCGAAGACATTACTTCTTCTTCTTCTTTTCCATTTGATGTGAGCTCCATTGATCCGTCATGAGAGGAGCATTCTTGAAGACTTGTGCAAGCTTGCATATTCTCCGGTTCTTGTGTGTTCCATACCTGTAGAAGGAGAATCATACATTTCTTCAAGAAATTTCCATACTTTGCACTAGAAAAACAATATATTAGTTTGAAAATATCTTGGAATAAAGCACAGAAAATACTATTTAAAGCTTTTGCATTTAGATGACGTTCCTGTTTATTTGATTCATTCGCTGGTCTAACTATTGCTATATCCCATGCATTGATATCTAAGTTTTTAATAAATTTTTCCATTAAGAATTTCCACCCATTATAATTTCTTCCTTCGATAAAGATGGTTTAAGAGATTTTTCTTTTTCATAAAAACTTACCCCACTAATAGAAGCGAGATCATGAGACGCCATTATTCCCGGTTGTTAAGCCGATTGGAATAAAACCTAGCTCTGATACCACTTGTTGGATCGGTAGGCGCCCTTAGAGGGGGTGAATAAGGGTTTTAAAAACTTATATTATATTTTGTAATACTTGAAATAATAAGAGATCAAAATAGTGATTTTGAATAAAGATCTAAATTGTTTTATAATAAAAGAGATGAAAATAAACAATTTAGAGAAATGAAGAACACATCATTTTTATTACAAAAGGAGAGACATGATTACTATTAATAAAATGATTACAAAATTTTGATTTCAATGACGCTAGAAATCAAAGCGAAATATGAAAGACTCTTTTTGTTTTCTATACCGACTCGTATCCCCACGAACCGGTTGGCTTTAGCTGATCCTTCACCGGATACGGCCTCAAGCCGCTCTGGACAACCCTTCCCCGGATATGGCCTTAAGCACCCCCTAGACCTACACCCGAGACCGAGTCGCCAACACGAGGCGAATTTCTGCCCTAAGTCCTACCCAGACCTAGTCGCCAACACGAGGCGAGTTTACTTAAACGATTACAAGAAAGGATGTGAAATGAAAAGACAATAATATAAAACTCCCTCAATGTGGATCTCTTGGAGAAGTAGATGAAGACGCAGAGTATGATCGTAACTGATGCGGTTTTTCGTCACGATGATAATGCGTGTTGAAATCTTCTCTACGGATCTCCTTAAGCCTTTATGGATTTGTGGGAGTATCTCTCTGAACCTTCCTCTCTATGCTGTGGCACGAAGCTCTGGAATTTTGGATCTCAAGATGATTAGGAAGACGGAGCCAAGGGGTCTGCACTAGTGCTACCGCCGACGCTATCCCATATTAGGACATATTCTGCGTGTCAGAATCTTCAATCGGAGGAAACATTTCTCTCTTGCCCACTGTGTTCCTCGCTATCGCCTGCGCTATCTCCTTCTATAAGTTCTCCCGGCATTTGCGCTTAAGCCAATATTTCGTCGAACGAGATTTCGTCGAACGCCACTAAGAGTTTATCGAACGAATTTTCGTCGAACGCAGTTATGAGCATTTCGTCGAGCGCCGCTAACAGTTCATCGAACGACAGCTAGTGCCTGCGCTAGTTCTACCGCCAGCGCTAGTAGGAGATTTGGATTTGATGGCTCAACTTTGGGGGCAACCTTCTTGTGTAATCCTTAAGTCATGTGGACTTTGTTATCTTGCACACTTAAACACACAAGATCAAATACATAGGATTTGTTATTCTCAAACCTAGGAGATGCGGAAGACCATGTTCCAACACTATTGAATTCCTGAAATAGAAACTTAGGTCAAAACAGGAATGAACAACTGAAATCGAAAGTTCTGAAATCGAAAGTGAAATGAGAACTGAGATCGAAAATGAAATCTGAACTTAAAAACCATCAAAATTGGAAAAAAAGCTAAACTGAAATGAAAGAGTGAAATCGAAACTGAAATAAAGGAAGAAATGAGAATTGAGATGAAGAAACTGAAATAAAAAATACGAAATGATCACAGTTCATCTATTTCAGGAATCAAGGCCAGTGAGAAGAGAATGTAGCTGCCATTGAATTCCCGAAATGAAAACTTAGATCAAAACAGAAATGAACAACTGAAATCGAAAGTTCTGAAATCGAAAGTGAAATGAGAACTGAGATCGAAAATGAAATCTGAACTTAAAAACCATCAAACACTGAAAGAAAAAAGCAAAACTGAAATGAAAGAGTGAAATCGAAACTTAAATAAAGGAAGAAATGAGAACTAAGATGAAGAAACTGAAATAAAAAATGAAATGATCACAGTTCATCTATTTCAGGAATACCCTAAATTGCTCTGGTGAGATTGGGAGAAAACGCTCTAGAATGCAGAATGAATAAATGGCGTGATCCAAAAATAGGGAACATACCTAGAGGAGATGGGCGTCGAAGGTCTTAGCGGAGATGCGCGTCGGATCAGAATGTTAGTGGCTCTCGGAGACGATGGCGGCGAGTGAGACGAACTGCGAGAAGGGGGAAGATCCGAGAGTCGAAGACGGAGATGCGCGGAGGATCGAAGCTTAGGGTTTGGCGGAAGCGTGCTGCGGGGAGGAGGGAACTGTAGGGCTAGCGCCGTTCTCAGGGGTCAGGATGAGAATCGATGAGAACATCGAGTTATATCGGGGAGTTGAGAACGGGGTTGAAATAATCAACGTCGCATGTTTTATGAAGCCATATTCTACGACCAATATTTTTTGCTTGATTTTTGATCTCACGCTATTCGCAGACAATCATATTTCTTTTTAATATAGTATAGATATATACATATATACATATACATATTTACATATATATATATATACATATATACATATACATATTTACATATATATATATATATACATATTTACATATATATATACATATATAACGGTTCGACCCCGATTGAATCGGTTGAACCGGTTGAACTTCGAATCTTTCTCTCCGCCGGTTCAATGTCCGGTCCCATTTTCAAAACCTTGATACTAATAAATTATGAATAATCATATTAGAAATGCCTATAACATCGCTAAAATTCAACCCGCGGAACACGTGAATTTTTGGCAGCAGATGGAACGGCTGAATAGTCATCAATAATGATAGATCATATATCGGGGTGGCATTTTGGAGGGCCGGACATTAAAGGCGAAATCCAATCTGATACCGGGCTTTCAAACCCTAACCCTAAATTAAAAGATCAAAGCAAATTCTCCCAAAATCGGCGCGATCAACCTATCGTTCGATCCCGAACCAGAGGAGCAGTGCGACGAGCCGGAGCCGGAGAACGCAATCCCAGGTATCATTGGAGGTCGATAAAGGTAGCAGTCAGCAAGCGATGCCTCCGTTGGAGGAAGAAGAGCAGGGCGTGTTCGAGGAAGACGATGAACATGATGACAGCGAGGGGGATGACAGCGACATGGAAGACTACGACGACGACGATGATGACGATGATGACGAAGAAGAGCAGTTCTCCGAGATTCCTCCACAGCAGCACTCGCAGACGTTGCTTATTCCCAATGAAGAACTCAATTCCTCCATCGCTCTTTTCAACCCTAACCCTATCCGCGCAGCTGCCTCTGCTCCAACCGCCCCGCACAACGGGTCGATTACGGCGGCTCCCAGCTCGGTAGGTGACGTCTTTAATTCTCCAGCCGGCCATACCGCGTTGGCTGCGGAGGAGTCCCGACTCGTTGCTTCGGCGGCTTCGGCGGAAGAATCGCGGAGACTGTTCCAACGGCTTTGGACCGATGAAGACGAGATCACGATCCTGCAAGGATTTTTGGAGTTCACGACCCAGCGGGGGACGACTCACGCCTCCCACCAATACGATACCGGCCCTTTCTACGAGCAGATCAAAAAGCAGTTGCAGCTCGAATTCAACAAGAACCAGCTCATCGAGAAGCTCCGTCGTCTAAAGAAGAAGTACCGCAACGTGGTCAATCGAATGATCTCCGGAAAGGAGTTTACCTTTAAGAGCGCCCATGAGCAGGCCACTTTCGAGATCTCGCGGAAGATCTGGAGCGCCAGCATCAAGCGTGACCGTGACAGCGAAGACGATGAATTCATACCTAATTCTGTATCCGCCATTGTTGAATTCGATCCTGGATTTATCGTTGGCTCTGCCCCAGACAGTGCCATGTGCAAGGAGAGAAGACGGTCAAAGTCATCTCGAAGACGAATCTGGAGGACTGCTGAACAAGAGGCCGCTGACGCAGTTGTCGCAGCTGTATCTGCTTCTACTGGGGTGGCTGTCGAGGTTCCGATTGCTGCACCGCCGGATCCACCATTATCCACTCCAATTCCAAGCATTATTGAAGAAACTGTGAAGAGTTGCCTATCACCATTATTCAAGGAGCTCTTGCAGTCTTCCATGGCTGTGTCCCAAGGAGGAATTCTGCCAGGGATCGGAGGCTTTGGCATTGGTGGATTACTTGGGATGAATCCTTTGCCATTAGGAATTGGGAGTATGACTGTGAATCCTCCATCAGATGAGAAGTGGAGGAATCAGAACATTCTGGAACTGGAGGTTTACCTGAAACGGATAGAGCTGATGCGGGATCAGATCAAGTTGATTTTGGAGGAGCTCAAGTCATCAACCCCTTCAGCTCAGGGTTGATCGGAAAATATCGAACCTTTGGTTGAGAGTAAACTCTTGCCTTTACTTACTGTTCTAGTTAGTTTTCATAATTTACTTCTTTGG
Source organism: Dactylorhiza incarnata (assembly GCA_033032865.1). Taxonomy (NCBI): domain Eukaryota; kingdom Viridiplantae; phylum Streptophyta; class Magnoliopsida; order Asparagales; family Orchidaceae; genus Dactylorhiza; species Dactylorhiza incarnata. The sequence continues at coordinate 8,897,441 of JAWHQI010000010.1, read as the reverse complement.
GACAGGAATTTTTCTCTGAAATAGTTCATTCTCCTTCATGTATTGTCAATGCTGCATGTCCTTAACTCTCCATCTGTTCTTCTAGTTTTCTTTTTTACTAGTGATCTAGAGAATTGTTGGAAAATGGGAGGATGTGTTTCTCAAATCTGTGAAATTTGCAAGCATCCCTAATTTTCCATATTTGTCTTCTATGATTCCTCTGCACAACCATCTTATGATACAGGTAAGGATACTCTGCCTTTATTTGTTGGGGGTCCTTTTGTCTTCACACCATGGCACTTACTGTAATGTTGCAACTTTGGTTCCACTGATTTTATTTTGTTTTTTGCCCTTTTTTGATTCTGCTCTGACCAGGCCAAACAGAGTGTAAGTGACTATAAAACTAACTTTAGGTGAGCATAGAGTTGTGTGTAAATTAGCGAAAAGACGACATTAAAATTGAGTGTACGTGTAAGAGGGAACACAAGCGTACGTAAGTGAGCCAAACATCCGGAGGTACATTGATAAGAATACCACTTTGCTTCAATTTTGGAATCAATGTACTCTGCCTTCCAAAATGACGATGCTTCAATTCTTCATCCATCTACTGCTTTAAACTCCTCAATGGATATCATCTTCCTCCTACTTCTCTTCAGCACTCTAAATATTTAAGTCGGTCCAGCTGATGTTGGTGTTGCTGGTGGGTTAGAATTGAGCAACACCGCCACTCCCTTCTTTCTTATAACAACTTGAATCTCCATTTTTAGAACTAAACTCAAAGTAGAGAGAGAGAGGGAACATGAAACTAGGTGAGATAGGGCCAAGAAAAAGTATAAAATGCATTGGCAAATTGCTGAGCTCGTGATCTCTGTCCTCTTGGTGAAAAGAATGTAAAAATACGTATGGCGGTGAAAAGAATGTTTTAAAATACGTATGGCGGTGAAAAGAATGTTTTAAAATACGGACGGCAGTGAAAAGAATGTTTAAAAATACGGATGGTGGTGAAAAGAATGTTTAAAAATACGGAGCAATCCGAAAGCTTATGGTCATTTCTAACACAGGAGAACTAAAAAAACTTTCTAATTCATCACCGCGTCTGTTAGAGTGTGAACTACTCTTACTTGTAAGCTCTTCTTTGGGTCGTGTTGATCATAAATATAAGTATCATAGGGTTAGAACGGCTGAGGCAACAATTTCTATTTTGAGAGTGCCATTATATGATGTGATAAAACAACTATTTTGTGAGTGTAAAATTATTATTATTGTTATTATCTTTTTCCACGACACGGGTTCAAGTCCTGGAAGCAGCCTCTTGCAAAAATGTAGGATAAGGTTTTCCTACATTTCAGCCTTGTGGTGTGACCCTTCCCCGGACCCTTGATGCTGGTGGGGATGCTTTGTGCACAGGGCTGCCTTTGTTTTATATTTTTCTCAAACATTGAGCTTAGAGCAGTGGAGTATAAACAGTTAGGGTCCGTTCGGCGCGCAGGTAATGACTTTCTGGAATTGGCTTTGGCCAGAAAACCAATATCTGCAAGAATTGGTTTTGTGCATAAAACCAATTCTGTTGTTCGGTTGCAGGATGGAATTCAGTGAACAGAATTTGAATTGATATCTGTAAGTTGTTTGGCTGCACAATGGAATTGGTTTTCTGGAATTGAAAATTTTAAAAATCAAATTTTTAAAAGCGTGCGCTCGGGCGAAAAGCGCGCGCCCGGGCAAAAAACGGGCACCCGGGCTAAAATATCGCGCCAGGGCGAAAAAATCACGGCCGGCGAAAAAATCGCGCACGGGCGAAAAAATTGAGCCCAGCCGAAATAAAAGCGCCTGGGCGAAAAAATCGCGCCCGGGCGAAAAAATCGCGCCCGGGCGAAAAAATCGCGCCCGGGCGAAAAAATCGCGCCCGGGCGAAATAATCGCGCCCGGGCGAAATAATCGCGCCCGGGCGAAATAATCGCCCCCGGCCAAAAAAATCGCGCCCGACCGAAATAAAACGTGCCCGGGAGAAATAAAACGCGCCCGGGCGAAATAAACGCGCCCGTGCGAAAAAATCGCACCCGGGTGAAAAAATCGCGCCCGGGTGAAAAAATCGCGCCCGGGCGAAAATATGCGCCCGGGTGAAATAAACGCGCCAGGACGAAAAAATCGCGCCCGGGCGAAAAAATTCCTCCCCGGACGAAAAAATCGCGTTCGGGCGAAAAAATCGCGCGCGGCCGAAAAAATCGCGCCCGACCGAAATAAAACGTGCCCGGGAGAAATAAAACGCGCCCGGGCGAAATAAACGCGCCCGGGCGAAATAATCGCGCTCGGGCGAAAAAATCGCGCCCGGGCGAAAATATGCGCCCGGGTGAAATAAACGCGCCCGGACGAAAAAATCGCTCCCCGGACGAAATAATCGCGCTCGGGCGAAAAAATCGCGCCCGGGCGAAAAAATCGCGCCCCGGCAAAAAAATTGCGCCCGGGCAAAAAAATCGCGCCCGACCGAAAAAATCGCGCCCGGGAGAAATAAAACGCGCCCTGGCGAAATAAACTCGCCCGTGCAAAAAAATCGCCCACGGGCGAAATTATCGCGCCCGGGCGAAAAAATCGCGCCCGGGAGAAAATATGCGCCCGGGTGAAATAAACGCGCCCGAACGAAAAATCGCGCCCAGGCGAAAAAATTTCTCCCCGGACGAAAAAATCGCGCCCGACAAAAAAAATCACGCCCGGGAGAAAAATCGCGCAATGGCAAAAATATCGCGCCCGACCGAAATAAACGTGCCCAGGAGAAATGAAATGCACCCGGGCGAAATAAACGCGCAAGGGCGAAAAAGTCGCAACCGGGCGAAAAAATCGCGCCCGGGCGAAAATATTTTCCCGGGTGAAATTAACGCGCCCGGACGAAAAAATCGCGCCCCGGGCGAAAAAATCTCTCACTGGCGTAAAAATCGGGCCCGGGCGAGAAAATCGGGCCTGGGCAAAAAAATCGGACCCGACCGAAATAAACGCGCCCGGGAGAAATAAAATGCGCCCGGGCGAAATAAAACGCGCCCGGGCGAAAAAATCGCTCCCGGGCGAAAAAATCGCGCCCGGGCGAAAATATGCACCCGGGTGAAAAACGCCCGTCTGGGAGAAAAAAGAACGTCCGGTCGAAAAGCACGCTCCCGACCGAAACACTCGTGCCCGACTGAATAACACACCCTGCAGGAAAACGCACACTCGGACGAAAAACCCACGCGTAGGTCGAAAAACTCTAGCGTAAACATTTGATTATGCGGAAAACCTATGGGCGGAGGTAAGAATTGCTATTTGATTTTTTAGTTCATAGTAAAAGCCATGGGTTTTCACATGAAAGCCAATATCCGCTTAAATTTCGTTGCGCCGAACACTAGAATTGGATTTCTAATCTCCAATGCCAATTCCAGAAAGCCAATTCCGTCCAAACGAACGGACCCTTAGTGTTCCCGATTTGTATACCTCCATTGATTAGAATTCCATTAAAAAAATTCTCATAGCATTTATTCCATCAATTACTGCTATAACTGGATTCATTCTGATTACTGAACTGGTATGGTTTATTACCACTTTCTTGAGGAAATTTGATGTGAACTAAAATTAGGGCTTCAATATTTAAATAATAAATTTGAATGTATTTTAATGGATTAATGAAGTTCGACTTGTCGAGCAACCAAAATGATGAGATAACTAAGCATAAGTCGCATAAGAGCCTAGCCATCGAACGTAATTAGCACCGTGAAATAAATCATTAACTAGTGTATAAGCAAAGATGAACAATAGGTATTTTCAATCAACGGCACACAGGTTCTTTGATAATTAAAAGGCAAGTAAAGCTCTGAAATTTATAGTTAATATAATATTAAGCATAAAATTATATTAACGAGATATGAACAATAAACTGTGAGAGATATACCTTGGGCGCATAAGTGCGGCGAAAAATCCGTAACAACAATGGGTATAGGCAAGGGATGGCTCAGAGGGGAATTGAACAGCAAGGGTCGAAGAGGGAATTGGTGCTCTAGGCTTGTGGCAGTGGTGTAAGGCTCGATTGAGGCTCAGAGGTGGGGGTAGGCACAGGAAGGGGGAGAATGGTAGTGGGTTGCTTATGATGTCATGGAGTGCCATAAACGAAAAGGAAATTGCTGGTTGGGACTCAGTGATGACTGCAAGGTGGTTGTCAGAACTATCGAATTCAGGAGGTTTTGGATCTGACTGGAAGGACATCAATTTCACTGGAGGACGGGGAAGGAATGGCCACCAGAGATTTGGGATGTCGTGAAAGACGGCGGTGAGTCTATGTAGAGCTATTCCAGGCGATGGGAAGAGTGATGATCGACAGAGAACTTATCGAATCCCCAGGAACATGCGGAGGAGTGGTCGTCGGGGTCAGGGAAGGCTTTCGACGTCGTCGTCGGGGTGAGGAGTGTTGGAATCTGTGATCTAGAAGTGATCAATAGTCTTACTACCAACGTAATATGAACCTCTGAGTCTTACGTTAGAAATGTGCATAAAATGGATAGATAATCGTGTTGGTTTTATTTATATTAGATATAAATGAAAAACCAAACTGAAAATGTGTATTTATAATGTTTAATTAATTGAAAATTAATTAAATAGAGATCAGAGCTTGCTACATGTGGAATCGAATTCAAATGAAAGCAAAATGTCGAGTGGAACTCGACATACGTCAACTTCGAATTGACACACATCAAGTTGGAGAACTGATGTAGACCGATCGGTCGAACCTGAATTTTCGCCTGCAAATCACTTTTAACGTTTGAACCTCAGGATCGTACGTTAGAAATGTACATAAAATGGATAGATAATCGTGTTGGTTTTATTTATATTAGATATAAATGCAAAACCAAACTGAAAATGTGTATTTATAATGTTTAATAAATTAAATAGAGATCAGAGCTTGCTACATGTCAAATCGAATTCAAATGAAAGCAAAACGTCGAGTGGAACTCGACATACGTCAACTTCGAATTGACACACATCAAGTTGGAGAACTGATGTCGACCGATCGGTCGAACCTGAATTTTCGCTTCCAAATCACTTTCAACGTTTGAACTTCGATAAAGCCGTTAATTATTATTTGAGAATGAACTTTTGAACGTTTTACGAGTTGAATCGTTGCGAGATCCGTACATCCACAAATAAATCACAATAATAATTTAAGGATAAACGATAATAAAGCGACAACGTGAATGACTGAGACAAGCTTAAAATTAATTAAATTGGTAGCATAAAACTACGTTATCAAATGAAGCAAGAGGGGGGTGGGGGGGGGGGGGGGGGGGGGGGGGGGGGGGGGGAGTTACCCCGAGCATACACAAAGCTACGACAAGGTTTTGGATCACGTCAAGCCAGTTGCACTGTTAGTGAGACTATCTGCGGATTAACTAGTGGCAGAAGAGGCTTCTTCAAGATCGGTTGGCTGAATCAGGTGATTGTATGCAGCGTTCACTACAAGAAAATTGGCTTTTAGTGACGAAAATTTTGGTCACTAAATATTGCAGGTTGGTCACTAAAGACATTTAATGACCAAATTTAGGCTGTCACAAAGTGGTTGCAAAAGCCCCGTCACTAAATGTATTTTGTGACCATATTAATTTTCGTCATTAAATGTATTTTTTCAGTGCCGAAACTAATTTTTGTCATTAAATGTATTTTTTTAGTGTCGAAACTAATTTTCGTCACTAAATGTATTTGGTGACCAAACTGCTTTTGTCACTGAAAAAAATACTTTTTTTGACCAAATTACTTTAGTAACTGATTGTGCAATGTAATAGTGATAATTTTTTGGTTACTAAAATTATTTATTTCATCACTGAATACAATATTTTCTTCATTATTTATTGATATCTTTAGTGACCAAATTTTTTTTGTCACTGAATATACAATATTAGTGACAATATTTGGTAGTAATAATTTTTTAGTTGATCACAAAATATATCTTAAATAAATTCATTTATTTGCTATTACATAAAAACAAAAGATTTACTAATTCAGTCGCAACAATAAATAGAATATCTATTTGCTAAAAGAATCTCAATGAAAAGATAATTTTTCTTTTCATTATATTAATAAAAAGGTGAGAGATAGCCCAAACTCCTCAATACAGACCAATAAAGCTCTTATCTCTTTTAAACTCAATTCACGAAAAGATCTATAATAAACAAAATAAAGTGACTTTTTATGCTACATAAATTATAAAGTGGTTTCTTCTGCGACTCCACCTCCTCACAATGCTGCTTCGACATAAAGCAATGCCATTTGCAGAACAGGAGTAGCCCGCTCTATCTTTATAGATCTCCTTCCGCATTCCAGCTCCATGCTAAGAAGTGTAGAGGAAGGTGCAGAAGAGGCTTGTCGGAGGAGGAAAGCTCATTTCCATGCTAAGAAGTAAGCATATGCTAACTGAGTCTAAAAAACCCTTGCAGTCTGCATAGTGATGAAAATTCATTATTCAGAGAAGCGTGCAAAGCATGATGAAATGTCATGATATTGATTATAGGATACTTACATGATGCTTCCTTTTCAAATTAATTTTTGTCGGTTTCACATAAACATTGCCTCCTAGATCTGCAAAGGCTCTCATTAACCCACTACAAGATCCTATCACCTATCAAATCCCCCAGGTTCATCCTCACACGAAATACAGCTCATGTAATGGAAGCAGCAGCAAATATCTTTGTGCCAACGCTTCCTGTTAATAGCAGGGCCAAGAAGTAGGATAACTGGCTCCCAAAGAACATCAAATGTTGTAGAATTGGCCAGAGGATTAGTTGAATCTTCTGATGGTATCTAAAAGGGCAATCTCTAAATTGAAGCTGGAATGGTTCGGAAAAAATAAGGAAATGCAGGCATGCAACAACCAATAAGCAATCATTATGTCAAAAGTAAGAAGACCAACCTGCTAGTTAGCCCATTTGTCTTGAAGACTTTCAGCAAATAGATAGAATAAACCTAGCTTTTACCTGGAAAACTTGTAATTAGAATTGTTGAGGACATAGATATGGTGTGTGTATGTGTGGTTTGTGAGCAACTTTGTATCTTATTATCGCACCCATGTATTTAAAAAAAAGTCTCTATTAGTACATAAAGAACGATGTGGCTGCCATCGCGGAAACAAAGATTGAAACTGTAAGTGTATATTTGGGTAAATAATGGGTTCAGAGGCATAACCGGTCTAGTACGGATGCAGGGATATCCGTTACCCGTTCTATTTTAGGGTTTGCCTATATAAACCCGGCTAGGGGCAACAGTTAGTGAATTCCACCTTGATCCGCAATCGGATGCTTCGAGCAACACTCTTCACAATCTCGAATCAAGCCCCTTGAGTTTTGCTCTCTCCCTCTCTCGTACGCACTCCACCCGAGGAGGATCTCCTGTAAACGCCGCTCGGCTTCCGCCTGCTCCCTCTCTGGTGCCTCGCCGCTGCTGCTGTGAGGACCTCGCCGAAGCCGCCAGTTCCCCCCCTGCGTACGCCCCCGCCGCTGCTAATGAGTCCAATTTATATACTGTTTTTCGGACTCATCCGGGCTGCTTTTCTTGCTTTTATACTTCAGTTTTTGTTCGTATTTGTTTATTTTCACATTGTTCATACGTGTGCTTTAAATGCCTGTTGTAAGTGTGCAATTGCACACTACGTTGCTGGGGGTAAGCACACTGTGCTCCCCATCGTGTTGTTTCTATTTTTTATGCTGGTGCTGGATGTGTATTCCCAGCTGGGCTGATATGCTCGCAGGTGGCTGATCCATCCCCTTTTGCCCAGAAATCATGACTGTGTACAACGCACGGTCGTGCGTTTTATTGACGCACGGATAGTTGTGGTCGTGCGCCTTCATCTGGGTGGAAAGCGATGATCTGATTTTGATCGTGCGTCTTTACGCACGAGCAGTTGCCCGTGCGTGAAGGAATCACACGATCAACCTGTTTAGCCTTGTTTTTAGCTTTTCTGAATTTACCCGTGTGTTTTGACGCACGGGCGGATTTGCCCGTGCGCGAGTAAATCGCACGGGCGCTCCAGGTCGTCTTCCTGCGCTGTTCTCTATTATTAATATCGAACGGTCTACGCACGGTCGTGCGTTCGACCGTGCGTGACCTATTTTCTGATCTTTTTCTATAAAAGCTGCAGCTTTCGACCTAAATCGAGGAGAGACCGTACACGCCGTACAGCTGCGCAGGTTTCGCCACTTCCACCGAGGTTTCATCCCTTTGGGCCTCCTCCATCATCCTTAAGCTCTAAGGAGAAGGATTCAACCCTACATCCACCAAGATCCAAGGAGAAGGAAGCTAGGTCGTTTCCGGATCGTGACACGAAGAAGACGGGCCATTGGAGGGTAGTGACAGCCTTCTCTACCCCGGACACAGTTGAGGACCGAGCTTGGACGCGGATTGACAACCCGTCGATTCCAACCGTGAATCTAGTGGAATGTTGTTGCAAAATAGTGACACTTATATGTGTATTGCAAAGTGAGTTATAAAACAAAATAAATAAAGCACATATCACAGCACAGAAAATAATCACAACACAGAGGACACAAGGATTTTTATAGTAGTTCCCCAATAAGCCTGGGTACGTCTACTCTTCTACCACACTTGGTAGGATTTCATTAGGTTTTTGATTAGGTGCCCTATCACCAAGGGGTTTTTGATCAGGTGTCCACACACCAAGTGAGCTTTTGATCAGGTGCTCTAACCAAATCACAGGTTTTTGTTCAGGTGCCCTACCACCAATGGGTTAACTTTTGAAGGGAGTTAGAACCCTGTACAAGATGGGATAATGAAAGTTAGATGTTCTTCTCTGTCAATATTCTGAGAGAAGACTCTAGTGGAATGTTGTTGTAAAGCTCCTCTGTCTGATTGAAAATGCTTGACAGCTTGAGGATGGAGCTTTCTTTTGAATATACTGATCTTCCTGTAGCTGATGAATCTGAGAGAATAACTTCCTCAGATTATTGTTGCTCTTTGAAGATCTGATCTTGCAGCAGAAAATACTGAAAGAAGGTGTTGATGTTCTCAGTGAATGAAATTGCTGCTTGAGGATGATGAAGACTGAAAAGCTTTTTTCTGTATATTTCTTTCTTCTTCCTCTTGACTATGTATCCTTCTTCTTTCTTTTTCCTGTACTGTTATTCTGTAATATCTTACTGTTCAATAATGTATATTCTGATCTATATATGTTCTTCCTCTTCTTTTACAATATGTCTCTAATTTGAAATTTGAATCAACAGAATAAGGAATAAAATAATCTGCATTTAATATTTCCTTGGAACTGCAAATGATTCAGCAAATCTTTAATCCTTTTCCTTTTCAATAAAAGATATCCTTTTCCAATATATCCCAACGGCTACTTTCTCGGTAAGATAATGGAAAGGAATAATGTAAAAAGGAAAGATAAAATATTGCCATATCTGGAAGAATAAGTTCATTGCTGATAGTCGAACTGAGTTCTGAGAAAATATAATTGATGTTCTGAAATAAATCAGCTGAAGAGAATTTTCGTCGATCTCAACAAATTTCGTCGAACACAATGTTGAGTTCGTCGACCTCAACTGAATCTGGCTGGACGAATTGAATTTGTTGAGCTGAGAAGAACTTTCGTCGATCTGAACAAATGATACTTATTCTTCGAATGCAGAGCTGAGTTCGTCGAACGTTGAGAGGAGTTCGTCGAACGTTGAGAGGAGTTCGTCGAACGCAGAATGAGTTAGAAAATTCGTCGACCGCTGAACTGAGCAAATTCGTCAACCGCTGAGACTGAATAAAATCATCGACCGCTGAGACTGGACAATTTCGTCGACCGCTGAGAGGAGTTCGTCGAACGCAGAATGAGTTCGTCGAACTGAAGAGATAAACTGTTGGACTGTCTTGAGAATTGAGAGCGTCGAGCTGGAGAGCAAGTTCGTCGAATGCAGAGAGGAGTTCGTCGAACGCGGAACCTTGCCATGTTCGTCGAACACAGGAGCATGCCGTTCATCGAACGCGGGATGGAGTTCGTCGAACGCAGTATGGAGTTCGTCGAACGCAGAAAACTTATCTTTTCCTAAGTTCTATCAGCCTAAAAGCTTGACCCTTTGGACTATACATTGGGGTCAACTTAGTCCTAATAAACAGATATTGATCCTAGCCCAAATCAGTAATAGGTTTGTTCCAACAGTTTCATTGTAGAAGGTCACGAAACAAAGGTCTGTAAATTATTTAAATCTTTATATGGACTAAAACAAGCACCTAAACTATGACATGAGAAGTTTGACTATAGTGTAAAGAACATGAGATTCATGTCGAGTCTCTCGGATAAATGTCTTTACATACGTCATAGATCAGATAAAGTCATCATAATTTGCTTATATGTAGATGATATGCTCATTCTAGGATCTGATCAATCCGAAGTGGATGACGTTAAGTCAGATTTAATAAAAGAATTTAGCATTAAAGACCTAGTTGTAGCTAACACTATACTAGACATGCAAGTGAGATTTGGGAAGAATGGCATCTCCCTTAGTCAAAGCCACTACATAAAGTCCATGTTGGACACGTGAGGATATAGTGATAGTAGAGCATTTGAGACTCGATACGACTACACTAATCATCTAAAGCCCAATGAAGGAGCTATGGTTAGACAGTTAGATTACTCTAAACTGATTGGTAGTCTCATGTATGCTATGGTCTGCACTAGACCTGACATAGCCTTTACGGTCGGCATGTTATGCAGATTCACTAGTAATCCTGGCCAAGAACATTGGAATGCCTTAGATAGGCTAATGAGGTACCTAAAGAACACCCAAAAGTATGCTTTAAGTTACATTGGCCATCCTTCGGTTCTTGAAGGATATTCTGACGCATCATGGTGCTCAGAATTAAACGACAGCAAGTCCACTAGTGAGTTTGTATTCACACTAAGAGGAGCAGGTGTAGCCTGGAAGTCCAAGAGGCAATCCTGTATTGCTCTCTCTTCTATGGAATCCGAACTCTACGCTCTACCATCAGCAAGAGAAGAAACAGAGTGACTAAGAGATTTGGTGATGGACATTACACTGATGAGCCTGAAAATGAGTTCTGTTGCAATTTACTGTGACAATCAGGCCACTAAAACGATTGCTACGAACACTTTGTTCAATGCCAAAAGAAGACACCTAAGGCTGAAATAATCCTGGTTGACCTCAATCACAAGTCAAGGGATTATGACCCTGATTGATGTGAGATCGAAAGACAATGTTGCAGACGCCTTGACTAAAGGCCTGAATAGAGCTCTCACAATTAAAACATCGGGTAAAGTTCATAGAAATATGAAACTTTCCTCTGTTGTTTATGTTTTGATAGTGAGGACCTATATAGTTGCAACATTCAAGGATATAATAACAGACTGAAAACGTCAAATAATTTCTTGAGGAAAACCCAAGATGGCTAGATGCCTGTTATTCAACATTTGATAACTAAACATCTTTCTCATTGTAAGTTGATTAAAAAATTATTCAACTTGGAATAGAAAGTCGTTGTAGTCGGTTAATCTAACATTAATGATCATAACACATTATTCCACACCTGATAATGTTGCAAATGTTGTTGTGCCAAATCATTCCACAATTGATGTTACGGTACATAATGATCACTAATGAGTAAGATAACAACGTTTGATTTATAAAATCAACCATTGACTGGTTCCTGCTAGACCAGATAGAGATACTGACAGTGTTATTTCACTATTGCTAAAAGTACTATGCTCATTCAGGTAGAGCTAGTTTACTTTAAACGTTATTGTATATATTTTATGAATTCATAGAGTTCTAACTCATGAAATTCCTTGCAGGCTATGGTGGAGTTGAAGGAAAGAAAGTAGTCTTTGATATGAATGTTGATGATCTGCTAGATGAGTAGAATTGTTATATGTTTTATCCATTACTACTATGTTTTCAGACTTTTATCCTTAGTACTGCACTTATGTTTGGATGTTTGTTTTCTGTATGAACAAAACTCCTGTTATGTTTTAAAGTGTGTTTTCTTTCTGAGGAAATGTGTTTAGTCTGAAATTTGGTAGTTACTGCTTTCTTGCACTTTGAAATGTATACGTTATTTATCACAAATATAGGAGGTGATTGTAATTGTATATTTGGGTAAATAATTGGTTCAGGGGCATAACGTATCTAGTACGAATACAGGGATATCCGTTACCCGTTCTATTTTAGGGTTTGCCTATATAAACCTGGCTAGGGGCAACGGTTAATGGATTCCACCTTGATCCGCAATCGGATGCTTCGAGCAACACTCTTCACAACATAATGTATTCGTTGTATGATAGATACTTGCTTCAAATCTATTACAGAAAAGAAATACACTTGATTTCCAAACTGACTTCTATGGAGGCAGTAGGGGTTTTTCGTCCAGACGAGCGTTTTTCGCCCAAGCGCACATTTTTCGCCCGGACGCGCATTTTTTTGCCGGTCGGACATTTTTCGCCTGAGCACGCAATTTTCACCCTAACACGCGTTTTTAGCCGGTGTCTCGTTTTTCGAACCGGACGCGCTTTTTTCGACCAAGCGCGCGATATTCGCCCTGGCGAGCGTTTTTTCGCCCGGTCGCGCATTTTTCGCCTTGGCGCAAGTTTTTCTCCTTGGCGCGCATTTTTCACCTTGGCGCAAGTTTTTCTCCTTGGCGCGCATTTTTCGGCCGGGCACAAATTTTTCGTCGGGCGTCCATTTTTTCTCTTAGGCGCGCATTATTCGCCCGGGCGCTTGCTTTTCGTTCGACCAGGTGTTTTCGAAAGGCGCGCGTTTTTCACCCAGAAGCGCGTTTTCCGCACGGGAACAAGTTTTTCGCCCGGGCGCGCGTTTTTAGCTGGGGCACGGGGTTTTCGCCCGTCCGCACGTTTCTCGCTCGGGCGCACATTTTTCGCCAGAACACGTATGTTTCGGCCGGTGCGCTCGTGTTTTGCCCGGGCGCGCTTTTTTCGCCCCACAACGCATTTTTTGCCAAGGCCGCAAAAGGTACACTTTGGCCGAAAAACACGCGCTCAGGCGAAAAGCGTGCTCCCGGGCAAAAAATGCGTGTCTGAAAAAAAATGCGCTTCCGTGAAAAATATGCACTTCCGACCGAAGAACTCGCGATCGGGCAAAAATGCGGTCCTAGGCCAAAAAACACACACCTGGGCGAAAAATAGGCGCCCTTGAGAAAAATGCGCTCTCGGGCAAAAAACGCGCACCTGAGCAAAAAAACGGCACTTGGGCGAAAGAGGCGTGTCTTAAAATATATTATGCAATTTAATGCGTTCGGTGCTGATGCTTATTTTGGGTTTTATAAGAATATTGTATAATGTCAATTCTAATACCAATTCCATCATTCAACCGAACAACTTTTGTGCCTCAATTTCAACTCTGTTGACTGAATTCAATCTTACAGCCGAACAACATAATTGGAATTCTGTACAAAGCCAATTCATGTAGATATTGATTTTCTTTGAAAAGCTAATTCAAGAAGGTCAATTCCGCTCAAACAAACGGACCCTTATTAAATCCCAAATTCCCAATCAATATAAAGGAAAAGAACAAAAATCAAAACATTCACCAGGCATTTAAGAATCCTTTGTCAAATTCTAAAATCAAAGGGATTTTATAAATCTTTCATATATCCTACTATATTAATTAAACACTGCATCAACACCGGAACATATTATATGAAGATTAGATGACATACTAAAATAATTCAACAAAGTGCTTCCTTAATAGTGAGATCTCTGCCTCATGCTCTCTAACCTTAATAATAAGATCATGTAGCGAGATTACTGGAATGTTATTAAAATACAAGTGATTGAAAAAGACAAGTGATTGACATTTGATACTTGCTTCCATAGTTTATTTTCATTTCAGAAACTGGTATCTGCCCATGCCCTGCTGAAATGAACCTTCGGTCATACTCTCCTTCCCTTCTATGCCTAAATAAACATATCGGATGAATCAAAATATGCGTTATGTCTTGGTTTTCTTACAATTAAGCAGGTAGTTACATAAAACAAGCAAATATGCACTTGTATAATAGGCGGCAATGACTTGTTTGGAGATATGGACCTTAAAGATGTAGATGAGAATTGCGAATGACCAGCACTTTCAGGACCACTATGCAATCCAGCAAAAATCTTCAAGTTCACATTCACCTTGATGTCTTCACATTGCCGTCCTTTACACACGCGGTTACTATTCACACGCTATATAATAGTATAGATGTATTCATTTTGTTCCTCTCGGAACAAAGCTCAGACTTCCTAAACATTTCAGCAAGAAAGGGATCGGTTATTAGATGATGTGAAAAGCCTCGCTGATGGGCATTTCCTGAAGAAATCAGATACACCCTCTCAGAAGCTAAAGACTCTTGAAGCTCGGGGAAATTAAATGATCAGGTGATTGTTTCACTTTTAAAATAGCATCTTCAAGTTTGCATCTAATGATTGCAATTCTTGTACTGTTCATCTTCCTTTCAGATACTACATCTTAAGAAGAAACAAGAGAGCCGGGTTCAGCTTTTAAAGCAAAAGCAGAGGAGTGAAGAAGCAACAAAAAAAATTACAAGAGGAAATTCAATCAATTAAGGCCAAAAGGTTGCACTTGACATCATTTTTTAAATTCATTAGTTCTAACTAGCAACTTCAAATCCTTGGTTGGTTTCATGTAACGACGTATTTCATCAAATTTGGTGCTGTTCTTTTTCAGTCTTCTGAATTCTGACGGTACTCAGTTCAAAAATTCTGATGGTGGACCTAGCTTCCACCATTGCCGAATTGAATAAGTTAAAAAAACATCAGATAAGAATAAATTTTTTACCACAGCTAGAAGGATGCTGAGGATGACCGGGAAGGCAACAATGCTGCGAGGGAGGAGAGAGGCGTAGATGGCGAATTGGAGACGATATCACTGAAAGAGGTCGGCAACGAAAGGAAATAAGAGGTGTCGAAGAGATGCCTTCGGGCAACGACTATGCTTTCTCTGCGTCGTTGCTTCGAAGCAGATATTGGGCGTCGATGGAGTGGCGAGATCGGGAGAAGCTTGGGATCGTGGGGGCAGTGAAAAAAAATAGAGTTGATATCAGCAGTCCGGAACTGGCTATTCGCAGTCCACACTATTTGTATTCCATAAATTTTATTTGTAGTCCAAAATTATATTTGTAGTCCAAAATTATATCTGCACCCCACTCTCATCACAAATAAGCGAAACACTTTGCTGATTTATTAAGTACTAGAAGCCTAGAAAAATATCTTAAAGACTCAAACAATTTAAAAACCTAGCAGGAAAACAAGTTAAATGGCTTGCATAGAGGAATTAACTCTAAACCAAAGATAATTGGCATGCAAACCTTCCTCTAACCAGAAAATTGACTACCTTTTGGGATTTTCGATGGAAAATTTACTTCTTTTTTGAAGGTGCATCTAAGAGGGGGAAAGGTGACGCGACCGATAGAACTGCGGCTAGGGTTTAGGCAAAGAGAGAGATGGAGATGAGGTTATTCGATGGGGTGCGATTAGCGAGAATTGGACAGCCAATATAATTAGGATTTTTACAATTTTTGGGGTGCGAATAGAGAGAATTGGACTGCTAATATCAACTCTAAAAAACACGAATCCTAAATTTTATAGATCGGCGAACGTGCACTATTAGGTGCAATTCAAAATTCTAGCAAAAAGGCTTATTTTGTTTGAGCAATTGGAATCTAAAATCGCCCAAAAATCATAAAATTGGAGACGAGATATTTGGCTATATTTTTATCACTCTTAAAATTTGAGTGAAGAAAATTTCATATAAGAGGGAAGAGATTCAATTTCATATTCAGGTCACTAGTTAAGTATTTAGTAACAAAAGTATTGTTTATCCACTAATAAATAGTATTGTATGACAAATTTTACTTGGTCAATAATTCTAATATTTTTAGTGACAGTTTTATATGTAGTCATAAATTATTTATTTAGTGATAAAATAAAAAATTTAGTCATAATAAGCATATCATTAGTGATCAAATTTTTTTCATCACAAAATTTTTGCCACTAAAGATCAGTTTTATTGCAGTGGTTGTTGTCGGCGGAAAAAGAAAAACATACATGATAGAAAAATAAAATAATACAACACTCAAGCCTTTATCCCACCATAGTGAGGTGGCTATATGGACCCTTTGTCGCTATTGCGCCCTATCTGTAATCATAGTCTCAGTAATGCTTGAGTACATCATCTCTTGCCTTATAGTTTCATTCCAAGTCTCTTTTGGCATACCCCTCCCCCATTTAACATGCTTAGTGACTAAACTCTCACAATGCCTAATATGTGTCTCTAATGGTCTCCTATGTACATGTCTGAACCATCTTTAACGAGCTACTCACATCTTCTCTAAAATTGGCGCCACTCCTGTCTTATCCCTGATACATTCATTTCTAATTTTATCCAGTCTCGTGGACCACACATCCACCTAAGCATTCTCATCTCCACAACTCCTATTTTTTTCTCATGTACACCATTCACTGCCCAACGCTCAGAACTGTAGAGCATTGTTGGTCTAATTGCAGTACGGTAAAACGTGCCTTTAAGTTTTAATGGTACTTTACAATCACATAAGATCCCAAACGCGCCTCTTCACTTCAACCAACCTGCTTGGATTCTATGTATCACATCTTTATCTACACCTCTATTTTTTTGAATTATCGATCCCATATATTTAAAGCACTCGCTGAGGGAAATATCTTGGTCACCCAATTTAATGACAGAGTCATCCGACCTTCTTGCACTACTAAATTTATGCTCTATATACTATGTCCTTATCCTGCTCAACCTAAAACTCTTCTTTTCTAAAGTGTTTCGCTAAAATTCAAGTTTCGCGTTTACACCCACGGGCGTCTCATCGAACAAAATAATATCATCTGCAAATAATAAACACCAAGGTATTGCTTGTTGGATATGTCCGGTGAGCTCATGTATGATAAGGGTAAAGAGATAAGGGCTTAAAGCTGACCGTTGATGTAAGCCAACAACGATAGGGAATTTCTGTGTTAATCCTCCAGATGTCCTCACCCTAGTCACTAAATTTGTATACATATCTTTGATTACGTCAATGCATGATATATTTACACCTTTCTTTTCTAAGGCTCTCCACAAGATCTCTCTTGGAACTCTATCATAAGCTTTCTCCAGATCGATAAATGTGTGAACAGAAAAAATGAGCTCGCAAAAAGGAAAATAATAATAATTTATCTCCAAAAGAACTGAGTATTACAAAGGTATGACCTCCTTCATATAGAATGAAGGAGAGAGAAAAAATTACAAACTATCAATGTGGGACTAAACACTACACAAGACAAACCATAAGACCGTGCGGTCAGACAAAGACAGACTGCCAGAGATCGCTAGTGATTGCCAGAGATCGCGCGGTCTGATAAAGATAGATCGCCAGGCAGAATTCACTAGAGGACGTGCGGTCTGTCAAAGACATACCACCAGGGAGAAGCACCAGTCCACCAAGCCTCCACACTCCATCAGACCGCTAGTATGAGGTCGCCAGTCCGCCCGGACTCCACACTTCAACACTCCCCTCAAGCTGGAGCATATATGTCAATCATGCCCAGCTTGTCGCAAATGTTTGAAAAAGAGGTAGATACTGGCTTGGTAAAACTATTTGCTAGTTCATTGTCAGATGTGAAGAATGAAGTACAAATTTGTTTCTTCAATATTTCTTCTCTGATAAAATGACAATCTATTCAATGTGTTTTGTCTTCTCATGGAACACCAGATTCTTAGATATGTATATAGCAGCTTTGTTGTCGCAGAACATTGGCAGTGGATGGTTATAAACTTCTCCTAAGTCCAGCATCTTAACCATTTAAGTTCACAAGTTGTCGACGCCATGCTTCGATACTCAACTTCTGCACTTGACCTAGAGACAACCGATTATTTCTTGCTCTTCCAGCTCACTAAATTTCCCCCTATAAAGATGCAAAAACCCGAAGTAGACTTGCGATCTTCTTTATCGTCTGCATAGATAGAATCTGAGTAGGCTTCAATCTTTAGATGATTATTATTCTGAAAAAGTAGTCCCTTTCCTGGAGCCCCATTAACATATTTTAATATCCTTAGAGCAGACTGTAGATGACACTCTCTTGGAGCTTGCATGAACTGACTAACCTTTCCTACAACATATGAGATGGCTGGTCTTGTTACCGTAAAATAGATAAGTTGGCCTACTAGACGTCTGTACCTTGTAACATCTGACAGAGGCGGCGAATCGTCTTGCCATGTTATATCTTCGCCAGCAACCATGGGGCATCGAGCAGGTTTAGCCCCAGTCAGGACCGTCTCTTGCAGAAGGTCAAGAACATACTTGCGTTGTGAGAGAACCAATGAGTTATGTTTTCGTGAAATCTCAATCCATAGAAAGTACTTTGGAGAACCCATATCTTTGGTGACAAAGTGTTGACAGAGATGTTTCTTTGTTAATGCTATTCTAGTTTGATCCTCACCAGCGAGGAAAATATCATCAACATATACTGCAAGAACCACAAGTCCCTGAGAGGTTTTGCGAATGAAGAGTGAGTGATCTGCAGCGCTTCTTGTAAAGCCAATGATCGCTACAATGCTACTGAATTTATCAAACCATGCTCGAGGGGTATGTTTAAGTCCATAGATAGTTTCCGCAATTTGCATACACATGTCTCCCCCTGAGCAACATACACAGGAGGTTGCTCCATATACACATCCTCTTGAAGATCACCATATAGGAAAGCAGTTTTGAGGTCTAGTTGAGACATTGTCCAATCTTTGTTGATGACAACGAAGAAGAGAACCCAAATAGTGCTGATGCGAGCTACTAGAGAGAAGGTGTCGAAAAGTTGAGGTCATACGTCTGAGTGAAGCCTTTAGTGACAAGGTGTGCCTTGTAACAATCCACACTACCATCGGGATGGAACTTAACAACAAAGACCCAGCGACAACCAATGACATCTGTGCCTAGAGGAACCGGAACAAGTGTCCAAGTACCCCTCTCAGTGAGGGTTGCCATTTCCTCATCCATGATAGTCTTCCACTGAGGAATGGTTAGAGCTTCTTGGTAAGATCAGGTAGTGACAGTGGCAGAGAGTGCCAAAGCAAAATTCTCACAAGAAGAAGTAAGATGCGCATAGGAAACAACATCAGTAATTGAATGTTGGGCACATGTTTGAACCCCTTTGCGAAGAGCGATAGGAAGATCCAGGTCAGCTTGTCCATCAGTATCCAGTGCATCCATTGCAGAGAGTGCTGGCCCGAGAGCAGAGAGAGACTGTTGTGGTGGGGACGAAGGAGATTCAAGAGATGGAGATTGGGATGAGGGTGGTGGCGGAGGAGATGTGGTAGTTGATGAGTCCCAAATATATACACATTTATGGACTCATCTGGGCCGATTTTCTAGTCTATGCACTACACTTTAGGCATGTTTTCGCTCATATTTGTTATTCCATGCTATGTGCACTTCTAGGCCCGTTTTGGTGTTATTTCTTGTTTATCTTCATTTTTAGTTTTCATGCATGGTTAAGTGTCACTTTCAGTGGTTTGATTAGTGTTGTATGCTGGAGCAGGTGTCGTGCAGGTGTTTCCGGTACAATTCTGTACAGGAACACAGCGCACGATCACTGGCTCTGTTGCGCACGACCACTGGTCGTGCGCCACTGATCGTGTGCACTTAACCCCTGAAAACTGAGTTCTGTTTTCCTTATCGCACGACCACTTACGATAGCGCGCACGATCACTGGTCGTGCGCCACTGGTCGTGCGAACATTGTATTTTATAATCGTTTTCCCTTGCAGGCTCTGTCCAGGAAGGCGCACGATCACAAGATGATAGTGCGCACGACCACTGGTCGTGCGCCAATGATCGTGCACACTGTTTATTCCAGCGCCTATAAATTGCCCTGCTCGCGATTTAGGTCGGGATCCTCGCCGTTTTTCCGCCCAGCTCCGCCGTTTTCGCCCCTTCCGCAGGTTTTTCGCCCCCTCCATCGCCGCCCACCATATGGAGGTGCTCCGGGCTTGTTCTTCACGCCAATCTTGAGCCGGAGCTTCCTCTCGGCCTCCTCCTTCATCCTAGCGCTCCAAGGGAAGACCTAGCCGCCATCACCATCAAGCAAGAGGAAGTTTGCAACCTCTATCGGATCGTGACACGAAGAAGATGGGCTCATTGGAGAGTAGTGACAGCTCTCTCTACCCCGGACGTAGTTGCGGACCGAGCTTGGACGCGGATTGACAACCCGGCGATTCCAACCGTTAATCTACAACGAGACTTCGGATTCGGTCGATTTCTTGCCTTATTCTTCTCTTATTGATGTGTATGTAGTTAGATCTATGTATTAAGATGAAGTTGCACTTAAACTATTTTGTATTTCTATATATTTCATGTCTATGTGAAATGTTTGTTGTTTGAGTTGCTTGAGGTGCGCCCCATTCCATCCTCCATCCCGTCGTCACGTTCGTGTGCCGCACTAGCAATTGCTAGTGGCGTGCTTGTCGAAGAGGTGCCGACGACCCTCATTCCGTTAGCCTACTCGCCCATCCGCCTACCGAAGCGTGGCATAGCGACCCGTGTATTCCATCCCGCCTAACGAAGCAGCGCGCTCAAGGCCTGAATAGTTCGATCCGTTAGCTTACTCGTCCATCCGCCCTTGCGACACAGCGCGTTCAAGT
Source organism: Dactylorhiza incarnata (assembly GCA_033032865.1). Classification (NCBI taxonomy): domain Eukaryota; kingdom Viridiplantae; phylum Streptophyta; class Magnoliopsida; order Asparagales; family Orchidaceae; genus Dactylorhiza; species Dactylorhiza incarnata. The sequence continues at coordinate 8,876,782 of JAWHQI010000010.1, read as the reverse complement.
CCTGCCTAGTCTCCATTCCGCCAAGCGAAGCTTTGCATAGCGGAATTGCATAGGAGTAGTTGTAATATTTTATTTTATTATTCGCAAACCAAATCCCCCATTTCCGCATCCATCCGCTCGAAAGGACTTCAATCTCAAGTCCTTCCTCGATAATAAACTCCACCTTACTGTGTTCCTTGAGAGATTCGATACTCGGGGATTACTCCTCGTTTTATATTACTTGAACGATCGGTACACTGCCGTTTCATGTCGCAGTCGAGCTACCGCCTATAGCGGTGTGTGAGATTTGCGCCATCAAGTTTTTGGCGCCGTTGCCGGGGAATACAGTCGTGTGAGTTTTTTTTTTGGAGAGGGAGAACCTGAGGGAGAAGCCCTTCTATTTGTAAATTGCATTTCTTTGTTTTATTTCTTTTTATTCCATTTTCCTGTTTTAATTAGGTTGCTTTAGTAATTTTTGTTAGGTGTAGTATTTTGCACAATAACATTTTTATTTTTGAATCGTTTTATCTTCGCACTATGTGGGCACATCTTAATTTCCGTTGCCGTTGGTGCGGAGCTACCTCCCACTCTAGTGATGAATGCCCTACGGAGAATAGTAGGCATAATTCTTATAGCCCAGCATATGGAGCACCGCCTTCGTCTGATACTCCATATGGTGCGCGTAAGTCTTATGGCTACTCTGCTGAGCCTTTACCGTCTTACTTCTTTTCGGCTTCAGCACCCGCTGTGCCAAAGAAGCCCGCTAGGCAGTGCCGGTTTTGTCGGAGCACTGATCATGTCTTGAAGGACTGTGCCGAGTATGTTCGCCAATTGGATGAGGATGACGAGCCGGATATCCGGATCGTCCCAACTCCTAACTCTGGCGGCACACCTTCAACATCCGGTTATGTGTCTTTGTCACCTTCACATCTTGAAGGGAATAGCATGGATACGGTCACCGGATGTGCGGTTGATCTATGCACCGACATTGCTGAGCCTATTCTCCCAGTGCATCCACCACCCCTAGTGGATTCGATTCTTTGTGAGGAATCGGTGCTCGACTTTTATCCGAGCACTACTCCTCCCCCTGTTGTGCATACTATACTCGTCTCCGACGACATTGTTGATGATGTGTCGCAGGATGAGGTGGGTGATCTGAGTGTTGTGCCTATTCCTATGAAGGAGGACAACCTTCTAGGTGAAGAGGACTTTTCCTCAGCACTGGTGGAGGAAGTCCAAATCCTAAGCCTGGCCACCTTTGATCCCGCCGAATCTTGTAGCATTGATGACAATGCAAACATTATTTTACTTCCCCAACCCGATGGGAGTGAGACCGGGATCACTCCCCCGATTGATGTTTATTTATGTTCTTCGTCTTCTTTATTTCTTGATCCCCTTCCTTCATCTGAGTCTGTGCAGGTTGAATCTTCACAGGTACTTTAGGAGGACTTGGAGCTTTGTGCTCAAGTCAATGATGAGTGTGTCCTTTTATGCGAGGAGGTTGATTCCTCCTCCATTAAGGAAGCCTCATTCGTTGCCTTCTCCTCCTACGGACCTGCTGTGGACGATACCTTGCTGGGCAAGGATAGTTTTGGTGAGATGAGTGAGGACCAGGCCTCCCCCTCTTCTTACTTTCTTTTCCCTCTACCTGTGAGGAGCAGGTATTATTATTATTTAGGTAGAGGAGTGACTGCCTTATCTCCGTATCGGTACCAGCTACCGAAACGCATATTGGAGCAGTTACCTGTGCATTTTCTTTTTCATAGGCCCATTAGCTAGATATTATAAAGTTTTGAATAAGTCGTGCTGGGATGACAATAACCCCAGTAGTTATCTTAATTTTTCTTGCATTTTCATGTCTTTTCTAATTTTATTTAGTTAATTGCACTTTATTTCAGCGTTTCTATTTTCTTTTATTTCTGCGGAGCTGACCCCTGCAGGTATCTTTTCTGGATGGCGGATGCCGCGGTTCATTTTAGCTTACACGCCAATCTTCTGGTATGCTCATTTCTGAGCATTGGGTACTCTCTTTCCCTAGCCCTATTTTGATTTTCATGTCATATATTATGTGGGTTGTTTAATTTAAGTCTGGGGGAGAGTAGTTCTGTGTGCCCACACACGTGCACTATTGCATTGCATGCTAGAAGTATTTCAATTTCATTTATTTAGTATTGTTCGTCTTCATTGCACACCACAACACCCACTTGAGCGCGTACTCATCTGTTTGCCTGCTCTGTTGTGAATTTAATTCTTCTGCTTATTTGGGAAAGTCTAGGTGATGGCTTAGGACTATGTAGCAGAGTAAAATGTTGACTCCAGTAGTGCTCCTAGTCGAGTGCTCGGCTGCTTAGGAATTTGTGTAGATTAGACTTCTCTTTATATTTATGGTTTTATATTTTTCTATTAGTGTAAATGTTGTTTACTCTACTCAAATGGTGAATCCGGTGGAATCAAACGGTAGCATAGGGATGTGTGTAAACGATCGCTAGACTCGTATTGCTTGAGTCAGGATAAAGGAGAATCTTTCTCGGTGGCTAGAACTTACCCCAAGCGATTCTTGAAGCATTGGCATAGGATAGTTCTAGTGCGTGAGAATGACGTAGGCCATTATTTTGGCCTGGTTGAGCTTTTTATTTCATTCCTATCATCTACCCTTGCTAACCCCTTTGTGCCTACCCCTTCCTCTTGATTCAGCCCCACTTTTATCGCACCAAAAGCTTAAAAGCCTAACCTTGTTGCACACCCAAATCTGAGCTTTAATTATAGTTATATTTACATTTTGGGGAGTGTTGATGTGGTAAATTTTATAGTGGAAATTGTGGGTGTATTCATTGATATTTTTGCTGAAAAAAAAGAAAAAGAAGAAAAAGAAGAATGAAGTAGAGAAAGAAAAGAAAAAAAAGGGGATTGTTATGAAAAAAGTTGAATTGAAAATTTTGAAATTTTGGTATTGGGAGTGGGCGGTGCACACACCTATGTTGCAAAAGTCCAAGTCTGGGGGTGTGGTGCATTTGTTTATTATCGTCGTGCGGGTAGCTCTATCGTATGCTCATGTTGGGTTAGGTGTGCTTAGCCTCCATGTTTATCTTTGTTTACCTCACCGTAACCCAAGCCCCATCTCTAACCTAAAGTCCTACCGACTCACGCTATGAACCAATCTCGTGTCGTGGAGAGAATGTGACCGGGCGAGCTTATGGTCACCGACACTGATGGATTTCAGTGGAGTTTGTCTCGCATCCCGATCTTGAGCAATGCTCGTCTCAGCGCTTAGTTTACTTTCTCCGTATGCATGACCGGATGATTCACCGTTGTTCACCATTTTGAGTGGTTGTAATATGCTTTTACTCTTTTAGAAATATATAAACTGTTTGTGTATAATGAGAAATCTTCTCTACTATTTTTTTTATGCACGTGAGCATGCGACTTCGCATGGTACTCTGTATTATAATTTTATGCCATCTACTTTTCTTTTCCCGTTCGCTTAGAATTTGTTTGCTCGGGACGCGCAAACAGGTAAGTCTGGGGGTGTGATGAGTCCCAAATATATACACATTTATGGACTCATCTGGGCCGATTTTCTAGTCTATGCACTACACTTTAGGCATGTTTTCGCTCATATTTGTTATTCCATGCTATGTGCACTTCTAGGCCCGTTTTGGTGTTATTTCTTGTTTATCTTCATTTTTAGTTTTCATGCATGGTTAAGTGTCACTTTCAGTGGTTTGATTAGTGTTGTATGCTGGAGCAGGTGTCGTGCAGGTGTTTCCGGTACAATTCTGTACAGGAACACAACGCACGATCACTGGCTCTGTTGCGCACGACCACTGGTCGTGCGCCACTGATCGTGTGCACTTAACCCGTGAAAACTGAGTTCTGTTTTCCTTATCACACGACCACTTACGATAGCGCGCACGATCACTGGTCGTGCGCCACTGGTCGTGCGAACATTGTATTTTATAATCTTTTTCCCTTGCAGGCTCCGTCCAGGCAGGCGCACGATCACAGGATGATAGTGCGCACGACCACTGGTCGTGCGCCAATGATCGTGCGCACTGTTTATTCCAGCGCCTATAAATTGCCCTGCTCGCAATTTAGGTCGGGATCCTCGCCGTTTTTCCGCCCAGCTCCGTCGTTTTCGCCCCTTCCGCAGGTTTTTCGCCCCCTCCATCGCCGCCCACCATATGGAGGTGCTCCGGGCTTGTTCTTCATGCCAATCTTGAGCCGGAGCTTCCTCTCGGCCTCCTCCTTCATCCTAGCGCTCCAAGGGAAGACCTAGCCGCCATCACCATCAAGCAAGAGGAAGTTTGCAACCTCTACCGGATCGTGACACGAAGAAGACAGGCTCATTGGAGAGTAGTGACAGCTCTCTCTACCCCGTACGTAGTTGCGGACCGAGCTTGGACGCGGATTGACAACCCGACGATTCCAACCGTGAATCTACAACGAGACTTCGGATTCGGTCGATTTCTTGCCTTATTCTTCTCTTATTGATGTGTATGTAATTAGATCTATGTATTAAGATGAAGTTGCACTTAAACTAGTTTGTGTTTCTATATATTTCATGTCTATGTGAAATGTTTGTTGTTTGAGTTGCTTGAGGTGCGCCCCATTCCATCCTCCATCCCGCCGTCACGTTCGTGTGCCGCACTAGCAATTGCTAGTGGCGTGCTTGTCGAAGAGGTGCCGACGACCCTCATTCCGTTAGCCTACTCACCCATCCGCCTACCGAAGCGTGGCACAGCGGCCCGTGTATTCCATCCCGCCTAACGAAGCAGCGCGCTCAAGGCCTGCATAGTTCGATCCGTTAGCTTACTCGTCCATCCGCCCTTGCGACGCAGCGCGTTCAAGGCCTGCCTAGTCTCCATTCCGCCAAGCGAAGCATTGCATAGCGGCATTGCATAGGAGTAGTTGTAATATTTTATTTTATTATTCGCAAACCAAATCCCCCATTTCCGCATCCATCCGCTCGAAAGGACTTCAATCTCAAGTCCTTCCTCGATAATAAACTCCACCTTACTGTGTTCCTTGAGAGATTCGATACTCGGGGATTACTCCTCGTTTTATATTACTTGAACGATCGGTACACTGCCGTTTCGTGTCGCAGTCGAGCTACCGCCTATAGCGGTGTGTGAGATTTGCGCCATCAGTAGTCTCTGTTGGGATAGCCGGTACTGGGAGAATGGGTGAGTAAGTAGGAATATCAGACAGAGAGACAAATGATTCTTTATAGAAATAAAACGTCTCTTCAAAGAACGTAACATCTGCAGAGACCACATGTTTGCGAAGAATAGGGTCAAAACAACAATAACCCTTTTGAGTGGTAGAGTAGCCAAGAAAGACACATTGGGTAGCACGCGGAGAAAGCTTGTCGCGAGTAGCGGATGAAGAGTGAACAAACGCCGTACAACCAAAAACATATGGGGCGAAGAGAGAAACCATCCATTCCCGGATAGAGGATAAAGAATGGGGTTTGACTATGAAGAACTGTAGAGGGAATACAGTTGATGAGATGGTAGGAAATGAGAATGACATATCCCCAATATGAGCGATGAACATGCATTTGAGTAAGGAGAGTGCGAGCGACATCAAGTAGGTGATGATTCTTGCGTTTAGCCACGCCATTCTGCTAAGAGGTATAAACACAGCTGGTTTGTTGAATAATACCATTACACATACAAAACCCAGAAAAATCATTACTAATATATTCTTTGGCGTATCAGAATGAAAAATTTTGATACACACATCAAATTGTGTTTTCATCATTTCATAAAACGAGGTCCATATAGATAATAATTTAGAGCGATCTTGTAAAGATACACCTAAGTACAGTGAGAAAAATCATTAATAAAGCTTACAAGATAAGAGCCACCCCTCCCAGCAGTGGGGGTAAGGGAAGGACCCCAGATGTCGGAGTGAACAAGATCAAAGGGACTGGAAGACCCACGTCCTTGCTTTGCCTGGAAGGAGGAGCGATGATGCTTTCCAATCTGACATGCTTCATAGTTGAGGGGAGGAGCATGCTTAGGTAGTTGGTGTAGAAGTTGACGAAGAAGCCTTGGAGGAGGATGACCAAGACGAAGATGCCATTGCAGAAGGTCGGTCGAAGAAGAAATAGAAAGAGCCGACACATTGTCCAAGAAGTAGAGGCCACCGCTCTCAGTCCGAGTAGCAATCATCCGCTTGGAGCAAGGATCCTGAAAAGGAACAAGAAGTAGGTATGAACGTTACGGAGCACTGTAGTTGCTTGCATAAAGAAGTAACAGATAGTAAATTGCACGAGAACTTGGGCACATATAGAGTATCTGCCAGGCGAAGAGATGGTGTGACCTGGACCATACCAGTCCCACTTACCGGAGATGGGGAGCCATCCGCAATGAACACCTGGGGAAACCGATCATGTTTTTCTATGAGAGAAAATACTGAGGATTGCCAGTCATATGATTTGTAGCACTTGAATCAATCATCCATTTACCTTGAGTGACTACATGGGTGCTACCTGAGGAGGTGACCACCGAGGCTGGCTGCTTGGAAGTAGAGGTGGGAGAGTCACCGATGGGGCGTATATGCGGATGCTTGAGCCAGCACCGAGCAACGTAGTGGCCTCTCTTCTCACAGTGAGAGCAAAGGTATCAGGAAGTTCCACGTCCTTCAGGATGGTGGCTCCGACCTCTAGTGTTACCCCTCTGAGTCTGATGAGCATAGTTGTCAGGTAGAGGAGGTAAGACCAAAAGAGGTCGTTGAAGAAGAGTGATTACGACGACAATACGGGCAGCAGTGGCATCCAGAGTGGGAGAGTCGGCCTCGCCAAGAATTTGTTGACAGATCATGTCATAGGAATCTGGGAGGCGCAGAAGATAACACACAACCAGAAGTTTCGTGAAATGTTTGTGTTGGTCAGCAAGATCAGCGATGAAGGGTCTATTCTGAAGAATTTCAGCCCCAAGGGCCTGAACTTGTTGGTAAGCAGTGACATGAAACATGGAGGGACGAGAAAACATGTCCGCATATAGGGCATATATGCGAGATGTTTGACATCCCTTTGAGTAGAGAGCAGCAAGGTGAAGCCAAGCAGCCTTGACAATTTCATCATGCGTGATGTCAGATAGGCACTCATCCGAGAGACTGTTGCGAGCTAGGTGCGAACAAGGGCATCACTAGCTTCCCAATCATCAAAGGTATCATATACGCGAGGAGGCGGGTCATCGGTAAGATGATGATGCTTGCGTTGAGAGCGGAGAAGGAAGGTGAAGGAGACACTCCAGTCGGGGTGGTTGAGACCGAGAAGCTTGGAGACGGTGCCAAGATTGCCCGAAGGAGTGAAAGGAGAGAGGTGGGAAAGAACATGAGGTGTGGGGGTGGTAGTTGCAGAGGAGTCATCTGAAACTGCCATAAAGAAAAGAGAGCAAGAGAGGTCGCACGAACAGAGGAGACCGCGCAAACAAAGGATACCGTGCGAACAGAAGAGAAACCGCGTGAACATGAGAGAGACCGCGTGAACAGGAGGGAAATCGCCCGAACAGGAGACCGCGAGAAGAGAGGAGGAGAAGGTGAGTGATCACAACCAGAAGATCGGCTCCTCTGATACCATGTGCGAACAGAAAAAATGAGCTCGCAAAAAGGAAAATAATAATAATTTTTATTTCCAAAAAATTGAATATTACAAAGGTATGACCTCCTTTATATTGAATGTAGTAGAGAGAAGAGATTACAAACTACCAATGTGGGACTAAATAGACAAACCATAAGACTGGGCGGTCAGACAAAGACAGACTGCCAGAGATCGCCAATGATCGCCAGAGATCGCGTGGTTTGATAAAGGCAGACCGCCAGGCAGAATCTGCCAAAGGACGTGCATATGTCAAAGACAGACTGCCAGGGAGAAGCGCCAGTTTGCCCAGTCTCCACACTCCATCAGACCGTCAGTATGAGGTCGTCAGTCTGCCCGGACACCACACTTTAACAATAAATAACTTATGTAAATCTTTTTTTTCTTTCCCGATAGTTGTCAATGAGTCTCCTCAATAGATCTATAACTTCCATGGTTGACCTCCCTGGCATGAATCGAAATTGATCCTCTGAGATGCTAGTCTCTCATCTTACTCTTCTCTCTATTACTCGTTCCTATAGTTTCATAGTATTACTCATTAATTTAATTAATCTGTAATTGACAAAATTTTATCTATCTCCTTTGTTCTTATGCAAAGGTACCAAAATACTTTCTTTTTATTGGTCTGACATCCTCTTTGTCTTTTGTATCTTATTGAAGAAACTTATAAGACTTAAAATTCCTTCCCTCCCTAAGCATTTCCATACTTCAATGGGTATATAGCTTGACCCAACTGCCTTTCCATTTTTCATCTTCTTCTGAGCGTCATTTATCTCTAGTGCTTGAATTTTACGATAAAAAGTTATATTTATATACGCCTCCAATTTACTTAAATCTTCCAAATTCAGTTCATTGTCTTTTCCTTCATTGTATATGTGATACAAGTATTTATCCATCGCTCCTTAATAACCACATCATCCGTCAAAGCCGTATCTGTTTCATCTTTTATGCATTTAACTTGGCTTAAATCTCTTGTCTTCCTCTCTTTAGCTCGAGCAATTTTATATATATCACGCTCTTCATCTTTGGTATCTAGTTATTTGTAAAATTCTTCATAAGCTTGACTTTTTGCTTTAATTACTGCATTTTTAGCTTCTTTCTTGGCGACTTTATACTTTATCAAGTTTTCATCATTCCTACAAACATATAATGTTTTGTAACTGATCTTTTTTGCCTTCACATTGTCTCGCACTTCCTCTTTCCACTAACAAGATTCTTTTTGTGGGGGCGCACGACCTTTTAACTCTCCAAGTACGTTCTTTCCACTTATTCTTAAATGAGAAGACATAACTTCTCATGTGACACTAGGATCAACATAAAGATCATAAACTAGTTGTTCAATAATCGCTGCCTTGAAAGCAACCAGTTTTCCTTCTTCAAGTTCTACCAACGAATTTTTGGCAATACTATTATCTTTCTCCTAAAGTTACTATATTTAATTTACACATCAAACACCACTAGCCTATGTTGCATTGTCAAACTTTTTTCCGGTATGACTTTGCAATCCTTACAAATCTTTTTATCTATTTTGCGAGTCATAAAATAGTCAATTTGTGACTTATTTTATCCGCTCAATAACGTAATTAAGTGTTCTCCCTCTTCATGTAGAACGTATTTGTCGCAATTAGCTCATGCGCTATGGCATGCTGGTGTAATGTATCCTTAGCAGCGACGGAGGATGCATCAATTCCCCTGGGGTTGACAGAACTCGACCTCGGCGAGAACTCATAAAGAATGGCAACGTAGATATCTGTGCGACATTGTGGTAACTCGGCGGTGCTGATCCAAGGGCTGTCAGAATTGTCTCGTCCTTGCTATGAACCCAAGTAGTGTTGGTACGTCCCGTGGTGAGTGCGTAGCACTCGTACATCATGAACCTAGGCTATCTCCTTAATGGTTTTTTTGGGGCGTCGACACTGGTGTTAAGTCTGTTGGTATGTTTGGGGCTGCAACAGATGGACTGAGACTAGGTGGCTTAATGAGCTTCCGAACTTTAAAAGGACCAAACTTCATTTGCGGTAGCTCGTGATATGTCCTTGGGGGCAAGTCTCTACTTCCTGAAATAAGCAAATATCCAATCTCATTCCGAAAAGTACAACTCTTGGCGATAATGATCAACCATGATTTTATAATTTTTAGAATTCGCTCGCAATTTATTAGTAGTAATTTTATGCAATTCTTTTAAATAATTAATATGAGCTTGCACATCGAATAAATATGTTCATGAGTTGGTATGGAGTGGCGGTCAAGTAGGTGGGGGTATAACGAACTCATAGGCAATCTCAAAATATGTTCATGAGTTGGTATGGAGTGGCGGTCAAGTAATGTGGATGGCTTGAGACGGGAAAGAGAGACATAAGATAACCTGGCCAGATGGTGTAACAATAGGATTTATAAAATCAGTGGGCATCCAAATAACACTAAACTGGAATGCATGCGCTGGATGAGTTCATAAAGCTGACTCTAAGTAACTGACATAAAGGTACAGTACTGATAAATACTAAAAAATTCAAAACATAATACTCAAAATATTTGTATGGTTAATATAAAACACTAAGGCCCCGTTCGTTTGGACGGAATTGAAGACTTGGAATTGAAATTCGACGTCGAATTCCAATTACGCCGTTCGCTTGTTAGGTAGCTTTAATAATTGAAATTTGAGTTGAATATCATGGAATTGATTTTAGCCTAAGCTCAAAATCTAGCTAGACATATCCGAATTGGGCGAGTCTGGCACGCTCGATTTATCACGTTTTTGCCCGGGCGCGCGTTTATGCGCTCGGGCGCACAATTTTTCGCCTGGGCGCGAGTTTTTCGCACGGACGCGAGTTTTTCGCCCGAACGCGCGTTTTTTGCCCGAACGCGCGTTTTTCGCCTGGGTGCCCAAAATTTGCCCGGGCAAAAATTTTCAGCCCTAGCGCTTTTTTCGCCCTGGCGCGCGTTTTTCGCCCATGCACGCGTTTATGCGCCCGGGCGCACAATTTTTTCGCATGACCGCGAGTTTTTCGCATAGATGCGAGTTTTTCGCCCGAACGCGCGTTTTTCTCCAGGAAGCCCAAATTTTGCCCGGACTGAAATTTTCCGCCCTGGCGCGCGTTTTTCGCCCTGTTGCGCGTTTTTCGCCCTGGTGCACGTATTTCTCCTGGGCGCGCGTTTTCGCCCGGGCGCATGTTTTGCCACTCGGGCGCGCAATTTTTTGCCTGGGCGCGAGTTTTTCGCCTGGGCGCGCATTTTTCGCCGGGACGCGCGTTTTTCGCCCGGGCGCGCGTTTTTCGCCTCGGCGCGATTTTTTCGCCCGGGCGCAATTTTTTCGCCCTGGAGCAATTTTTTCACCCGGGCGTGAATTGTTCTCCCAGGGGAGAGTTTTTCGCCACGACGCGATTTTTTCGCTCAAACGCAATTTTTCGTTAGGGAGCGGTTTTTTTGCCCGCCCGCAATTTTTTCGCCCGGGCAAGATTTTTTTGGCTGGGAGCGATTTTTTTGGCCGGGCGAGTTTTTTTGCCCTACGTGATTTTTATCTCGGGGGCTATTTTTTGCTGGGACGCGCTTTTATCGCTTATGCGAGTTTTTTTGGCCGGGCGGGTGGAAAAATCGCACCCGTGAAAAAAAATTGCGCCCGGGCAAAAAAATCGTGCCCGGGCGAAAAAATGAGCCCGGGCAAAAAATGCGCGCCCGGGCGAAAAAATCGCGGTTGTGCGAAAAAATTGCGCCCGGGCGAAAAAAATCGTTCTCGGGCGAATAAATATCCCACGGGCGAAAAAATCGTCGTCATGACATACATTTGTTTATGATATATGTGATAAAAATTAGCTTATTCGTAATATTTTTCAAATCTTAAATTGAATTTTATTTAACAAACGAACAAAAGTATTGATTAATTCCACAATATTCAACAATATTGTTTATTAGGTGAACGTTGGAATTGAAATTAGTCACCAATATTTAATTCCACAATTTTTATCAATATTCAATTCCAATATCGAATTCCAATTCCGTCCAAACGAACGGGCCCTAAAGAATCTTTTTCACAATTGTGAAATCTAGTAACAAATGAAGTAGAATATTAAAATAGGTAATTATGTTTAAAAAAACAAAATCAAGACGGCATATTAGATATTTTGAATTTGAATCAACATAAGAACAAGAATATACCAGTCCTAAAAGATAAAGCAGTAACAACTCCACATGTAGAATGGGTAAATGAAACAACCGCTGTTGGAATATGCATTCCACATCTCTTGATTTGAGAATAATAAATACCATTATGTATTTGATCTAGAATTTTGTGTTTATAGTGTGCATCTCATATAGGTACAAACACACATTGAAAGAGAATGAAAGAAGGATAATGTACACTGAATTGTGCACTTCCGTGGGGCAGTAACATCTACTGCTGGCGGTAGGTTTGAATACTGAAGGAAGAGCACCAAAATGCATTCAAATGAGAACACTGGCGGGAGCAGAGGAGTAACAAAAAAAAGTTGTTAGCGCGACGCGGTAGATGTTGCCAAAGATGAATGCTGCTTAAAATGCATAAAATCGCCTACCATGTATGCTCGATCCGATGCTTCAATATGTTGCCTAAAATGCTATCGCAGGGCGGTAAGTGCTACCGCTGGCGCTATCTCTCAGTGTTATAAATACATCCGGTTCTCTCCTTTTATATTGATTATTGAGAGGCGAATATTGTACCACCACTCCGAAATTCCAAAGCCTCATATTAGATCTACCTAGCAACTTATTTGGGCTATCATGAAGATCAAAGGAGAACATGAAGGGGAAGCACATCGACGACTATTCTATGCGAAGGCCGCGGATCAACACGACGATCCCGCTCGTGCCTTCGTCTTCACCTTCAGAAGTTCTTCATAGGGAACTCTACATCATATTTTACATTGATCATATCTTTTGTATTTGTCTTTACTTTTGGTGTCTCTTTTTGTATCGCGAGAGGAATTCACCGCATGTGTTGGCGTCTATGTCGTGTACGGCTTAGGAAGGAATTCGCTGTGAGTGTTGGTGACTAGATCTATGGTTTAGATCTAGGGGACAGTTTGAGACCTATCTGGGGAGAGATCGGCTAACGTCAACCGGTCCTTATGGAGAAGGGTCGGTATAGAAAACAAAAGATTTTTTATATTCACCGCCACGATTTCTAGTGTCATAGAAATCACAATTTTGTAATCACTTATAAATTAATATAAATCATGTCTTGGTGTTTTCTCTTTATGAAATGATTTATCTCTGAAATATACTTTCTTTTATTTTATTAAATTGATTTCAATTTTTATTAGCTAAAGATATTTTGGAGAAATAATTTTAATCAAAGTTTTTAAAGTAAAATCTAAATTTTATACAACCCTTATTCACCCCCTCCAAGGGCGCATGTAGATCTAACAAGTGGTATCTGTTGGAACACAGTTTTCCACATTCTTTTGGTTTGAGAATAACAAATCCTGCTTGTATGTGATCTAGTCTGTCATTGCGTTTTTAGTATGCAGGATTGAACAAAGATGACACTAGGATGCGTTGTGTTGGTCTGAAATTGCTCAAGTACTGAAAAGAAAGGTTGTGGCCAATGCCAGGCATTAGAGCCGATGCCGGCGTTGACCCTCGATCACACCATCATGAAAATGGTATGGAGGGAAGCTGCCGTGATGGAAGGTGCATTTTGAGAATAATCTGACATAATGCCAGCATTAGGGTTGCTTAAAATGAAATATTTCCAAAGATTCAATATCTCCTTCCTGGAATGTGGATTCGATCCATCAAAACATTTCTATTCAGAGTCAATGCCTTACGTTAGCACTAATTCCATCGTTAGCTTGCTTTCCTATAAATAGGTGGCATTCATTTCTATTCATAGTGACACATCTCAAGGAGCCTTATTCCAACACTCTGAATTTTCCGAGTCCGTATTTCCAGACCACAAAGGATCTCCCATTCAATTTCAAGAGAAGGAATCAAAGGATGTTTGGATCAATGCTAACTCAACGTGAAGAACGCATGCTTCGACTTCAACGATGTTCAACGGTTCTTCGTCGTCTCCTTCAGATTTCTTCATAGGGAGTTTTTAATTTGTCTTTCATATTTTTGTTACACCTTTTATCTTTTGTGATTGGTTGGTTAATTGGCCGCGGATGTTGGTGACTAGGTCCGTGTGCGGCTTAGGGGGAATTCACCACAAGGTGATTAGGTCAAGAGCTTAGATCTAAGGGGTGATCGAGGACTTTCTAGGGATAGAGAGGCTAGAGCGGCTTGAGACCGTATATAGGGATAGATCGGCTAAAGCCAACCGATTCTTAGGGAGAAGAGTTGGTATAGAAAACAAAAAGAGTTTTCATATTATTCGCCTTTGATTTCTAGCGTCATAGAAATCCAATTTTGTAATCAATTTTATAAATAATAATCATGTCTTTTCTTGTTCAATAAAATTGATTTGGTTTTCAATTTCTAGCACTTTACTTTTGATTCAATCTATTTCATATAAAATATCAAATGTTTTCTATTAAATTTTAAAATTTTCTAAAACCCTTATTCACCCACTCTAAGGGCGCCTTAAGATCCAACACATGGTATCAGAGCAAGGTTATTCCAAAACGGTTTCACCACCTGGAATAATGGCACTCCATGATCTCGCTTTCTATGAGGGGCAAGAAACTATTAGACCACCGTTATTTACCGGGTCCGATTTTAACTATTAGAGAACTAGGATGTGTTGTTTTCTAATGACTTTAGATATCGAAGTTTGGGGAATGATTGAACAACGCTATTCTCTTCCTACCACCATAGAAGGAGAAGCTACTCTTGGAAAACCTAAAGATAGGTGGGATGATCAAGACAAACTCAGATGTAAATATAATGCTAAAGCAATGAACGCATTATTTTGTGCTTTAGGAAGAACAGAATTTAATCATGTTTGTGCTTGTGAAACTACAAATGATAAATGAAATTTATTGGAAATTACTCATGAATGTACTTCGCAGGTGAAGGATTCAAAGCTTTTCCAACTAGAATCATAGTACGAAAAATTCTGCAAGGAACCATACGAGGATATCAACGTCATGTACACAAGATTCACAAAGATCGTAAATGCATCAAAAATCCTCGGAAAGACCTTTGCAGACAGAGCCCTAGTAAGAAAGATTCTTAGATCTCTCCCACCAAAATTTAATCCGAAGGTGATGACTATATCAGAATCTCATACACTAAGGTGTGCTGGCAGGCTAAGGAAAAGGAAGACATGTGATACATGGACACTGGATGCTCCAAGCACATGACGAGCGATAAAGCAAAGTTCCTTAGTCTCATGATGAAGAAAGGAGGAATGGTGTCTTTTGGTGACAATGGCATGAGAAGGATCATGGGCATTGGTATAATGGGTAACTACTCTTTCTCTATTTCAAATGGTTTATATGTTGATGGTTTAAAATAGTCTAATATCTATTAGTCAATTATATGATAAATGTCTAAATGTCTTATTTGAATCTTCTTCAAATCTTTGCAAAATTATAAATCCCAAAACAAATGAAGTTGTACTCACAGCACAAAGAACCCATAATATTTACATTATTGCTTTTCATGATCTTTCAATTCATCAATCAAATGTCTTATTTCAAAAAATGATGAATTAGAATTCTGGCATAGGCGTCTTGGACACACAAGCACTAAACTTATTCTAAAACTAGCAAACGATAAATTAATTAGAGGATTACCTATGATTAATGGAACTTTATCTTCATTTTTGCCCACCTTGCCAAAAAGGAAAATTTTCTAGAACATCATTTAAAAGTAAAAAAAAAAATTCTACCTCTAGACCCTTACAATTAATTTATATGGATCTTTTTGGTCCAATGAGCACCACTAGACTAAGTGGTTGAAAATATACTTATGTTTTGATTGATTATTTTTCTAGATATTGTTGGACAATATTTCTTACCTCAAAATCCGATGCTTTTTATGAATTCTCATAATTATGTAAATGTATTCAAAATGAACTTAATCTAAGAATTGAATGCATTCGCTCGGATCATGAGGAGAATTTGAAAAGGAAAAATTTACCACTTTTTGTAGTGATCTAGGAATTAAGCATGAATTTTCTGCTACACGCACCCCACAACAAAATGGTTTTGTGGAGAGGAAAAAGAGAACCCTTCAAGAATTAGCACGCACCATGCTTTCTGAATTTGGGTTACCTAGATCATTTTGTACCGAAGCCGTTAACACATTATGTTATGTCATTAATCGTGTCATGCTTCAACATTTCTTAAAATTAACCGCTTATGAATTGTATTTTCAAAAGAAGCCTATGTCTCATATTTTCGTGTATTTTGTTGCAAATATTTTTTTATTAAATATAAAGGATTCTTTAGGAAAATTTGATGAAACATGTGATGAAGGATTTTTTTTCGAATATTCTTCAACTAGTAGAGCCTATTGAATATATGACAAAAGAACAAAAATAGTTGAATAATCTATTCATGTTAGATTTGATGAGCTTGTTCCTTGTGTAGAGATTATTATTAAAGGAAATGAAGAGGAACCCCTCTCCCCATTAAAGCATGAGAATGACAAGTTACAAGAAGAGGAGAACAAGGAAGAGGAGAACAAGCAAGGAGCAGCCATGTAAGAGGAGTATGTGCCTCCTAGCATGCTAAAGTTCACAAAACACCATCCAAGGGAGCTTATCATTGGAGAGCCATTGAAAAGGGTAACGACTTATTCTTCCCTACATGAATCTGTTGGAACATGCATTCTGCATCTCTTTAGTTTGACAATATCAAATCCCATACTTTATTTGATCATAGATGTCTTGGGTATAGTGTGCAGGTTTATTTGTGTGAAGATGTCGAGAACTCTATTCATTTTGACCTACCTCCGGGCGCTAGACCAACCGCCGACGATAGCTATATCGACGGGACTTGCTATTGATGTGAAGGCAAATATCGATGTGAAGACTTGTGTCGTCGAGACCACTACCTCCCCGCGCTAACTTACCGCGGGCGCTAGCTTTATTGGCGAGACGACCAATGTTGACTTGAGACCAGGAGTCAAGACAAATGCGTCGAGATAATATTAGCGTGAATGCTACCGCGGGCGCTAGCTGAATGCCACGCGCTAGCTCTATCGATGAGAAGATTACATCGACTTGATGCTCTACTGTCATCGAAAAGGATTCAACGCGACTACTACTGCGAAGCGCTAAGCCTACCGCACCACGCAATCCAAGGACAGCAAGAGAATGTTCTCCGACACCTTCCTAATTTGGTGCTGGATAGCTGGCGAAAGCACATAAAGATGCTATAGCCGCGCGATAACTCTACCGCCAACGATAACTTAACGAAACAACTATAAAAGATTCTTTTCTTTTCCAGTTGTGTGGCTACCGAAACCTAAATGAAGAAGTCAGCTGTTTCGCCGTTTCTGCACCAATGAGACATCACCGGAAGAGAAGAACACCTTCCCTCAAGCTATAACGAAGAAAGTCATCAAAGTGCGGAATAAGAAGGAGAATATGAGCATCAACAAGCGCATCCTACACGAAGATAAAAAGCTTCGTTCGCTCACCGCATCCGAAGACATACGTAAAGGGAGTACAACTTCTCATCTTTTCTAGTTTTTCTCTTTTAATGTTTTACAATTTTGGTGTGTGAAATTTTTGGGTTGTTCTTGTTATTTCAGAAGCTAACAGATCTTGCGGTTTTCATGATTCAAGAGAATAAGCAAATCGAAATACAAGGTACCTTTGCGGGATTGAGTCAACACTCAACCAAGGTGCTCCCAAGAGAAATCCGAAATCTGAGTTCCAAGAACCGAAATGTATCGGCTCCTCTACAGCGATCCACACGAACGATGGAGAACCCTAGTTTCTTGTCGCACAAGAACTAGGTCGGAGAAGGATGATCTCCACGTCCCCACGGACTGCTAGATCCGATCCAGGGGAGGCAGCGGCTGATGGAGGCGACTAGCGGCGGCGGAAGGCGATCGGTGGACGGGAAGAACGAGACCCTCGCGCGGAACTGTTCCGGTCGACCGTTCGTCCAAAATCGTGAAAAGGATTAAGTCTTATGTAAACCTAGGATTGGAAGCCCTTTTATACTAAAACACATAAATCAGGCTATCCGCAGACCAGAACATTTCTGTCCAGATTTACATTCGCCGAATTCGACTAATCACTATAATCGAATTCGACTAATCACTATAACCGAATTCGGCGAAACCATTTCGACGAATTCGTCTATATAAATTCGGCTATATAAATTCGGCGAAACCCTTTCGTCAAACTGACATGATTCGGCTAAACCCTTTAGTCGAATCTGTTACAATTCGGTTAATCACATTAGCCGAATCTCATTAGTCGAAAACAACATTATTCGGTTAATCTCATTAGCCGAATTTGACACAATTCGGTTAAACCCTTTAGCCGAATTTGTCAAGTATAAACCCATTCGTTTAAACCCTTTAAATGATTTCCCGTTGAGACATTCTCAACTTAATTCCAAGCAGTCACAGGATTGGTCCTCCACTCATATCCAATATGAGTATGGCCAACACAATCCTTTCTCCAATTTCTCCAAATGCTTTTATTTGCGACCCTATAGGCTCATATTGCATTGGCAGCAAGACTAACTATTGATTGCTTTGAGATCACCTCAGAAACTCCAACAGTCTCCCACTTGATCACAAAGTATCAACAAAAGTCTCACAAACAATGAGCGGCATCTAGCAATACATCATTTCTACCCAAGCAATAAGTGTTGGGTATTGTATCCACAATTGCCCTGATTTGAAGAAGTCCCCTTCAAACTAAGACGAATTGTAATTGTATTTGATTATGCACTTTAGATGTGATGTGACAGGTTATTTCACTCTAAGTACAAACCAATGTCAGGTTTCAATGAGTCGTCAAACACAGGCCTGTGCAATGTAATCCCTCATTGTATAGACCAAAGTGTTGGCTCATGTGAAATCTCTCTATTGGGATGTACTTCATTTACAAAGTGCTAGAGAAGAAGGACTGGAGCTGATGATGGAATCATTTGAGAAAGGAAAATAACTTAAGTAAAATTTGATTATATCATTCAGAACATATTGTCGAATTCGACTATATGGTTTGAATGGGTATAACCGAATTCGGCTAATCCCCGTCCGAAAGGTTTATTTTTCTAAGTAAAAGAATAGTCGAATTCGGTTAATGAAATTCAGTGAATCTGTTTAGTCGAATCCCTAGAACTGCCGAATTCGACTATATGGTTTAACCGAATAAATTCGGTTAATGCCATTCGGTTAATCCATTTCGCCGAATCGGTCTGCAGGTATTTTCCGGTTCAATTCGACGGCGTATTCTTTAGGGCATTCTCCATGTACAGTACACGTGGAGCTAGATCCCTAATTCGCGCTTATGACCATTGGAAGAAGACTCTATAAATACCTAAGGATTATTTCCAGATAACCCTAATCGTGAATTGAAAAAGAAATCGCAAATTACTACTGACGGCCGACTGTTCTCACGCAAGTGTTTCGTCTCCGACAAAGCCAGCGATTCGTGATCCGTCTTCTAAAGATTCAATCGACAAGATCAAGATCCGATTAGCTCTCATCTTCTGTTGATCAAGTCGATTCAAGTTCTCAGATCTAGCTTCAAATCATTTTCAAGATTTCTTCATTCTTCATTCACAAAGGACTAAAGTTTATTGCTAAGAAGAAGAAATCTATCTCTCAAGATCTGAAGAAGAACTTCATCGGAAGTTTAAGAAGATTGTTTTTCAATTTACTGTGTTGTTGTAAGAACCATATTTTAAATCTTGTAGGAAGCTTGCTTCCGAGTTATTGTGTAGATCCTTGTTTGAGGATCGAGTTGTAGGAGCTTGTGTGCTCTGAGTTTGTAGGAGAAGTTTGTTCTCCGAGTTGTTGTAGGAGTATTCTTGCTCCGAGCTTGTAGGAGTTGTGAACTCCGAGTAGTAGGATATTGATTGATCCGAGTTTGGTGAAGTAGCGGAATCTAGCCTTGGAGTGCTAGATAGGCGAGGCGGGAAAGTGGACTACCCACTTCGGGGAACCACTATAAACTCTCTGTGTTGTGCTGTGTTTACTTTTCTGTGTGCTTTTACATCCAATATTTTTATTCCGCAAAAAGACCCAGAATCTACCTATTCACCCCCCCTCTAGGTGATTTAGGTTGCGACTACATACTTTCAATTGGTATCAAAGCGAGGTTGTTCGCAAAAGGCTAACACCTTGAACAAGATCTCCTAATCTAGTTGCTTGATCAAGCATGTCTGGAATGGAAAGATCAAAGGATTCTGTCAAGTTGCTAGTTTGCACCAAAGAGAATTTCCCCATGTGGAAGGAAAGAGTTAGATTCTACATGGAGGCCGCCGATCCAAGGATTTTTCAAATAGTGGAAGAAGGTCCACATGTTCCTACAAAGCCATCTTCAATAAACTCTACAATCATGATTCCGAAGAAGATGTTAGAACTTACTAAAGATGAGATCGCTCATGTCGCTCTAGACAAGAAGGCAAAAAATATCATAGCCGGTGCAGTGGATGACTCGATGCTGCAAAATCTGATTCACTGCAAATCTGCCAAAGAGATGTGGGATTCTCTAGTTGTTCTGATGGAAGGCACTGAAGAAGTGAGGGATGACCGAAGATCGTTGCTGAACCAAGAATACGAAGCTTTCAAGCAAGATCCAAGAGACTCCATTTCTGAAACCTATGAGAAGTTCTTTAAGATCGTAAATGGTCTTAGGAACTATGACCGTGAATTTTCTGTTGGCGAACTGAATGATAAGTTCTTGAGATCCCTGACGAAAGAATGGGATACCAAGGCCATTGCAATCAGAGAATTCGGCAAGTTGACCACTATGGAGCCGCAAATCTTATTCGGAAAACTTTTGTCACATGAGCTCAAGCTCAGCATCAGGAAAGCTGAGGAAGAAGGCAACAGGACTTTCGGGAAGGAAAGATCCATGGCACTGAAAGCTGAAGGATCAAAGAAAAGCAAAGTCAAGACATCCATAAGAACTCCGTTATCAGAAGAAGATGATGAGTCTGCAAGCTGCTCGTCAAACTCTGACATGTCTGACGGAGAATTCTCACTTCTCTCCAAGCAATTCAAAAGACTTCTGAATAAAAGAAAGCAGAAAAGAGGCCAATCTTCTGCTTCAGATCACAGAAGATCAAGACGTGATGGTGATCATCACAAGAAGGACTACAATAATGACAGGTATAAATCTAAGCCGAACAAACATGATTCTACTGACATTATTTGCTATTGCTGCAATAAGCCAGGACATGTAATTGCCGAGTGTCCATATAAGAAGAAGGAAGGATCGAAGAAGGAAGAAAAGAGATCCTTCAAAGGAAAGAAGAAGGAAAAGAGCTTCCTCGCTAAAAAGGCCAAGACTCTGAGCGACAGCGACACTGATGCGTCAAGCTCAGAAGAAGAAGCCTACTTTGGGCTTATGGCACAATTAGATGAAGAAGTAGGCGTCTCCTCTTATAAGGGAAAGGTAAACTCTCATACTCCTCTTTCCGCTTCTGAATGTGAGACTACATCCATTGCAGATTATGGCTACTCATCAGAGGAGGATTCAGATTTAATGACTCAGTACAAAGCCCTTGTGAAGGGATTTGACAAATGCCGCAAGGTTGTCAGATCCAAGTCAAAAGAAATTGAATCTCTCAAGATAGTGGAATTAGCTTTGAGGGAGGAAATTGAACAATTAACTCCTCTTAAAGATGAAATCCAACTCTTGAAAGACGAACTGAAAAGCTCCACTGAGTTGTTGAATCTTAAGGAGAAAACTATAAATGAACTAGAAGATAAGTTGAAGGTAGAAAGATAGCTCGTAGAAAGCTTCTCGAAGCCTAAGACTATTCTTCCACTCATTGATAGGTTTTCTGCTCCTGCGAAGGGTAGTGGCATTGGTCATGAGGTTGAAACTAGTAAGGCTGCTGAGAAAAGAGCCATGAAAGGAAAAGGGACTGGAAATCAAGGTCAACCTTCATTCAGGAAGGTAGTTTTTCCGACAAATCCATTCGACCTTGACTCATCCTTTGGTCACTTTGCTAGACCAACACATGTTGAATCTAGCAACATATATCAAGGATGGACCAGACCCCGGAACTTTGATGTGTCTCCATTCAAAGCTCCTCATGAAGAAGTAATCCTCAAGGATCACGATCCATTTGTTCACGGATCAGCTGCTAAGAAGGCCCCAAAAATCAAAACGATTGCACCCAAATCTGTTGAGAAGAAGTTGGAGCCATGTGTGTGCTGTCACCATGAGGCCCCCACTTCTAAGAAAGCATCTTATAAGAAACCATCTTATAAGAAAGCTACTCCTGTTGCACCTCCCATTCAAAAAGTAAAACATGTGACAAAGAGAAGGTACAATCGGTTCGATTGTTGGTGCTGTGGCAAAGCTGGTCACTTTGCCGTAAATTGTTTGTTTAATCCAAGAAATGTCCTGACTCCACGGATTAACAATGCAAGAATGACCCCTCGCAATGTTAACATTACAAGTGGTGGTCATCTAACAATAAGCCAAGGACCCAAATCGATTTGGGTTCCTAAGGGCAATTGATTATTGATTGTAGGTATGTCCAAAGGCCAACTCAAATCCCATATGGTACTTGGACAGTGGATGTTCACGGCATATGACCGGAACAAGAAGCCTATTACAAGATTTCACCCCTGTGAAAGACGGTCCAAAAGTTATTTTTGGCGGATCTGATCGGGGTATCACAAAAGGCTACGGTATGATTACCAATGGTATAGTCTCTTTCACAGACGTTGCTTATGTTAAAGGATTACAACATAATCTCATTAGCATAAGTCAACTATGTGACAAAGGCTATATGGTAGAATTCTACAAGGACAAGTGCTTGATAAAGTCGTCTGATACGTCAGAAACTATTTTAACAGGCACTCGGAGTAGAAATATTTTCTGCTTAAATTTCCTTTGCTTAGACTCTTCTACACCAGTGTGTCTTTTAGCAAAAGATAGTGCATCTCTTTGTGACCAGTGGCACAAGAGATTAGCACATATTAATTTCAAAACTATAAGTATGTTATTTTCTCACAATTTAGTTCATGATGCTCCAGATGTTAAGTGCATTAAAGAAAGACCGTGTCATGCATGCCAAATGGGTAAGCAGACTCGGGCTTCCTTTAAAAGCATTATTGGCAAAGATTCTACCAGATGCTTATATCTGCTCCATATGGACTTGTTTGGTCTCATGCCAATCCGAAGTTTAGGAGGTAAGTCTTATACGTTGGTTATTGTTGATGACTACTCACGTTTTACTTGGGTATTCTTTCTGAAACACAAGTCAGACACCTTTGCTTCTTTCACCACATTCGTCAAGCAAATCCAGAATGAGTTGGAATGTTCTGTGGTCAAAATCAGAAGTGATCATGGTACAGAATTCAAGTCTGGAGCTATGACCGAATTTTGTGAAAGCCTAGGTATCTTTCATGAGTTTTCCTCTCCCCGTACTCCACAACAAAACGGAGTAGCTGCGAGAAAGAATAGAACACTCATAGAGGCTTGCAGAACAATGTTGAGTGACTCTTCACTACCAGAATACTTCTAGGCTGAAGGAATCAACACTGCTTGCCACGTGCAAAATAGAGCACTGATCAACAAGAATCATCATAAGACTCCTTATGAACTTCTGAAGGGCAAGAGACCAACCCTGTCTTATTTTAGAATTTTTGGTAGTAAATGCTTCGTACTTAATAACGGGAAATATTACAAAACTAAATTTAGTGAAAAATGTTTTGAAGGTATTTTTGTAGGTTATAGTAGCCATAGTAAGGCATATAGGATTTTCAACAAGAAAACCCTGGTTGTAGAAGGAACTTTTAATGTTATATTTGATGAGACGAGTATGCTTCAAAGCAGCTCTTCTAGTGTCTTTGCTGAAGATGCAGATGCAAGGTTCAAGGAACTAAACTTAGAAGAAGTTGTAAAGGAAGACGTTCCAAAGTCTATTGAAGTAAATACTCCGTCTACATGTGAGGAAGATGAATCTCAAGAAGATGAAGATGTACCTGAAGTGCAGGAACCTCATGGTCATCTAAATGCTGGAATGATCAGACATTTAAGGGACCATCCTGCTGAGCAAATTATTGGAGATACCCATGTCGGTGTAAGAACAAGAAGAGGTACAGCTAATGAAGTTTTGCATTTAAGCTTTCTATCACAGGTTGAGCCAAAGAAGTTCGATGAAGCAAAGAACGATGCTTCATGGATCATCGCAATGCAAGAGGAACTCAATCAGTTTAAGAGATGCAAAGTGTGGAAGCTTGTACCAAGACCCAAAGGACAGAATGTCATCGGAACAAAATGGGTATTCAGAAACAAGCTAGACGAAGATGGTGTGATCATCAAGAACAAGGCCAGACTTGTTGCTCAAGGGTACAGACAAGAAGAAGGGATCGACTTCGATCAAAAATTTGCTCCCGTGGCAAGGCTCGAAGCGATTCGGTTGTTTCTAGTGTATGCTGCTCACAAAGGATTTAAGGTCTATCAAATGGACGTGAAGTCAGCCTTCCTTAATGGTGATATAAAGGAAGAAGTATACGTAGAACAACCCCCAGGTTTCGTTGACTCGTCTTTTCCTGATTATGTCTATTTCTTACGAAAAGCTTTATATGGTCTCAAACAAGCTCCCCGTGCTTGGTATGAGACGCTGTCTAGCTTCCTTCTTGAAAACAAATTCATAAGAGGAAAGATAGACAACACATTATTTCTTAGTGAAGTAAAAGGCAAGATTTTGCTAGTGCAAATCTATGTCGACGACATCATCTTTGGATCTACCGATGATAACCTCTGCAAAAAGTTCTCTAACTTGATGCAAGGGAAAGTTGAAATGAGCAGTATGAGAGAGCTGAAGTATTTCTTAGGACTTCAGGTGAAGCAATCAGAGTATGGAATTTTCATCTCTCAGACGAAGTTTACCAAAGAGTTAATTAAGAAATTCGGAATGGAGAATGCAACCTCTATGAGGTCTCCAATGGGTTCAGCTATGTCCCTAGACAAGGATGAGAAAGGGAAACCTTTTGATGAAACCAAGTTTAGAAGCATAATTGTATCCTTGCTCTACCTTACTGCGAGTAGACTGGATATAATGTTCTCAACATGTGTTTGTGCTAGATTTCAGGTGAACACTAAGGAATCTCACTACTCCGCTGCAAAGAGGATTTTGAGATACCTTAAAGGCACACCAAATCTTGGCTTATGGTACCCAAGAAGTAATGATTTTGAGCTAACAGGTTTTTCAGATGCTGATTTTGCAGGAAGCAAAGACGACAGGAAAAGTACTTCAGGAACGTGCCAATTCTTAGGGAAACGGCTTATCTCCTGAGTAGCAAGAAACAGAATTGTGTTGCTATTTCAACCGCTGAATCAGAGTATATCTCCGCAGGCAGTTGTTGTGCACAATTGCTGTGGGTAAGAAACCAACTTGAAGACTACAATTTGAAGCTTAAGGAAATTCCTATGTACTGTGATTCATCAAGCGCTATTGCAATTGCCAATAATCCGGTGTGTCACAGCAGGACGAAGCACATTGAGATCCGTTACCACTTCATCCGAGAGCATGTGGAGCACAAGGACATTGATCTTAGTTATGTCCCGACGGATCAGCAAATTGCAGACATTTTCACAAAGCCGCTCGACGAATCAAAGTTCAACTATTTCAAAATGGAGCTTGGCATGTTAAACAAAGAATCTTAGAAACAAGCTCAGAAAATCAGAAAATTTCTTCTCCCAGAAGACGGAAATTTGAATAGTCGAATTTCTCAGAAGATATCATCGAATTGCATTCGACTATACCATTTAGTCGAATTCGGCGATTTCGATTAAATGAATTCGGCTAATTGAACCCCTTTAACCGAATTCGGCGAATCCTATTAACCGAATTCGGCGAATCCTATTAATCGAATTCGACTAATCCCAATAGCCGAATGACGAATCTTCCGGAATTCAAATCTCTTTCTTATCATTTACTGGAATTCGAAGAGACACGACTCAAAATATCAGGTACGCGCTCTCTCTCCTAATTTCCAACTCTATATAAATGATTCTTAAAAGAGAAATCCGAACGCATCGCACTCCCAAATTCGTCCGTCGTTTCTCTTCCGACTCCGAACTTCTTTCGTGCGATTCCTCTGCCGCTTCGTCTCCCTCGATCGATTCTTCTCCAAAGTTCCATTCGCAATGTCTAAGAAGCAGTCGAGCAAGTTGCTCTCCGGCAGTGAGCTCGTAAGAACTGGGTTTGACAGTTTGGTGGATGAATTTCGCAATGTCGTGTTGGCTCTCGAAGTCGCAGGACTAGGATTCATTCTCGAGCATCCGTGCAAGGTTCTTGAGAAGGAGGTGTTGAAGTTCTTCAAGCATGCAGAGCTCAGGAAGCAAGGGTCAGTGATCAAGAGCAGGATAGGCGATTTCCCAGTCAAAGTTTCTCCCTCTAGATTGACTAAACTTCTCAAACTACCAGTGGTAACTGAATCAGATGATTTCTCTTCCAAGGACTTCAAGAAGGCATTGTCGTTTTGTGGATTTCCTAAGGGAACTAAATCCATCTATAGGAAGCAAATGAATGAGGAAGGGAAACTGCTCTCAGATATTATGGGGAAAGTTCTTCTGTGTAAAGTTGGCTCTCATGATTACATTTCAAATGATATGTTCAAATTGCTCGGTTCTGTGATCTGCTGGAAAAGTGTTGATTGGGGCAGCGTGTTGTTTGACAGAATTTCAGCTAGTCTGAACACTCCTAACTTTGGAAGAATCCTCTCCTTATATCTCAATCGCTTGGACAAAGTCAGATTCAGTATGAAGACAGGAACCCCTCTCCACCATTTCAAACGAATAGATTCCTCCATGATTGAAAGATGGTCCAGGAAAGTTGGTGAGACCAAGGTATTGACTCCCGTTGTTTCAAAAGCTAAAAAGATCCTTTGTGATGAGTCTGAAAGGAGCTTCGACAGTAACTCTCCAGTCTCCTCTCCTGAAAAAGAAAGTGACAAAGAAAGTGAAAAAGACAGTGAAAACGAATGTGAACCCTCCAAGGGGGAGTGTTCTAAGCTACCAGAATCAGGCCAACAAGATTCTCATGTAATTTCTCCGGCTCCATCTCCAAAGATTCCTACTCCTCACAGCTCTCCTTCCAAGGCAGATGACAATGTTGGTGGAAATGATGATAGTGATGGTAATGATGAAGGGGGAGATGACCCTGATGCTGATGCAGTGAAGATCGATAAGTTTGCAAAGGGGAAAGATTCTCTTCCAGTAGATAAAATCCCTGCTCAGATTGAGGGGGAGAATGTCCATTCTGATCATTCTCATTCCGCAGCAGACAAGCAAGATAAGACAGAGCAAACTCCGCCTCTTGAAAATATTACAATCATTATTGGAGATGAACATGAAGCAGGGCCTTCTGCCTCTTCATCCAAGAATAAGGGGAAATAAGTGCCACACCCCAAGATTCACGAAATTCAGATCACTGTTGAAGATAAGAGAAATGAAGGCTCCACCCCTCCTCCAGTTAAAAATGATGATACCCTTGATGCTCTTCAATTTTATCACTATATGAATGATGTAGATTCAAGTGATTTTGTGGTCGCTGAGGATGATTTTGGAATATCTTCTCGATTCCAAGCTCAACCTCCCTCTGCTGAAGACTCCATGATGATAAATTTGGAAAAACTACTTGTAAAGCAGAAAAGATTCTTTGAATTTGCTCTCCGTCAGGTTTTTGAGAAGACCAGAACCATAGAGAAGGGAACGAGCAATCATTTACATTCAGTAGCTCACAGTTTAGACAAGGTCAAAGAAAAGCAAGATGAATATTTCTCGATGGGTGCTTCCACCCTAAAGCATGTAGTGGATGGATTACACTCGATTTGTGATAATACTACAAAACTCTCTGAAAATCAGCAATATATTTTTGAGGATGCAGTGAGGGGAAGATCAGCCGTTCAGAACTCTCTCCAAAGTGTGAAGAATGAAATTATCCGAACCCTGACTGAAGAAGTCAGAAAGGGGGAGGAAAGATTGCATGAAAGGATTCAAACGCAAAATTTTGATTTGAATAGAGAGATAGAAGGAAGAATTCAAGAATCATATATGAATGTTCAATCCCAGCTTTCAGAAATTTCAAGAGGGATTGATGTCAAGTTTCAAGATTTTTATAGTTATTTGCATCAAAATCAAATGTGGTTGCACAATGAATTGTCAAGAGGCTATGCCCATGGTTTCCAAGGGCCAGGCCAATCTTCTGCGCAGCCAACATTTCCGTCTGAAGAATTCCATCCAGAAATTCAATTTGCTGCTCCGTCTGAACCTTTTATTCCTCCTGAAGTTTATCATTGGTCAGACGATGAAGAAGAAAACTTCAGGAAAAGAGCTAGAGTTGATCAAGGAGGATCAAGCTCAGGTGGTTTTATGCATGATGCTAGAAGGGCTGCAGGTCCCAGATTTTTAGAACCGAGAGCACCTCATCCCAGGAAGATTGTTGGAGAACTGTGGAGTCCGGAATCCAGGAATATTATTTTGGACACTTATAATCTTGTAATGAACTCTAATGAATCTGTTGACAATTACTATGATAGAGATGAGATCCACAAATGGGAGATGGCTAGGCTCAAGAGAAGAATTCACTACAGGAACCATCAAGATGATGAAAAGCCTCCTTCCTCCTCCAAGATATTTTCCGAAGCCAAAAGCTTACTTTGTCAGACAACTGAAGAAGATTCAAAAGGGAAAGACGAAAGAGAAATGATGGATGCTTGATCGCTAAACTCTATTTCTCTTTTAAGAACATTTATATATTGCTGTCAAATTAATTTTTAGTGGACTTAAGTTTTTGATGCTTTTATATATCCACATAGTTCAGTTCTTTACTTGCTTATATTTATTATTTCATGTGCAATTCACCTTAGTAGATAGGGTTCTGACTTCTTCAAATAGGGGGAGATTGTTGGGTATTGTATCCACAATAGCCCTGATTTGAAGAAGTCCCCTTCAAACTAAAACGAATTGTAATTGTATTTGATTATGCAGTTTAGATGTGATGTGACAGGTTATTCCACTCTAAGTACAAACCAATGTCAGGTTTCAATGAGTCGTCAAACACAGGCCTGTGCAATGTAATCCCTCATTGTATAGACCAAAGTGTTGGCTCATGTGAAATCTCTCTATTGGGATGTACTTCATTTACAAAGTGCTAGAGAAGAAGGACTGGAGCTGATGATGGAATCATTTGAGAAAGGAAAATAACTTAAGTAAAATTCGATTATATCATTCAGAACATATAGTCGAATTCGACTATATGGTTTAAATGGGTATAACCAAATTCGGCTAATCCCTGTCCGAAAGGTTTATTTTTCTAAGTAAAAGAATAGTCGAATTTGGTTAATGAAATTTAGTGAATCTGTTTAGTCGAATTCCTAGAAATGCCGAATTCGACTATATGGTTTAACCGAATAAATTCGGTTAATGCCATTCGGTTAATCCATTTCGCCGAATCGGTCTGCAGGTATTTTCCGGTTCAATTCGACGGCGTATTCTTTAGGGCATTCTCCATGTACAGTACACGTGGAGCTAGATCCCCAATTCGCGCTTATGACCATTGGAAGAAGATTCTATAAATACCTAAGGATTATTTCCAGATAACCCTAATCGTGAATTGAAAAAGAAATCGCAAATTACTACTGGCGGCCGACTGTTCTCACGCAAGTGTTTCGTCTCCAACAAAGCCAGCGATTCATGATCCGTCTTCTAAAGATTCAATCGACAAGATCAAGATCTGATTAGCTCTCATCTTCTGTTGATCAAGTCGATTCAAGTTCTCAGATCTAGCTTCAAATCGTTTTCAAGATTTCTTCATTCTTCATTCACAAAGGACTGAAGTTTATTGCTAAGAAGAAGAAATCTATCTCTCAAGATCTGAAGAAGAACTTCATCGGAAGTTTAAGAAGATTATTTTTCAATTTACTGTGTTGTTGTAAGAACCATATTTTAAATCTTGTAGGAAGCTTGCTTCCGAGTTATTGTGTAGATCCTTGTTTGAGGATCGATTTGTAGGAGCTTGTGTGCTCTGAGTTTGTAGGAGAAGTTTGTTCTCTGAGTTGTTGTAGGAGTATTCTTGCTCCGAGCTTGTAGGAGTTGTGAACTCCGAGTAGTAGGATATTGATTGATCCGAGTTTGGTGAAGTAGCCGAATCTAGCCTTGGAGTGCTAGATAGGCGAGGCGGGAAAGTGGACTACCCACATCGGGGAACCACTATAAACTCTCTGTGTTGTGCTGTGTTTACTTTTCTGTGTGCTCTTACATCCAATATTTTTATTCCGCAAAAAGACCCAGAATCTACCTATTCACCCCCCTCTAGGTGATTTAGGTTGCGACTAGAAACTTTCAATAAGAGTTCATAACTCAACAAGCCTGTCATGACCAATGTATCAGTGTTGTCATGACCCTTTGTCCTTTACATCTGGATAGAACTAGAGGCATGGACCGTGTCACCCTCATAATTGTTCAATCCCAAATTCCTGATCTAGAATAGACTGTCTGAATTTGGTGAGCTCAATATCATATATTGACTCAACCAAGCATGGCCATGCATTTCTCAGTCTCATTCCATCAAGGGGCCCATGGATGTAACTCCTGTCATACAGGAGGACAAATCCTATTTCTGCTCACACACAAACATCCAAATGATTCGTAACATACCCAACAACCACCCTTATCGTCAACCTTTCTCAAGAGAAGACTTTAGATGGCATCGAAGTACGCTCTTCCTCACCTGATGAATTCTATGACTTCAGGTCAAAGGACCACAAACACCATTGTCACTTGAGACCTACTTGTGACACGATCATATAACAATCCACAAAGTAGTCTCACGGGGGGGTCTGTCCAGTACAACTTGTTCTCAACAAGTACCCATGTGATGACTTGATATCACAATATCATGACCTGTGAGAACCGGTCATCAGTCAACGCACATGCTGGTCTTATGGTCTCATCCTCACCCTAAACTTCTAGGATGTTACCTCGACCAGGGACCATTTAAAAATGAAGCTTCATTCAAACATAGATCCTCACATTCAAGTCACGTACTTGAATTCCTATGGAAGCAAACACTCTAAGGGCATTTATTATGCTAATTAATCTTATCAGACAGATATAAATGACATAATAAAAGAACTTGCCATAAATATAAAATGAAATACATAGTACATTTTACAATTCATCCAATGAACAAACAACCGACAAATATGCAATCCACAAGGCTCCCACTAAAGATAATCATTCAGGTATCTAATACCCATTAATCTAACATGACCATCATGCTTCTTTTGCGCAAGAGGCTTTGTCAGTGGATCCACTATATTTTCTTCAGTTGGTACTCTGCATATGCTCACATCTCCTCGATCGACAATCTCTCGAATAAGATGGAAGCGCCGAAGTATGTGCTTGGAGCACTGATGAGATCTAGGTTCCTTAGCTTGTGCAATTGCACCGTTGTTGTCACAGTAGAGAACTACGGGATCCACAATGCTAGGAACTACATCAAGCTCGCTGATGAATTTCCTAATCCATACAGCCTCCTTCGCCGCATTCGCTGCAGCGATATACTCGGCCTCAGTCGTAGAATCAGCAACTATCTCTTGCTTGGAACTCTTCCAGCTTACAGCTCCTCCATTAAGGTAAAACACAAAACCTGACTGTGACTTTGAGTCATCTCTGTCAGTCTGGAAGCTTGCATCCGTGTAACCCTTTACAACGAGCTCTTTCTCTCCACCAAACACCAAGAATGTATCCTTAGTCCTTCTCAAGTACCTTAGGATATTCTTGACTGCGATCCAGTGACCATCACCCGGATCAGACTGATACTTGCAAGTCATGCTTAAAGCATATGAGACATCGGGTCGAGTACATAACATTGCATACATGATTGATCCAATTGCCGAAGCATATGGAATCAACTTCATGCGGTCCTTATCTTCCAAAGATTTTGGACATTGGTCCTTAGAGCGACTCACACCATGAGACATGGGTAAGAATCCCTTCTTGGACTCAAGCATGTTGAACCGTTTCAACACATTCTCAATGTATGTACTCTGGCTTAAACCCAACAACTTCTTCGATCTATCTCTATAGATCTTCATACCAAGTATATAAGTCGCTTCACCCAAGTCTTTCATAGAAAAGCACTTCCCTAGGTTGTTCTTAACAACTTGCTGGGTCGGAATGTCATTCCCGATCAACAGTATGTCATCTACATACAATATCAGGAAGACAACAATGCTCCCACTAATCTTCTTGTAAACATAAGGCTCATCTTCGTTCTTGATGAAACCAAACTCTTTGATTTTCTCATCAAAACGTAGATTCCAACTTCGAGAAGCCTGTTTCAATCCATAAATGGATCGATTTAACTTGAATATTTTAGTGGCTTCATCTAGAGATACAAAACCCTCGGGTTGTGTCATATACACTTCCTCAAGGAGGTTTCCATTAAGGAAAGCCATTTTGACATCCATTTGTTGGATCGGTAGGCGCACTTAGAGGGGGGGGGGGGGGGGGGGGGGTGAATAAGGGTTTTAAAAACTTTAGATATATTTTGAATAACTTTGAAAAAGCTTTGATTATTAAACTAAAGAAGATCAAGACATATCAAGTGAAGTAAAAGTAAAGACATGATTTTATTAACTTGAGAAACATGATTACAAAACTTGATCTCTTATCGAAGCTAGAAATCAAAGTTAATAGAAATAGACTCCTTTTTGTTTTCTATCCCGACTCGCTTCCCCACGAACCGGTGGCCCTAGCCTATCCTCCCCGGATTCGGCCTCAAGCCGCTCTAGCCAACCCTTCCCCGGATGTGGCCTCGAGCACCCCCTAGACCTAGCCTAGATCTAGTCGCCAACACGAGGCGAATTTCAGCCCTATGTCCTACCCAGACCTAGTCGCCAACACGAGGCGAATTTACTAAACGATTACAGAAAAGATGTGAAATAAAAAGACAATAATGTAAAACTCCCTCTATGTTGATCTCTTGGAGAAGTAGACGAAGACGCAGAGTATGATCGTAATCGATGCGGTCTTTCGTCACGATGATGACGCGTGTTGAAATCTTCTCCACGGATCTCCTTTAGTCTTTATGGATTTGTGGGAGTATCTCTCTGAACCTTACTCTCTATGCTGTGGCACGAAGCTCTAGAATTTTGGATCTCTGGAGGCTTAGGAAGTCGGAGCCAATATGTCCTTTTTATAAACTTAGCGCTAGCGCCTGCGCTAGTGCTACCGCCGGCGCTATCCCATATTAAGTAATATTTTGCACTCGAGAATCTTTAATCCGGGGAAATAATTTTGCCATTCCTCTTGTGCTCCGCGCTACCGCCAGCGCTATCGGCTACCGCCAGCGCTATTGGCTACCGCTAGCGCTATCGGCTACCGCCAGCGCTATACCATATTAGGACACATTCTGCGCGGCAGAATCTTCAATCCGAGGAAACAATTCCTTCTTGCCAAACGTGTGCGTCGCTACCGCATGCGCTATCGCCTACCGCCAGGCGTTATCTCCTTCCATATGTGCTCCCGGAATTGCGCTATCATCGCTAGCGCCAGGCGCTAAGTTCTACTGCCAGCGCTAGTGGGAGACTTGGAATTGCTGGCTCAAAATTGGGGGCAACCATCCTTGAGTCATGTGGTCTTTGATTTCCTGCACACTTAAATACACAAGATCAAATACACATAGGATTTGTTATTCTCAAACCTAGGAGATGCGGAAGACCATGTTCCAACACCATTTGCCAGATCTCGTAGTCATAATACGCAGCAATAACAAGTAGAATTCTGATGGACTTGACCATGGACACAGGGGAAAAGGTCTCATCATAGTCAACACCATGAATTTTCCTGAAACCTTTAGCCACCAGTCGGCCTTTGAATGTCTGTACATTCCCATCCATGTCGGTCTTCTTCTTGAAAACCCATTTGCACCCTATGGGTCGTACCCCTTCAGGTGGTTCCACAAAGGTCCAAACTTAGTTTGCATACATGGAGTCCATTTCAGATTTCATGGCTTCAAGCCACTTCTCGGAGTCAGGTCCATTCATAGCCTCTTGGTAGGTTGCAGGCTCATCATCATGATCCATAAGCAACACATTACCTATTTGAGTCATGAGAAATCCATATCTCTCAGGCTCAAATCTTGGTCTACCAGATCTACGTAGGACTTGTGTTTCTTGAGCAGGCTCTCCAGCTACAACTTCTTGTAGTCCCGGCTCAGGTTCCAGTTCCGGTTCGTTCATTGTTTGTGGCTCTTGAACTTCTTCGAGTTCTACCTTTGCAGTCTTTTTGGATAAGAACTCTTTCTCCAAAAAGACGCCAGTCCTTGTGACAAACACTTTGCCCTCAGACGACAAGTAGAATTAGTATCCTTTGGTTTCCTTGGGATACCCCACTAGATAACATTTATACGATTTGGGTTCCATCTTGTCAGGCATTTGACGTCGCACATATGCCTCACAACCCCAAATCTTGATGAACGACATACTAGGATGCTTCCCAGTCCATATCTCATATGGTGTCTTTAGAATCATTTTCATTGGAACTCGATTTAGTGTGAAAGCAGCAGTCTCTAAAGCAAAACCCCAAAAGGAAACGGGCAAATATGCATGACTCATCATCGATCGCACCATGTCTAACAAGGTACGATTCCTCCTCTCAGAAACACCATTATGCTGAGGTGTTCCGGGCGGAGTGAGCTGTGATACAATACCACACTCTTTCAGATGATCACGAAACTCATGACTCAGATATTCTCCACCTCGATCAGATTGGAGTGCTTTTATCCATTTTCCCAGTTGGTTCTCTACTTCATTTTTAAACACTTTGAACTTTTCAAAAGTCTCGGATTTGTTCTTCATAAGAAACACGTATCCGTATATACTGAAATCGTCAGTAAATGTAACGAAGTAGTAGAACCCACCTCTAGCCATAGAACTCATGGGTCCGCATACATCACTATGTACTATACCCAAAAGATCATTAGCCCTCTCATTACAACTAGTGAAAGGAGCTTTCGTCATCTTGCCTAATAAACATGACTCGCATCTCTCAAATGATTCATAATCAAATGAGTCCAGTAGTCCATCTTTATGGAGCTTGGATATGCGTTTCTAGTTTATATTGCCTAAACGACAATGCCAAAGGTACGTAGGATTCGAATCATTTGTTTTTGGTCTTTTAGTATTTTCTATGTTATAGATCGGATGGTCTAAGATCAAAACATATAAACCATTAAACATTTGGGCAACGCCATAACAAACATCATTCTTATAAATAGAACAACAATTGTTCTTAATTACGAAAGAAAAACCAATCATGTCCAAACATGAAATAGAAATAATGTTTCTAGTTATGGCCGGAACATAATAACAATTATCAAGTTCTATTACAAGCCCTGTGGGCAAAGAAAGACAGTAAACACCAATGACGACGGCAACAACTCTTGCTCTATTCCCGACGCGCAGGTCTACCTCCCCTTTACCCAGCATTCTTCTCCTTCTCAGTTCCTGCACATTTATACAAATGTGAGAACCACATCCGGTATCCCATACCCAGGATGAAGGAGCAGAAAGGTTTATTTCTATAATGAAAATACCTGAAGTGGAAGTCATACTTCCCTTCTTCTTCTGCAGATCTTCTAGATATTGAGGACAGTTCCTCCTCCAGTGCCCTGCCTTACCACAATGGTGGCACTTCCCTTCCTTAGCCAATCCTTTCTTTTTCAGTGCTGAAGACTTGGGATCAAGATGTGACTTAGCTCCTACCTTAGTCTTCTTGGTTCCTTTGACCTTTCCCTTGCCTTTATGCACCATCAGTATGGGGATAGCAGGCTTGGTCTTCTTCATGTTGATCTCGATAGTTCTTAACATGCCTAGGAGCTCGGGCAGTGTCTTGTCAATTTCATTCATATTGTAATTTAAGACAAACTGCTCGTAACTGTCCGGCAACAATTGCAGGATCAGATCAGTGGCCAACTCTTGGCTCAAAGGAAACCCCAGTCTTTCAAGGCTCTCTATATACCCAATCATCTTGAGTATGTGAGTTCCTACTGGGTCTCGAGCTCCCATCTTACACTGAAATAACGCCCTGGATATATCGAACCTCTCTTGGCGAGCTTGCCCTAGAAACATTTTCTTCAGGTGCTCAACCATCTCATAACATCTCATGTTCTCATGTTGCTTCTGAAGCTCAGAGTTCATAGTCGCGAGCATAAGGCATTCAACATCCAAAGAGTCATCTCCATACTTCTTATAAGTATCTTTATCTGCACGTGGTGCATTAGAGGTTGGCTCTTCAGGGGGATCTTCTTCCAAGACAGAGCTTGCGCTCTTGCCTGAGAACAATTCTCAGGTTTCTATACCAGTCAAGGAAATTTGTCCCATTTAGCTTATCCTTCTCAAGGATCGCTCTCAGGGACAAGGCGGAGTGAGATCCACTTGCCATGGATATTCTACAAGGAATTTTGCAAAGTTAAATTTTAGTACTATATTTCAAAATACATTATATATATATTTTTAATAAGGACTTTTATTAAAGAGCTCCCACTATTTTAATCAAATCAATAACCCTTGATATCGATTCAGAGAGTTTATGCGAGCTACTCTCTTAGTGGACAAGATCCGTATTTCACCAACACCACAAGTCCGCTTTGGCATTCCTCTCATAATGCGGTTATTTAGGTAGACAACATTTGTCAATTGCATCACTATGCAACTCTTGTATGGTTGGTGAATAACTCTTTATTCGCATCCATCATATGGAGCATGACAACCCTATGCCTCTAGGCACTCAACCTTTGAGGTCACCTAGTTAAGTTAGACCCGATGTCGACAGTGGGATATCACAATTATCCGCTCGCACCCTTACCAAGATAGATTAATGCACCTTGCTTTGGCAAGCCCACACTTCATCGATCGAGGCAGGAAGAGTGTCATTCATCGGAAGGCATCCTAATACTTAATATTAGATAAAGGATTTTTATTTCAAGTGATTAACATTCTAATCATGATTAACATTTAATCACAGTGCACAATCAGAAAATAAAATTACAATATTCACATTCCAGATACATCCCAGATGTGCACAAAAACAGTCTATCAACACTTTGACAAAACAGGGCTAAATCTGAGCATTTAGAACACTTCTAAATCTCCAGATTTACATGCATTGGACATATGAACAACAACTCCACCAGTGCAGTAGACAAGCTTGTCTCTCATGTCAGATTCAATAATTTAAACATTTGGGTTCACAAACCATTTTGAGGGACGGTTACTATAGAGGAGAAACAACCTCTGAAATATGAAAATCGCAACGCAATCACATGCGTTCCTGGCGGGGTTCCAAGGGGCCGCGCCCTTGGTGGGGTCTTAGGGGCAGAGCCCCTAACGGGGTCCAAGGGGCAGCGCCCCTGGCGGTGGAACACTTCTAAATGTCCCAATTTACACGCACTTGACCGCAACCTCCCTCTGATACCACTGTTGGGTTTTCTATACCCCTCGATAGGGATGACATATCAAATATGCGCAGCGGAAATAACACGAACAACCCAAAAGAAGCTAACAGATCTTGCGGTTTTCATGATTCAAGAGAATAAGCAAATCGAAATACAAGGTACCTTTGCGGGATTGAGTCAACACTCAACCAAGGTGCTCCCAAGAGAAATCCGAAATCTGAGTTCCAAGAACCGAAATGTATCGGCTCCTCTACAGCGATCCACACGAACGATGGAGAACCCTAGTTTCTTGTCGCACAAGAACTAGGTCGGAGAAGGATGCTCTCCACGTCCCCACGGACTGCTAGATCCGATCCAGGGGAGGCAGCGGCCGACGGAGGCGACTAGCGGCGGCGGAAGGTGATCGGTGGACGGGAAGAACGAGACCCTCGCGCGGAACTGTTCCGGTCGACCGTTCGTCCAAAATCGTGAAAAGGATTAAGTCTTATGTAAACCTAGGATTGGAAGCCCTTTTATACTAAAACGCATAAATCAGGCTATCCGCAGACCAGAACATTTCTGTCCAGATTTACATTCGCCGAATTCGACTAATCACTATAATCGAATTCGACTAATCACTATAACCGAATTCGGTGAAACCATTTCGACGAATTCGTCTATATAAATTCGGCTATATAAATTCGGCGAAACCCTTTCGTCGAACTGACATGATTCGGCTAAACCCTTTAGTCGAATCTGTTACAATTCGGTTAATCACATTAGCCGAATCTCATTAGTCGAAAACAACATTATTCGGTTAATCTCATTAGCCAAATTTGACATAATTCGGTTAAACCCTTTAGCCGAATTTGTCAAATATAAACCCATTCGTTTAAACCCTTTAAACGATTTCTCGTTGAGACATTCTCAACTTAATTCCAAGCAGTCACAGGATTGGTCCTCCACTCATATCCAATATGAGTAAGGCCAACACAATCCTTTCTCCAATTTCTCCAAACGCTTTTATGTGCGACCCTATAGGCTCATATTGCGTTGGCAGCAAGACTAGCTATTGATTGCTTTGAGATCTCCTCAGAAACTCCAACAAAAATCGTCTGGTGTGGACGTCGGAATCCGGTTTAGAATCTGTGGAAATCGACCGGGTACGTCGTCGGAATTCAGGGAGGATTCCATAGGAAATTGTCTTCGGAGGGCGTCTAGATCTGGGAGATCTAGCCGGGCTCTAAGACCCTTCCTGGGAGGAAGGCGAGGAGTGGCTCGAAGACTTTTCTGGGGAGGAAAGGAAGAGATCCAACCCATCCTTAGATTAGGTGGGTATAGAAAACCCAAAGTTTTAATATTCATTGTCTCCGATCTCCGGTGTCATGGAGATCTAAGTGTATCTGTATAAACCATGTTTCATTATTTAATGCTCTAAAGTTTGTGTGTCTTATTATGTAAATTGATGTGAATTTCTGGTGGAACATTGGTTGGAGCATTGCAAATCCCAAAATGATATTCTGCATTTACTGTGTTGTTTCCAGAGCTAACGCTGTGCGGTAGGGTTACCACCCAGCTCTAGATCCAGTGCATGCATTCCTACAGTATTTTATTTAAATCTCCAATACTTGATTAAAACCCTTATTCACCGCCTCTAAGGGTGCTAGTAGATCCAACAAGTGGTATCAGAGAAAGGTTATTCCAAAAAGGTCTTACAACTGGGAATATTAATGTTTCTTGATCTCGCATCTACGAGTGGGGATGAAGCTATCTATATTAAAAATACGGTAGCACCACCCTTATTTACATGTGTGAACTATCTAGGGTGGAAAGCTTTAATTAAAAGATTCCTTATATTTTAAGATATAAGTGCTTAGAATATGACAATTATAAAAGCACCAAGCACACTAAATATGGATAAATGTTGTAGTAATGCCAAGGACATGAACAGTTTTTTCTGTGGGCTTGTTCATGAAATTTTCAAGCTAATTTATACTATACCTACCGCATATGAAATTTGGAAATTTCTTGAGAATGCTTGCGGTCCACCTTCTACAGATATTGATGTCGAACAAATTCTTGTGGATCCAAGTGAAGTACCAGATGAAGAAATTTGCCTAAAGGAAGACAGTGAAAACACATTAAGCAGAAGGGAAGATGTGCAGTTACTGTTGGAAGAGGACCACCAAGAAAACATTAAAGGAACATTATGTTCAACTCTTATCTCTTCCGAAACCAATGTAAGTAATATTGCCCTCCTGACTCTATCATTTTCTTCTACATTACGTGTGCTAGAATCAGCTAAACGTAGAATTACAAAATTATCTATGTTTAAAAACAAAAAGTTAAACACACTACTTAGTGTAGAATCTAAATCAGATGTGTTTTGTTCTCTGACAAACTCTTTAGTGGAAAATGCCAAACGTTGTAATAATTTAAATGAAAAATACAAGGTACTTGAGAAAGAGCTTGTCATATCAAAAGAAAATAATGAAAAGCTATGTTTAGTAATTTCATCATTAAAAACTGATTGTGCTAGGTGTAAAAATTATAAAAAAGAAATTAAGAAAATGGATGAGAAAGCTCATATCGATTCAATAGTCTCAACACTTAAAAATAGCACAATCTCTTTTAATAAAGCTAGACAAATAAAAATAATGAATTGGAAAATAAAATCATATTGTTCAAGGAAATTATAAAGAAAATTCACAACAAATAAATCTTCAAAAACAATCAAGTCCAAGAGCGAGATTAATATATATTCCCATAACATAAATAAGTTGAACAAATGAAGTAGGAAAAGCCAATGCAAGTAAATGAAATTTCTAAAAAGACCAATCTTTTTTGTCAGTCTACAAAAGAGAACCACTCCATTGGAAAAATTAAATGAAATTTCCTAAGAAACAAGTCCAAAATAATCAACATGGAAATTTGAACAATAAAATAAATAATAATAAAATTCAATCAAAGTATGAATGGAGACCAATAATTAAAAATGACAAGGTGACTCTAATTAAATGGGTCCATTCATCACCTTCTCCCCAAAAGCCAACTCGTCAAGTTTGGGTACCCAAAGGAACCACCGTTCTTGGCTCTCTTCGGATACCTAAAATGATTATTCGTTAGTATCTTCAATTTGCGTGAAGTAGAGCAAAAAATGAAAATTATATTTTCTACTTCACGATATGCTTAAAGATTCATCTTCCTATTTTCTTAATTTTCTCTTTGTTTATCCTTTATTGTAAGCAAACGCGCTTGTGGTCACTTAACTTATATTACAATATGGTTTACTGATGAGTCCCGATTATATACACATATATGGACTCATCTGGGCCATTTATCTAGTCATTCCACTGCACTTTAGCCTTGTTTTAGCTTATATTTGTTATCACTTGCTATGTGCACTTCTAGGCCCATTTTGGTGTTATTTCGTATCTTTCTTTGTTATTAGTTTTCTTGCGATGTTAAGTCCCACTTTCAGTGGCTAGACTGGTGTCGTACGCTGGAACAGGTGTCGTGCAGGTGTTTCTGGTGCAATTCTGCACAGGAACACTGCGCACGATCACCGGCTCTATTGCGCACGACCACTGGTCGTGCGCCACTGATCGTGTGCACTTAACCCTTTTTTTATGAGTTCTGTTTGGTGCAGTGCGCACGACCATCTACGCTAGTGCGCACGACCACCGGTCGTGCGCCACTGTTCGTGCGCGCTTATCATCAATTTCTTGAGTTCTGTTTCAATCAGTGCGCACGACCACCTACGATAGTGCGCACGACCATTGGTCGTGCGCCACTGGTCGTGCGAACATGTTATTTCATAATTTCTGTCTTTGCAAGTTCCGTCCAGGCAGAGCGCACGATCACCGAATTCTAGTGCGCACGACCACTGGTCGTGCGCCACTGACCGTGCGCACTGTTTATTCCAGCGCCTATAAATCGACCAGCTCGCGATTTAGGTCGGATCCTCCGCATTTTTCTACCGTTCTTCCGCCGTTCCGCGCCAGTTTCGCCCCTCCACCGCCGCCCACCATCTGGAGGTGCTCCGGGCTTGTTCTTCACGCCAATCTTGAGCCTGAGTTTCCTCTCGGCCTCCTCCTTCATCCAAGAGCTCCAAAGGAAGACCTAGCCGCCATTGCCATCAAGCAAGAGGAAGTTTGCAACCTCTACCGGATCATGACACGAAGAAGACGGGTCCATTGGAGAGTCGTGACAGCTCTCTCTACCCCGGACGTAGTTGCGGACCGAGCTTGGACGCGGATTGACAACCCGGCGATTCCAACCGTGAATCTACAACGAGACTTCGGATTCGGTCAATTTCTTGCCTTGTTCTCCTCTTATTGATTGTTGTAATAGTTAGATCTTTTGTATTTTGATGAAGAACACTATAGACCTTGCTATTTAAAGTTATTTCATGTCTATGTGAAATACCCTTTTTGTTTATTTGTGTGCTTGAGGTGCGCCCCATTCCATCCTCCATCCCGCCGTCACGTTCGTGTGCCGCACTAGCAATTGCTAGTGGCGTGCTTGTCGAAGAGGTGCCGACGAACCTCATTCCGTTAGCCTACTCGCCCATCCGCCTACCGAAGCATGGCATAGCGGCCCGTGTATTCCATCCCGCCTAACGAAGCAGCGCGCTCAAGGCCTGCATAGTTCGATCCGTTTGCCTACTCGTCCATCCGCCCTTGCGACGCAGCGCGCTCAAGGCCTACCTAGTCTCCATCCCGCCAAGCGAAGCATTGCATAGCGGCATTGCATAGGAGTAGTCGTAGTATTTTCTCTTTATTTTTCACAAACCAAATCCCTTTCGTCCTTACTCCACCTATCGCTGGACTTCGATCTCAAGTCCTTCCTCGAAACCTAACTCCACCTTACTGTGTTCCTCAAGAGACCGACACTCGGGGATTTTCCCCATTATTATTACTTGCGCGATTGGTGCACTCGCCGAATCATCGCATCAAGTTTTTGGCGCCGTTGTCGGGGAACACAGTCGTGTGAGTTTTCTTGAGAGGGAGAGCTGAGAGAGAGAAGTTTCTTCCAGTGTTTATAGCCGCCTTTTTATTTTTGTTTGCTTTTTAAATTTATATTGTTTGTTATTATTTCTTCTCTCCTATTTTAAAGTTTTAAGCTAGTTTAATCCAAGGAGTTTTATTAGTTTGTGTAGATTTCCTTGCAAAGAATTTCAGCCTCTTTATATCTGCTTTTATTATTGAAAATGTCTTCATGGGATTTTTCTCCTGGCACTTACGACATGAAGGACTATTATTTAGACCAAATGAATGAATTAAATGCTAGGCAGTGTAGGAATGTTGTTTGCTTGTTGTGTCGAGGAGAGGGTCATGAATTGAAGGACTGTCCTAGTCTTTTCAATCCTGACCGCCGCTCCTCCACTCATGACAACATTGTCCCTATCACTCATTCTTTACCCATGGAGGCAATTGTGCCCTCTACCCCCGAGCTTGTCTCGTGCATAGACTCCTCACTCCCTGTGTATGGCTTCACTCCCAGTGATGA
Organism: Dactylorhiza incarnata; assembly: GCA_033032865.1. NCBI lineage: Eukaryota > Viridiplantae > Streptophyta > Magnoliopsida > Asparagales > Orchidaceae > Dactylorhiza > Dactylorhiza incarnata. Next base: position 8,834,155 of record JAWHQI010000010.1, on the reverse strand, counting down.
AGATCACTCATCTGTTGGGCAACAAGGAGAGGAATGGGAGCTCTTAGATGCACCTGAGCATGATGAGGAAAGTATTCTTTCCATCGGGGAGGCTTTAGCAGATCTTTTTGCGGAGGAACCAAATCTTTGTGTTCCTCCAGTTTCTTTGCAAGATTTTTCTAACCACATTTTATTTGATCCTATCGAAGTGAAGGAGTGGGGTGATGCCTCTGACTCGGAGGGTGCACCTCGGTGGGTTGAGGAGGATACTCTTTCTGATGAGGAGGTTTGCACTTCCTCATGGGACGAGGAGGTCCAACTCACCACCGAGGCCCTTGAGTTCTTGGGTTCCCTTCGCCATGATACTTACGATGATGATAGCGATCTATCCTTGGATCCTGCTGGGAGTGAGACTGGGACCACTCCCCCGATTTTAGATTATTTATGTTCTTCGTCTTCTTTATTTCTTGATCCCCTTCCTTCATCTGAGTCTGTGCAGGTTGAATCTTCACAGGTACTTCAGGAGGACTTGGAGCTTTTTGCTCAAGTCAATGATGAGAGCATCCTCTCATGTGAGGAGGTTTATTCTCCCTCCGTAGAGGATGCTACACTCATTGCCTTCGCCTCCTGCTGCCTCCCTGTTGACGACTCCTTGCTAGGCAAGGATAGTTTTGGTGAGATGAGTGAGGACCAGGCCTCCTCCTCTTCTTACTTTCTTTTCCCTCTACCTGTGATGGGCAAGTTTTATTTATATTCGGGTAGAGGCGTGACTGTTCTTTCTCCGTATAGGTACCCACTACCTACACGCATATTAGAACAGTTACCTGTCCACTTTTCTTTTCATAGGCCCATTAGCTAGAACTGTACAAATGCCAAATAAGTCGTGCTGGGATGACAATAACCCCAGTAGTTATCTTTCTTTTCTGCATTTTTATTTCATCTAATCATGTTTAGTTAGTAATATTTCTTTTCAGTTTTCTTTTGTCTTTTGTTTTTGCGGAGCTGACCCCTGCAGGTATCTTCTCTGGATGGCGGATGTTGCAGCTCATTTTAGCTTACACGCCAATCTTCTGGTATGCTCACTTGCTGAGCATTGGGTACTCTCTTCCCCTAGCCTTTGCTGATTTTCATGTCATATATTATGCGGATTGTTTAGTTTAAGTCTGGGAGAGAGTAGTTTTGTTTACCCGCTCACGTGCACTATTGCACTGCATGCTAGAAGATTTCATTTAAAATGTTTTGTTTATTTTCATTGCACACCACATCACCCACTTGAGCGCGTACTCATCTGTTTGCTTGCTCTGTTGTGAATTTAATTCTTCTGCTTATTTGGGAAAGTCTAGGTGATGGCTTAGGACTATGTAGCAGAGTAAAATGTTGACTCCCGTAGTGCTCCTAGTCGAGTGCTCGGTTGCATAGGAATTTGTGTAGGTTAGATCTCTTTTTATACTATAGTTTTATATTTTTCTCTATTAGTGTAAATGTTGTTTACTCTACTCAAATGGTGAATCCGGTGTGAATCAAACGGTAGCATAGGGATGTGTGTAAACGATCGCTAGATTCGTATTGCTTGAGTCGGGAGAAAGGAGAATCTTTCTCGGTGGCTAGAACTTGCCCCAAGCGATTCTTGAAGCATGGGTATACGGTTAGTCAATTGTGTGAATGTGATATAGGCCATCATTTTGGCCCGGTTTAGCCTTTGTGCCTATCCCTACCGCTATATCCTCGCTAGCCCAGTTGTGCCTACCCGTTCTTTGATTCAGCCCCACTTTTATTTCACCAAAGCCCAAAAGCCAATCCTAGTCGCACACCCAAATCTGAGCTTTAGCTGTTTATTATTTTCATGAGTTGGGTTGTTGATGTGGTAATATGTTTGTGAAGATGTGGATGTGTCCTTTTGTTTATTTGCTGAAAATGATAAGAAAAGAAAAAAAAATGAGAAAAAGAAAAGAAGTTAAAAAGAAAGGAAAGAGAAGGAGTGTTTAATTGAAAATCTTTATGTATAGATTTATGTTTGGGAGTAGGCGGTGCACGCACCCATGCTGTTAAGTCCAAGTCTGGGGGTGTTGTGTACCCGCGTGTTTGTGTGGTGAATGAGGATAGTTTCCTGCATTAGCTCATTTAGGTTTAGTATTTGAACCATCGTCTTTATCATTGTATACCTCACCTAAACCCAAGCCCCATTTAAAACCTAAAGTCCTATTGATTCACGCATTTGAGTCAAACCAGTGCCGTGGAGAGAATGTGACCGGGCAAGCCTATGGTCACCGACACCGATGGATTTCGGTGGAGTTTATCCGGCACCCCAATCTCGAGCAATGCTCATCTCAGCGTTTAGTTTACTTTCTCCGTATGCGTGACCGAATGATTCACCGTAGTTCACCATTTTGAGTAGTTGTAATATGCTTTTACTCTTTTAGAAATATATAAACTGTTTTTATAGTCAGAAATCTTTTCTACTATTTTTCTTATGCACGTGAGCATGCGACTTCGCATGGTACTCTGTATTGTAGTTTTAAACCATCTACTTTTCTTTCCCCGTTCGCATGGAATTTGTTTGCCCGGGACGCGCAAACAGGTAAGTCTGGGGGTGTGATGAGTCCCGATTATATACACATATATGGACTCATCTGGGCCGTTTATCTAGTCATTCCACTGCACTTTAGCCTTGTTTTAGCTTATATTTGTTATCACTTGCTATGTGCACTTCTAGGCCCATTTTGGTGTTATTTCGTATCTTTCTTTGTTATTAGTTTTCTTGCGATGTTAAGTCCCACTTTCAGTGGCTAGACTGGTGTCGTAGGCTGGAACAGGTGTCGTGCAGGTGTTTCCGGTGCAATTCTACACAGGAACACTGCGCACGATCACCGGCTCTATTGCGCACAACTACTGGTCGTGCGCCACTGATCGTGTGCACTTACCCTTTTTTTATGAGTTCTGTTTGGTGCAGTGTGCACGACCATCTACGCTAGTGCGCACGACCACCGGTCGTGCGCCACTGTTCGTGCGCGCTTATCATCAATTTCTTGAGTTCTGTTTCAATCAGTGCGCACGACCACCTACGATAGTGCGCACGACCACCGGTCGTGCGCCACTGGTCGTGCGAACATGTTATTTCATAATTTCTGTCTTTGCAGGTTCCGTCCAGGCAGAGCGCACGATCACCGAATTCTAGTGCACACGACCACTGGTCGTGCGCCACTGACCGTGCGCACTGTTTATTCCAGCGCCTATAAATCGACCTGCTCGCGATTTAGGTCGGATCCTCCGCATTTTTCCGCCGTTCTTCCGCCGTTCCGCGCCAGTTTCGCCCCTCCACCGCTGCCCACCATCTGGAGGTGCTCCGGGCTTGTTCTTCACGCCAATCTTGAGCCGGAGTTTCCTCTCGGCCTCCTCCTTCATCCAAGAGCTCCAAAGGAAGACCTAGCCGCCATTGCCATCAAGCAAGAGGAAGTTTGCAACCTCTACCGGATCGTGACACGAAGAAGACGGGTCCATTGGAGAGTCGTGACAGCTCTCTCTACCCCGGACGTAGTTGCGGACCGAGCTTGGACGCGGATTGACAACCCGGCGATTCCAACCGTGAATCTACAACGAGACTTCGGATTCGGTCGATTTCTTGCCTTGTTCTCCTCTTATTGATTGTTGTAATAGTTAGATCTTTTGTATTTTGATGAAGAACACTATAGACCTTGCTATTTAAAGTTATTTCATGTCTATGTGAAATACCCTTTTTGTTTATTTGTGTGCTTGAGGTGCGCCCCATTCCATCCTCCATCCCGCCGTCACGTTCGTGTGCCGCACTAGCAATTGCTAGTGGCGTGCTTGTCGAAGAGGTGCCGACGAACCTCATTCCGTTAGCCTACTCGCCCATCCGCCTACCGAAGCGTGGCATAGCGGCCCGTGTATTCCATCCCGCCTAACGAAGCAGCGCGCTCAAGGCCTACATAGTTCGATCCGTTTGCCTACTCGTCCATCCACCCTTGCGACGCAGCGCGCTCAAGGACTACCTAGTCTCCATCCCGCCAAGCGAAGCATTGCATAGCGGCATTGCATAGGAGTAGTCGTAGTATTTTCTCTTTATTTTTCACAAACCAAATCCCTTTCGTCCTTACTCCACCTATCGCTGGACTTCGATCTCAAGTCCTTCCTCGAAACCTAACTCCACCTTACTGTGTTCCTCAAGAGACCGACACTCGGGGATTTTCCCCATTATTATTACTTGCGCGATCGGTGCACTCGCCGAATCATCGCATCAAGTTTTTGGCGCCGTTGCCGGGGAACACAGTCGTGTGAGTTTTCTTGAGAGGGAGAGCTGAGAGAGAGAAGTTTCTTCCAGTGTTTATAGCCGCCTTTTTATTTTTGTTTGCTTTTTAAATTTATATTGTTTGTTATTATTTCTTCTCTCCTATTTTAAAGTTTTAAGCTAGTTTAATCCAAGGAGTTTTATTAGTTTGTGTAGATTTCCTTGCAAAGAATTTCAGCCTCTTTATATCTGCTTTTATTATTGAAAATGTCTTCATGGGATTTTTCTCCTGGCACTTACGACATGAAGGACTATTATTTAGACCAAATGAATGAATTAAATGCTAGGCAGTGTAGGAATGTTGTTTGCTTGTTGTGTCGAGGAGAGGGTCATGAATTGAAGGACTGTCCTAGTCTTTTCAATCCTGACCGCCGCTCCTCCACTCATGACAACATTGTCCCTATCACTCATTCTTTACCCATGGAGGCAATTGTGCCCTCTACCCCCGAGCTTGTCTCGTGCATAGACTCCTCACTCCCTGTGTATGGCTTCACTCCCAGTGATAAAGATCACTCATCTGTTGGGCAACAAGGAGAGGAATGGGAGCTCTTAGATGCACCTGAGCATGATGAGGAAAGTATTCTTTCCATCGGGGAGGCTTTAGCAGATCTTTTTGCGGAGGAACCAAATCTTTGTGTTCCTCCAGTTTCTTTGCAAGATTTTTCTAACCACATTTTATTTGATCCTATCGAAGTGAAGGAGTGGGGTGATGCCTCTGACTCGGAGGGTGCACCTCGGTGGGTTGAGGAGGATACTCTTTCTGATGAGGAGGTTTGCACTTCCTCATGGGACGAGGAGGTCCAACTCACCACCGAGGCCCTTGAGTTCTTGGGTTCCCCTCGCCATGATACTTACGATGATGATAGCGATCTATCCTTGGATCCTGCTGGGAGTGAGACTGGGACCACTCCCCCGATTTTAGATTATTTATGTTCTTCGTCTTCTTTATTTCTTGATCCCCTTCCTTCATCTGAGTCTGTGCAGGTTGAATCTTCACAGGTACTTCAGGAGGACTTGGAGCTTTTTGCTCAAGTCAATGATGAGAGCATCCTCTCATGTGAGGAGGTTTATTCTCCCTCCGTAGAGGATGCTACACTCATTGCCTTCGCCTCCTGCTGCCTCCCTGTTGACGATTCCTTGCTAGGCAAGGATAGTTTTGGTGAGATGAGTGAGGACCAGGCCTCCTCCTCTTCTTACTTTCTTTTCCCTCTACCTGTGATGGGCAAGTTTTATTTATATTCGGGTAGAGGCGTGACTGTTCTTTCTCCGTATAGGTACCCACTACCTACACGCATATTAGAACAGTTACCTGTCCACTTTTCTTTTCATAGGCCCATTAGCTAGAACTGTACAAATGCCAAATAAGTCGTGCTGGGATGACAATAACCCCAGTAGTTATCTTTCTTTTCTGCATTTTTATTTCATCTAATCATGTTTAGTTAGTAATATTTCTTTTTAGTTTTCTTTTGTCTTTTGTTTTTGCGGAGCTGACCCCTGCAGGTATCTTCTCTGGATGGCGGATGTTGCAGCTCATTTTAGCTTACACGCCAATCTTCTGGTATGCTCACTTGCTGAGCATTGGGTACTCTCTTCCCCTAGCCTTTGCTGATTTTCATGTCATATATTATGCGGATTGTTTAGTTTAAGTCTGGGAGAGAGTAGTTTTGTTTACCCGCTCACGTGCACTATTGCACTGCATGCTAGAAGATTTCATTTAAAATGTTTTGTTTATTTTCATTGCACACCACATCACCCACTTGAGCGCGTACTCATCTGTTTGCTTGCTCTGTTGTGAATTTAATTCTTCTGCTTATTTGGGAAAGTCTAGGTGATGGCTTAGGACTATGTAGCAGAGTAAAATGTTGACTCCCGTAGTGCTCCTAGTCGAGTGCTCGGTTGCATAGGAATTTGTGTAGGTTAGATCTCTTTTTATACTATAGTTTTATATTTTTCTCTATTAGTGTAAATGTTGTTTACTCTACTCAAATGGTGAATCCGGTGTGAATCAAACGGTAGCATAGGGATGTGTGTAAACGATCGCTAGATTCGTATTGCTTGAGTCGGGAGAAAGGAGAATCTTTCTCGGTGGCTAGAACTTGCCCCAAGCGATTCTTGAAGCATGGGTATACGGTTAGTCAATTGTGTGAATGTGATATAGGCCATCATTTTGGCCCGGTTTAGCCTTTGTGCCTATCCCTACCGCTATATCCTCGCTAGCCCAGTTGTGCCTACCCGTTCTTTGATTCAGCCCCACTTTTATTTCACCAAAGCCCAAAAGCCAATCCTAGTCGCACACCCAAATCTGAGCTTTAGCTGTTTATTATTTTCATGAGTTGGGTTGTTGATGTGGTAATATGTTTGTGAAGATGTGGATGTGTCCTTTTGTTTATTTGCTGAAAATGATAAGAAAAGAAAAAAAATGAGAAAAAGAAAAGAAGTTAAAAAGAAAGGAAAGAGAAGGAGTGTTTAATTGAAAATCTTTATGTATAAATTTATGTTTGGGAGTAGGCGGTGCACGCACCCATGCTGTTAAGTCCAAGTCTGGGGGTGTTGTGTACCCGCGTGTTTGTGTGGTGAATGAGGATAGTTTCCTGCATTAGCTCATTTAGGTTTAGTATTTGAACCATCGTCTTTATCATTGTATACCTCACCTAAACCCAAGCCCCATTTAAAACCTAAAGTCCTATTGATTCACGCATTTGAGTCAAACCAGTGCCGTGGAGAGAATGTGACCGGGCAAGCCTATGGTCACCGACACCGATGGATTTCGGTGGAGTTTATCCGGCACCCCAATCTCGAGCAATGCTCATCTCAGCGTTTAGTTTACTTTCTCCGTATGCGTGACCGAATGATTCACCGTAGTTCACCATTTTGAGTAGTTGTAATATGCTTTTACTCTTTTAGAAATATATAAACTGTTTTTATAGTCAGAAATCTTTTCTACTATTTTTCTTATGCACGTGAGCATGCGACTTCGCATGGTACTCTGTATTGTAGTTTTAAACCATCTACTTTTCTTTCCCCGTTCGCATGGAATTTGTTTGCCCGGGACGCGCAAACAGGTAAGTCTGGGGGTGTGATGAGTCCCGATTATATACACATATATGGACTCATCTGGGCCGTTTATCTAGTCATTCCACTGCACTTTAGCCTTGTTTTAGCTTATATTTGTTATCACTTGCTATGTGCACTTCTAGGCCCATTTTGGTGTTATTTCGTATCTTTCTTTGTTATTAGTTTTCTTGCGATGTTAAGTCCCACTTTCAGTGGCTAGACTGGTGTCGTACGCTGGAACAGGTGTCGTGCAGGTGTTTCCGGTGCAATTCTACACAGGAACACTGCGCACGATCACCGGCTCTATTGCGCACGACTACTGGTCGTGCGCCACTGATCGTGTGCACTTAACCCTTTTTTTATGAGTTCCGTTTGGTGCAGTGTGCACGACCATCTACGCTAGTGCGCACGACCACCGGTCGTGCGCCACTGTTCGTGCGCGCTTATCATCAATTTCTTGAGTTCTGTTTCAATCAGTGCGCACGACCACCTACGATAGTGCGCACGACCACCGGTCGTGCGCCACTGGTCGTGCGAACATGTTATTTCATAATTTCTGTCTTTGCAGGTTCCGTCCAGGCAGAGCGCACGATCACCGAATTCTAGTGCGCACGACCACTGGTCGTGCGCCACTGACCGTGCGCACTGTTTATTCCAGCGCCTATAAATCGACCTGCTCGCGATTTAGGTCGGATCCTCCGCATTTTTCCGCCGTTCTTCCGCCGTTCCGCGCCAGTTTCGCCCCTCCACCGCCGCCCACCATCTGGAGGTGCTCCGGGCTTGTTCTTCACGCCAATCTTGAGCCGGAGTTTCCTCTCGGCCTCCTCCTTCATCCAAGAGCTCCAAAGGAAGACCTAGCCGCCATTGCCATCAAGCAAGAGGAAGTTTGCAACCTCTACCGGATCGTGACACGAAGAAGACGGGTCCATTGGAGAGTCGTGACAGCTCTCTCTACCCCGGACGTAGTTGCGGACCGAGCTTGGACGCGGATTGACAACCCGGCGATTCCAACCGTGAATCTACAACGAGACTTCGGATTCGGTCGATTTCTTGCCTTGTTCTCCTCTTATTGATTGTTGTAATAGTTAGATCTTTTGTATTTTGATGAAGAACACTATAGACCTTGCTATTTAAAGTTATTTCATGTCTATGTGAAATACCCTTTTGTTTATTTGTGTGCTTGAGGTGCGCCCCATTCCATCCTCCATCCCGCCGTCACGTTCGTGTGCCGCACTAGCAATTGCTAGTGGCGTGCTTGTCGAAGAGGTGCCGACGACCCTCATTCCATTAGCCTACTCGCCCATCTGCCTACCGATGCGTGGCATAGCGGCCCGTGTATTCCAACCCGCCTAACGAAGCAGCGCGCTCAAGGCCTGCATAGTTCGATCCGTTTGCCTACTCGTCCATCCGCCCTTGCGACGCAGCGCGCTCAAGGCCTGCCTAGTCTCCATCCCGCCAAGCGAAGCATTGCATAGCGGCATTGTATAGGAGTAGTCGTAGTATTTTCTCTTTATTTTTCACAAACCAAATCCCTTTTGTCCGCACTCCACCTATCACTGGACTTCGATCTCAAGTCCTTCCTCGAAACCTAACTCCACCTTACTGTGTTCCTCAAGAGACCGACACTCGGGGATTTTCCCCATTATTATTACTTGCGCGACCGGTGCACTTGCCGAATCATCGCATCATTTACAAACACTAAAATCAAATTTTCTGAATTATGTTCATGCACCCAAAACTAGATAAAAACCATCGCTTCACAAGTGACCAAAATATTTTCAATTAATCTTAAATTAAACTTTAAAGGCTAGTTATCGAGAGTGTTAATTAAGATCAAAATTAAATAGCCACAAATATTTGGAAACTATAACATATATATAATCAAGTTTTCATCACAGAACAATTCATAATGGATAAAATAAATACATGAAATACATAATAAATGTATAACCTGTCTTATTACAATACAAAAGAAAATAAAAAGTCTAGTCTTCACTACCTTCTGAGGAAGTCAGTGAAATATTTAACTTCCTCATCATCTTCGTCATCATCTTCTTAATCCTCCAACAACCTTCTTCGTCTCATTTATCTCCCGTCCTTATTCCTCGATCATTTCATACATATCTTGACGGGGCTCTCTGAGTTAACTTCCACGACAAAGAGGAGGACGTGAAGTGGATGGGCGTGCACTAAGTGCTGATGAGATCTCCTATACTATATATGTTTGAGGACGACTATCATTTGGAAATGCTTCCCAATCGATGGTCAGATACTTGTGTGCCAATACTTTCTGAATCACGCCACCCAATGGCAGTGTGTTCAACCGTTGGCGCTCAGGATCTTTCAGTCAAAAAGTATATCTCATAATAGATAATATCAAATTAGATACACTAATTGACATACCGACCAAGATGTAATAAGTCACCATCGAAAGCTGGGCGATAATGTAAGACCCATTTTTTTGCTTTCAATTTCGGGTCTTACCGCCCAAAACTGCCGTCTTGCGGTGACACCGTCTCACAGAGTGGTCACCTCCACAATACGCCGATCCTCCCAGCTTATCATTCATCCAGGCCAACCACACGATATAAACAATTAAAGAGAACATGTCCACAAAAATCACATCATCATTTAGATATTTAATTACTTATCCAAATGAGATAATAACAAAATAAGTACTGAAGAAGGAGAAGCTAAAGATAAAACGGGCTTAAGCCCGATACATCATGCTTTTTTGGCCTCTCTCTTGGCAAAGATAAAACACCGTAAGCACTAGCACGGACTAATGCCCTCACGAATGTATAACTGTCTGCTCTACCCTGGGTAGATATGAAGAGTGGGTATCGGGAGAGGGCCGCTCACCGGTGCTCTCCCCGCAACTGCCGAGAGACCAAGTCCAGGTCTAGGCACCATGTCCTGTTCCTCCCTTTGGTTGAGGGTCTGCTCCCCGTAGCGCTCCTATTTGTTATACCACAACCGGCCTTCAGTCTATATGACTCAGCATGTTCCTCACCGGCTCCACCCACGACTCCTAGGCACCGTACGGGAGGAGGAAGCGGAGGACAAAAAGGGGTAAAAAGACAAGCAGATGACAAGGAACTAGCTAACTAGTATATTTATGAATAAAACACTTTATCTCTAACAGTTTCCAGAAGTAAGCTATATGTACAAAAGTAAGCCATAAGTACAATTCAAGAATTCACAAGGTTCCAACAACAGTATAAAGGAAACATCAAGCCATAGTATTCATAATAAATGTATATGAAAGAGCAATTCTATATAAAAAGAATAGTTATGATAGTAACCTTAACTTATATGCATACACTCATAAACACAAAGGTTGAGGGATCTGGCACTCAGGTAAACTCTTCGTATAAAGGAGCCCAAACTAATTTATACAATGAGGTCTTGTTTATGCAATAATGCTTTTCTATGCTATGCGATGAAATGATGCAGCTCACCCACTCAACTCTATATGTACAGACCTTTTTGTTAGTTACCTCTGTTCGAGTATGACAAACTCTGGTACCTTGTTGAGGAAAACGAGGGCAGTGGATCAGGCAGGAACACTTCTAGGCTCTTCTCAAGCACTTCCCGGCCTAGACCTTTTGTACGCCCCTTAAGAACACACAAGGGTATCCGCGTACTAGTTGGTAAACACACCTCTATTATAATTTGCGGAGCCTCTAGCTCGCAGGACTATCTAGTCCTTCTTAGACAATACCAAGCCTACCGCTCGGAGGACTCTCTAGTCCTTGCACCGTTCCGTCCCAAATTTGGGATGAGGTTTACTTATCGAGTTCTTCTACTTACTACTCTTGTCTATCGTTTAGCTATACTTAGAAGTTAGGGTGAATCCTGGACATCCCCAGGTCTACCCAGTGAAAGGGCTCTCAGCGGTACTAGGGAATGCGATGGTGGCTGAAACCCAAATCCCCCTTTCTAGGATATTTACTATTATTGGTGACTACCCATTCTTTTACCATAATACCTCTCAAGTTGTGTTGTGTTATGAGGGTGTTTTCAACTACATAGACAGGAAGGCAACAGAGCTCAATTGAGCACCAGTCCTTGCCTTGCCTAATAGTGGGCTGGCTCTCCTGACCTTTCTTAAACATGATCTATAAGTTTCATGACCCAGTATTAACTAGGTTCTAGTTACTGTAGACCTCCCCCTTTCTCCCATTAAAACATAGCTCGAGTTATCAAATCCCGATTTGATAATTTTACTAATTGCACCTCAACCTCTACTACTAGTGTATACCACTACTTGTTAACTCGTCAATCAAATATGCACATGCGAATACCAACGAAGTTAGCATCTCCAGGGTGGTGACCAGAAGGGAGGGGTCTAAATCTAAAATTACAGTTTTTATTATTCGCAATCCGGCGGTCTTTAATCAAACTAACATGACCTAAAGGGGTGGATATATGAATTCTAATTATGGATGAATCGATTCTAATTCCAGGAGTTGTAGGGTTATCCATATTCAGATTTCTAATTTTTATTTCACGAGCACACGTATTTGGTCCTATATAATTAATATTTATAAACCTATTGAGACTAGATTTGAACAAGAGGTCGCCTTTATCACATGCTAATAATTCCAAGAAAATTTCCAAATGTTCATAATGCTTTCAAAAGTCTATGTACAAATTTTTACAGCATTCCTGTGTCAGTAATTCATGATATGAATTTTCTAAGTTATAACTCCAAGCTCTACATAGTGAATGAAGTACCAAATATATATAATCACAAATTTCATACAAAATTTCCAGAGGTTCATAATGTTATCACAAGTTTATGTCCAAATTCCTAGAGTATTCTAGTGTCAATAATTCAAGATATGAATATTCTAATTTATAACTCCAAACTCTACATTATGAATAAAGTACCAAATATATATAATCATAAATTCAATGAAAATTACCAGAGGTTCATAATGTTATCACAAATTTATTTCCAGATTCCTAGAGTATTCCAGCATCAATAATTCAAGATATGAATTTTCTAAGTTATGACTCCAAACTCTACATTGTGAATGAACTACCAAATATATATAATCATAAATTCCATAAAAATTACTAGAGGTTCATAATGTTATCACAAGTTTATGTCCATATTTCTAGAGTATTCCATTGTCAATAATTCAAGATATGAATATTCTAAGTTATTACTCCAAACTCTACATTGTGAATGAAATACCAAATATATATAACCATAAATTCCATAAAAATTACCAGAGGTTCAAATGTTATCACATGTTTATGTCCAGATTCCTAGGGTATTCCAGTGTCAATAATTCAAGATATGAATATTCTAAGTTATAACTCCAAACTCAACATTGTGAATGAAGTACCAAATATATATAATCATAAATTCCAGGAAAATTACCAGAGGTTCATAATGTTATCACAAGTTTATGTACAGATTCTTAGAGTATTCCAATGTCAATAATTCAAGATATTAATTTTCAAAGTTATGACTCCAAACTCTACAAAGTGAATGAAGTACCAAATATATATAATCATAAATTCCATAAAAATTACCAGAGGTTCATTTCATCTTATAAGATCATATGCCCCAGTCCCAGATTTTCCCCAAGGTTTTACTTCAAAAGATTTCATTAATTAACATTTGTAATATTTACACCCTATGTAAAGACTTAGGGAATTTTTGTACCAAAAATTCCCAAATTACCCAAGGGTTTACATTTCCTCCTATCCTGTGTATGTGCAAGTTATTCCTTGCATGTAATAGCCAAATTAAGATAAGTACTCAAGAAGGGGGTTTTGTTCTATTAGCACCCCCTTCGCACTCTACATACACACGTAGGTGAATTTTCCCCGTATGTACCAAATAAATTGACTTCAAATCTTTATCATAGATGTATTTTGACCCTTAGTATTATTTGACACATTTTGGGGTCACTGTTTATCACCAAGCCATGAATATTACATATTCATGCTTATTTAAATGATAAATGGAACTATAGTAAAATAAATTCCAAAAAAACTAAATTTGGCCAGTATGTGGGACTAAGCACAACACACCACTGTTTAAAATTTCAGACCTATTGCCCAAGGGGTTTGGGAGAATTTCACAAAATTCTCTCTAGGTCACATATTAAAGTTTAATATTCTAGATTTGGTTTGCATGAGGAGAACTCCACATACATGAGTCCAAATGATCCCAAATTTTATACAGTGCCCTAACATGGCCTAATGCACCTTCCACAGGAGATTTGGGTGGATTTGGGTTCATATAACCGAATAATAATGGCATGCATGATTAATTAAATTATTTCTAAAACCTTAGAAAAATATCCTCCAAAAATTCCCATTTCTGGATAGGCCATGTAATTGGTCCTATCTCAGCTATGGTTAGAATTTCAAGGCCATCTATTGAGTGGTTTTAATTAAATTCACAAAATGCACTTGTGTCACATACTTATAATTTTCCTACTAGGGTTCATTTGAAATTTAGATTTTTCTCACATGCATGGGTCCAAATGGCCCAAAATTTTTACCAGACACTATTATTCACATAACCCATCATCCAGAGGAGATTTGACAACATTGTTGGAGCTTGCTTTCCGCATCTCTTGGTTTGAGAATAACAAATACCGTGTTGTATTTGATCTAGTCTTTTGTGTGTTTATAGTGGCCAGGTTGTATAGGTTCAATGAGGAGACAATTCCTCGTTCATGGGCATGATCCGAGAACGACAAGTCTCAGGTTGGATGAGTTTTGTGTGCTGATCTTAAAATGGCCATAACTTTCAATCCAGGAAGAGTTACAGAACGTGCCACCCCATTTCGGAGATGAGAACGACTCAATCTACATGCTGGAGCTAAATTTGAATGTGGGAAATTTCACTGTCGGAAAATTCCGACAGCCACTGTCGCCCAGGAGACAGCAGAGAAGTTACAACTACTTCCCTCCACGGCAGCACGACGAAAAGCAGTTTTGAGATGTCGGAAATCCGACATCGATGTCGCCCAGGCGACAGCTCGACGGTTACACCAACTTCCCACGACTCCACCCACGACGGCACTCCAGCGGCAGTTTAGCGCTGTCGGAAAATTCCGACAGTCACTGTCGGAAATTCCGACAACGATTTTCTATAAATTGACACCTTCTGTTCGTGCATTTCAACCACTGAAGATTCTAAGTCCTTTCCTGAGTGCATTCCATCCAGAGAGCTCCAGAACCTCATGAACTCCCATTTATGCTGAGAAGGTTTGAAATTGAAGACGAGATCGGACGCGCTTCTACATCAAGGATCATCTCGAGGCTTCAACCTTCCTTTCAGAGATCTGAATTTCTAGGGAGTTCTTATTTTATCTTGTATTTTCATTTATATACATTTTACTTTGTATTGGTAGGGAAAATCGCTTCCTTGTGCGGAGCGTCTAAGTCCTTGCGCGGCTTAGGGGAAAATCGCTTCCTTGTGCGGAGCGTCCAAGTCCTTGCGTGGCTTGGTGGGAAATCGTGGCCTTGTGTGCTACGTCTAGATCTTGGGAAGATCTAGAGGATAGGCTTGGGCTTGGTCTAGGGAGAGACAAGTGATAGCCTTCCGATCCTTGGGAGAAGGATTGGTAAACAAAAAGAAATTTACATTTGTACGCCTCCGATTTCTAGCGATATAGAAATCAAATTTATGTAAACACTTTTTCATATATATAATCATGTCTCTTTTGTGTTTACTTGATTTGTATCATTTGGCGTAATCTCTATTATATTGTATTCTAAGTTTTCAATTCTAAATCTAAATTGTTTATTTCAATCTCCTTCATTATAAAACAATTTAGTAATTATCTTGAAAATTATAGAAAGAATTTTATTCCCTTATTCACCCCCCCCCCCCTCTAAGGGCGCCGTAAGATCCAACAATTGGTATCAGAGCGAGGTTATTCCAAATCGGTTTAACCACCGGGAATAATGGCGTCTCATGATCTCGCTTCTACTAGTAGGGGAAATTTTCTTATAAATGAAAAATCTTTAGCACCACCTTTATTTGAAGGCAAAAATTATAATGGGTGGAAATTTCTTATGGAAAGATTTCTTAAATCTTTGGATATTAAAGTATGGAATATTACAATTAAAATGCCCCCAAGTATTTTAAATAAAAATGAAATATTTTTAAATGCCAAATCTATGAATAGTCTATATTGTGCATTAGATCAAAATATTTTCAAACTTATTTATACACTTCCTACTGCTTATGAAGTTTGGAAATTTCTTGAGAATACTTATAATCTTCCTTCCACAGATGATGAACAAGAGGAATTCCTTATGGATCCAAGAGAAGAAATCGATGAGGACTCATGCTTGGAGGAAGAAAAATACAACGTCACAATGTTGGACTCATTTATTGGCAACACATCAAGCAAAAGAGAAGACGAAAACTATAGCAAGGTAAGAAAATCTAAATCTTCTCTTTTTGTAATGAATTCTATTTCTACTTCTCGTATGCTTAAAATTGCTAAACGTAAAATTTTAAAGTTAAAAATTGTTAATTCCAAATTACGTTTAGAAAATAAATCTTTAAAAGCAAACGATAAAGTAGAAACAAATATTGATGTGTTAAATTCTATTTCATGCTCTTTAGTTACAATTCCTACTCCTTGTTTTGATTGCAATTTATTTAAGGAAAAATTCAAGGAAATTGAAAAAGGGCTCTTAGTTTCAAAAGAACATAATGAAAAATTGATAGTTGAAAATGATGCTTTAACTTGTAAGTTAAAACAATTAAAATCTTTTGTTGAAAAATTTCAAATGTCACCTAATAAATTTCATCATAAGATTTTGAATAATAAGGATAAATTAACTTACAAAATCATTTCTAAAAAGGATCATTTTCACACATTAAATCAAAAGGAGTTTGGTTTAAAAAAGAATTATGATCCTCATAAAATTCTTAAGAGTCACTATTATAAGTCTAAATATATTTTCAATCATGACTCAAATTTAAAAACTCCTTTCATGAAAATCAAAATATTAAATATTATTCTTCATATTATAAGAGTATGTCTAAAAGAAAGAGTGGAAATGAAAATCATCAAAATGATAATCAATCTTTTAAAACATATTGTAACCCACTCTTTCAACAATCACTTCTAAAGAAAGACAATCACTCTTATAAAATTTCAAACAATCCATATAATAAAAATCATTATGATTATCAACATCAAGCTATTTTGAAAAATAATTTAAATAAACATAAACATCCAATGAATTATTTTTCAAACAATTCACATAATCATTATATGGATTTAAGTGATAAACAACCAATGTATGAATGGAGACCCATAAAGAAAAATGACATATCAACATTAATTAAAAAGGCTCATTCATCATTAACTTCTCAAAAGCCTACACGATGTATTTGGGTACCCAAAGGAACCATCCCACATGGTCAACTTAGGATACCTAAATCTCTTACTTATTAGTATCCTATCATTTGCATGAAGTAGAAACAATTAAATATGAAATATCATTACTCTACTTCATGATATGCTTAATTGCTTTTTTCTTTTATTTATTTTCTTATTTTTGAGCCAACACGCTAAGGTCACTTAGATATATTATGAAATATGACTTTTACATTTTAAGCCTAATGTTTATCAAATCAAATTTGTATTAAAATTGAACATTAAGTCATATATTTTTCAAAGTGATCTATATCTCATCTTTGATTGTACTTTATCCGTTTAAATCCTTTACCCTTAATTGTCTTGAATTATCATTAGAAATTGAATATTGAAATTATTTTCAAGACTAATGAAATTAGCTTTAAAAATGGATTTAAATGGTTTATTAAAGGGCTTAAGGTAAAAATTAAAATGCGCAACGTTATGATAATCTTCAATTTTATTTGCTGCATATGATAGCCCCTATAATGAAAAATATTATCAAATAAAATCGAAAACAAAAATTCATCTAAACGCATGCTTAATCTTTCAAAAAGCGAGTTTTTGATCAAAACTTCATATAGCCATATCTTTTGATCCGCTCGTCCGATTTTCGCGTTTAATATCTTTTCGGAAAGAGCACAGAAATCTCCATCTATTGGCAAACTAGGCTTGTTCATTTGAGTTCTTTTGGTGCTGTCAGTTTGCCCAATTTCAACTCCATTTTTAAATGCTATCTTAGTTCGCTTGATTCAGAAATTTCTATGTTTATGGATTTTTTTTTTCATCACATGCTATCCTTAGTATAATTGTTTCATATCTCATATTATGTGTGTGATGTGTGTCACCAATGTTTGCATGTAATTTAGACCTTAGAATCATCTTATATCATTAAGATCAAATCAAAAGTTTAATTATTTCATTATAGGTCTAAAGAAAATTAATTTGTAAACTTCTCATATTACATGCAACATTATCTCCATTAATTCTATGTAATAACATTGCATTCAAATGTATCATTCTAGCATCACTTCTTAATTTGTGCTTAAATTTTTATGCTGGGTAGAACATTTACAATGTTATTAAAATATCATGATAACTATATGATTTGATATATATATAATACTAAAATTCCAACAAACACATAGTTTATGGATTATTCATTAGAATATTTATGAATATTGTTTCATGAATCATTCTTATCATGCAAAACCAAAGATCAATAAATTTAATTATTGAAAGCAATCTTATAAAAATTCAAAAACTTTATATATATATGATCTTTGTCTTTTATATGATTGGATGATCATCATTTTTCCT
This sequence comes from Dactylorhiza incarnata, assembly GCA_033032865.1. Lineage (NCBI taxonomy): Eukaryota > Viridiplantae > Streptophyta > Magnoliopsida > Asparagales > Orchidaceae > Dactylorhiza > Dactylorhiza incarnata. The sequence goes on along the minus strand of JAWHQI010000010.1, from coordinate 8,816,080 downwards.
AGACTTACAAATCAATCATGTTCTTTCAAAAGAAAATCACTATATAACTATATCATAAGTCTAGAAGGATTAGAATTCTCATACATCATGATGATCTAACATATATTCTATGCAAAAATTCTCTTTAATCATAAATCATAATTCATGTTCTATCAAGACATATCTCAAATCTATAATAGGAATTATGAATCTTATGATAAAAATTATGAATAATGTTTTCATTACATTATTTGATGTATTGATTTGCTTTGCTAGTGATTACATGTATCTCTCATATTTGTAGACCCTAGAATCAACTTTGCAATGAAGATATACATCAAACTTAATTATCACTCTATTCTAGATCTATAATTTGAAATTCTATTTTGGAATACATGCAATTTCAATATAAATCTTATGACATGACATTAAACTCAAAACTCATCATACTAGCATTGTCACTTATTGAATATTAGTAATTGTGCTAGTTATCTCATTTCGTCATCTCATAATAAGTAGAAAAACTATACGGCTTTATAACTCTTCACAAAAACCCATAGTTTACATATCAACCCATAGATTTAAAAAGCATAGGTTGTCCAAAAGATTATTCACCTATGACTTCATATCTCACAATAGCGAGGGCGTAGGGTTGTATGCATTAGAGACCTAACCTCTAAGTCATGTCTTGTCCTTAACCGGGGAGGGTTCCAGTGGGGCCTTGCGAGGCACTGGGGGGAAAGAGTGCTAGGTTGAGTGTTCTCTAGTGTGTGCATATGGGACTAACACCCCAACCTACGGCATGCGTGCAGCTCCTCATGCCCATCCGTCACTTAGTACGGGGCTAGGGTGTAGACATTTAGTCGGGGTAGCCTTTAATCTTAGAACATACTTATATTACTCACTGCATGAACATTTTTATTCACTTATTACTTAAATCATGCATATTTTGGGTTGTTTAATAAAAATGTCTTCATGTGTTTGCATAATTTATCTTTTTGAGTTTAAATATTTTTGTAAAACACATGTATTTGAAAAAGCTAAAGTTTTATGCAAATTTGAGCAATCAAGTCATCTGTGAAAATTCCAAAATTTCTGCATAAGACTACTCTAAGGACATTTAATAAATATCAAAAATCAGATTTTTAAAATTCTCAAAAAATCGAGTACTGTTTCCAGCGCTAGCGCTAGCGCCGGCGCTAGCGTGGGTGTTGGAATTTTCTGATTTTTAAAATTTCAAAAAAATCCATAATAATATGTTGGTTCATATTTTCTACTTATTTGTTGTGTTTCTGACTTTTGTTATTTTAGTTTTATTTATATTATGAAAAATCAACTACAAAAGATCAAAATTCAAAAATACAAAATTTTTTTTTGTTATTTATGTTTTTCTTCATATTATGAAAAATCTACTACAAAAATTCAAAATTCAAAACTTACAAAAATATGTTTTTTTGTGATTTTTCTGTTTTGGATTTAAAAAAAAAATTATAAAACAAAAAAAATTGTATGATCTTTATTGCCAATATCAAGCATGTATGAATTCTATCATTTAGAATTATTTACAATGTTGAAACATATTCTTTCAAATTACTATGAACATTGTTTTGCTTATCATGCTTTGATATATCTATTTAAAGTGCATCAATTGTATTGAAAAATGTGTAGAACCAAGCTTAGCATGCCTCTAAGTATGAGTAAATGTTTTATGATTGATAATGATACATTTCACTCACTTATTTTGGTAATCAACATGTGTGTCTAAATCTAAAAATGCTTGCTTGTGTATTGTATTTGTACAATGAATTAAAACTTGCATAAGTTTATTGCCTACACAACATTTGAATTGCACTTATGAAATTGAGAAAAGTGGTTAAGAGTTAAAAAAAAAAATATTGGGTTTGCAAAACAAGTGTATTCGGAGAATGTTGTCTCACAAATATGAACAAAAAATTATATATGTAGACAAATATAACTCCACCAAGCACTACTTGAACCTCCTGATAAGTCTTCATAAGCATTGTGAGGTTGAGCACCTTGGAAAGAATAGTAAAGTGGCTTGTGCAAACCTTAGTTATTATACCACTTTGTTAAAAAATTATGTGCATTAAAAGTGAGTGAAAGTAATTTACTTGTGTTTTATTGTGCACTTTACTCTACATATGTCTTGTATTTTGATGATTTAAATCAATTGTTAACATTGCCCAAAATACACTTATGTGCACATCATTATCTTTCATAACACTTCTTCTCATGAGTATTGGATTCTAATGCTTTATCTATACTACTCTTTATGTAAAAATGCACTAGATAACCTAGCATGATCTTTACAATGTTTTTGGTATTTCTTGAATTTAAAATTAAGTAACATTGTAGTATAATCTCTCTTTGATATGTTCATTTCATGCTTGATATCTTTATGAAAAACTTTGAGATTTCAAAAAGGTTAAAACATCTTTCAATTTTGAACTAAAACTCATATTTTTACTTATGTTTTTCATGCTTACAAAAAGGATGTTTCTTATAATCTTCCGCTTGCTTACAACTCTTATCTTTTTATTTGAAATCTCTTTTATATACTATGCTTCAACTCTTTATCATTTCATATATTTAAAAGCTCGATCATGCTTTGTTATTTAAATGCCTCCTTACTACCCTCACCCCACCTTCTTTTGATAATACCAAAAGGGGGAGATTAATTCAAGAAATCTAGAAGATTAAGGGGAGAATAATTAAATAATGCACCATTGTAATTAATTATAACATTTAGGGGGAGCATACATTTAGGGGGAGAATGCAATTTAGGGGGAGTATATTAAAAAGTTTTCATGGAAAGCGTCTATTGCTCGATCATGACAACCCACTTTTGGTAATAACAAAAGGGGGAGAATAAAATGAGAAATCTAGTGACATATATATTTAGGGGGAGTAAAATCTGTCACGCAGTAAACCTTTTATTCATGCATATCTTTTAATCGCACTTATCTATAAACTCACTAATTTCTCATATGGGTATTTGTTATTATCAAAAGGGGGAGATTGTTGGAGCTTGCTTTCCGCATCTCTTGGTTTGAGAATAACAAATACCGTGTTGTATTTGATCTAGTCTTTTGTGTGTTTATAGTGGCCAGGTTGTATAGGTTCAATGAGGAGACAATTCCTCGTTCATGGGCATGATCCGAGAACGACAAGTCTCAGGTTGGATGAGTTTTGTGTGCTGATCTTAAAATGGCCATAACTTTCAATCCAGGAAGAGTTACAGAACGTGCCACCCGATTTCGGAGATGAGAACGACTCAATCTACATGCTGGAGCTAAATTTGAATGTGGGAAATTTCACTGTCGGAAAATTCCGACAGCCACTGTCGCCCAGGCGACAGCAGAGAAGTTACAACTACTTCCCTCCACGGCAGCACGACGAAAAGCAGTTTTGAGATGTCGGAAATCCGACATCGATGTCGCCCAGGCGACAGCTCGACGGTTACACCAACTGCCCACGACTCCACCCACGACGGCACTCCAGCGGCAGTTTAGCGCTGTCGGAAAATTCCGACAGTCACTGTCGGAAATTCCGACAGCGATTTTCTATAAATTGACACCTTCTGTTCGTGCATTTCAACCACTGAAGATTCTAAGTCCTTTCCTGAGTGCATTCCATCCAGAGAGCTCCAGAACCTCATGAACTCCCATTTATGCTGAGAAGGTTTGAAATTGAAGACGAGATCGGACGCGCTTCTACATCAAGGATCATCTCGAGGCTTCAACCTTCCTTTCAGAGATCTGAATTTCTAGGGAGTTCTTATTTTATCTTGTATTTTCATTTATATACATTTTACTTTGTATTGGTAGGGAAAATCGCTTCCTTGTGCGGAGCGTCTAAGTCCTTGCGCGGCTTAGGGGAAAATCGCTTCCTTGTGCGGAGCGTCCAAGTCCTTGCGTGGCTTGGTGGGAAATCGTGGCCTTGTGTGCTACGTCTAGATCTTGAGAAGATCTAGAGGATAGGCTTGGGCTTGGTCTAGGGAGAGACAAGTGATAGCCTTCCGATCCTTGGGAGAAGGATTGGTAAACAAAAAGAAATTTACATTTGTACGCCTCCGATTTCTAGCGATATAGAAATCAAATTTATGTAAACACTTTTTCATATATATAATCATGTCTCTTTTGTGTTTACTTGATTTGTATCATTTGGCGTAATCTCTATTATATTGTATTCTAAGTTTTCAATTCTAAATCTAAATTGTTTATTTCAATCTCCTTCATTATAAAACAATTTAGTAATTATCTTGAAAATTATAGAAAGAATTTTATTCCCTTATTCACCCCCCCCCCCCCTCTAAGGGCGCCGTAAGATCCAACAAACATTTGAGTTAATTTTGCCCAATTTATACACTATAAATGATTTATTAAATTATTACTAAAACTTTAGAAAAAAATTGCCCCAAAAATTCTAATTTTTGGGCACACAGTAGGTCTAAGGTACACACACATGTGGTCCAAATTTCAGCTCCATGCAGTCTACTATGTGAGAGTTACTCAACTTTAAAGTTCAGTCCTCCCCAAAGACCAGTCACAGGAAAAATGACCTACAAGGAGCTGTAGGAGCCTAAATGACTTGATTTTAATAACTATAGAAAGTATACTCAAGGATCTACAAAAGTTGTCTCTGCTTATTTTTCAATTTATGCCCTCTAAAGGCATCATTTTTGAGAATAAAAGGGGCCTAAATATGTGACAATTTAAATAAAATTATAACCTTTATTTTTTCCTAATACAACATGAATCTTGGCGCATGATTAGCTGTCCCGAGTCATCGTCCCCAAACAGCCAACGACTGGGATTTCTCGCACCTGGGACATTTTGTGGGCAGATTTCCGGCGGCTCCGGCACCACCACCACCACCACCACCACCACTAGTTGACATAGGGCTTTTGACTGGTGGTGGCCGTTTGGCCTGGGGTGGCCTGAGTAGCTCCCCGACATGATTGATTTTTGCGGCTAGGAACATAAAAAATCAAATGGTGACCTCACCATTGCTCAAGCATTTTTGAAAATGGAAGAAGAGGATTTCTAGCATAGGTGCAGGGGGAAAGGATCTTGCCTCATTTTGAGCCGGATTGTTGGTGGTTGCCCAGTTTGCCATTGCCTACCTCAACCTCCTTGGAGGTCAATTTCATTGCCGGAGCGAGGAATCAGAAGGCCGTCGTCAAGATCATCAAGATCCGACGAGACGTCGTTCGAAATCGTGGCAAGTGCAGTTTTTGTGATCGTATTCTTGTTGATGGTCATTTTCCAGAAAGTGTATCTAAGTCTTGCTATCAAATATGTTCTGAGTATTATCCAAGGAATTCGTTGTATTTCCAGATTCTTTTTCTGAGTATATATCCAGATTTCCGTATGTCTCTATATCTTCCCAGATTTCAAATTTCTGGATCTGTTCAGATTTCAATATATTCCTATTTTCTTCTCTTCCAAGATTTTTTTTGAGTATTTAAACTCTTACAGAAAATCTGCATGTGCTTAAGCACATAAATAAATTGTTTCAGCGTACAGTGAATTAGTTATTGTTTGAGTAAAATGTTTCCAGGAAAATCTGAGTGTTAATCCCTTCCAAACTATGTAATTTGATGTATAATCTGTTGTTGAATAATCTGCTGATTTGACTCTTTGTATGCTCCAGGAAATCTGTAGCTTTTACTGTTCCTGTAGATGTAAAATCCTCGAAAATTGTTGCCTAAGTAAAAAAAAATTCGTCAAAACATCCCGTCAAATTCACCGTATTCGACGGGAGCATATGGAATTCGGCGGGGCAAGGTTAGCTGCCAGAATTCTGAGCAAGATTTTGGCTAAGTAAAATTCGCCGGGACATCCCGTTGAATTTTTAATCCAAATTCGACGGGATCCATCCTAGTATTCGATGGAGAATCCCAATTTTGATGGGATCAACCTGGTAGTCTTTTTTTTCTTGTTCTTCAGCAAGACCAACCACTTCTGTTGTGTTGCATGAGAAATGTTTTGGGCTGTTTTACCTCTTGAATCCTTCTTGGTGGTTTTGTTAAGCCTGTTAATGAGGTATTCACTCATTTTTAAGTCTTTCTGGTCATATTATGGGAAAAAAATTCCCTTTGATTCCACTTGAATCACTTGAATCCTCTTATACTATTGTAAACTCTTTCAGTATTGTACTGTCTTGTCCAACTATTTGGAAGTATTAGTTTTTTATTTATTCTAAGTAAGGACTACCTTATGATTCTTTTGTCTTGGCCTGGTTTGCCACCTTTAGACATTGCCTAAGCAAGTATTATGTTGTTTATGTATGGATTTGCTTTGAAATGGAAGGATTCGTGAGGGAATAATGAGATCCTCCATCACAGATCTTTTATTAATATTATGTTGGACAATGAGACCACCACGATCTTTTATTAATAGTAGTTGGATAATGAGACCACCACCCTCTTTACTTGCTGCCCCCATTTATGGGCTTGTTTTTCTGTGAACTTGTGTATTTGTTCAAGCTGCTTATGCTAACTCTATGTTTACTCTTGAATAATTGTCAAACTTGTTGCTTCATAGCTTTCTTTCCTACTTTTACTGTTACTTGCTCCTTTTTTGGGGATGAGGCATTCTTTTCTTTTGAGTGCCCCAGGTTCAGGTCAGTAGTTGCGGCAAGCGATAGAGCTGCGCTGTCCGGTCTCTGGTAGAGGATCTTCCCTTCCTTCTTGGTGAGGAGCAGTCTTTAGATGTGTGCCTTTCCTGATGCTACCTTATGGGCTTATGTCAGTTGTAGAAGCCCGTAATATTTTTTTTTATTCAGTGTACTTGCGGGTTGCTAGTATTTTGTACTACTTTTGATGTAGATAACAGTTGCTCTCTGGGAAATGTGTATTTTGGCTAAATGATGTGAGCTACCTCATGTAAAGCATTGCATAACATAACTTTTCTTATTTTGTAGCACCTACTTTGAATTCGTATTAGATACTTATATATATAATAAATCTAGAAATGTGCTTGCCTTGAAGACACGTTTGGTCTTCGTGCTTGTATCAGATAAATAAACCTATATCTCCGCCGTGTACGTATATTTTCTATTTGTGGACTATGTATTCCATAGGACCGAGGGACACAGTCCCAACCTAAAAGAAGCTCAAATTATCTTTTGACTTGAAGATATCTATATTTTGTATGAATGTTCAGAAAGAGTGTATGACCGTGTGTCTGCAGGGTTCCCCTGCATGACGTGACATCATGACTGTTGGGAATATGACCCTCAATGTTCCCTTGATTTGAAGAGGCTTCCCAATCAATGCTAAGTACATGTTGTATTTGATAAACCCCATTTCATCTCATGACTATGCAGGGTTAGGTCATACCAGAGTATGAAGTAAGTTCAGTTGGCTTGCTGCCAAAACTGCTGAGACGAGCTCTCAATCTCAGCTGAACCGCTGAGACAAGGCCATGAGCCCCTGAGAAGGAGACTGGGCCAGCTGAGTTGCGGATAAGGAAAATCCAATGTGACAACTGTCTGTCTCAGTGGATCCGCTGAGACGGGACACATACAGTCGCTGAGACAGGATTCTGTCTCATCCCAACCACTGAGACAGATTCAAATAAGCAGATGGGCTTTACTTTTGGCGTAACACCTATAAAGCAGGAAAGGATGTTCCAATCACTCCCATGCTGTGTCAGGAGGAAGTCTGATAGCCGTTGAAAGACAAGGGCAGTATAAAAAGAATCATTAGGGCTTTATAAAAGCACTTACTCTCCAGCACACAAAAGAAGAACAAGATTACTGTTCCATTGACGACAACCAAGAAAGCTTTCACTTCCTATTTACCCGAAGTTGCAAGGAGAGAATAGATTGCTCCTCTTGATCAACTAGTTGATCCTCACTCTTTCTCTGAAGAAAAGGATCTGAAGAATCAAAGTTGAGGCCATTGGACTCATCCTAGATTCAATACTGCCACAACAGTTGCTCTACAACAGAAGATTAAGTTTATTCTATCTTCTTTTGTAATCATACATTGTTATTACTGTAGGAACTTTACAGTTCTGAGTTGTAGGGCATCTTTGCCTGAGGAAGTAGGTCTGTCTAGCCTGAGAAGTAGAGCTGAGAGGTCAGCTTGAGTGTAGGATCAGTGTGTGATTTGAGGTAGGGCTGTTGAGCCTGAGGTAGGGCTGTTGAGCCTGAGGTAGGGCTATTGAGCCTGAGGTAGGGTTTGTGAAGACCTGAGGGATCCTGAGGGATCTGTGTTGTAAGCTCTTGGAGCTGAGTTTGGAGGTATGGGCCTTATCTAACTCATTGTTAGAAAGGTGAAGGGGGAAAGAGGACTACTCAAGGCACCATGTCTTGAGGAACCTCTATATATCTTTGTGTGTTTTCTGGATGCTTGGTAATAACTAACATAACACAAGAAAATAGCTAGTTTATAGCCTAAAGAAAAAGAAACCTATTCACCCCCCTCTAGGTGACTAAGACTACATCCTAAACAAACTATCAAGTGGTATCAAAGGGAGGTTGGTCAAGAAGGACATAACTATCTGACCAGATCCTATAAAGGAATAGTCTTATCTCAATCCAATGGACTCCACTGGATTGCAGAAAGAGATGAGATCCATGAAGTTGCCCATATGCCACAAAGAAAACTTTGGCATATGGAAGAAAAGAGTTAGATGGTTTATGGAAGCATCTGACCCAAGGATTTACATCACAGTAAAACAAGAGACCTTCACTTTTCAAACTGCCTCCACCATAGATCTAACCAGGAGAGTGGCCAAGGCCTTCAATGACTTGACGAAGGATGAACTGACATTATTCACTATGGATAAAAGAGCACAGAACATAATTGTTAATGCAATTGATGACTCTACATTTCAGAACATGGTACACTGCACAAATGCCAAGGAAATGTGGGATACTTTAATGGTGTATATGGAAGGGACAACTGAGGTGAGGGATGATAGAAAATCACTCCTCAACCAAGAATATAAAGCTTTCAGGCAGTTGAGCCAGGAAAACATTTCTATGTGCTATGAAAGGTTCTTTAGAATAGTCAATGAACTAAGAACCTATGAATGAGTGTTCACTAACTATGAGCTGAATGACAAGTTCCTAAGATCTAACTAGAGACTGGGACACAAAAATATATGCCATTTGGGATGTGACCAAGCTTGGTGAAACTCCTTCTCATACATTATTTGGGAAGCTGCTCTCCTATGAGATGCAGTTATCTGCAAGAAAGGAAGAGGGCACCTCAACAAGGGCTCATGCAAGGGAGAAATCTGTGGCTCTCAAGGCTGACAGCTCCAAGAAAAGCAAGGGCAGGATGGTGTTTCCTCCAAGAAGGAGTGCTGAATCAGATAAGTCTGAGAACAACACTTCAGACAGCTCTTCATCTGATGAAGAGTTTGCTGCCTTCTCAAGGCAGTTCAAAAAGATGATGAGGAGGAAGCAGTGGAAGAACAAACCCTCCTCCTCTTCACACTCCAAGAAGGACCACATCAGATCAGAAAGGCAGCACACCAAGGGTGACAGGTATGAATCTAAATCTAATAAACATGCTTCAAATAACATAATTTGCTATCGCTGTAGTAAGCCTGAACATATCATAGCTGACTGTTCAGTCAAAAGGAAGGAAAAAGGTGACAAGAAACATCACCACCAAGAGGATAGGAAGGGTGAAAAATCCTTCCTAGCAAAGAAAGGAAAAACTGGAGTGAATCTGAATCCTCATCCTCAGATTCAGATGCTGAAGAAGAAGCCTATATTGGGCTGTTTGCAGCAGAAAAGGAAGATGATTTTCATGCTGCCAAAATTAGAATCAGGGCCCCTCTATCACATTCAGACAATGATATAGAGGAGGATGAAGAGGACAATGTTCAGCTAGGCCTCATGGCCATCACTGATGATGAGGATAGTCAGAACAACTCTGACAATGAACATGTATTAATTCACTCCATCTCCTCTTCTGATTATGAGACAAGCCCAGAATCTGAAACACCTTCATCAATTAGTGGAAGTGATTCAGAATCTGAGGAAGATGTCAATCAATTGATTGACAAGTATGGTGCTCTCTTGGAAGCTCTGAAAAAGTGCAAGAAGCTGGCCAAGAGGCAATCCCAATAAATTGCTTCCCTTAAGATGGATAAGAAAGAGTGCACTGAGTCACCCTCCATTGTGGCTCAGATGAGTAGAAAAATAAGCCATCTTAAGGGAATAACAATTGTGCATTAAAGCACTATATACCAAAAGAACAAGGTCATCAAAGACCTTGAGGAGAAGCTTGTGAAAGAAAAGGGCCTAGTGGCTGAATTCTCCAAGCCCAAATCTGTGCTTCCTATTATTGACACCTTTTCTTCTCAATCCAATAGGAGAGGACTAGGGTTCAATAAAATGGAAGTTGGAGAAGGGAGTGGAGAAAAGAGCAAGGTCAAGGCTAAGCCTCATACCACCTTTCAGAAGGTGTTGCTTCCTTCTAACAGGTATGATCATGAAAGCATTTATGGTCACTGGAAGAATGGAAGCACTTATAGGAAGGAAAACACTCTTTCCTATAGTGGAAGAAAGGGTATGTGAATGAGTGCCATGAAGGCTCCCTATGAAGAAATTCAAATGGCCCAACCTGGACCATTTGTATTTGGTACTTCATCCTCATCATTCAGGAGTATGGAAGCAAGTTCTTCCAAGCTCTGTCCAGTAAAGAACATGTCTGCTGTAAAACCTGTAGACAATTCCTTTTGCTCAGTGTCTGATGCCATTAAATCTTGCCTGGCCTCCAAGACTAAACAAGTTGATTCCATTAAGACAAAGTGTGCCAAGACTGTACAGAGGTTAACCTTCAACCAGATCATTGTTGAAAGAAATATGAAAAATGTTGCTGTCTCCCCTCCTGAACATAAGCACAGTGATGCTCTCTCCTCAAGATATGTTCAGAAGAGGAGATACAATATTCATGAATATTGGTGCTGTTGTAAAGTGGTACACTTTGCCATAGATTGTTGGTACAATCCCAATGTGCCAAGTGCAAAGGAAAGTCTTCCTGCAAAGAGTGCAACTGGTGTGATGTCATTTCATCATGCTAAAAAGGACCTAGGACCCAAAATTATTTGGTCTCCTAAGGGTAACTAAACTCCTTCTTGCAGGTTAGTTCAAGTACCAGCCTCAACCAAATATGGTACTTGGACAGTGGGTGCTCAAGGCACATGACAGGAACCAGAAATCTTCTACAGGACTACAAAGCTGTGAAGAATGGACGTAAAGTCATCTTTGGTGGATATGAAAGAGGAATCACCAAGGGATATGGTATGCTCTCCAATGGCATAGTTTCAATCACAAGGGTAGCTTATGTTGAAGGGTTGCAACACAACCTAGTGAGCATAAGTCAACTATGTGATCTAGGCTATGCCATTGAATTCCACAATGACAAGTGCTTGATCAAAATGTCTAATGACTTAGAGACCAATCTCTCAGGCATTAGGAGTGGGAATGTTTATTGCTTAGACTTTATATGCAGTAATTCTCTTTCATCTGTATGTCTAGTAGCTAATGAAAATGGGTCTCTTTGTGTTCAATGACACAAGAGACTTGCCCACATTAACTACAAGACAATGTATAGACTATTCTCTAAAACCATTGGTAGGAATAGTCCTAATTTAAAATGTATTAAAAGTGGTCCCTGTCATGCTTACCAAATGAGTAAGCAAACAAGGGCCACCTTTAAAAGTATTGTCTCCAAAGACACTGAAAGATGTATATATCTGTTGCACATGGACTTGTTTGGTCCTTTGCCAATTCAGAGCCTAGGAGGGAAGTTGTATACTTTGGTGATTGTTGATGATCACTCAAAATATACATGGGTATTCTTCCTTAAGAAGAAATCAGATGCATTGAATGTCTTTATAAATCATATCAAGGCTATTCAGAATGACTTACAATGTGCTGTGGTCAGGACTAGGACTGACCATGGTACAGAATTTCAATCTAAAGCCATGACATAGTTTTGCCAAGAATATGGTATCACCCAAGAGTTCACCTCTCCAAGGACTCCACAACAAAATGGTGTGTCTGAGAGGTGGAATAGAACCTTGATAGAAGTTGGAAGAACCTTGCTTAGTGACTCCTCACTCCCAGAATACTTCTAGGCTGAGGCAGTCAATACTGCATGTTATGTTCTTAATAGGGCTTCCATCAATAAGGTTCATGGAATTACTCTCTATGAGATTCTGAAAGGCAAACTACCTACAATTTCATACTTTAGAATCTTTGGTTCAAAATGCTACATATTAAACAATGGAAAAATCTCAATTAACAAAGTTTGTAGAGAAATGCAATGTGGGGGTTCTTGTTGGCTATAGCCCACATAGTAGAGCTTATAGAGTGTATAATAAGAAAACTCATGTTGTAGAAGAGTCTATGCATGTAGTATTTGATGAGACCAGCCTAATCTATAACGGCTGGTCTAGCTCTTCTATTTTGATAGGAAATGAGAAGGACATGGAAAAGATGTCTGTGCAAGACATACCCAGTAGTAGCAAGGCATATGCAGATGCAGCAATTAAGAGGAAGATGTCCAAGGTGCTGAAGACACTGCTGAACCAGCAGAAGTATTACAATAAGCTGAGGACAGATTGCCTGCAACTATAAGACACCTAAGAGATCATCCAAGAGAACAAATTATTGGAGACCAGAACCAAGGTGTACTAACCAGAAGCAGGGCTCATAATTAGGCCCTATTCTTGAGCTTTTTATCACAAATGGAGCCCAAGAAGTTTGAAGAAGCCAACCAAGACACCTTTTGGATTCAAGCAATGCAAGAAGAACTTCTACAATTCAAAAGTTGCAAGGTATGGAAGTTGGTGCCAAAACCTCGAGGACACAATATTATTGGCACCAAATGGATTTACAGGAACAAGTTGGATGAAAAGGCACAATCATAAAGAACAAGGCAATGTTGCTGGCCAAGGGCTATAGATAAGAAAAGGAAATAGACTTTGATCAAACCTTTGCCCCTGTTGCAAGGTTAGAAGCAATTAGGCTATTCCTTGTCTATGCTGCCCACAAGGGGTTCAAAGTGTATCGAATGGATGTCAAATCAACCTTCCTCAATGGTGACTTGAAGGAAGAGGTATATGTTGAACAACCATCAGGTTTTGTGCATCCAACCCTCTCTAATCATGTATATTTACTTAAGAAAGCTCTTTATGGTCTAAAGAAAGTCCCCAGGGCTTGGTATGAGACATTGTCCTTTATCATTAAGAACAAGTTCTTGATGGGAAAGATAGATAGTACATTGTTTCTTAGGGAAACAAGGGGCAAGTGTCTCCTAGTCCAAATATATGTTGATGACATAATATTTGGGTCTACTGATGACAACCTCTGCAAAAGGTTTGCCAACTGATATAGAAATTTCGTGTTTTGAAATTAAGCGAAGGTTTGAAGATTTTCTCCAAAACTATATCCGATTAAGGCAAGTGTACCGTATCATATATAGTATAGGATATTTAGAAATACCAAGGTCATATTCCACGGGGCACGTTGATTACTTCTACTGCGAAGAAAATCACCATTATCTTATCGAACGATTTTTTTGAGGGTTGTTTTACTTAACTAAAAAAAGACAAATTGCAAGCTAAATGAAAAGATTAAGCATTGCAGGAAAGGAAAGAAAAATTAACATTGCAAGAAAAAGAAATTACTAAGGAGAAAGAGAACATGAAAGAGAGCAAACTTAATTTTATTGAAAACCAAAACTATTACAAGCTTAAAAAGAGATTACAAAGCTAGGAAATTAAGGTTACAAGCTTTAATTAACTAGTGCATGAAAGAAATAAAAACTAGTACATTACATGAAAAAGAGAACATGAAAGCTTAAGGAAAAACATGAACATCAACATGAAAACTCACTAACAGCTCTAACAACACCTCCCCATCTCCAAAATTCTGAACTTTCAACTCAAGGGAGAGCCTCTGAATTTATAGGCAAAAATTTCAAGTTACACGCCCTCGGTCACGAGCGTGACCTAGGGCGTGTAAACATTACTGACATTGGATCTGACAGTGGCGTGGACTTTGCGTGACGACGGGAGAAATTCGGACATTACACGCCCGTGTAACTTGGGTCACGGGCGTGACTTTGGACAGCTTCATTAAATGCAGCATGGGCTGGCTTGCAGCTTGGCGGCGTGCAGGGATCACGCGGGAAAGTCACGGGCGTGACATTTTGGGTCACGGGCGTGTACCTGGGCAGCTTTAATTAATACAGCATGGGCTAGAATTCGGCGCGACAGAGCGCGTTCGTCGAACTCAACTCACGCTTCGTCAAACGCAGGGGCAGAGAGCTTTTGTCGAATGCAGCTCCAATTTTGTCGAATGCAGGGGCAGAGGGCTTTCGTTAAATGAAGCTCCAATTTCGTCGAACATAGGGGCAGAGAGTTTTCATCGAACGAAGCTCCAATTTCGTCGAACGCAGGGGCAGAGAGCTTTCGTCGAACGCAGCTCCAATTTCGTCGAACGCAGGGGCAGTGAGCTTTCGTCGAACACAGCTCCAATTTCGTCGAACGCAGCTCCAATTTCGTCGAACGTAGATCTTTAGGTTACACACCCTTGGTCACGGGCGTGACTGAGGGCGTGACTTGTGATTTTCTCCAATTTTCCCAAAATTCTACAAAAATAAAAGTAAAACTACATTTAGAACAGAAATTATGAAAGAAGTGATTTTAAACTAAAATATAAATAATATTTACAAAATTATATTAAAACTAACCTAAATACTATAATTAAAATACACACAAATACTACTCATCAAATACCCCCATACTTGAGGTTTTGCTATTCCAGAGCAAAAGTGTGAGACCTAATTTATAAGACATTCTTAAAATTTTTAATTTTAAACTAAAATTTCATTTAAACCAAAAGTTAAGTTAAGAGTAAATTCAAGGAGGAGTTAAGTCCTAAATTATGATGATGATTTGAAAAGAGGGGAAAATGTTTAGGCAAGGACTTCTCAAGAAAATTAATTGGTTTGACAATATTGTAGAAATTATAAAACGAGATTAAATTAAAATTATAAGAACTCTATCTTAAAATAAACTTAATGAAATTAACTTACTAAATATTGCTCTCTCCATAATCTTAAACTAAATCTAGAACAATGATAATTGGCTAAGGGGGATTTCATAAAATTTTGAAAAAGAAGAGAATATTTTGACTAGAGGTAATGGAATTTATCCTCATCATGAATTTTTTTCTCTTTTTTTTCCTCTTAATAAAAACCCAAAATGTATATGTTTACGAGTAATGAATTTTATCCTCTTACTCCATGCCATATAATCTTTTAAATGATTTTGGGTGCATATGTTTAGGGAATAATGAATTTTATTCTCTTATTCTCATGACATATGATCTTTTAAACTTCATTTTTTTATGCCAACAAAGGGGGTAGGGAAGGAAATTAAATCTAGCTAGCTTTAAATTATATTGAGAGCAAATTCTAGTAAAATTAAATTTCCTAAGATCTAAAAAGTTAGAAGAAAATATAATTAAAATCTAAAGAGGTTTAGCAAATTCACTACAAAATGAAGCCATTTAGAAATAAAAAGAGAAGTCATGCTAAAAAAAATTCTCTAATCAAGTTAAAATCATAAGATGATTCTTAAAGCAAAATTATCTCAAATTTAAAATTAACAAACTATGATAAGCAAAATTTTAGCTAATTAAAAACCAAAACATGCTTATAAACATCCTCAACTAGATTTCTAAGAACTCACAAAAACAACAAATAGGAGAGGTATAAGATTTTTGTATTTTTTTGTATTTTATGTTTTTCATATTTTTGAATTTTGAAATTATCTTTATTTTTTATTTTTTATATTATCTCTTTTTTTTGAATTTTTGATAAGAAATAAACAATAAAAACATATGCTTTAAAGCTTAATTTTTTTTGTTAATTCTTGGACTTCCCGAGGTATACCCCATGAAGGGATCTCACGGTACTAGGAGGTGAGATGGGGTGAGGTCCCAAACGGCCCTTTCCAAGATTTAAATTTTTTGATTTTCTAATTTTTTTAGTTTTGGGGTTTTACAAGTGCTTAAAAAAAGAAAACATAAGAAAATATTTTTTTTTTGAAAATTTTCTAATTTAAAAAGAACTATTTACAAAGAACTATTTACACCCCCATACTTAAAGTTAAACATTGTCCCCAATGTTTAAAACTAAGTATGAAGTAAAATAAAATAAAGTGCAAGACAAAACAAAAATAATAGAAACGAAGGAGAGGTTAAGAGGGCTTCCCTGGTTATGAAGATGCGGGGGAAGCGGCGGTTACCTGCAAAACATGTTAAAATAAAAAAGAAAAACAATAAAAAGATAATTTTGGGGTGCCTCCCAAAAGCACTTTGTTTAAGGTCGCGTAGCTTGACCCACTTGCCGATCATATTATAGGATGAAAAGATAATGATTCACTCTTCTCGTTAGCTAGCTCTCCCGGAAGATATAACTTAAGGCGGTGCCCATTTACTTTGAAGGTACCTTTTTCCGGGTGGGAAATTAGGATTGTCCCATAGGACCAAACCTCTTTAATAATAAAGGGTCCGGTCTATCGGGATTTTAGTTTTCCCGGAAAAAGGCGAAGGCGAGAATTATAAAGGAGGACGAGATCGCCCGGCAAAAAAGTTTTCGGAAATTTTATATGTTTATCGTGATAAAACTTTGTTCGCTCCTTATATAATTTATTGCTCTCATACGCATTCGCTCGCCATTCATCTAATTCGTTCATTTGAAATTTTCTTTGATCGCCCGCTAAAGTGGAATCGAGATTTAAAAATTTAAGTGCCCAAAATGCGCGGTGTTCTAGTTCAACCGGAAGGTGGCAAGCCATGCCATAAACCATTCGATACGGTGTACAACCGATAGCGGTCTTGTACGCCATTCGATAGGCCCATTGCGCGTCATCGAGCTTTATTGCCCAATTCTTCCGATTAATCGAAACAGTTTTTTTCTAAAATCCGTTTTAATTCTCGATTAACAACTTCGACTTGGCCGCTCGTTTGTGGGTGATATGCAGTGGATAATTTGTGCGTGACACCATATTCTGCTAAGATTTTTGTAAATTGACTATTGCAAAAATGGGTGCCCCGATCACTCACTATAGCGCGCGGCTGGCCAAATTGAGAAAATAATTTTTTTAAGAAATTAACGATGACTCGCGCATCTTTGGTGGGGAGAGCTTGTGCTTCCGCCCACCTAGACACGCAGTCGACCGCAACGAGAATATATTTATTTGAATAAGAGGGAGGGAGAGGACCAACAAAATCAATACCCCAAATATCGAAAATTTCACATTCTAAGAAAATGTTTTGGGGCATCTCATCCCGGAGGGAGATGTTCCCAGACCGCTGGCAGCTGTCGCAAGTACTCACAAGGGTGTGAGCATCTTTGAAGAGCGTGGGCCAATAAAAGCCCGCCTCCAGCGCCTTCTTCGCGGTTCGGTTTGCTTGATAATGACCACCGGTTGGTCCCTCGTGACAATGGCGTAAAATTTTAAGTCCTTCCTCACTTGAGACGCATCTTCTCACCACCTGGTCTGCGCAAATACGGAATAAAAAGGGGTCCTCCCAAAAATAATTCTTTAAATCAGAAAAGAATTTCTTCTTTTGCTGACTCGAGAATTCTTTTGGCAGTACCCGGGCTACTAAATAGTTAGTCAGATCCGCAAACCAGGGGGTAGAAGATGAATTAATATTTTCGAGAGCAAGGAGGCGCTCTTCGGGAAATTTATCGTTAATGTCGGCTTCTATTAATGCTTCAGAGGAGGGATTTTCTAATCGAGAAAGATGATCGGCCGCCAAGTTTTCGGCTCCCCTTTTGTCCCGGATCTCTAAATCAAACTCCTGCAAGAGGAGGATCCATCGCAAAAGACGAGTCTTAGCATCCGATTTACTTAAGAGATACCTAAGCGCAGAGTGATCTGTGAAGACGATAACTTTGGAAAGCGTGATATACGACCTAAACTTATCAAAAGCGAAAACGATTGCTAGAAGTTTCTTCTCGGTGGTGGTGTAGTTCGATTGTGCCGACATGAGTGTTTTGCTCGCATAATAAATCAGGTGGAAATACTTACTCACCCGTTGGACTAAAACGGCACCAACTGCAATATCACTCGCGTCGCACAAGATTTCAAAAGGGAGCGACCAATCTGGCGCGACTAGAATCGGGGAGTTTATAAGTTTCTCTTTGATAAGCTTAAAAGCCAAATGACATTCATCGTTAAAAATAAAGGAGGAATCTTTCTCGAGAAGATGGGTTAACGGCTTTGTGATTTTGGAAAAATTTTGTATAAAGTGTCGATAAAACCCCGCTTGGCCTAGGAAACTTCTAATAGCTTTTACGTTTGTTGGAGGGGGGAGCTTTTCAATTACATCGATCTTGGCCCTATCGACCTCGATCCCCTTGCCCGAAATTTTTTGGCCAAGGACTAATCCTTCTTTGACCATAAAATGGCATTTCTCCCAATTAAGCGCTAAATTTGTTTCCTCACATCGCTGCAGCACGCGCTCTAGATTTTTTAAACAATTTTTAAATGAGTTTTCGAACACGGAGAAGTTGTCCATAAACACTTCCATCACCTCCTCTACTAACTCATCAAATATTGCCAGCATACACCTTTGGAATGTAGCTGGCGCGTTACAAAGACCAAATGGCATCCTTCGATACGCGAAGGTGCCAAAGGGACAAGTGAAAGTGGTTTTCTCTTGGTCGTCGAGCGAAATTGGGATTTGGAAATATCCCGACAAACCATCGAGAAACCAGTAGTAGGAGTGACCTGAAAGGCGCTCTAAAATTTGATCGATAAAAGGTAGCGGAAAGTGATCCTTACGGGTGGCATCATTTAGTTTTCGATAATCGATGCACATCTGCCAACCCGTAACAGTACGGGTTGGGATTATTTCATTATTTTCATTCGCAACTACCGTGACACCACCTTTCTTTGGTACGACTTGTACTGGGCTAACCCAAGTGCTATTCGATATCGGGTAGATGATTCCCGCATCTAAAAGTTTAATAACTTCGGCCTTAACGACTTCTTTCATGTTCAGGTTTAGTCGTCGTTGAGGCTGGACTGAGTTGCGGGAATTATCTTCGAGAAAGATTTTATGAATGCAGAAGGAAGAGTTTATACCCTTAATATCCGATATTTGCCACACAATTACGTGGCGGTGCTTTCTTAAGACTATAGACAACTCAGAAATTTCTGAGTTGCTAAGATCGGATGAAACGATGATGGGTTGCTTAGACGGTGAGGGGGGAGTTGTTTTAACTCTAATACGGGTGGCTCTTCATAAGAAGTTTTAATTTTTAATTTTTCTAGAAGTAATGGTTCGGGTGGTGTGGGGTGAGAGACTTCTTCTTCAAGATAAAAGAGCTCGACGAGCTCGGAATCACTACTTGCCGATGAGACTAACTCGGGGGATGAATCGAACTCACAACACTCTTCCAGGTAAAAACACGAATTGTCGTTTTCTAATGTCTCACAACACTCTTCCAGGTAAAAACACGAATCGTCATTTTCTACTGTATTCCGCATCGAGGAATTTATGCCAAAAGTAACTTCATCGTCTCCAACCCGTAGGAAAAGTTTTCCGTTACTTACGTCTATAATAGCGCGAGAGGTGAAAGGAAGGGGCGGCAGAGTATAAGGGGTACTTCAGCACCCTCTTCGATGTCAAGAATGACAAAATCCACCGGGAAGATGAATTTGTCAACCTTGACGAGCACGTCCTCCACTATTCCTACCAGATATTTTAAAGAACGATCCGCTAATTGAATACTCATTCGAGTGGGGCTAGGATTTCCTTGACCTAGCTTCTTGAATAATGAAAATGGCATGAGATTGATTCTTGCTCCAAGATCCGCTAAGGCGTGTTTTACTAACGAATTGCCAAATAAACCCGGGATGGAAAACCATCCTGGGTCATTTGCTTTTGAGGCAATTTGTTGAGTACAACCGCGGAGCATTCTGCGTTTAAAGAAATATGCGAAATATCTTCTAATCTTTTCTTATTGGAGAGCAACTCCTTAAGATATTTCGCATATTTAGGCATTTGAGAGATAGCCTCGCAGAAGGGTACATTAATATTAATTTGCTTTAAAACGTCTAAAAACTTTTTATAATTTTTTTCGGCGCACTCGCTTTTAAGCTTAGACGGATACGAAATATTAGAAGTAGAAGCGCGCGGAGCTAACGTAGCGGGCAAATTCGAAGATAAATTAAGAGTAGGAGGAGGCGGAGAGGAAGTTACCTTGGGTTCGTCCTTTTTTGAAACCACCTCCTTCCCGCTTCAGAGTGTAATCGCATGCGCGCTCTCCTTTGGATTTTGCTCTGTATTCCCCGGTAGTGCTCCTTGCTGACGCTCAGAAATCATCTTTGCGAGCTGCCCCACTTGATTCTCTAAATTTTTTATCGACCCGGTGAGGTTCCGGATGTTCGATTCATTTGTAGCAACATATTTTGCAAAGACCTCTTCAAGCGAAGAGGGCTTGTGCTGTTGCGGTGGAAAACCGGGAGGATTAAAATTTTGAGAAATCAAATTTAGAGGCGGAGTTAAGTTAAGAAGTTGATTAGGGGGGGGGGGGGGGGGGGGAGGTTTAATTTAGATTCATAGGGCGCTGAGCATTTCCTTGGCTGCTCCACGAGAAATTCGGATGATTCCTTTAACCCGCATTGTATGTGTTGTTATACAGAGCAGAGTTTGGGTTATAGGAAGGTCGAGGCGGATTTCCCACATAATCAACTTGTTCTTCAATTAACACGTTATTAGCCCAAGGAGGAGTGGTGGAGGAAGCAGACATCTCCGCCACTTTCTTTGTTAAGCGCTCAACTTGTAAAGACAAATTTGCGTTTGCGTCTATTTCAAAAATTCCGGCTGGCTTATTAGGCCGCGCTCGGGGCATGTTCCATTGGTACGCAATCGTGGCCATCTCTTCAAAAAGCTCTTGAGCGGCGTCCGAGGTTTTGTTACTTAAGGTCCCCCCGGCGGCCGCATCAATCATTTGCCTCATTTGGAGATATAAGCCATTATAAAATATTTGCACTTGTTGCCAAGTGGCAAGTGCGTGGTGAGGGCATCGATGCAAAAGTTCCTTAAAGCGCTCCCATTTGTCATAGAGAGTCTCCGAGTCGATTTGCATGAACGACACAATATCCGTGCGCAATTTAGCGGTCTTTGAAGGTGGGAAATATTTATTTAGAAATTTTTCCGCCATTTCGGCCCATGTAGTGATGGATCCCCTAGGTAGGGAGCCCAGCCACTGCTTGGCCTTAGATCGCAACGAAAAAGGAAAAAGACGCAATCGAATGGCATCATCGGTGACGCCATTGATTTTATTAGTATCGCAAATTTCAAGAAAGTAAGAAATATGCGAATTTGGATCTTCGTCCGGTTGACCATCGAAGGTCACCGATTGTTGCACCATTTGTATGATGCTAGACTTGATCTCAAAATTATTGTTCGCCACCGTGGGGCGAACAATACTCGATTGGGTGCCTTCCAAATTCGACTGCGCATAATAGGACATGGTCCGTTGCGCGGCCTCATTAGGATTTGGCGCGTTAGGATTAGGAGGATTAAGATCAGGATCCATATTCGCTGTGTTAGTGTCCCCGATCGACTCTTCGAATTCTAATTGATTATCCTTATCACGAGAACGGCGGCGCCTAAAAAGGGTTCGCTCGATCTCTGGATCAAAAGGAATATTCGAAGCGCTACCTCGGGTCATACACTAGAAAGAAATGAAAAGAAAAAGAAAAAAGTTTTTTTCTTTTCTTTTTGAAATTTAGAAAAAGCAAAAAAAAAAGCATGATAAAATTAATAGCTATCCTCTTTTCAAAATATCTACGCAAAGTCCCCGGCAACGACGCCAAAAACTTGATATAGAAATTTCGTGTTTTGAAATTAAGCGAAGGTTTGAAGATTTTCTCCAAAACTATATCCGATTATGGCAAGTGTACCTTATCGTCTATAGTATAGGATATTTAGAAATACCAAGGTCGTATTCGACGGGGCACGTTGATTACTTCTACTTCGAGGAAAACCACCATTATCTTATCGAACGATTTTTGTTGAGGGTTGTTTTACTTAACTAAAAAAAAGACAAATTGCAAGCTAAATGAAAAGATTAAACATTGCATGAAAGGAAAGAAAAATTAACATTGCATGAAAAAGAAATTACTAAGGAGAAAGAGAACATGAAAGAGAGCAAACTTAATTTTATTGAAAACCAAAACTATTACAAGCTTAAAAAGAGATTACAAAGCTAGGAAATTAAGGTTACAAGATTTAATTAACTAGCGCATGAAAGAAATAAAAACTAGTACATTACATGAAAAAGAGAACATGAAAGCTTAAGGAAAAACATGAACATCAACATGAAAAACTCACTAACAACTCAAGCAGCACCTCCCCATCTCCAAAATTCTGAACTTTCAACTCAAGGGAGAGCCTCTGAATTTATAGGCAAAAATTTCAAGTTACACGCCCTCGGTCACGGGCGTGACCTAGGGCGTGTAAACATTGCTGACATTGTATCTGATAGTGGCATGGAATTTGCATGACGGCGGGAGAAATTCTGACATTACACGCCCGTGTAACTTGGGTCACGGGCGTGACTTTAGACGACTTCATTAAATGCAGCATGGGCTGGCTTGCGGCTCGGCTGCGTGCAGGGATCACGCGGGAATGTCATGGGCATGACATTTTGGGTCACGGGCGTGTACCTGGGCAGCTTCAATTAATGCAGTGTGGGATAGAATTCGGCGCGACAGAGCGCGTTCATCGAACTCAGCTCAGGCTTCGTCGAAAGCAGAGGCAGAGAGCTTTCGTCGAATGCAGCTCCAATTTCGTCGAACGCAGGGGCAGAGAGCTTTCGCCGAACGAAGCTCTAATTTCGTCGAACGCAGGGTCAGAGAGCTTTCGTCGAACGAAGCTCCAATTTTGTCGAACGGAGGGGCAGAGAGCTTTCGTCGAACGCAGTTCCAATTTCGTCGAACGCAGGGGCATAGAGCTTTTGTCGAGCACAACTCCAATTTCGTCGAATGCAGCTCCAATTTCGTCGAACGCAGATCTTTAGGTTACACGCCCTTGGTCACGGGCGTGACTGAGGGCGTGACTTGTGATTTTCTCCAATTTTCCCAAAATTCTGCAAAAATAAAAGTAAAACTACATTTAGAACATAAACTATAAAAGAAGTGATTTTAAACTAAAATATAAATAATATTTACAAAATTATATTAAAACTAACCTAAATACTATAATTAAAATACACATAAATACTACTCATCACCAACCTAATGCAGGGCGAGTTTGAGATTAGCAGTATGGGAGAGCTCAAGTACTCTTTAGGACTCCAAGTGAAACAGTCTGATGAGGGTATATTCATCTCTCAGACCAAGTAAACTAGGGAGCTTATCAAGAAGTTTGGGATGGAATCAGCTTCCACCATGAAAACTCCCATGGGCTCCAACATCTCCATGAACAAGGATGAAAAGGCAAGGCCTTTGATGAATCCATGTACAGGCGCATCATTGGATCCCTATTGTATTTAACTACTAGTAGACCAGATATTATGTATGCTACATGTGTGTGTGCTAGGTAGCGGGCTTTCCCTAAGGAATCTCACTACTCAGCTGCAAAGAGGATTTTGAGATACCTTAAAGGCAGCCTACATCTTGGCCTTTCCTAAGAACAATGATTTTGAATTAACTAGATTTTCAGATGCAGATTTTGCAGGATGAAAAGAAGACAGGAAAAGCACAAGTGACACTTGTCAATTCCTTGGAAGAAGGTTGATATCTTGGAGCAGCAAAAAGCAGACAAGTGTGACAATATCCACTGCTGAGTCTGAATACATTGCTGCAGGAAGTTGTTGTGCATAACTATTGTGGATTCAACATCTGTTAGAGGACTACAACCTCAAGGTAAGTGAGTCTCCTCTTTATTGTGACTCATCCCATGCTATCTCTATTGCTAAGAATCCTATCTCACATAGCAGGACTAAGCACATAGAGATAAGATATCATTTTATAAGAGAACATGTTGAATGTAAAGACATCTGCCATGAATTTGTCCCCACTAACAATCAAGTTGCTGATATCTTTTCAAAGCCATTGGATGAAGCCAAGTTTAATTCCTTCAAGATTGAACTAGGAATGTT
This sequence comes from Dactylorhiza incarnata, assembly GCA_033032865.1. NCBI lineage: Eukaryota > Viridiplantae > Streptophyta > Magnoliopsida > Asparagales > Orchidaceae > Dactylorhiza > Dactylorhiza incarnata. The sequence goes on along the minus strand of JAWHQI010000010.1, from coordinate 8,791,902 downwards.
AAACATTGAATAATTCTTTCTTTCAACTCTTCTATATGATGTTACATGTTAAGTTAGGATTCAAAATCTTATCACATCAACTCTAATAGGATTAGGTCACAGCACATTCAGACCTCACTATGTTTAATGATCAGGTAATGAGATCAGCTAAAACAGACAAGTCTGTTTCAGCTGAGCCGCTGAGATAGCTGAGAAACGTCTCAGCAGAACCACTGAGACTGCTAAAACTGTCTCAGCGGCTGATAGTGCTCTGTCCTATTGTTTAGGTTGTCTTCTCAGCGGTTCCACTGAGATGGGATGGTTTCATAATATTTTGTCTAAATGCAACCCCAAATTGATCCAACTCTACTTACAACTATAAGAGCAATTAAATCAGATGAACCCCTTTCGTCCCAGCGCCTTCTTCTACAGCAACAATGGCTCCCAAAAGCTCAAAGGATCTTCTTGAAGGATATGAAATAGTCAGGAATGGGTTTGCCCATGCTCCTAAAGAAATTAAGGGAGAGATTCAACTCCTAGAAGACCAAGGCCTGGAATTTCTTCTATCTGAACCCTGTGTCATTCTCAGAACTGAAGTTCTAGAATGGTTTAGCAATGCTAAGTTATCAACTTCCAAGTCATCCCTCAAGTCAAAGATTGGAGAAGATTGAATCAAGATAACCTCTGCAAAACTACAAAAAGCTTTACATTTTCCATCCTGCAGTCCAAGTGAGGAGGAAGAAATCTCTGAGAAAGACAAGAAAAAGGCTCTGAAATGGACTGAGTACAATGATGCCAAAACTGGATCATTGAAGAGGAAATTCTTCAACCAAAGGGGAAAAATTTTATCAGATATTGTGGGAAAAGCCATTCTTTGCAAACCAGGGTCCCATGACACAATCTCACAGTACATGTTTGACCTCATGACAAGGATAATACTGAGAAGGAAAACCTCTTGGGGAGAAGTTATCTTTCAAAGAATCAAGGAATGCCTTCAGGCACCCAACATGGGCAGAATTTTCTCTCTGTACCTACTCCAAACCTACCCTGACAAGCTTAGCAAGTCCAAAGGAGCAAACCTCCACTATCTCAAGAGAATGGATATCAAGACATCAGAAAGGTTTAGCAGGGTGCTCCCAATGAGCCAGCCCACTGAGTCAAAAGACAGGCAAAAAGAAATCCAAAGCTGTGAAGAAGCCAAGAATGGTTCTATCAAGTTCTGAGTCTAACCACTCAGATAAAAATGAAGATGCTAGTGCTGATCTTAGATCACACATCATTCCTGATAAGGATGAATTGCCTCCTGACAATGTCCATCCACTTCACTTGGACTTAGACAGTACCCCAGGTAATTAATCCTTAAACTCCACATTTCTTTTAATACTATTTTACCATAGCCAACCAACTAAGTTAGTCACTAATGACACTTAAATTATGTGGACCACAACTCCCCAAGGCCAACCGAATGCTCCATCTGAGGGGGAGCATCAACAAGAACCATCCCCCATGGATGGTATCAATGATCAAGATGGAAGTGAAGGAGATAAATCTGACAAGGACAAAGTTCCTTCTCCTAAGGACTTACAAAGTAAGCTTGATACAATAATACTGGATCTTGAAAGAAGAATAACAAATAACATTGATGAGTCCCCAGCTCTCTGGGACTTACCTCAACTAGGCCCATCTGATACCCCATCTGAGGGGGAGAAGCAGCATGAGCCAGCTGCAGATAATGATGATGTTCTTGGTAAGTCTTACAAAATCATCTTTAGATTTATTAAATCACAAACTCTAACTCCAAATAACTGTCCCAGCCTTTCTAGACTCATCTGACCAAGATGCTCTCTCTGAGGGGGAGGATCCAGATAATGCTGATGATGAAATTAATAATTTGGACAATGATGGAGTCCATCTAGACCATATTGATGATATAGCAGCCTTTGCTGAGAAGGTGGATGCTCCATCTACAGTAATGCTTGAACCTGCAGTGCAGATTATACTTCACATAGTCCCTCCTCCAAGTCCACCAAGGCCTCCAACCCTAATCATCCCTGATCCACAAGCTTCCACCTCCACATCATCAAATGAGAATATTCTCAATGTAATTAAACTGATGCTACAGAATCATCTCACTTCCATGAAGACTTATGTTGACCAGTCAGTTAGCACAGTTAAAGCATATATTGATCAGTCCATCATGAATGTGAAGACTGAAGTAATTGCTGAGGTCAAGAAAATTAAGGAAGACACTGGAATGCTGAACAAGTAAATGACCAAATGGTTTGACCTAGTTGAAAAGACAGTATTATCTCAGAATACCATTCTCAGGTCTATGGACAAACACCTCCAGGTATCTGAACACGACATAACATATGTAAAAAATTTTGTCAGCCAGACAAATGAAGTGATAGAAAAGTCAGCAAATCACATCCAAGAGTATGTCTTCTCAATAGCATTGCAGTTGAATGAAGGAGCTGACAGAAACAAGGAGGAGCTGAAGACTGACATTGCAAATGTATTCCAATCCATTGCTGAAACAGTCACTGCTACCCAACTGAATGCCGAGGTAGTCAAACTTAAAGATGAACTTCAAGTAAATGTTGAGAATGTCTTTCAAACCTTATCTGACACCATAACAACAGCTAAGCAGGACCTCCATCAACAAGTATATAAAGAAGCCAAAAAGGGGGATGACACAAATGCTATTATAAATTGTGACCTTACCCTTAAGGTTCTACAAGGTACAAGGCTGGCACTGAATCTTCCTCTCTTAGATGTCAATAGGTCAAGAGATTGGGATTTACCACATCAAGAAGCAATTGCCCAGAATGAGAGATTGAAAAAGAGAAGAGAAAGAGAACATGTATTGCTGACTAAAGAATACACGACCAGGCAAAGGGATGTGCAAAATAGAGACCCTGATTATGAGTATTGGAGTGAGGACTCCAAAGAAATAATACTAAATGCCTGGCTAAGACATGATCAAATTGGAAAAGACAATGATAAGCTCCATCCATCTGAAGAATGGATAAAGCATTTAGAGAGATATACAAAAAGAGAAAGAGTATTCAAAGCTAATCTGATAAGAAAAGATAACCCAAGAAGCATGCCTTCTAGATACATCCCAAAGCCATATCTGTATTTCCAAAGGCAAGACAACAAAAGGAAAATAGCTAATATTGAAGATGCAAATGCTGAAAAGACAACCACAAATCTCCCTGAAGACATGGTTGTAGCTACTGTAGATAAGGAGCTTCCAGTTCAAGAAGAAGTGGTTGCTGACGACATGGATGCTGCAGCAGACCAACTGTCCTCAGCTAAAGGAAAATAATCAGCTGCTGACATTCCTGAGTGCTCTTCTTCTAAGAAAAGAAAACTCTAATTGAATGTATAAATGTCTTATGAATGGCTGGATGAAAATTGAACTATAATATGTCCGAAATGTTTTATGAATATGTGAATGCAAATTGAACTATGATTCATTACCCAATCTGAATTGCTAATGAATGGATTGTTGAGGTAATCACCTTATGTCTTAAGCTAATCTAAGCTTTAGCTAAATTTTACTCTATTATTATTGGTTAAATTAATCTGTGTTGCATTGTCATGTTTATCAAATCATACTGTTGGATTGATTAAACTCTGTAGTAATATGACTTTCATAAACATTATCTGTTATAAAATTTCTGATGCAATGAGCATTATATGATGAACTCTTTGTAGTGAAGCTACATGTCAAGAATTTATGGGTTATGTACCTTAGCATTGAGGGTGTTCTGCCTTCTTCAAGTAGGAGGAGATTGTTGGGAATATGACTCTCAATGTTCCCTTGATTTGAAGAGGCTTCACACTCAATGCTAAGTAGAAGTTCTATTTGATAAACCCCATTTCATTTTATAACTATGTAGGGTTAGGCCATACCAAGGTATGAAGTAAGTTCAGTTGGCTTGCTGCCAAAACCGCTGAGACGAGCTCTCAGTCTCAGTTGAACCGCTGAGACAAGGCTAGGAGCCACTGAGAAGGAGACTGGGGCAGCTGAGTTGCGGATAAGGAAAATCCGCTGAGACAACTGTCTGTCTCAGCGAATCCGCTGAGACGGGACACATACAGTCGCTGAGACAGGAGGCTGTCTCAGCCCAACTGCTGAGACAGATTCAAATAAGCAGACGGGCTTTACTTTTGGCACAACACCTATAAAGCAGGAAAGGATGTTCCAATCATTCCCATGCTGTATCAGGAGGACATCTGATAGCCGTTGTAAGACAAGGGTAGTATAAAAATAATCATTAGGGCTTTGTAAAAGCACTTACTCTCCAGCATACAAAAGGAGAACAAGATTACTGCTCCATTGATGGCATCCAAGAAAGCTTTCACTTCCTGTTTACCTGAAGCTGCAAGGAGAGAATATATTGCTCCTCATGATCAACTCAAGTTAGAGTAAGTTGATCCTCACTCTTTCTCTGAAGAAAAGGATCAAAAGAATCAAAGTTGAGGCCATCAGATTCATCCCAGATTCAAGACTGCCACAGCAGTTGCTCAGCAACTGAAGATTAAGTTTATTCTATATTCTTTTGTAATCAGACATTGTTATTACTGTAGGAACTTAACAGTTTTGAGTTGTAGGGCATCTTTGCCTGAGGAAGTAGGGCTGTCTAGCCTGAGAAGTAGAGCTGAGAGGTCAGCTTGAGTGTAGGATTAGTGTGTGATCTGAGGTAGGGCTGTTGAGCCTGAGTTAGGGCTGTTGAGCCTGAGGTAGGGCTGTTGATCCTAAGATAGGGTTTATGAAGACCTGAGATATCCTGAGGGATCTGTGTTGTAAGCTATTGGAGCTGAGTTTGGAGGTGTTGGCCTTATCTAAGTCATTATTAGAAAGGTGAAGGGGGAAAGAGGACTACTCAAGGCATCTTGTCTTGAGGAACCTCTATAAATCTTTGTGTGTTTTCTGGATGCTTGATAATAACTAACATAACATCAGAAAATAGCTAGTTTATAGCCTAAAGAAAAAGAAACCTATTCACCCCCCTCTAGGTGACTAAGACTACATCCTAAACAAACTATCAATGACGCGTATTTTTCCCTTACTCTGATAATACATAAAATATATCGAAAAAATGTGGGTTGTGACAGTTGGTATCAGAGGGAGGTTTGTCAGGTTGCTGGAGTAGTCTGGTTGGCCCGGTTAACCACCCAGTGAGAAACGTTATTCATTGCATAGACTCACCGATGGGAGGGCATACTTTATGGCACTTGATGATTGGATCCTAGCGATGGAGGAGATGTTCTCATACTCCGGTGTTTCTGTCAACCAGAAGGTGATGGTCGCAGCCTTTCAGCTGAAGGGCCTGGCGAAGAGTTGGTGGATTAGAGAAAAAGAAGCACTTGTAGAATGTTGCTCGTGGGAGCAATTTAAGAGAATATTGTTAAAGAAATTCTTGCCGACAGTTGAGCAGGACCGTCTGATGAATTACTTTCTGCACCTGAAGCAAAGGCAACTTACAGTTGGTGAGTATGAGGTTGAGTTTAGCAAGCTGAGGAGATTCACCACAGATTTAGTTGCCATCGAGGAAAGCAGGGTGAAACGATTTCTGGGAGGTCTCCGCAGTGAGATCCCGTAGTTGGCTAGTGCTTACTGGCCCATGAGCTTCGCGGATGTGGTGGAAGCTGCATTGAGGGTAGAGGCGATATATAATGCAAAGAATAGAGGAAATGAATTAAGAATGGAAATAAGGAAAGCTGGTGATGGGGGAAGCCTTGCTCCGAGTAAGAAGGGCAAGGTAGTGTGCAGTTTTTGCGATCGTGTGGGCCATCCATTCGAGAAGTGTTTCAAGAGGCTGGGTGCGCAGAAGCATATTCAGGTGATGGCTCTTCAAGGTGCTCTGAAGAATGATCTGTTTTGCAGTTCGTGCAAACAGAGGGGGCACGATGCCAGTCATTGCTGGTCAAAGGATAAGGTCTGTTATCAGTGTGGACAGAAAGGACATATGAAATCCCAGTGTTCGCAGTTCCAGTAGGCCGACCAGCAGCTTACTCTTACAGCTCCGGCACCGCCTCTGCCTCAACGACAGTAGTTGGATCGAGGAAAGGAAAAGTTGAATGCAGTAACGAAGGAGGAAGCACCATGCTCAACTGAGGTTATATCAGGTTCCTCTTCGATCTCATTGTAGACCAATATTTATGTCGTAACATAGTTCTCATATTATCGTTATATCATCTGTTTATAATGTTTTGTTAGGCGACTTTAAGGTCTGGGATTGTTGGGTGCGTATCCTCTTTGATTCGGGTGCCACTCATTCCTTCGTGGCTAGGAAGTTCGTAGATCATCATCCCTGGGCTATTGGGCAAGTTAATGATCCGCTCTGCATTAAGTTTCCGTCTGATGATTCGGTGATGTTGGACCAGAGTAATGTGCAGTGTCCGATTCTCTTGGAAGGATTCTTGGCCTATGCAGATTTGATGGTGATAGATTTGGAGGATTTAGACGTGATTCTGGGTGTGGATTGGCTGGCCCGCTATGACATTGTTATCCAGTGCAGGGATAAGTGTTTGCATTTTATGATGGATGATGGCCAGCCCTTGAGTGTGTTTGGCTTTCTGCGTCAAACTTCCTCGGTTATTTCTGTCGTCTATGCTCATGCTTTTGCGGAGTTTGGTGGCCGTGCTTGTTTTGTTTATGTTTTGTATGCAGCTTGTGCATCATCACCTTGTGTCGAGGACATACCGATGGTGCAAGAATACCCGGTTGTGTTTCCCGATATCCTTCCTAGTCTTCCTCCTGAGCGGGAGATAGAGTTCATGATAGATCTGGTGCCAGGAACTCATCCTATTGCAAAGACACCTTATCGTATGGCGCTGCATGAGTTTGAGGAGCTGCGTACTCAGTTGGACGAGTTGTTGAAGTTTGGTTTTATTAGGCCGTGTACGTCGCCCTGTGGTGCGCCAGTTTTATTTGTGAAGAAGAAGGATGGTTCGATGGGGTTATGTATTGATTACCGAGAATTGAACAAGGTGACAATCAAGAACAAATATCCGTTGTCGCGGATTGATGACCTGTTCAATCAGTTGCAGGGTAGCTACGTATTTTCCAAGATTGATCTTCAGTCCGGTTATCATCAGTTGATGATCCGAGAGTTCGATGTTCTGCGGACTGCTTTCCGTACGCGTTACGGGCATTTTGAATTCTTGGTGATGTCATTTGGGCTGACAAATGCACCCTTTTTCCTTCATGGATTTGATGAATAGAGTATTTAGAGATTATTTGGATCAGTTTATGGTGGTCTTTATAGATGACGTGTTGGTTTATTCGCCAAATGAGGAGGAGCATGCTTGACATTTACGCTTTGTGCTGTCGACCCTGAGAGCACACAAGTTGTATGCCAAGTTGAGCAAGTGTGAGTTTTGACTTTCTCAGGTTTCCTTCTTGGGTCATGTGTTGAGCAAGGATGGTATTTCTGTGGACCCGGCAAAGGTTGCTGCTATTTTGGATTGGAAGAGACCGACAACGCCTAAGGAAATCAGGAGTTTCTTAGGGTTGGCAGGGTACTATCGAAGGTTTGTGGAAGGATTTTCAGGTATATCTACGCCTCTGACTAAGTTGACGCAGAAAGGAGCAGCTTTTATTTGGAGCAAAAAGTGCGAGGGGACCTTTCAAGAGCTAAAGAGAAGATTATGTTTTGCCCAAGTTTTGGCTCTTCCTATTGAGGGGGTAGAATTTCAAGTCTATGTTGATGCTTCACAGATTGGTCTTGGATGTGTTCTTATGCAGGATGGGAAAGTGATTGCGTACAGGTCGAGGCAGCTAAAGGTTCCTGAAAGGAACTACCCTACGTATGATTTAAAGTTCGCTGCGGTGTTTATGCCTTAAAGCTATGGAGGCATCTATTATACGGGGTGTCGTGCATGATCTACTCAGATCATAAGAGTTTGATTTAAGTGTTTTCTCAGAAAGAATTGAATTTGCGCCAACGTCGGTGGATGGAGTATGTTGTATACTATAATGTGGATATCTTATATCACCCTAGTAAGGCGAATGTCGTGGCGGATACCCTAAATAGAAAGTATGCTTCTGTTTTCGATATCTCTATGCAGTCGCTAGTGGAGAAGTTTTATTCGATGAGCATTGCTGTATAGTCCAAGGATGGACCGACTAGTATAGAAGTTGAAGCACCTTCTTGGATTACCCTTATGAGGTTACATCAGAAGGACAAACCTGATTTGTAGCACCTCCAGAGTAGAACTGAAGAGGGTGAGTTGCCGAATTTCTCGAACGATGAAGAGGGTACCTTGAAGTACCGTGGCAGGTTTTGTATTCCCGCTGTGGAAGAGATTCGAGCGAAGATTTGCGAGGAAGCTCATGATTCCAGTCTTGCATATCATCCTGGTTCTACGAAGATGTAGCATGAATTGAAGCAGATCGTTTGGTGGTCAGGCATGAAGAATGATATTGCAAGGTTTGTGTCGAAGTGTTATACTTGTCAGTGCGTCAAGGCAAATCATAAGAGACCTAGAGGCAAGTTGACACCGTTGGATATTCCGATGTGGAAATGGGAAAGTATCTCTATGGATTTCAATACAGGTTTACCGAGATCTTCTCGTGGTCATGATGCGGTGTAGGTGATTGTGGATAGATTGACCAAGTGTGCTCACTTTGTGCCGTACAAGACTGGTTATTCTATGGATAAGATTGCATCGCTGTATGTGCAAGAAGTTATCAGATTGCATGGTGTGCCCACGAGCATTGTGTCTGATCGAGATTCCAGGTATACATCCCTCTTTTGGCAGAGTTTGCAGGGGGCTTTGGGCACCGATCTTTGGAATTCTACATCATATTATCCGCAGACGAATGGGCAGACAGAAATGGTAAATCAGATTGTAGAGGATATGATCAGGTGTTATATTCTGGAGCATTATGGAGCTTGGGATGAACGCCTAGGGCTTATGGAATTTGTGTATAATAACAGTTACCAGGATAGCTTGTAGATGGCTCCTTTAGAAGCTTTGTATGGGAGACGATGTCAGACCCCCTTGTTTTGGGCTAAAGTTGGCGAGAAGCCACTGTTAGTTCCAGAAGCCTTGGAAGAAATGAGCGTTGCTGTAACGCAGATCCATGAGAAGCTTTGAGTAGCTCAGGAGCGTTATGAGAAGTACACCAATCGGCGAAGGATCGATTTTTTGCAATTGGGGACATGGTGTTCTTGAAGGTTTCTCTGATGGCCGGTGTTAAAAGGTTTGGGAAGAACCATAAGCTGGATCCCAGGTATGTGGGATCGTTTCGGACTATGGAGCGCATTAGAGCTTCTACTTATAGGCTGTTGCTGCCTGCCTCCTTCCCTGGTGTTCATGATGTGTTTCATGTGAGCTAGATGTGGAAGTGCGCTATTAGTGACCGCCATGTCCTGGATTCTATGCCAGAGTTGCAGCCAAATCTGTCCTATATGGAGCAGCCTGTTCGTATCTTGGAGAAGCAGGATCAGGTGTTGCGAAGGAAGACGATTCCAATGGTGAAGGTTCTCTGGAGCAATCAGGATGTTCGAGGCACAAGATGGGAGCTGGAATCAGTGATGAGAGAGTCTTATCCTCATCTTTTGGTTTAGAGTTTACCTAGTAAGCTTTCCCCTTTTGTGCTTTTCATTTGTGCTTAATATTGCAAAGTTTCAGGCCAAAACTTTTTGTCAGGAGGGGTGGCTGTAACGCCCCGAAATTTTGAATAGATTATTTGAAATGAAAATAAGAATAATTATTTTAAATCGAACGAGTAATTCGAAGTATTGATGTGAGGGCGTTACCGTTTCGGAAGCGTTGTCGTCCGACAAATTTTATAAATTAAGCTATACATATAAACATCATGTATAGACGAATATATATATAGAAAATATATCTACAGAATAAATATATCTAGATCATCTGTATAATGAAAAATTATATATATACAAATTATATTGGCAAACAGCTGTAAGGCATGTGACTTAGCATTTAGAAGGCTGTGAAAAAAAATTAGGCATATATTTCTTCTTCATCAAGACGCTTCAGCCATCTTAGAGAGAGGAGGAGAGAGAAAGCTAGGGTTTTGGTCTGAGAAGGAGCTGGAGCGAGGAATCGGAAGGCCGTCGTCAAGATCGTCAAGATTTATGAGTTGTCATTCGAAATCTAGGCAAGCGCTGTTTTTGTGATCGTATTCTTGTTGATGATCATTTCCCAGAAAGTATATCTGAGTCTTGCTATCAAATATGTTCTGAGTATTATCCCAGGAATTTGTTGTATTTCCAGATTCTTTTTCTGAGTATATGTCCAGATTTCTGTATATCTTTGTATCTTCCCAGATTTCAGATTTCTGTATCTGTTCAGATTTCTGTATATTTTTGTTTTCTTCTCTTCCAGGAAATTTTATGAGTATTTAAACTTTTACAGAAAATCTGCATGTGCTTAAGCACATAAATAAATTGTTTCTGCGTACAGTGAATTTGTTCTTGTTTGAGTAAAATGTTTCCAGGAAAATCTGAGTGTTAGACCCTTCCAGGAACTATGTAATTTGATGTATAATCTGTTGTTCAATAATCTGCTAATTTGACTCTATGTAAGTTCCAGGAAATCTGTAGCTTTTACTGTCCTGCAGCTATAAAATCCTCAAAAAATTTTGCCTAAGTAAAAAAAAATTCGTCGGAACATCTCGTCGAATTCACCGGGAGCATATGGAATTCGGCGGGGCAAGGCCAGCTGCCAGAATTCTGAGCAATATTTTGGCTATGTAAAATTCGCTGGGACATCCCGTTGAATTTTTTTTCCAAATTCGACGGGGTCCATCCTAGTATTCGACGGGAGCATCCCAAATTCGACGGGATCAACCTGGTAGTCTTTTTTTTCCTGTTCTTCAGCCAGACCAACCACTTCTGCTGTGTCGCATGAGAAATGTTTTGGGTTGTTATACCTCATGACTCCTTCTTGGTGGGTTTGTTAAGCCTGGTAATGAGGTATTCACTCATTGTTAAGTCTTTCTGGTCATATTATGGGAAAAAAATTCCCTTTGATTCCACTTGAATCACTTGAATCCTCTTATACTATTGTAAACTCTTGCAGTATTGTACTGACTTGTCCCCCTGTTTGGACGTATTAGTTTTTTTGTTTATTCTAAGGTAAGGACTATCTTATGATTCTTTTATCTTGGCCTGATTTGCCACCTTTAGACATTGCCTAAGCAAGTATAATGTTGTTTATGTATGGATTTGCTTTGAACTGGAAGGATGGGTAAGGGAACAACGAGATCCTTCATCACAGATCTTTTTATTAATGGTAGATTGGACAATGAGACCACCACCATCTTTTATTAATGGTAGGTTGGACAATGAGACCACCACCATATTTTATTAATGGTAGTTGGACAATGAGACCACCACCCTCTTTACTTGATGCCCCCGTTTATGGGCTTGTTTTTCTGTGAACATGTGTATTTGTTCAAGCTGCTTATGCTAACTCTATGCTTACTCTTGACTAATTGTCAGTCCTGTTGCTTCATAGCTATCTTTCCAACTTTTACTGTTACTTGCTCCTTTTTTTGGGTTGTGGCATTCTTTTCTTTTGATTGCCCCAGGTTCATGTTCAGGTCAGTAGTTGCGGCAAGCAGTAGAGCTGCGCTGTCCGGTCCCCAGTAGAGGATGTTCCTTTCCTTCTTGGTGAGGAGCAGTCTTTAGATGTGTGCCTTTCCTAATGCTACCTTGTGGGCTTATGTCAGTTGTAGAAGCACGTAAGTTTTTTTATTCAGTGGACTTGCGGGTTCCTACTATTTTCTACTACTTTTGAGGTAGATAGCAGTTGCTCTCTGGGAAATGTGTATTTTAGCTAAATGATGTGAGCTACTTCATGTAAAGCATTGCATAACATAACTTTTCTTATTATGTAGCACCTACTTTGAATTCGTATTAGATACTTATATATATAATAAATCTAGACATGTGCTTGCCTTGAAGACACGTTTGGTCTTCGTGCTTGTTTCAGATAAATAAACCTATATCTCTGCCACGTACATATATTTTCTATTTGTGGACTAAATATTCCACAGAACCGAGGGACACGGGCCCAACCTAAAAGAAGCTCAAATTATCTTTTGACTTAAAGATATCTATATTTTGTATGAATGTTCGTAAAGAGTGTTTGCCTGAGCGTCTGCAGTTGTCCCCTGCATGATGTTGCATCATGACGCATATTTTCCCCTTACTCTGATAATAGGTAAAATATATAAAAAATGCGGGTTGTGACAGCCAGCACTGCCGGAGGCCTCTTGTAAGACCCCCTTCCTGGAACACAAGACATTACCGAGGGGAGTCCTATGCCCAGAACAGCTGCCCTGCGGTAGCGTTAGCACACTGAATAACCTGTACCCCAAGACGTCTATCCTGCCGGCTAAACCAATATCATCAAGCCAACCCATCAATAATAGAAAACAACATAAGCCATAGATTCACAATAAGTAAAAGTGTCCCAACAATATATACCAAAGGACAGGTAGCTAAAAAGCTCTTACAATATATCAGAGTATAGAATTGCCTCAAGGGCTACATCTCAATCTCTCACTCACATCGGTCACTGACAGAAGGGAAGGTATCGTAGTCTCAGGGCCCTGACGGCCTGGCCTGGCTGTCCTCCTGCGTCGTACGGTGCTGCTCCACCTGTCGCTGGATGTCCTCCTAAAAATAGTGGCATAGCAACCGTTAGTCATAAAGACTATGTTGCTTCACATCCTCTCCCCCGTCGACTCTTAGGCACCAGGCGGAAAGAAAGAGTGAGAACACTGCAATATAATCAGTAATAAACAATACAACAGGTGGCAAGGAAGACCGTAATCATAGCAGATTTGTCAAGAGTATAAGAGCACATTTATTCTAGTAGTATAGTCAGCAACAGAGTATGAAAAGAGCAGTGTAGGTAAAGAACTTAATTAAACTTAACTTATAAAGATGCCAATACAAGTTTATAAGTTAAGGGTCTCTCACAATATTAAGTAACTCATCATATAAAGGTGCACATCTAAGTTTATATGAAGAGGATCTTTCTGCGGTGCAATGCAATGCAATGAATGTATGTATGAAGCCTCACCCATAATTTACGCACAGACTCTGATTTGCTATGTCGACATAGACATGTACTTCCCATTTTTTGAGGGTAGCTAACCTCTCAGGCATCACCCGTCGTGGCCACACGGTGGCAATGGATCGTGCTCTCCACTACTAGGTGGGTATGAACACTACCAGACCTAGGCCTCACGTATGCCTCGATGCTAAGAACACAATAGCGGAGCACCTGCATACTAGACACGAAAGGGGTCTTGGGAAGTAAACACCAAGAGCCCAGCCCAACCGGTCAATGGCACGGAATGGGTCTTTGGAAGTAAGCACAAAGAACCCAGCCCAACTGGCCAAGATCTTTCTGCCAGCTCCCATTGGTGTGACGACTGGCGAGCCCGTAGATCTACCACAAGTAATCCTCCAATATGGATCATTATGCAATCGTGTGAAGACTATAGACACCCAAGTAATTCCCATGCTCAATCCGTGCAAGCACCCAAGGACTCCTAACCAAGTCCATAACACATGTTATTATTTATAGAATAAATCAATGCTAACTAGCATTCAAGGACCTACCAAACGGTTCTTTACATCATACCATAGGATATAATCATATCCTATAATCCACACAAACTATCACTACTTCTCATACCGAGTTGTCATAACTCTCGTGCAATGCGTGTGTATATAAGGGAAAAACTCTCTTTGATCCTATAGGACTACTTGTGCGTTTAATGTCACGTTTCCAAAGTCATTGTCTAAATGAGCACCCTAACATTTCAATTCAGCATAATAATTTATAACAACACATTTAATTAAGGACTCAATTTAAAGCCAAATCCGCTGAAACTTCTATCATAGGTCATAATTAATGTCTGAACTATTCCCACCAAATTTCGACCTCATCATATTACGCAATACTTATTTATGGTGCCCTACATATATATAATACGACAAGCAATCATGCTAAATATGTATCCAAAAATTCTAAGACTAAACAGGGGTGATCACAATATCATCAGGCTCACCTCTACAAATTTTGTGAGCAACCGGTAAATATTTTGAGAGAAATCGGTAAAACATCAAAATTCTGTTCATACACAGCAATGCGTACTAAAATCTAATTTTTGGGAGCTACAGACCACCAAAAATAATGTGCCACCCCATTCCGAAAAGGTACCGCCAAGGTACACAACTTTTGTGTTGAGCCCAAGGTCCAGATCTAAGCCTAAGCTATCTAAAATTCGGTTTGAACTCAATAGAGTAAATCTGGACAGCAAGCTGTCCTGTATATAAACCAGATCATTTTCTGCACAACCATTTTCGATTTTACTTTGCCAGAGCTATAGAGCTCCCCTGAAAACGCACAACCACTCTCGTTGGAAAGTTCTTTCCAAGGGCTACAACTTTCGTGTTGAGTGCAAGACCTGAATGTGACTGGATAATGCCAACAAATAGGCTTGAAGTCCGCCGCGTACAGAAAACAGATTTCTGTCTAAATATTATAAAGTCTGCACGGATCTTAAGACAGATGAACAACATCTGTTCATCTTCTTTCTCCAGCACACTAATATATTATTTCGCCTTCTCTCCTCCAATTCTCCCTCATTAGACCACCGTTCTTCACGAAATCAGTTCCTACAACTTCGTGTTGAAGAGAGGACTTGATTGAAGATATTTCCTCGGCAAACGACGCCCTAGAACAGAGTTCTAGCATGCTCATTTCCTAGACAACTCCATTAATCTCACCAAGGCCAAGCTCTTTTGAGTCGACATCTCTCCTAAATTAGATCTAAAGATCTAGCACCAAGGGAGAGGGGGCGGAAGTCACCTGATTTACGACCATGGACTGAGTTTGTCTTCTTGGCAGCATGGTGGAGGTCGACCAAGATTCGATCCTCCGTCTAAGCTTGATCTCCTTCAGGGAAATAGATGGTCTCAATGCTTAGGTATGGGGAAGAGGAAGACCAGTGATCAGCTCTTGGATGAGGGAATGAAGTTCAAGGTTTATGGAAGGAGAGAGAAAATGGGTGCTGATTTGACTAGGAATATTGGGATAAATACTTCCCATTCTATGGATTGGACAATCCATCCACGTGTCGCTATCTTATTGACCTAAGCCATCTCCCAGCCTTGAAATGAGCAAGGATAAGGTATGTGTATAATAAAGGGGTCATGTCGCGTATCATATTATTTGAAGGCTACCGCCGGCGGTATCACTACCGCCCGACATTAGATCTTGGTGATACGATATCCTTGAGAAGCTTAACCTTCTCGACGACAAGGTACCTTTCTCGACGACAAGGCACCCTTCTTGACGACAAGGTACCCATATCATTTTGTGAGGCCACACATCATTTGAAGGCAACCGCTGGCGGTATCACTACCGCCCGACGTTAACACCTTCTCAATGACAAGGCACCCTTCTCGACGACAAGGTACCCATATCATTTTGTGAGGCCACACATAGTTTGAAGGCTAATACTGGTGGTATCACTACCGCCCGACGTTAGCACCTTCTCGACGACAAGGCACCCTTCTCGACGACAAGGTACCCATATCATTTTGTGAGGCCACACATCATTTGATGGCTACCGCCGACGGTATCACTACCGCCCAGCATTAAAGTATCGATGATATTATATTGTCGGGAAGCTAATACCTTCTCAACGACAAGTATCCATATCGTTTTGTGAGGCCACACATCGTTTGATGGCTACCGCCGGCGGTATCACTACCGCCCGACATTAGCTCTCTGCTACAAGTTTTTCCCTTATTTCTTATCTTTATGGAGTGGGAGAACTGCACCCACCCTTGTTGACCATGACTCAAACCTGACCACCTCAGGGTCTCAGGGCGTTTACTGAGCCCGAATCAACTTTCGGTGACACAAAACACTTATGAGGGGCCTAGAGAGAATCGGGACATTACACCTCTGCTCCTGCCTAAAGTTGGGTCGGGGTCATCCCCCACCCCTCTTGTGTTGCACAAACCTACCCCTTTACTGTCCCCTGTTTCCCAAGCATGAATCTTCAGCTGGCCTCTTTCCCCTGTTCCACACTACTAGTTGGCCCACCTCCAGCTTCCTTGCTTCTTCGATGATCCAGGCTAAGCCAGAATCTGCCATGTATAACAGGGCCTATCTTAGGTCATCTCGGAGGTCTTTATAAAACCTCTTGGCATACCCAGAGTTTTCTAACTGGTGGGCTATGGAGAAATGAGCTAGGTGCGAGAACTCCCATTGGTATTCCAACACTGATAGAGTTCCCTTCTTCAAGTGCAGGAATCGTTCCTCTAGATCATCCCTGGCTGTCTGCGGCACACAGTGCTCTACTAGTGCTTCCTTGAATTCTTCCCATGTAATGATGGCATACTCGAGGCCAGCAAATGTGGTGTCTAGGGATGACTTCCTCCACCGCTTGACATGAGATTTCAAAGCGGAGACGGCCAACGACACTGCCATATCAATCGGACAACGAATCCCAGCCAACATTTCCTGAATGTTGTCTAACCATTCTTCCGTCTGAACCACTGACACTATTCCCGCATAAGGTGGTGGGGAGAGACCTCGACAGGCACTCAACCAGTTTGCCCCCCGGGTTGGGGACCTGAATTGGGGACCGCTGTTGAGAGAAGGCATGTAGGATAGCGGCCAATGTCTGTCCTAGCTTCGATTGCTGAAAGGGGGTGTGAGACGGTGGGGGAGGAATGTCATTCTGAGCGGGAGGGATCATCGCCTTGGTGGGGACGTTCACCAGAGGCTACATAAGAAGAGGATTTAATCAGAAGGGCTGGCCTAAATATCTCATTTGATGGACAATTAAACGTGATTTTTCTATGGGCACATCATTGCTTCCGCTGTTAGTTTGTCCTCAAACTAAGCTCGAGCGGGGTTGCCTAGGGTTGTGGACTTCCTTACTTTGGATCGAAGTTGGCTGAGCTGATACCAGTTTGTAAGACCCTTTTTTTGCTTTTAATTCCAGGTCTTACCGCCCAGAACTACTGTCTTGCGGTGGCACCGACTCACGGAGTGTTCACCACCCTAATACGCCGATCCTGCAGGCTTATCATTCATCCAGGCCAACCACACAACATAAATAATTAAAGAGAACATGTACACAACAATCACATCATCATTAAGATATTTAAATACTTGTCCAAATGAGATAATAATAGAATAAGTACTGAAGAAGGAGAAGCTAAAGATAAAAGGGGCTTAAGCCCGATACATCATGCTTTCTTAGCCTCTCTCTTGGCAAAGATAAAACACTCTAAGCACTAACACAGACTAATTCCCTCACAAATGTATAACTCTCTGCTCTTCCCTGGGTAGATGTGAAGAGTGGGTATCAGGAGAGGGTCGCTCATCGGTGCTCTCCTCACAGCTACCGAGAGACCAAGTCTAGGTCTAGCCACCGTGTCCTGTTCCTCCCTCTGGTTGAGGGTATGCTCCCCCTGGTGCTCTTGTTTGTTATTCCACAGCCAGCCGTCAGTCTATAAGACTCAGCATGTTCCTCACCACCTCCATCCGCGACTCCTAAGCACCGTACGAGAGGAGGAAGCAGAGGACAACAAGGGGTAAAAAGACAACAGATGACAAGGAACTAGCTAACCAATATATTTATGAATAAAACACTTTATCTCTAGCAGTTTCCAGAAGTAAGACATATATACAAAAGTAAGCCATAAGTACAACTCAAGAATTCACAAGGTTCCAACAACAGTATAAAGGAAACATCAAGCCATAACATTCATAATAAACGTATATGAAAAAGCAATTATATATAAAAAGAACAGCTATAATAGTAACCTTAACTTATATGCATACACTAACAAACACATAAGTTAAGGGATCTGGCACTCAGATAAACTCATCGTATAAAGGAGCCCATACTAATTTATACAACGAGGTCTTGTTTATGAAATAATGCTATGCTATGCTATACGATGCAATGATGCAGCTCACCCACTCGACTATGTACGTACATACCTTTTTGTTAGTTCCCTCTGTTCGAGTATGACAAACTCAGGTACACTATTGAGGCAAACGAGGGCAGTGGATCAGGCAAGTCCATTTCTAGGTTCTTCTTAAGCACCTCCCAGCCTAGACCTTTTATTCGCCCCTGAAGAACAGACCAAGGTATCCGCGTACTAGTTGGTAAACACACCTCTATTATAATTTGCGAAGCCTCAAGCTTGCAAGACTATCTAGTCCTTCTTAGACAATACCAAGCCTTCCGCTCGGAGGACTATCCAGTCCTTGCACCGTTCCATCCGAGATTTGGGATGAGGTTTACTTAGTGAGTTCTTCTACATACTACTCTTGTCTATCGTTTAGTTATACTTAGAAGTTTAGGGTGAATCCTAGATTTACCGAGGTCTACTCGGTGAAGGGCTCTCAACGGTACTAGGGAATGCGATGGTGGCTGAAACCCAAATCCCCCTTTCCAGGATATTTACTCTTATTGGAGACTACCCATTCTCTTACAGTAATAACTCTCATGTTGTGCTGCGTTATGAGGGTGTTTTCAACTACATGGACAGGAAGACGAGGGAGCTCAATTGAGCACCAGTCTTTGCCTTGCCTAGTAGTGGGCTGTCTCTCCCGACCTTTCGTAAACATGATCTATAAGTTTCATGACCCAGTATTAACTAGGTTCTAGTTACTGTAGACCTGCCCCTTTCTCCCTTTAAGACATAACTCGAGTTATCAAATCCCAATTTGATAATTTTACTAATCGCATCCCAACCTCCACTACTAGTGTATACCACTACTGGTTAACTCGTCAATCAACTATGCAAAAGGTGGTGACCAGAAGGGAGGGGGTCTAAATCTAACATTCCAGTTTTTACTATTTGCAGTCCAGCGGTCTTTAACTAACATGACCTAAAGGGGTGGCTATATGAATTCTAATTATGGATGAGTCAATTCTAGTTCCAGGAGTTGTAGGGTTACCCATATTCAAATTTCTAATTTTTATTTCACGAGCACACGTATTTGGGCCTATATAATTAATATTTATAAACTTAGTGAGACTAGATTTGGACATGAGGTAGCCTTTATCACATGCTAATAATTCCAAGAAAATTTCCAGATGTTCATAATGCTTTCAAAAGTTTATGTACAAATTTTTACAGCATTCATGTGTCAATAATTCAAGATATGAATTTTCTAAGTTATGAATCCAAACTCTACATTGTGAATGAAGTACCAAATATATATAATCACAAATTCCATAAAAATTACCATAGGTTCATAATGATATCATAAGTTTATGTCCAGATTCCTAGAGTATTCCAGTGTCAATAATTCAAGATATGAATATTCTAAGTTATAAATCCAAACTCTACATTGTGAATGAAGTACCAAATATATATAATCATAAATTCCATGAAAATTACCAGAGGTTCATAATGTTATCACAAGTTTATGTACATATTCCTAAAGTATTCTAGTGTCAATAATTCAAGATATGAATTTTATAATTTATGACTCCAAACTCTACATTGTGAATGAAGTACCAAATATATATAATCATAAATTCCATAAAAATTACCAGAGGTTCATAGTGCTATCACAAGTTTATGTCCAAATTCTTAGAGTATTCAAGTGTAAATAATTCAAGATATGAATATTCTAAGTTATAACTCTAAACTCTACATTGTGAATGAAGTACCAAATATATATAATCATAAATTCCATAAAAATTACCAGAGGTTCATAATGTGATCACAAGTTTATGTCCAGATTCCTAGAGTATTCCAGTGTCAATAATTCAAGATATGAATATTCTAAGTTATAAATCCAAACTTTACATTGTGAATGAAGTACCAAATATATATAATCATAAATTCCAGGAAAATTACCAGAGGTTCATAATGTTATCACAAGTTTATGTACAGATTTCTAGAGTATTCCAGTGTCAATAATTCAAGATATGAATTTTCTAAGTTATGACTCCAAACTCTACATAGTTAATGAAGTACCAAAATTTATATTATCATAAATTCCATAAAAATTACCATAGGTTCATTTCATCTTATAAGATCATATGCCCATGTCCCAGATTTTTCCCTAAGGTTTTACTCCAAAAGATTTCATTAATTAACAGTTGTAATATTTACACCCTATGTAAAGGCTTAAGGAATTTTTGTACCAAAAATTCCCAAATTATCCAAGGGGTTACACTTCCTCCTATCCTATGTATGTGCAAGTTATTCCTTGCATGCAATAGACAAATTGAGATAAGTACTCAAGAAAGGGGTTTTGTGCTATTAGCACCCCCTTCCCACTCTACATACACTTGTAGGAGAATTTTCCCCATATGTACCAAGTCAATTGACTTCAAATCTCTACCAGAGATGTATTTTGACTCTTAGTATTATTTGACACATTTCTGGGTCACTGTTTATCACCAAGCCATGAATATTACATATTCATTCTTATTTAAATGATAAATGGAACTATAGTAAAATAAATTCCAAAAATAACTAAATTTGTCCATTATATGGGACTAGGCACAACACACCAATGTTTAAAATTTAAAACCTATTGCCCAAGGGGTTTGGGAGAATTTCACAAAATTCTCTCTAGGTCATATATTAAAGTTTAATTTTCTAGATTTGGCTTGCATGAGGAGAACTCAACATGCATGAGTCCAAATGGTCCCAAATTTTTTATAATGACCTAACATGGCCTAATGCAGCTTCTACATGAGATTTGGGTGGATTTGGGTTCATATAACCCAATAATAATGGCTTGCATGATTAATTAAATTTTCCTCCAAAAATTCCCATTTCTGAATAGGCAATATAGTTGGTCCGATCTCACCTATGGTTAAAATTTCAAGGCCATCTATGGAGTGGTTTTGATTAAATTCACAAAATACACTTGTGTCATATACTTATAATTTTCTTACTAAGGTTCATTTGAAATTTAGATTTTTCTCACATGCAAGGGTCCAAATGGCCTAAAAAGTTTACCAGACACTATTATTCACATACGCCATCATCAAGAGGAGATTTGACAACATTTGAGTTAATTTAACCCAATTTATACACCATAATGATTTATTAAATTATTACTAAAACATTTGAAAAAAATTGCCCCAAAAATTCTGATTTTTGGGCACACAATAGGTCTACGACACACACACATGTGGTCCAAATTTCAGCTCCATGTTGTCTTCTATGTGAGAGTTATTCAACTTCAAAGTTCAGTCCTCCCCAAAGACCAGTCCCACCAAAACTGACCTACAAGGAGCTGTATGACCCTAAATTACTTGATTTTAGTTTCTATAGAAAGTATACTCAGGTATCTACAAAAGTTGTCTTTGCTCATTTTTCAATTTATGGCATCTAAATGCCTCAATTTTTGAGAATAAAAGGGGCATAAATATGTGACAATTTTAATAAAACTATAGCCTTTATATTTTCCTAATACAACACGAATCTTGGCGCATGATTAGCAGTCCTGAGCCATCGTACCCAAATAGCCAATGGCTGGGATTTCCTGCGCATGGGCCCTTTTGCGGGCCAATTTCCGGCGGCTCCGGGAGGTTTCCGGCGAAACCCTTCTGCCACCACCACTAGTCGACATAGGGCTTTCGACTGGTGGTGGCCGTTTGGCCTGGGGTGGCTGGAGTAGCTCTCCGGCACTTTTGTTTTTGCGGCTAGGAACATAAAAAATCAAATGGTGATCTCACCATTGATCAAGCATTTTTGAAAATGGAAGAAGAGGATTTCTAGCACAGGTGGAGGGGGAAGGATCTTGCCTCGTTTTGAGCTGGGTTGTTGGTGGTTGCACGGTTTTCCATTGACGACCTCAACCTCCTTGGACCCATTATAATTCTGAGCTTGAACTCTCTCTGGAAGTGGGATTCGTCTACTGTGGACGGTCTGAAGATGATGGAGTGGAGAGATGGGGGAGAGGGGGTGTATGTCCTCAGGCCATTAATGGCTTCTCAGCCAGCTCATTGCCGCCACTTCTAGCCAATCAAGCCCCCTCCCCCACTGCCCCAAACTGATAGGAATTTATTCCCCAGCTCAGAGGAGAGCTTGGGGAAGGGAAGTGGGTGCCAATTGGCACTCATTCCCCATTTTCCTCCTGGGTGTTTTCTTGTCTTTTTCTCCAAATTTTGAACTTAAAATTTTGGCATTTAATCCCCAAATTTAGAATTTCAGAGGGCACGTGGCTCAACATTCACGAGGGCTTGCTAATGGCTCTTGGGTTGGGCTAAGTCCAATGTGTTTTGAGTTTGGGCTCACTTGACCCAAATTGACCAAATTGGGACTTTTGAGTTTGGGCTTGACTCAAGCTCACCCCAACCAATGTGGCTGACCTACATTGGTGCCTTAGACCCTATGGACCTATTCCAAGGGGACTTAGGTCATGGTGGGGTCATATGGCGTTTAATTACATATTTTGGGCTTTAGGGGCAATTTGGGGGTTTTGGTGTTTTTGCCCTAATCTTCCAAAATTGAATGTGCACTTTGTTTCAATTAGGTCTTATATACTCCCCTTAGGGTTTAGGTGAGGTTGTGCTAGGTCAATTTGGCTAATGGAGGGCCAATTGAACCATATAGGGCAAAAATGTAATTTGGGGCAATTTAGTAATTTTGCCTAATTTCCCAAAATTGGTTTATCCCAAGGGGTCAATGTTGTTCCATTAGTCTCTCTTAATGGTCAAAGAAGGTTGAGTGTGATCAATTTGATAACATTGAGCCAATTGAAGGTCAATTTAGGGAATTAGTTCAATTAGGTCAAATTGGGGCTTTTGGTAATTTGAACTAATTTCCCAAATTTGAACAATTCCTATAGGTCCATTTTGTCTCATTAGTCTACCCTAGTGTTTAGGAAGAGTGTGGTGTGGTCAATTTCATAATACGCAGGCTAATTGACCTATATTAGGGTGAAGTATGTCAAATTGGCCCTTTATATGTGACTTGACCTAGCTGGGTCAAAGGCTCCTATAGTGATCATGGGACACCCTTTTGGTTCAAGGAACCATCCATGCCACCTAACATGATTTAATTTATCCTAGGGGTTTTCCTCATGGTATAGGTGATACATATGGTGCTTTATCCCCTTTTGGGTTACCCTTGAATTTTCCTTAAATTGGGATGACCCATGGTGGCTAATTGCATACCATGGTGTTATCCTCTCATTCAACTTGTCACCAAGGTACCCTTGGTCACTTATCCTATTTTTGTCATGAGTTTGTCATGTCAAAAATTTCCTAGTGGTCTAGTAGTTTTGGGGATGTTACAGATAATCTACTTCTATCCCCTAATTTGTACATTAGAGAATGGTGTAAGATATCCTGAATGATGCGATCATCAGAAGTGAGAGAAGTCATGGACGTGATAAGGTCTCGGTGATTTTCCTGACCGCGGAGGACTTGATTTACCAAGGTCATATCCTGGAAAGTCCGAAAGGACTCCACGATGTCGAGTCGGGTGTGGGTTGGAGTCAAGTTGTACATCCTCTCCAAGTCCTCGTGCTTGATGGTCACGATAAGGGAACCAATACAAGACTACACCCCTCCATTGAGTGATATGAGAGATGGATCCTAGAGATTATTGTAGAACTCACGGACTAGCTCATATGAGAATGCATCTTCAGAAGTAATAACAGGAAGGATTTCTGCATCCTCCAAATATGTGTAGATGTTGGAGTATCGATCCACATTGATCTCCACGGCCAGAGCCACACTCACGGTGGCATTCTACACCTCAGGGTTTGAGTGGGTTGCATAATGGTGTCTCTTTGCGAAACTGCATTGAGGGTGTGAGCTGTAAGATGCCATGACCTGGTAAGAAAGAAGAAGAAAAATCATTAGTGCAAAGTGGTCTGGAAGTTACCGCCGCATGGTAATGTTATTACCGCTGTGCGGTAGTCAGACGGTCATGAACTCGTCGTCTTCCTCCAAATCCATCTCAAAACTCTAGATCCAGCCATAAAATATGAGAAATTCATTGGGGTAGGATCAGTCCATAACCTATATAGAAGCAAAAGTAAAATTCCACCATGGATCCATGAAGAAAATTGAAAACCCCAAACTCCAATTTCTGAGAAATCTCAAATCCATAATCTACTTGCCTAAATCTAAATGTAATTCGAAAATCCTCCTTGAAATCAACTAAAAACATCAAACTTAAAACAAAAGGAAGAAGAAAAAGGGGGATTTTACCTTGGAAGAGAGGTAGCGCCGGGCGGAACCTGCTTGAGTGAGAATGAAATGGTATTAGGAGATGTGGGGGTCAAACTTAGTCAAAAGGACTTTAAAGAATACTACCGCGACACGGTACCTTTACCGTTGGCAGTAGCTTATCTCATGGAATATTTTCCACTATTACTGAGTACTCTAAAATGCCTGAAAATGTTTTATATGCTTTATTTCTTATGTCCGTTTGTTCTTCAATCCATTAGTATTTTTTACATTTGTTCTTGATTAAAAATCCTTTTGACTTGGCTCAACGTAGCGGGGGTTTATAGGTGTGTTCATTAGAGACACTAATCTGTAATCCACATCTTGTCCTTAACCGGGGAGGGTTCTAGTGGGGCCCTGCGAGGCATTGGGGGGGGGGGAGAGTGTTAGGTTAGGTGGGTTCTAGTGTATGCACATGGGATTAACACCCCAACCTACAAAATGTTTGTAGCTCCTCATGCCCATCCGTAACTTTGTACAGGGCTATGATGTAGTCAAATCATTGGTGTCTTAATCTTGAAGGACATTTGTTGAAACCAAGACTTGAGAACAAGACTTAGTCTCTATGGAGTTCGGGCCCCCAACAGGTTGAGGGGTGACCAACACTTACTCCCCCCAAGTGAGAGCTATAGGCTAAGGGGTTAAGGAACTAGGAACAAGGCCAAAGGCTTAGCGAGGAGGTCCCACCACACACCCGGAAGATTTTAGAGCGCTTCCCCTCCCAAGCCAATGCTAAGCTTGGGCACCCTTTGGAGGCTCTCTACACCCACTAAAGAGACTTGGGGAGAGAGATGGCAAAAAGAGAGAGCCAAAGGGAAGTCCCCTCCAAATGGTGCCCCCTTGGTCCTATTTATAGGATTTTGAACTTGGTCTGCTGATAACTACAATCTGGCCTACGAGATTACCAAAATACCCTCGGATTTGGCCTGCGAACAGCCAAATCCCGCTGTTCTGAGGCGCTATACGCAGCACAGAACGCCTTCTCAGGGTCGGGCGAGAGGGGGCTGACCTCCTCCCCTGCTCGCCCCCCCTCACTGGGATGGGGCGAGAGGGGCCTGCAGCTCCTCCCCTTGCCCCCTAACTGGGGCGGGGCGAGAGGGGCCTGCGGCTCCTCCTCTCGCCCCCTAACTGGTGCGGGGCGAGCTGGGTTTATGCCTCCCTCCTAAGCTTGCCCCCCTGCTGGGGTGGGGCAAGCTGGAGAACGTCGCCCTCCTGAGCTCGCCCCCTGCTGGGGTGGGGCGTGCTGGGAGGACGCCTCCCTCCCGAGCTCGCCCCCCCTGCTGGAGCGGGGCGAGCTGGGAGGACGCCTCCCTCCTGAGCTCGCCCCCTACTGGGGCGGGGCAGGCTAGGAGGATGCCTCCCCCTGATATCGCCCCCCTGCTGGAGCGGGGCGAGCTGGGAGGATGCCTCCCTCCTGAGCTCGCCCCCCTGCTGGGGCGGGGGCGGGGGTGAGAGGGGGGCAAGCCGCCCCTCCTCCTCTCGCCCCCCTTGCTGGGGTGGGGCGAGCTGGGAGGGTGCCTCCCTCCTGAGCTCGCCCCCTACTAGGGCGGGGGCGAGAGGAGGCAGGCCTCCCCTCCTCCTCTCGCCCCCCTTGCTGGAGCGGGGGCGAGAGGGGGGCAGGCCGCCCCTCCTCCTCTCGCCCCCCTTACTAGTTGAGCAAGCGGGAAGCTCCCGCCTCCACCGCTCGCCCTCCTCTCTTCCTCTCATGGAACTTGCTGGAAGACGGTGTCAAAAATACCTCATGGTTCCTGGAGGCTCACTCGACGAATACATGGTTGTACATAATCCCCGCTCTTTTCGAGTGGGGTACACGCTCGGAAAGAAAAGTCCAACCCTGCCTATTCGGCGAGTGGCGCTGCGTGAAATTGAAAACTCTATATCTGTTGAAAATGTTGAAGTAGAAGTTGGCGGTCTGGGTAGGAGGTCACGCGGTCTGGCTAACCGCGCGGTCTTGTGGCCTCCATCTGCGGTCTGATCTCTTTGGTCTAGCCGCAGGTCTATTCGGCTTGACCGCCATTCTCTGTCCAAGGCGCCGAGGTGAGGCCGCGCGGTCTGGTTTGTGTGACCGTATGGCGAGCTATTTTTTTGGAAGGTGAGGCCGCACAGTCTGGTTCATTAGACCGCGTGGCGAGTTGTTACTAAACTGTGCGGGTTAAGTTGCTGACAGCACAGGGTTGTTATTCAGGCGTACTTCCGGTCTGGTGGCTGTCCGGGTTCTTATTGGAGCGCGCTGACTAAAGTCTTCTTGTTGAAATTTTGAAGTGAAGTGGAGGATACCGGGCGGTCTGGTTTGGGAGACCGCGGAGACCGCGCGGCTTGTGTATGATTATCTGCCGGTCTGGCTCTGCCGGTTTGTTCTGGCGGTCTGCTGGTTGGCCGGTTTGTTCTTGTTCGCTGCGGTCTGTTCCCGAGTTGTTCTGCTTGGTTGGCCTGTCTTCTTTGTTGGAAGTCCGGGCAGTTTGTGCTGATGTAACTGTCTGTCCGGGCGACCTGCTCTGGCGATCTGGTGACTTGTTCTAAGTCGGCCAGATGGTTCCTGGTTTGCTCCTGGTGGTCTAAGGAAGGAGTACCTTTGTGACCGCGCGGCTTGTGCGCGGTCTTGTGTTCGCGCGACCTATACGCGTTCTTATCTGCTGATCTGCGTCTTGGTCGGATGATCGTTCAAGTAGTGTGGTCGCGCGGTCTGCCTTATGAAGACCGCTGGCGATCTGACGGGTGGTGATTGTATCTCTCCTGTGCGGTGACGACATCCGTCTACCCGCCTATAAATAGAGCTGCAGGGCCCGTCATTCTTAACGAGAACTATTTGCAATCAGCATGTTGCGGTCTTCTTCCTTGGTGATTCCCAGCGGATTGAATAAACAGTTCGACAGCGGTCAGTCTGCGAACTGGTTTATGTTCGTTCTTGTGCTGTTCGCAGTGAGCTCAACGATCAGGCGACCTTCAGCGGTTAGGCAATCTGAGTTGCGGTCTGGCAACAGCTTCAGTTCTTTGTTCCAAGAAAGCTCCAGTTCGTGCGGTCTGAGGTGCGGTCTTGCAGTGCTGGAAGTCTGTACAGTTTCTGTTCGTGCGATCTCAGGTCAAGACGGGCGACTTCTGGAGTCGAGCAGTCTGTGCGGTCTCAGCTTGTCTAGCCGCCAGATTTATTTTTGGTGTGTTTTGTTCTTCTCATCTTTGTGATTCTGATGAATCATATCTCGCCATGTATACCTCGCACTGCAAATGAAGTTTGTGTTGCAATAAAGATTCTTGTGTTGCATTGTGGCATTGTGGTTTTTTGGCTTTAACTCGGTTGATGGAACTCCTGCTTACTCCTAAACGGTCAAACTTCAAAATTTTTAACATGGTATCAGAGCCAGGTTCTTGGAGTGGATAAGCAGTGATCAACTTGAGTTGCCATCGTCTTTGTAAACAAGAGACCACATAGATTGCCATGGAAGGCGGATTCGCAAGAGGGCTTGGTATTGAACTCCTTACATCGACTAACTATAAGAAAAGGAGGTCATGTATGGAGAGCTATTAACTTGGCGAGGATCTATGGGAGAAAGTTGGAGGAGAAGACACACAAGAAGTGTTTCCAGCAGGAGATAATATGTCGGAGGTGAGACTTTGGAGGAGGACTAATGCTAAGGCAGAGTTCACACTCAAGAGGTCTATTTCACCGGAGCTGTTTGATCACATCATTGGATGTAAATCTGCTGCTGAGATTTGGACGTCCTTGGATGGGCTGTTCAATAAGAAGAATGTAGCTCGGCTACAGTTTCTTGAAAATGAGTTGGCGAGAGCCTCTCAAGGTGATCTTTCGATTTCTACTTTCTTTCTCAAGATGAAGAACCTCACAACAGAGATTTCTGCATTGGACCCTGATGAGCCCATCTCGGAGGCAAAACTAAAGAGTCATATCATCCGCGGGTTGCGGAAGGAGTATCTTGCCTTTATGACTTCAATTCAAGGTTGGGCAAATCAACCATCTCTGTTGGAGCTGGACAACTTACTTGCTTCGCAAGAAATTTTGGTAAGACAGATGGCGGGGACTTCTATCTCTGGGGTAGATAGTGATGTGTTGTTCTCTGGGAAGAAGAAAAAGAAGTGGGAGAAGAAGAAGCCGGGTTATGATGGACCCTCTACTTCAGGTCAGCAGGATAGGGGTTATGCTCCTAAGTCTGATGGGAAGAAGAAGGGAGATGGACCAAGGTGCTTCAGGTGTAATAAAATCGACCACTTCAAGAAGGATTGTCGGGTTAATCTTCAGTCGGGACATGTAGCAGAGAAGGAGAAGCCAAAGTCTGATGAAGCTGGATGGGGAGGAGCCTTTGCGGCTAATATGACGGCGATGCCCGTTAAGGCCTTGGCTGCCATCAACTTCGAAGAGGATTGGATTGTTGATTCAGGGTGTGGACATCATCTCACCGAGGATAAATCAAAGTTCTCTTCTTTGGCGCCTTACTCAGGTAACGATGCTATCATTAAGGCTGATAATTCTGTTCATGCTGTTGAACAAGAAGGTGTTGTCTCCTTGAGTAGTGATAAGGGTCCACTCACCTTGAGGAGTGTTTATCACGTGCCTAGTATGAAGAAGAATCTCTTCTCTGTGACCAATGCGGTCGATGCCGGTTATCACGTTCTGTTTGGCCCAATAGAAGTGAAGTTTCATAAAACTCAACCGGAGATCAGGGGAGATGTTATCCATATTGGAAAGAGGGTGAAGGACTTGTTCATGTTATCGACAAGTACCTATGTTGATAAGATGAAGACCAACGATAGCACGGCTATCTGGCATGAAAGGTTGGGGCATGTTGGCATGGACAAATTGAAGGCTATGGCGGTAAGGGGCCTTGTCAAGGGCTTGGCTAGCTTGTCCTCTTATGGAGACAGTCATGTTTATGCTGGATGTCAGTTTGGTAAGTCTCATTGACTTCCATTTGATAAGTCGCAAACAAGATGCAAAGCGCTGTTGGAGTGCATCCACGGTGATTTGATGGGACCGACAGCCACCCCAAGCCTTCGAGGCAATAGATATATGTTGGTGTTGATTGACGATTACACCAGATATGTCTGGGTGTATTTTTTGAAAGAGAAGTCGAAAGCCTTTGCGATGTTTGTGGAGTTCAAGGAGCTGGTGGAAGGTCGGTTAGGCCTGCGGGTGAAAAAATTGAGAACTGATAATGGTGGGGAGTTCACCACTGGTGAGTTCTCAAGTTTTTGCAGGAAATACGGCGTTCGGAGAGAGCTCACTTGTGCCCACACTCCATAGCAGAATGGCGTTGCAGAGAGGAAGATCCGTCATCTGACGGAAACCTGCAAATGCTGGCTTCATGCCAAGAGTATCCCAAAGTCCTTTTTGGGCGGAGGGAATGTCTTGTGCGGCTTACGTCATCAACAGAATGCCTCTATGTCCTATCAACATGAAGACCCCTCACGAACTGATGTTCAAGGAGAAACCGAGTGTTGCACACCTTCGGGTGTTCGGGTCAACCTGCTATGTGCATATTCCTGATGCTATTCGGACAAAGCTAGATGCGAAAGCAAGGAAGCTAGTCTTTGTTGGATATGATGAGCGAAAGAAAGGATGGAGGTCCATGGATCCTGAGACACGGAGGTCAGTGGTATCTCGGGATGTGGTGTTCGATGAAGTGACTTCCTACAAGGGGAGTTCAGGAGTTGAACTACCGGAGGGCAGGGTTGATGAAGCAAAGAAGGTTGCAGGAAATCTTCAAGTGGAGTTGCCTGTTTCACCAGGAGCTCCAATTGTGTCAAGCTCTGAGATGGAGGCTTCAGGTTCTGGAAGCAGGGGGAGCGATGCTCCTAGTTCATCTGGAAGAGGAGATTGCACAGAAGAAGCAGCTGAAGAGGTGGCTAGTCAGGTGCAACCTCTTAGGAGGTTGAAGAGGACTATCAAGCCACCAGATCGATACACAGGAGGAAACATGGTGAGCTTCGTCTCATGTTTCTTCGCTGGTCCCTTGGATGAAAGGGAGCCGTCGAGCTTTGAGAAATCCAAAGGCGTGAAGCAGTGGGATATTGCTATGCAAGAAGAGATGGATGCTCTCAAGAAGAATGAGACTTGGTCTCTAGTGCCCAGGCCTAACGACATTACCCCTGTAACATGCAAATGGGTTTACAAGCTCAAGAAGAAAGCTGACGGCACGATCGAGCGATACAAGGATCGCCTTGTAGCTCACGGGTTCTCAAAGCAGTACGGAGAAGATTATGAGGAGACGTTCAGACCAGTGGCAAAGATGACCTCGGTTCGATTTGTTATTGCTTTGGCGGCATCTAGTGGATGGGAGATTTGGCAGCTCGACGTTAAGAATGCCTTCTTATACAGCGAGATCGACAAGGATATCTTCATGATCCAGCCGCCGGGTTTCATTTCGGAGGATCGTCTGGACTACGTCTGCAAATTGAAGAAGGCCCTATATGGTTTGAAGCAAGCGCCTCGGGCATGGTATGGGAAGATTGCGGAGTATCTTCTATTCTGCGGGTTCTTTGCTTCAGATTCTGATTCTAGCTTGTTCGTCAAGAAGGAGGGGGCTCTTCAGGTTATTGTGCTGTTGTATGTAGATGACATGATTGTCACCGGGAACTCAAAGGAGGTGGTAGCAAGGCTGAGAGCTGAGCTTGCTATCAGGTTCGAGATGAAGGATCTGGGTGAGCTTCACCATTTCCTTGGACTCGAGGTTCACAGGCGAGAGAGCGGAGTGCTCGTTTCTCAGGCCGGTTATGCGGAGCGGATCGTTCAATGATTTGGCATGGAGGAAGGGAAGAGCAGCTCTATACCTCTGGAACAACATCATAAACTTCGGAAGGAAGATGGAAGAGTTCTATATGATCCGTTGGTGTTCCGAGCTCTGGTGGGGAGCTTGATCTATTTGACCATCACAAGGCCTGATATTGCTTATGCAGTTGGCAAAGTGAGTCGGTACATGGCGGAGCCACGGAAACCTCATCTTCTAGCGGCAAAAGGTATATTGAAGTATGTGAAGTCGACCTCTGATTTGGGTCTCCTATTCAGGAGAGGGTCAAGCCTGGAGTTGCTAGGATACATGGATGCTGATTATGGGGGAGACGTGGATGATCGGAGATCAACGCCTGGTTATGTCTTTATGACGGGCCCCACAGCTATCTCTTGGTGCAGCAAAAAGCAGGACTCGGTGTCCGTATCCACAACAGAAGCGGAATACAAGGCTTCGGCCTGGCAGCTCAGGAAGCCGTTTGGCTCAGGAGGTTGGTGGAGGACGTTCATGAGGAGGTTCGAGGTCCCACTATGCTACGCGGGGACAATGAGAGTGCTCTCAAGCTGGTTAATAATCTAGTCTGTCACGCGAGGACCAAGCATATTGAGATCGAGCACCATTTCATTCGTGAAAAGCTGTTGGGTGGATCTCTTATGGTCGAGCATGTTCGAAGTGCGGACAATGTCGCAGACATCTTCACAAAGCCGCTGGCGAAGGGACCGTTTACACGGTTGCGGAGTTTACTCGGGCTGGTCTCCACTTCCCACTTCAAGGGGGAGTGTTGAAATTTTGAAGTGAAGTGGAGGAGACCGGGCGGTCTGGTTTGGGAGACCGCGGAGACCGCGCGGCTTGTGTATGATTATCTGCCGGTCTGGCTCTGTCGGTTTGTTCTGGTGGTCTGCTGGTTGGCCAGTTTGTTCTTGTTCGCTGCGGTCTATTCCCGAGTGGTTCTACTTGGTTGGCCTGTCTTCTTTGTTGGAAGACCGGGCGGTTTGTGCTGATGTAACCGTCTGTCCGGGCGACCTGCTCTGGCGATCTGGCGACTTGTTCTAAGTCGGCCAGATGGTTCATGGTTTGCTCCTGGTGGTCTAAGGAAGGAGTACCTTTGTGACCGTGCGGCTTATGCGCAGTCTCCTGTTCGCGCTACCTGTGCGCATTCTTGTCTGCTGATCTGCGTCTTGGTCGGATGATCGTCCAAGTAGTGTGGTCGCGCGGTCTGCCTTATGAAGACCGCTGGCGATTTGACGGGTGGTGATTGTATCTCTCCTGTGCGGTGACGACATCCGTCTACCCGCCTATAAATAGACGTGCAGGGCCCTTCATTCTTAACGAGAACTGTTTGCGATCAGCAGGTTGCGGTCTTCTTCCTTGGTGATTCCCAGCGGCTTGAATAAACAGTTCGGCAGCGGTCAGTCTGCGAACTGGTTTATGTTCATTCTTGTGCTGTTCGCAGCGAGCTCAGCGATCAGGAAACCTTCAGCAGTTAGGCGATCTGAGTTGCGGTCTGGCGACAGCTTCAGTTCTTTGTTCCAATAAAGCTCCAGTTTGTGCGGTCTTGCAGTGCTGGCAGTCTGTCCGGTTTCTGTTCGTGCGATCTCAGGTCAAGCCTGACGACTTCTGGAGTCGAGTGGTCTGTGCGGTCTCAGCTTGTCTATCCGCCAGATTTGTTTTTGGTGTGCTTTGTTCTTCTCATCTTCGTGATTCTGATGAATCATGTCTCGCCATGTATACCTCGCACTGTAAATGAAGTTTGTGTTTCAATAAAGATTCTTGTGTTGCTGTGTGGCATTGTGGTTATTTGGATTTAACTCGGTTGATGCAACTCCTGCTTACTCCTAAACGGTCCAACTTCAAAAATTTTAACACTTCTTAGTCGCGCGGTCTCCTCTTTTGTGTTCGCATAAGCTGGTCATTGGCGATCTGCTGGTATATGCGGACACTGGTGTTGGTTGACTTGGCGGGTTCTTGCCTTGGTCGACTTGGCTATGTTCACAGTCTCTGGAGGAGGCCTCGTGTTGCGAACACAGGTGGTGGGCGTCATGACTGGGCGAGTTGTCATGGTCGCGCGGCTTCTTGAAGGAGTGGCGATCTCCGGTCTGGATTGAAGTCAGCGAGCTCACAGGCGCAGAGCGATCTTCTGACCGCGCGGGATGACCGGTCTTGGTCGCACGGTCAGGGCGTTGACTCTATCTCATAGGGCGGTGACTAGATCTGGTCCTATGCCTATAAATAGGAGTCACTGCTGCAGCATAATTAATTGCACCAAGTGTAAGCTGAGCTCGGGCCTATTTCTTGCGGTCTCAATTTTGTGACCGGATGGTTAGCTGATTGAATTTCCTTGTGCAGCTTCTGCGGATTGTGCTGGCAGCAGCGGTCACCTCTTCTTCTAAGGTGTTCAGGCGGTCTCGCGGCTTGTAGTGCGGGTTGCTGGAGTTCGGGAGAATCAGTGGAGTTCGGGAGGTTGCGGAGTTCTCGATTGGTGTTGTTCAAGTCGCCGGCAGTGTGTGTTCGCGCGGTCTCGTTTTCTAGTCCCGCGAACAACCAGGTTGTGTAGTCAGGCGGTCTCAGGGTTTCAGACCACTAGTTATCTTTCCTTCAGCATTGTAATTTCCTTTTGGTTTTGTGTACTGGCGAAATCATGTCTCGCCATGTATACCTCGCTCTGTATAGAAGTTTTTGCTATCATCAATAAAGATTGTGTTGCTTCACGTGCTTCTAGTTGTTGGCTATAACTTTAAGTTGTACAATTCCTGCTCACTCCTAGATCTTCAGAAAATTTCACATGGTATCAAAGCTAGGTTGGAGTGGATAGAGCAGTGAATAACTTAAAGTTGCCGACGCCTTTGTGAAGAAGGAACCAGTGGTAGAGCCATGGAAGCAAGAGGTTTTGGAATTGAGATGCTCAACTTGACTAACTTCAAGAAGTGGAAGTCGTGCATGCAGAGTTATCTTCTGGGCGAGGACCTTTGGGAGGTTGTTGGAGGAGACAGTACGGAGGAAGTTGTCCGAGTTGGGGATAATGGTCTTGAGGTGAGGAACTGGAGAAGGACTAATGCGAAAGCAGAGTTCACTCTAAAGAGGGCAATATCACCTGACCCATTCGATCACATCTTGGGGTGTGGATCAGCTGCGGAGATCTGGAGAGCCATGGATGGGCTGTTTAACAAGAAGAATGTAGCGATGCTACAATTCCTGGAAAATGAGCTAGCCAGATCGGCTCAGGGAGAACTCTCTATCTCTACGTTCTTCCTGAAGATGAAGAACCTGTGCGCTGAGATTTCAGCACTGGATCCTGATGAGCCAATTTCTAAGGCGAAGCTGAAGAGGCACATCATCCGTGGCTTGCGGAAGGAGTATGTTGCCTTTGTGACATCGGTGCAGGGTTTGGCAAATCAACCATCTCTGCTAGATTTGGAGAATCTGCTTGCGTCGTAGGAGAGCCTGGCAAGGCAGATGGCGGGGGTGTCAATGTCTGAGGGAGATGGTGAGGTTCTCTTCACAAGGAAGAAGAAGAAATGGGATAAGAAGAAGAAGACCGCTGGAGGCAATGGGCCTTCAACTTCTGGATAGCAGGAGAGAGGCTATGTTCCCAAGCCTGAAGGGAATAAGAAGGGAGAAGGACCCAAGTGCTTCAGGTGCAGGAAGCTTGGTCACATCAGGATGGATTGCCGGGTGAATCTTCAGCCAGGGCATGCTGCTGCAGGGAAGGAGGAAGCTGAGGCCAGGCAAAATGATGGAGGATGGGGAGGAGCCTTCTCGGCTTCTGTCGGAGTTGCGACTCCTATCAACTCTCAGGAGGACTGGATCGTAGACTAGGGGTGTGGTCATCACCTCACCGGGGATGAGTTGAAGCTTACTTCATTGCAGCCTTACTCAGGTAATGATGTCGTCATAACTGCTGATAATACGGTGCATAGTGTCGAGAAGGCGGGGGTTGTTTCCTTGGGCATTGATAGAGGGACACTAACTTTGAAGAGAGTATATCATTTGCCCGGAATGAGGAAAAACCTCTTCTCCATGAACAACGCTGTTGACGCTGGGTATCACGTTCTGTTCGGCCCAACAGAAGTGAGGTTTCTTCAAAACATTGAGGCGGTAAAGGCCGAGGTCGTTCATGTCGGGAGAAGGGAAAAAGACTTGTTTGTTTTATTGACAAGTTCTTATGTCGACAAGATGAGGACCAATGATAGTGCTATCATATGGCACGATAGGTTGGGGCATGTAGGGATGGATAAGCTGAAGGCTATGGCGATAAAAGGTCTGGTCAAGGGCCTGCCTAGTTTGTCTTCCTATGGTGATAGTCATGTTTGCGCGGGATGTCAGTTCGGCAAGTCTCATCAACTGCCGTTTGATAAGTTGCAGACAAGGAGTAGTGTGCCGTTGGAGTGCATCCATGGTGACTTGATGGGACTGACTGCTACCCCAAGCCTCGGAGGCAGCAGGTATATGATGGTGTTGATCGACGATTACACCATATATGTCTGGGTGTATTTTCTGAAGGAGAAGGCGGAGGCGTTTGCCAAGTTTGTGGAGTTCAAGGAGATTGTGGAGGGTCGGCTAGGCCTGCGGATAAAGAAGCTGAGAACTGACAACGGGGGGGAGTTCACCTCTGGAGAGTTCTCTAGTTTTTGCAGGAAGGCAGGCATCCGGAGGGAACTTACTTATGCGCATACTCCACAACAAAACGGAGTTGCAGAGCGGAAGATCCGTCATTTGACAGAGACCTGCAAGTGTTGGTTGCATGCCAAGAGTATCCCAAGGTCCTTCTGGGCGGAGGGAATGTCTTGTGCTGCCTATATCATCAACATGATGCCTCTCAGCCCCATCAACATGTTGACCCCGCATGAGATGATGTTCAAAGAAAAGCCAAGCGTGGCACATATTCGGGTGTTTGGTTCCACCTGCTATGTGCACGTTCCATATGCGCTTCGGACGAAGATAGATGCAAAAGCAAGGAAGCTGGTCTTCGTGGGATATGATGATCAGAAGAAGGGCTGAAAGTGCATGGACCCAGAGATGCAGAGATTTGTTATATCTCGCGACATCGTGTTTGACGAGGTGACGTCTTACAAGGGAAGTTCTAGTGTTGTGTTACCAGAAAGCAGGGTGGAGGAGAATCTTCAGGTGGAGCTGCCTTTGTCACCAGGTGGTCCATCCATTTATAGTTTTGTGACGGAGGCTTCTGGATCAGGAAGCAGGGGGAGCGATGCTCCTAGTACGTCTGGAAGGGGAGCTAGGGAAGAAGCAGTTGAGGATGTTGCGAGTTAGGAGAAGGTGTTGCTGCGATCGAAGCGAATGATCATTGCTCCTGATCGCTATACAGGAGGAAACATGGTGAGCTTTGTCTCGTGTTTCTTTGCTGGTCCCCTGGATGAGCGGGAACAAGTGAGCTTTGAGAAGGCCAAAGGCATGAAGTAGTGGGATTCGGCTATGGAAGAAGAGATGGTAGCTCTTGAGAAGAATGAGACTTGGTCTCTGGTGCCCAAGCCCAAGGGTATCACCCCTGTGACATGCAAGTGGGTCTATAAGCTCAAGAAGAAGGCAGACGACAGTATCGAGAGGTACAAGGCTCGCCTTGTGGCTCACGTGTTCTCGCAGCAATACAGTGATGACTATGAAGAGACATTCAGTCCGGTGGCGAAGATGACTTCAGTTTGGTTCGTTATTGCCTTGGCGGCATTTTGGGGTGGGAGATTTGGAAACTCGACGTAAAGAATGCTTTCTTGTACGGCGAGATTGACAAGGACATCTTCATGGTCCAACCGCCAGGATTCGTATCTGAAGATTTTCCAGACTATGTCTGTAAGATGAAGAAGGTCCTGTATGGGTTGAAGCAAGCGCCGAGGTCGTGGTACGGGAAGATTGCAGAATATCTCTTATTCTGTGGATTTGGTGCTTCATACTCTGACTCAAGCTTGTTTGTCAAGAAGAGCGGGGAGCTTCATGTCATCGTGCTGCTTTACGTCGACGATATGATCATGACGGGGAATTCGAAGGAGGAGATAGCAAAGCTTCGGGCTGAGCTATCTATCAGATTTGAGATGAAGGACTTGGGTGAGCTTCACCATTTCCTTGGACTCGAAGTGCAGAGGAAGGAGAGTGGAGTGCTGGTGTCCCAGGCTGGATATGCGGAGCGAATCATGGAGCGATTCGGCATGAAGGAAGGGAAGTGCATTTCTACACCTCTGGAGAAGGCCATGAATCTTCGGAAGGATGAGGGGAGGATTCTGGAAGATCCGCTTGTGTTCTGAGCTCTGGTTGGGAGCTTGATTTATCTAACGATCACTAGGACGGATATTGCATATGCAGTTGTCAGAGTGAGTCGTTATATGGCGGAACCACGGATGCCTCATCTACTAACGACCAAGAATATTTTGAAGTATGTCAAGGCGACTTCGGATATGGGTCTCCTATACAGGAGGGATGCGGGCTTCGAGGTGCATGGGTACATGGATGCTGATTACAGGGGAGATTCGGATGATCGGAAGTCGACGTCCGGATTCATCTTCATGGCGGGCCCTATGGCTATATCATGGTGCAGTAAGAAGCAGGATTCTGTGTCTGTCTCTACCACGTAAGCAGAATACAAGGCTTCGGCTTTGGCAGCTCAAGAAGCCATCTGGCTTAGGAGGTTGGTGGGCGACGTCCATAAGGAGGTTTGGAGTCCGACTCTGCTCCGCTGCGACAATGAGAGTGCGCTCAAACTGGTTACTAATCCAGTTTGTCACGCGAGGACAAAGCATATCGAGATCGAGCATCATTTCATTCGTGAGAAGGTGTTGGAGGGGTCTCTTTCGGTTGAGCATGTTCAGAGTCAGGACAACGTTGCTGACATATTCACAAAGGCGCTGGCGAAGGGGCCGTTCACTCGGCTGAGGAGTTTACTTGGGCTGTTTTCAACTTCCCACTTCAAGGGGGAGTGTTGAAAATGTTGAAGTGGAAGTTGGCGGTCTGGAGAGGAGGTCGCGCGGTCTGGCTAACCGCGCGGTCTTATGGTCTCCATCTGCGGTCTGATCTCTTTGGTCTAGCCACAGGTCTATTCGGCTTGACCGCCGTTCTCTGTCCAAGGCGTCTAGGTGAGGCCGCGCGGTCTGGTTTGTGTGACCGTGTGGCGAGCTATTTTTCCGGAAGGTGAGGCTGTACGGTCTGGTTCGTGAGACCGCATGGCGAGTTGTTTCTGAACTGTGCGGGTTAAGTTTCTGACCGCACAGGGTTGTTATTCGGGTGGTCTTCCGGTCTAGTGGTTGTCCGGGTTCTTGTTTGTGCGCGCCGACTAAGGTCTTTTAGTCGCGCGGTCTCCTCTTTTGTGTTCGCATAAGTTGGTCATTGGCAATCTGCTGGTATATGCGGACACTGGTGTTGGTCGACTTGGTGGGTTCTTGCCTTGGTCGACTTGGCTGTGCTCGCGATCTCTGGAGGAGGCCTCATGTTGCGAACACAGGTGGTGGGCGTCATGACCGCGCGAGTTGTAATGGTCACGCGGATTCTTGAAGGAGTGGCGATCTCTGGTCTGGATTGAAGTTGGCGAGCTCACAGGCGCTGAGCGATCTTCTGACCGCGCAGGTTGATCGGTCTTGGTTGCGCGGTCAGGGCGGTGACTCTATCTCATAGGGTGGTGACTGGATCTGTTCACACGCCTATAAATAGGAGTCACTGCTGCAGCATAATTAATCTCACCAAGTGTAAGCTGAGCTCGCGCCTATTTCTTGCGGTCTCATTTTGTGACCGGCCGGTTAGCTGATTGAATTTCCTTGTACAGCTTCTGCGGATTGTGCGGGCAGCAACGGTCACCTCTTCTTCTAAGGTGTTTGGGCGGTCTCGTGGCTTGCAGTGCAGGTTGCTGGAGTTCGGGAGAATTAGTGGAGTTCGGGAGGTTGCAGAGTTCTTGGTTGGTGTTGTTCAAGTCGCCGGCAGTGTGTGTTTGCGCGGTCTCATTTTCTAGTCGCGCGAACAGCCAGGTCGTACGGTCAGGCGGTCTCTGGGTTTCAGACCACTGGTTATCTTTCCTTCAGCATTGTAATTTCCTTTTGGTTTTGTGCACTGGCGAAATCATGTCTCGTGATAGTTTATATAGGTGTAGTCAATAATACCTAGAGGGGGGGGGGGGGGGGTGAATAGGTTTTACTTATTTTCTTTGTGTAAACCTAATGTTTCTAGCTGCAGAAAACACAATCACAGAAAGCACACAAGGATATATAGAGGTTCCTCAAGACAGGGTGTCTTGAGTGGTCCTCTTTCCCCCTTCACCTTTCTAAAAGTGAGTTAGACAAGGCCCACAAACTCCAATCTCGGCTCCTTGAGCTTACACCACAAGTTCCTCAGAGCTTCTCAGATCAATAGTGATCCTAGCTCAGGCACAGCAGCCCTACACTCAGGCTCAACAGCCCTACACTCAGGCTCAACAGCCCTACCCTCAGGCTCAACAACCCTACCCCTCAGGCTCAACAACCCTACACCTCAGGCACAACAGCCCTACAGCTCAGAGTTATGTAACTCTTACCACTCAGAAATCCCACAGATTTCCTACCCCAGACCTATCAAGAAGTCCTACCACTCAAGCTGTCAACACAGCTTTACACACAGGCTCAACAGCCTTTCACTCAGGCAACAATGCCTTACAAAGATATAATAGAGTTTGAGCTAGATACAAAAGACAAAAGGTTTACACTTAGGTCTTCTGAATCCTTTCTTCAGATATGAAAATAGCAGCTTCAGATTTGTATCACCTTGATCTTCTCCTTCAACAAAGCAGAAGATCAACTTGCCCTTCTTGAGTTTGTACAGGAAGAGCTATCTAATCTTCCGTAGAAGATTAACTTCAGCTTCAGAGAACAACTTCAACTTGCTGAAACGTGAATTCTCGATTGCGGCGTGCAGTAAAACCTTTTTAACGGAACAGTTTTTGTTGTTGTGCCCTAGCATCTTCTTTTATACCTCCAGAAGGCTTCAATGGCTATATCGATCCTCCTGACACAGTATGAGGCAGATTTGAGTTGCTTTTCCCTCTCAATTGACCCTTGCGCCAAAAGCAGATCCCGTCAGCACATTTGGATCTGTCTCAGCGGTTGGGCTGAGACAGCATCCAGTCTCAGCG
The DNA here is from genome assembly GCA_033032865.1 of Dactylorhiza incarnata. Lineage (NCBI taxonomy): Eukaryota > Viridiplantae > Streptophyta > Magnoliopsida > Asparagales > Orchidaceae > Dactylorhiza > Dactylorhiza incarnata. The sequence goes on along the minus strand of JAWHQI010000010.1, from coordinate 8,751,830 downwards.
GTTGGGCTGAGACAGCTTCCAGTCTCAGCGGCAACTCCAGTCACCTTCTCAGCGGTTGTTCCAGTCTCCTTCTCAGTGGATCCGCTGAGACGGCTCCTCGTCTCAGCGGTTCTGACCCTTCGTCTCAGCGGTTATGCTGAGACAGATCTTCATCTCCTTGTAGATGATTTCTTCTTATCTAAGGCCATGTTTGGCCCTTCCTTTTGAGTTACCTGTGCCTGTATATCCTACACAAGTATAGCTTTGTTAAATACAATATGTCCTTAGCATTGAGAGTGATGCCTCTTCAAATCAAGGTAATATTGAGGGTAATATTCCCAACAATCTCCCCCTAGTTGAAGAAGGCAGAACATCCCCAATGCTAAGGTCCATTAACAATAAAAATCTTATCACAGAAAAAAATGATCTTATAGAGCAATTATCTGTGAAACATAGGACCTAACACCCTATACATTTGCACTGGACCTTTCTTTTCTTTCTCCAGCAACTCCAGCATTGGTACTGGCCCTATCTCCCCCTTTCTGATTTCTTCATCCTTAACCTGCTCTGGATAGAGGGACAACATCTATAGATCCCTTTGGATCAACCAGTAGGCTAACCTATACACTCTTAGCATTTGCCAACTTCCCCTCAGCCTGAGCAGGGAATTTACTCCCCCCCAATTGGAGAGCTATTTTCTGTAATAGTCGATCCATGTCAATTTGAACATCCCATTTAAGCTACTGGATACTAGAGATAATGAATACATAGTACATATATCAATAGTAAGAAACACAATATTATGATCAGAATAGGAAATATCATTTCATTTTAAATGTTCAGTTCAGACAAGGAAAATTCAACTTATACTTGTACATTTAATCCCAAAAAAAAGTTTCAAGGCTGGTTCTTCTAAGATGGACCCTGGGAAGAACTTTCCCTTTCTGTAGACTTTCTTTTCCTAGCTTCAGCAGCAGCCTTGATCTTCTCCTTTACTTTGAAGTACAGAAATGGCTTGGGAAGATATCTTGGGGGAATCCTTAAAGGAGTTTCCCTTCTTACCATGTTTTCTTTGAGAATCCTTTGCCTTAATGATTCCCTTTCAAGGTGTTTGATCCACTCAGCAGCTGAATAGACATGGTCAATGTCCTTCATTGGATTTCCATGGCTCACCCAGGTATAGACAACAATTGTGACCAACTCCAGATTGTCATCTTCATGTAGTGGATCCTCTAATCTTTCCATTCTTTTCTGTGCCATGTATTCTTCAGCAGTTTGAATACCCTCTACCCTTCTCCTCTTTGCTGCTCTCTCATCAGCAATCAGATTTGATTGACTTTGGAAGTCAAAGTCTTCATCTCTGCTAAGGTTCAAGATTGGCAGATTCAATGCAATTATTATTCCTTGCAGCACTTTTAAGCTTTAGTCCCATTGATTATCAGTGACCTTTCTGACCATGGTAAGGATACTTTCTTGAATAGCAGTGGAGGCATTGTTGACCACTTCCACCATTTGCTTGCTGGCTTCTTCTTGATTGGAGAGTATCAGTTTGTGGGAGGACTCCATGTTGTTATGCAGCTGTATGTGAGCTCCTTTCAGCTTAGCATGTAGATTGAGTATCTTCTCCTCCCCTTCTTTGCTATGTTACACTATCTTCTTCTCAATTTCAGAGTGTTGATCCAATATGGATTGAGAGAGAGTCTGAAAGGTGCTGTCCACATCATCCAAAATGCATTCCTTTGCTTTGTCAATGTGGGACTTGACTTGGCTGCTTGATGTGTTGACCACTTGTGCCATTCTGGCAACAGCTTTTTCCCAGACATTCTCATTTTTGTAGAGCTGATTCTTTACATATGTGATGTCCTTTGTGGAATCCCCTTGATGGTCTGCAATATCCTTCAGAACTGTGTGCTGGGCAGCAACATTATTTTTGGCCATTTCAAACCATCTTGTCACCTGTAGAAGGATATGATCTGATGCAGTTTTGACATCATTAACCTGGCCATTCAGTTCAGTTCTCACTTCAGCCACTCTTGACTCCATTCTTTGCTCACTGGACTGGATCTCCTGAGTCAACGCAGCTCTTGTTGTATACAATTCATTCCTTATCTGGGCAGAGACATCATGGACCTTTTCAGCAACAATCTCTTTCATAGACAACATCTGGCCCTCAATCATTGTTTGTATTGAGTTTAACAGGTCAGATGTGTCCAGAGCTGCAACTGGCCTTCCCTGGGCTAATTCCTTTTCAACCATCTCTTCAGCTCCACTTTGAGCATTAGACCTCTCATCATCAGGGATCTGCTCCCCCTCAGATGGGGCATGAGGTGATACCAATTCCTATTGATGTTCTCCCCCACTAGCATTCCCACCTTCTCCTTCATAGTCTGGGCTATGCTCCCCCTCACTTGGGGCATCCATATGAGGAGAATTTTGTCTAAGGTCACCTGAAAAGTGATTGATGAGTTAGATACCTAGACTGTACTATTGATAGAAAAGAGTGGCCTAACTGAAATCCTAATTTACCAGGGATAGGTGATTTGGGAGTTTCATCTTCAGCTTGAGGAACAGCTTGAGCAGCATTCATCTGAGTTGGCTCAGGATTGGGCTCAACTCTTCCTTAGGGCTCCACATCTCTTCTTGTCCTGGGGACATCTTCATTATCTAAGTTCATTGGGTTGCTGCCAGATCTAAGATCAGACCCATGAATGTCCTCATTTTCAGACCCATCTGACTTTGAGGATGAATCTGATTTCTGTTGGGATGGCTCTTTCTTCTTTTCCTTTGCCACAGATAGCTGGCTCATAGGGAGCACTCTGGAGAATCTATCCAGAGTCTTAATGTAACAACCCCATCCGTTCCGGAGCATATAACAGAGGGTCCGGCCGGGGCCCCACGCCATATACTACAAAACAAATGGGAACGTCACTTAATTGAAATATCGAACGACGCTATACAACGAAGCCTAACTCAGAGCATTCTATGTCGAAGCTGAAAAGAGACAAGATAAACCCCAAAACCCGTACCCGGGTATGTCCACTTTTACTAAATAGGAATAAATGTTTTACAACACAAAATTTAGGCACGACGGCCTTACAATTTGCCAACATCGGTGCGCAGGCTGGCCATACATGAAAACAAGAGAACAACAAAAAGGCCTTCAAGGGCCACAACAGCGCAGGGGCTTCAGCCCGCTATGTTCCTGCTCGGTCCAGCACCTGTACAGCAAGCCCACCAAAAATGGTGGCAAAACAGGGCAATGGTCAGCTACGGCTGACCAAATTATAACGACCCCACCCCTTCGAGGGGGTGGCAGTTTCTCGTCCCTGCAAGAGCATCACAACATATATATATATATATATATATATATATATATATAGCAGAATGAGGCGGCTAATGTGGCCCATAACAATTCATACATATGCATCAATCACAAACGTGGGAATGGCCTCCACGTCTCGTGCTCTCAGGCACTCTTTGGTGTACTCCGCCTTCCACCACCATCCACTCTTGATGGCTTTGCCCTTCGAGGATAAAGTCGGTGGCCCGAATACCAGGGCTCTCCCGTGCTTTAATTGTGAACATCCTATAGTCTGAAGACTCTTTCCCATTGCTTCCCGACATGCTGTACGAGGCTTACTAATCAGGTGCTGCGATGGTGCGGTTTCAGGTTCGCCAAATGCCCGTTGTTCACAGCTCTCGTTGTACAACACGAAGAGAGGGTATGGCGTCCCCTCAGCCCAGGTATTCTCAATCAGCCGGCTCTACGGGCCGCTAAGTCATCCACCAGGACACCCTCACAGGTCGGGCACACAGGCCTCAGGTCCTCTCAACAGATGGGCACAACAACATCACCAGAACTCAGTCTGGGAGCTATCGCCGGCGTTAACGCTAACGGCTGGCGATAGCGCACAGAAACCCTATTTTGGCTTCTAGCTGTGGGCGCTTCCCGGGGCACACCCCCAGGCATTGCTGCACATGCAGTAGCACTCCCACTGCCTCAGAATGCACAAATTCACCAGAATCAAGTCTGGGAGCTACCGCCCGACGATAATGCTAACGCCGGCGGTAGTGAACAGAAACTCCATTTCTGTTTCTAACTTCGGGTGCTCCCCGGGGCACACCCCCAGGCGTTGCTGCGCATGCAGTAGCACCCTCTAGTCCTACGAAGCAGGATATCAACACGGAGTTTTCCCCCGACACGCATAATATCAAAAAGCATCACCAATCCGGACGAACCGTCTCGGATGGGCTTCACACAGCGCGCCTATGTCCATTTCACACATGGACTCTACATGTATGCAAGATTTGACGAGGATAACACGAATCGACCCGTCGGAGGCCACGACCTCACCCTTTTGGGTAGGGGCCTCAACAATGCACGGAAAAGGACTAAGACACGTCCAAATGAGGGTAGAAGAGATCGTTACCCTTAGACGTCGCTTCGAAGCCATGGATCTGAGATTTTACACGGAGGGAAAGGACAGCACCGGGCTGCACTCTCCTGATCTGGAAAAGGCTCGCGAAATGGAGCTCCGGAGCTCCGTCAATGGCGGGATCTCTCCTTCTTCTTCCTTGCCTCCTTCTTCTTTCTCTAGGTTTGGAGAGAGAAGAGCTACGAAATAATGAGGATTAAATTCCTCTCATAAGCCCTAATAACCTCCAGCATTCTATCCTAGCCGTCGGATCGGATTCCAAGTGATTCGATCGGCCCGATCTCCTTCTCCGCTCAAATTCGCGGAGCAGAATAAACAGGGCGCACGAGCATCGGCGCACGGTCAGTGGTCGTGCGCGAAGCACCTTCACTGATCGTGCGCGCTTACCGCAACAGAACTCTGTTTTCTTGCGAATTAACGCACAATCGCTGGCGCACGATCACTGGTCATGCGCGAAGAGAAACAATGGTCGTGCGCGAAGAACTGCTATGAAATTTCCAGCCTATTCCGAGCGCAGCACCACCTCTCCGCCTAACTCGCTGAACTACGACTTCTTGGGGTGTTACAACTCCACCCCCCTTAAAAGAATTTCATCCCGAAATTTGTAAAAACAGGCATATATATATATATATATATCCAAAAAGGTCTTTAAATAAAGGGGAAAAAGAGAGATAAACGTTACCGAAACAGCTCGGGGAATTCCTCCATCATGGTCTTCTCACGCTCCCATGAGAGTTCCTCGCTACCGCAGTTGTCCCAACGAACCTTTACAATACAGATCGCCCTGTTCCGCAACTGATGCACCTCGGCATCCTCGATGCTAACGGGCATGACCGCCGTCATAAGCCCACTATCCACGGGCACCTGATCCGCCGCGACCACATGCGTAGGCTCTTGCACTGCCTTCCGCAACATGGAGATGTGGAATACATCGTGTAGCCCGCTCAGTTCTGCCGATAGTGCAAGCCTATAAGCTGCCTCGCTGACGCGCTCGATGATCTCAAACGGTCTAAGGTATCTTGGATTCAGCTTTTCAAGCGTCGAATCCTGGATACACCCTTGAACGGCCTGATCTTCAAGTAGACCCAATCGCCAATGGTGAACTGGACGTCGCGGTGCTTCGCATTATAGTACTTCGCCTGCCTATCCTGTGCAACCAAAAGCCTCTCCCGGATCATACGTACCGTCGAAGTCGTCTCTTCAACGTCTTTCCTCTTGAAGAGCTTCGTCTCGCCCGTTTCCGCCCATGCTAAGGTAGTGCGGCACTTCCTGCCATAGAGGGCCTCGAAAGGCGCCATCTGAATACTCGCCTGGTAGCTGTTGTTGTACGCGAACTCAACAAGAAAGAGGTGATCTTCCCACCCCTTGCCGAAATCCAGGACGCACATCCGGAGCATGTCCTCCATCGTCCTATTGGTACGCTCAGTTTGGCCATCCGTCTGAGGATGAAAGGCCATGCTAAACTGTAGCTTCGTACCCAATAGACGGTTGACTAGCCTCCAGTCGCTCGAAGTAAAGCATCCATCTCGATCACTGACGATGCTACGGGGCACGCCGTGCAATCGTACTATTGTATCAACATACAGCTTCGCCAACTTCTCCACCGAGTCATCCCTCCGGTTGGGGATAGAGTGCGCCACCTTCGTCAGCCGGTCTATGACTACCCAGTTGGCATCGTTCCCGCGCTGCGATCTCGGCAGCCCATGCACGAAATCCATGGAAACGTCATCGAATTTCCACTCTGGAATCGGTAATGACTTCAAAAAGCCACCGGGCTTCTGACATTTTGCCTTCACAAGCGCACAAGTGTGGCACTTGGCCACGTAGTGAGCGATGTCCCTCTTCATACCCGGCCACCAGAAAAGGACCTTCATGTCCTTGTACATCTTCGTGCTCCCCGGATGAACTGAATACCTTGTACGATGCGCCTCGCACATCAACTCATCACGCAGCTCACCCACCTTGGGGACGCACAAACGGTCGCCGCTCCACAGCAACCCATCACGCACCTGAAACTGGGCATCCGGCCCACCACCAGCCTCCTCCGCGTAGCGCTTTAAACTCGGATCGAGTTCTAAAGCCTGGCGGACTCTATCTGCGAGGTCGTACTGCAACTCAGTCCAGCTCAAACAGGCACCGACACTGCTCCTCTTCTCCACACAATAAATATCCAAGGCCTCCAGGTCACGTATCAGGTGCTCATCATGCATCTGAATCCAGTTGGCCTGCGCTGGAGCCCTGCGACTGAGTGCATCTGCAACAACATTCCCCTTCCCGGGAGTGTAGTGTATCTCGAAGGTGTAGTCCCCAAGGAACTCCATCCACCTCTGCTGTCGCATATTCAGCCCCTTCTACGTCAGAAGGCACTTCAGGATCTTATGTTCCATGAAGATGTCGATCTTCACGCCATACACATAATGCCGCCAAAGCTTCAGGGCAAATATCACGGCCGCCAACTCTAAGTCGTGGACCGGATAGTTCCGCTCGTGCATCTTCAGCTGGCGAGAGTCGTACGCTACTACATTGCCATGCTGCTGCAGAACACAGCCGAGGCCGCTCCCAGAAGAGTCGGTGTAGATCTCATAGCCCTCTGTGCCGCAAGGCAAACATAAGACCGGAGCCGTGGTAAGCCGCCACTTCAACTCTTCGAAAGCCTGCGCACACGCGGGCGTCCAAATAAACTCCTGCATCTTCCGTGTCAGCGTTGTAAGAGGCAGCGCGATCCGTGAGAAGTTCTCCACGAAGCGCCTGTAATAGCCGGCCAGCCCGAGAAAGCTACGGACCTCCGCTACAGAAGAAAGAACAGGCCACTCCCTGATGGCCGCAACCTTCACCGGATCTACCGCCACACCCGCTCCACTAACCACATGGCCTAAGAACACCACAGAAGGTAGCCAGAACTCGCACTTCGAGAACTTGGCATACAGCTGGTTCCTCCTCAGAACCTCCAAGACTACTCGCAGGTGATCACCGTGCTCCTCCTCAGACTGATAGTAGACCAGTATGTCGTCAAGGAAGACGATCACAAACCGGTCGAGGTACTCTCGGAAAGTCCGGTGCATCAAGTCCATAAACACCGAAGGCGCATTAGACAGCCCAAACGGCATCACGGTGAACTCATACTTGTTCTTCTTGGTCAGCTTGTTCAGCTCCCGATAATCGATTTAAAGCCGCAGCCTACCGTCCTTCTTTTTGACAAAGAGGACCGGTGCACTCCAAGGTGAGGAACTCGGACGCACGTAGCCCTGCTCAAGCAGCTCTTGCAACTGCAGCTTCAACTCCGCCAACTCCTTCGGAGCCATACGATACGGCGAGCGGGCCACAGGCTTAGCGCCTGGCACCAACTCAATTGTGAAATCTATCTCCCGCTGCGGTGGAGCACCGGGGAAATCGCTCGGGAACACATCGGGGAACTCTGAAACTACCAGAACATCCACTAGGCTGGGCCTCGGTGTTGAAGCCTCCACTAGAGCAAAGAATAACTCTGCTCCCTGTCGCACTGCGTTGGACACCTGGAGAGCAGACATCAGCATCTTGCTCGGTCCACGCATGCCCGCAAAGACCGTCTCACGATCGGCACACTGCCCAAACCTCACCTCCTTGGTGGTACAATCGATGCACGCACTCTGTTTCGACAGCCAGTCCATGCCAAAGATTACATCGAACTCAACCAGGGGGAGTAACGATGCTTTCAGGTCATACTCCTGGCTTTCAACTAGGACCTTCACGCAGCAACTCCTCTACACACGCATCGAATATCCATTCGGCAGTAGGACCTCCAGTCCATCTGCAGAAGCAATCAACGACGCACCAATACGTTGGGCGAAGTCCGACGATAAGAAGGAGTGTGAAGCTCCAGTATCGAAAAGCGCTCTCGCAGGAACGCCTAAAACATTTACAAAGCCTACGCCGCCAAACAAGGTTAGCATGAACACTAAAACAGGTATATAAAACAGTAATGGTTGTATCTTAAATTATACCTGTCACGACGTCCTTGGATTTGATAGCCTCCTGCTGACCAAGACTGAAGACTCTGGGCTGCGGTGGAGCCATACGGGAGGCAGTGGACTCAGCCGCCTTCCCCTTCTCAGAATAAGATGGCCCAGTCTTCTTCTCTGACCTTGGAAGCCCACTGCGGCAATCCCGAGAGAAATGGCCAGGCTTGCCACAAGTAAAACAAATAAGAGGGCCACATCCAGACGACGCACCCGAAGCAGAGGGAGCTGGCCCAGATAATCGAGCCTTCTTCCAGCGATTCAACCTCCGCAACTTCGCCGCACTCGGCGCCTTGCCCTCCGGCACTGCCTCGACCACAGCCACCTTGCCCTTCTACCTGAGCATGTCCTGCTTAAGTGCTCGGGATGAACTAACGAGGGTCGTGAAACCCTGCGTCTACGGCCCTGTCAGAAGGTACCGCAACTCACTACGCAAGCCTCCGTAGAACCTGTTCATCCTTCTCCCCTCGTCATCGAAAGAAGTTCCAGCGTAACGCCCGAGGCGGATGAACTCGTACAGGTAGTCATCAACCAGTCTATCACCCTGCGTCAGAGCCAGGAACTGGTTCTCCATTGCGATCTACTGCGACGGAGGCACATACCTTGCCAGGAAGATTCTCGAGAACTCTTCCATCGGCACATCAACCAGTCGCCTTCCCGCAAACTGGCGCCTCTCTACCTCATCCCACCACCGCCTGGCTTCCTTTTCCAACAAGAAAGTAGCGAAGGTCACTTTCTGCGCTTCATCCGACTGTGTCGCTGTCAGAATTCGCTCCATATGCGACAGCCAGTCCTCAGCCTCAGCTGGGGATTCAACCCCGGTAAACGGAGGAGGTCGAAATCCCAGGAAGTGCTTCAGCTGTTGCTCAGCAGCACGCCTCACGGGGACTTGCTCCACTCTTAGTGGCTCTGGGGCCACTTCCTGCACCGACGGTTGACCTTGCCTTCCAGGCTGGCCATTCAACGCAGCTAGAACAGCTTCTGTAACTAGCCAAACCATCTCAGCAGACGGAGGTGTAGGAGCCTCAGCAGACCAGCTACTCTCAACCACGTCACGGGGACACGACGGTCCCGCTGCACTTCGAGAGCCCTACACGAGTGCATCACACAGTTAGGCGACAGCACAGTCGCAATTAACAACAAAAGGAACACTCAGGTTCCAAAATCATGCAATAATTGTTGGTTTGTTGTTACATTTTATTCCTAAGTGGACATTTTTGGGTTTATTTTACATCTCTACGGTAGCGCACACACGTGCTCACTGATGCACAAATCTCGCACACCGCTATAGGCGGTAGCTCGATTGCGACACGAAACGGCAGTGTACCGATCGTTCAAGTAATATAAAATGTGGGAGTGAATCCCCAAGTATCGATCTCGGAAGGAACACAGTAAGGTGGAGTTTACAATCGAGGAAGGACTTGAGATCGAAGTCCTTTATGTCGGATGGATGCGGAAACGGGGGGTTTTGGATTGTGGAAATAAAATAAAAGCTATCAACTACTCCTATGCAATGCCGCTATGCAATGCTTCGCTTGGCGGGATGGAGACTAGGCAGGCCTTGAGCGCGCTGCGTCGCAAGGGCGGATGGACGAGTAGGCAAGCGGAATATAACTGTGCAGGCCTTGAGCGCACTGCTTCGTTGGGCGAATGGATTACACGGGCCGCTATGCCACACTTCGCTAGGCGGATGGAAGAGTAGGCTAGCGGATGGAGTGGAGAGAACGGCGGAATGAGGGTCGCAAGCACCTCTTCGCAAAGCACACCAATAACAATTGTTAGGGCGGCACAACACAACTAACAATCCACACCACAAGGCACACCTCAAATGAACATATAACAAGATTACTCAATCACATAGACATGATTTCATACTAATGTTAACCAATAAAAGTACACTTCATCAAACATATAAGAAATCTAACTAAACTATCAACTACAAGAGGAGGTGAGTGTGCGAAATCGACCGACTCCGAAGTCTTGTTGAGGATTCACGGAAGGAATCGTCGGGTTGTCAATCCGCGTCCAAGCTCGGTCCTCAACTGCGTCCGGGGTAGAGAGAGCTGTCACTACTCTCCAATGGACCCGGCTTCTTCGTGTCACGAACCGGCGGAATGATCACAAGCTGCTCGAATCTTGAATGTGAGAGCTAGGTTGACTCCCTTCTTGAAGCTCTTGGATGAAGGAGATGGCCGAGAGGAAGCTCCGTCGAAGATTTGGCATTGAAAGCTTGCCCGGAGCTCCTCCTTAAGGTGGGCAGAGCTGGAGGGGTCGGAACTCCCTGAAATAGGCGGAAAACGGCGGACTGGAAGCGATGAAAATGCCCCCCCCCCCCCCCCGACCTAAAATCGCGCTTGCCTATTTTTAGACGGAGCAGAAATAAATAATGCGCACGATCAGGCGCACGACCAATGGTCGTGCGCGAAGGAATGCCTCAGATCGTGCGCGAAGAACCTGTAGATCGATCCAGATCTGCACAATAGCGCACGGTCAGCGGCACACGACCAATGGTCGTGCGCGAAGAAGGCCAATGATCGTGCGCCGACGCTCTGTCTGGGAAGGGAATTAACGCACGACCAGTGGTCGTACGCCTGGTCGTGCGCGAAGGAAAACGCACGACCAGTGACTTTTTCGACCAAAAATCCCCCAGAACCCATCCCGAGTGTCGCACAATCCTTGGACCTGCATGAAAATATACTAGACCACAAAAATACATGAAAATACAACGAAATGGCCTTTAAAGTGCACATAGCATGGAATATCAAATATGAATGAAAACATGCCTAAAGTGTAGTGCATAGACTAGATAATCGGCCCAGATGAGTCCGGAAATCACTATATAATTGGGACTCATCACTCACCACCCCTTAAAAGAATTCGTCCATGAATTCCTTAGAAGGACACGGAACCCTAGACTCTGATTCCAATTTGTAACACCCCCATCCGTTCGGGAGCATATAACAAAGGGACCGGCCTGGGCCCCACGCCATATACTACAAAACAAACGGGAACGTCACTTAATTGAAATACCGAACGACGCTATACAACGAAGCCTAAGTCAGAGCATTCTATGCGAAAGCTGAAAAGAGACAAGATAAACCCCCAAACCCGTACCCGGGTATGTCCACTTTTACTAAATAGGAATAAATGTTTTACAACACAAAATTTAGGCACGACGACCTTACAATTTGCCAACATCGGCGCGCAGGCCGGCCATACTTGAAAACAAGAGAACAACAAAAAGGCCTTCAAGGGCCGCAGCAGCGCAGGGGCTTCAGCCCGCTATGTTCCCGCTCGGTCCAGCACCTGTACAACAAGCCCACCAAAAATGGTGGAAAAACAGGGCAACGGTCAGCTACGGCTGACCAAATTATAACGACCCCACCCCTTCGAGGGGGTGGCAGTTTCTCGTCCCTACAAGAGCATCACAACATATATATATAGCAGAATGAGGAGGCTAACGGGGCCCAAAACTATTCATACATATGCATCAATCACAAACGTGGGAATGGCCTCCACGTCTCGTGCTCTCAGGCACTCTTTGGTGTACCCCGCCTTCCACCACCATCCACTCTTGATGGCTTTGCCCTTCGAGGATAAAGTCGGTGGCCCGAATACCAGGGCTCTCCTGTGCTTTAATTGTGAACATCCCGTAGTCCGAAGACTATTTCCCATTGCTTCCCGACATGCTGTACGAGACTTACTAATCAGGTGCTGCGATGGTGCGGTTTCAGGTTCGCCAAATGCCTGTTGTTCACAGCTCTCGTTGTACAACACGAAGAGCGGGTATGGCGTCCCCTCAGCCCAGGTATTCTCAATTAGCCGGCTCTACGGGCCGCTAAGTCATCCACCAGGACACCCTCACAGGTCGGGCACAAAGGCCTCAGGTCCTCTCAACAGGTGGGCACAACAACATCACCAGAACTCAGTCTGGGAGCTATCGCCGGCGTTAACGCTAACGCCGGGCGATAGCGCACAGAAACCCTATTTTGGCTTCTAGCTGTGGGTGCTTCCCGGGTCACACCCCCAGGCATTGCTGCACATGCAGTAGCACTCCCACTGCCTCAGAACACACAAATTCACCAGAACCAAGCCTGGGAGCTACCGCCCGACGATAATGCTAACGCCGTCGGTAGTGAACAGAAACTCCATTTCTGTTTCTAACTTCGGGTGCTCCCCGGGGCACACCCCCAGGCGTTGCTGCGCATGCAGTAGTACCCTCTAGTCCTACGAAGCAGGATATCAACACGGAGTTTTCCCCCGGCACGCATAATATCAAAAAACATCACCAATCCAGACGAACTGTCTCGGATGGGCTTCACACAGCGCGCCTACGTCCATTTCACGCATGTACTCTACATGTATGCAAGATTTGACGGGGATAACACGAATCGACCCGTTGGAGGCCACGACCTCACCCTTTTGGGTAGGGGCCTCAACCATGCACGGAAAAGGACTAGGACACGTCCAAATGAGGGTAGAAGAGATCGTTAGCCTTAGACGTCGCTTCGAAGCCATGGATCTGAGATTTTACACAGAGGGAAAGGACCTCACCGGGCTCCACTCTCCAGATCTGGAAACGGCTCGCGAAACGGAGCTCCGGAGCTCCGTCAATGGCGGGATCTCTCCTTCTTCTTCCTTGCCTCCTTCTTCTTTCTCTAGGTTTGGAGAGAGAAGAGCTATGAAATAATGAGGATTAAACTCCTCTCATAAGCCCTAATAACCTCCAGCATTCTATCCTAGCCGTCGGATCGGATTCCAAGAGATTCGATCGGCCCGATCTCCTTCTCCGCTCAAATTCGCTGTGCATAATAAACAGGGCGCACGAGCATCGGCGCACGGTCAGTGGTCGTGCGCGAAGCACCTCTACTGATCGTGCGCGCTTACCGCAACAGAACTCTATTTTCTTGCGAATTAACGCACGATCGCTGGCGCACGATCACTGGTCGTGCGCGAAGAGAAACAATGGTCGTGCGCGAAGAGCTGCTATGAAATTTCCAGCCTATTCCGAGCGCGGCACCACCTCTCCGCCTAACTCACTGAACTACGACTTCTTGGGGTGTTACACTTAATGTCCATTCTTTTGAGATAATGGAGATTTGATCCCTTGGAGTTTGCAAAGGTCTCTGAATGACTATTCTGTAGGTACAGAGATAGTATTCTTCCCATATTGGGGGATTGTAGAGATTCCTTTATTCTTTGAAAGATAACTTCTCCCCATGAGGTTCTCTTGGCAGAATTATCCTAGTCATTAATTCAAACATGAACTGAGAGACAGTGTCATGTGAACCAGGTTTGCATAGGATGGCTTTGCCCACTATATCAGACAACAGCTTCCCCTGTTGATTGAAGAACTTCCTCCTTAGACAACTGGTTTTAGTATCACTGTATCCTGTCCACTTTAGGGCAGTCTGCTTATCCTTTTCAGATATCTCCTCCTCTTCAGATTTACTGCAGGGAGTTAACTTCAGTCCCTTCTCCAACCTTTTATCTGTAATCTTTATCTTCTCACTTCCTATCTTGGACTTCAGGATGGTTTTGGAAGGAGATAATTTGACATTGTTGAACCATTCTAGAACTTCAGTTCTGAGAATGCAGCATGGTTCAGATAGCATGCGCTCCTTGAGCTTCCATTAGATGAATCACGTGTCTTATCTCTTCTGAGGCATGAGAGAATCCATCTCTGATGATTTCATAGCCCTCTAGAAGATCTTTTGAGCTTTTTGGCGCCATGGAAGCAGAAAAATTGAAGCGCTGAGACGGGAGAGTAGATGAATCGTCTCGGCGGCTGAGGGTTTGGCTTTGTGGTGTGATTTAAGTTACAGTGTTTCTATTTATAGAATTTTAGTTTTGTTTTTATTAACCCTAAGCTTTTAGACTTAATTACCTTATTTGTGTTAAGGAGTTTTTGGGTTTGTTATCAGATTTCATTTTGAACATACCCCGTCTCAGCGGTTCCGCTGGGACAGTGAACTGTCAACCGCTGGGACAGTTTGATCGTCTCAGCGGTTCAGCTGGGATTTTCTCAGCTGGTTCAGCTGAACATACTTCTGCAGTTTAGCTGATCATAGGGTTTAGACCTAATGTAGATATTTTGTAAGAAGAAATTTCCTAGTCATGTCACTAAGTTGTAATATATAATAGTGTAAAGCTTTATAATTCACAATTCAGAATCAACAATAGTGACAACTACTACTCATACATTTAGGACTATTCCATACTAAGCATGCCAAGATCAATTTTGAAGGAATTGAATTTAGATTCATCCAGTGGCTTTGTAAAGATATCAGCTACTTGTTTGTCAGTGGGGACAAATTCAAGACAGATATCTTTACTTTCTACATGTTCTCTAATAAAATGATATCTAATCTCTATATGCTTAGTCCTGCTATGAGAGACAGGATTTTTAGCAATAGAGATTGCACTGGATGAATCACAATACAAAGGAGATTCCCTTACCATGAGGTTGTAATCCTCCAACTGATGCTGTGTCCAAAGGAGTTGTGCACAACAGCTACCTGCAGCAATGTATTCAGACTCAGCTGTGGATATTGCCACACTGGTTTGTTTCTTGCTGCTCCAAGATATCAATCTTTTCCCTAGGAATTGACAAGTACCACTTGTACTCTTCCTATCTTCTTTGCAACCTGCAAAATCTGCATCTGAAAAACCTGTTAGTTCAAAGTCATTGTTCTTAGGGTACCACATGCCAAGATGCAAGCTTCCCTTAAGGTATCTCAAAATCCTCTTCACATAGGTGTAGTGAGATTCCTTAGGACAGGCTTGATACCTAGCACAAACACATGTAGAATACATAATGTCTGGCCTACTAGCAGTCAAGTACAATAGGGATCCAATGATACATCTGTACACGGACTCATCAAAGGTCTTTCCCTTTTCATCCTTGTCTAATGATACATTAGACCCCATGGGTGTTCTCATGGTGGAGGCTGATTCCATCCCAAATTTCTTGATGAGCTCCTTAGTGTACTTGGTCTGGGAGATGAAAATTCCATCATCAGACTGTTTCACTTGGAGCCCAAGGAAATATTTGAGCTCACCCATACTGCTCATTTCAAACTCCCCCTGCATTAGATTGGCAAATCTCTTGCAGAGGTTGTCATCAGTAGACCCAAAGATTATGTCATCAACATAAATTTGGACAGAGACACTTGCCCCTTGTTTCCCTAAGAAATAATGTGCAATCAATCTTTCCCCTCATGAACTTGTTCTTGAGGAGAAAGTTGGACAAAGTCTCATACCAACCTCTTGGAGCTTGCTTGAGACCATATAGTGCTTTCCTAAGAAGATAAACATGAGAAGTTAGGGTTGGATGCACAAAACCTGAAGGTTGTTCAACATATACCTCTTCCTTCAAGTCTCCATTGAGGAAGGCTGATTTGACATCCATCTGGTATACTTTGAACCCCTTGTGTGCAACATAGGCAAGGAATAGCCTAATTGCTTCCAACCTTGCAACTGGTGCAAAGGTTTGATCAAAGTCTATACCTTCCTCTTGCCTGTATCCTTTGGCTACTAATCTGGCCTTGTTCTTGATGATTGTACCATTCTCATCAAGCTTGTTCCTGTATACCCATTTGGTGCTAATCACATTGTGTCCTTGAGGTCTTGGCACCAGCTTCCATACTTTGCATCTCTTGAATTGTAGGAGCTCTTCTTGCATGGCTTCAATCCAGAAGGTGTCTTGATTGGCCTCTTCAAACTTCTTGGGCTCCATTTGAGAAAGGAAGCTCAAGAATAGTGCTTCATTATGAGCTCTGCTTCTTGTCAATATTCCTTGGGTATGATCTCCAATTATTAGATCACTTGGATGATCACTCAGGTGCCTTGCAGCAGCTGGAAGAGGGTCCTCTGGAGGCTGTGGTTGTTCCACTGGTTCAGCTATGCTTTCAGCCTCTTGTACCTCTTCTTCTTCAGGAATTGCAGCAGCTGTTGGTGTTTTGCTGCTGCTGGGCCTGTCTTGGACAGTCAGCTCATGCTTCCCTTCTTTATTTCCTGTCAAAATAGAAGAGCTAGACCATTCTTTGTAGAGAAGGATGGTCTCATCAAACACAACATGCATAGATTCTTCTACAACATGGGTTTTCTTGTTATAAACTCTATAAGCTCTACTATGTGAGCTATACCCAACAAGAATCCCCATGTTACATTTTTCTGCAAACTTTGTTAATTGAGATTTTCCGTTATTTAGAATTTAGCATTTGCTACCAAAGATTCTAAAGTAAGAAATTGTAGGTTGTATACCTTTCAGAATCTCATAAGGGGTTTTCCCAAGGACCTTATTGATGGAGGCTTTATTGAGAACATAACAGGCTGTATTGACTGCCTCAGCCCAGAAGTATTTTGGGAGTGAGGAGTAACTAAGCAATGTTCTCCCAACTTCTATCAAGGTCTTATTCCTCCTCTCAGCCACACCATTTTGCTGTGGAGTCCTTGGGGAGGAGAACTCTTGGGTGATACCAAATTCTTGACAAAATTTTGTCATGGCTTCAGATTGAAATTCTGTGCCATGGTCAGTTCTTGTTCTGACCACAGTACATAGTAGATCATTCTGAATAGCCTTGATATAATTTATAAAGACATGTAAGGTATCTGACTTCTTCTTAAGGAAGAATACCCATGTATACTTTGAATGATCATCTACAATTACCAAGGTATACAACTTCCCACCTAGGCTCTGAATTGGCAAAGGACCAAACAAGTCCATGTGCAATAGGTATAAACACCTTTCAGTATCCTTAGAGCCAATACTTTTAAAGGTGGCCCTAGTTTGCTTACCTATTTGGCAAACATGACAGGGATCACTTTTAACACATTTTAGTTTAGGACTATTTCTAACAAGGTCTTTAGAAAATAATCTATACATTGTCTTAGAGTTAATGTGGGCAAGTCTCTTGTGCCATTGGACACAAAGTGACTCACTTTCATTAGCTACAAGACACACAGAAGAGATAGAATAATTGCAAATGAAGTCTAAGCAATAAACATTTCCACTCCTAGTGCCTGAGAGAATGGTCTCCAAGTCATTAGACTTTTTGATCAAGCACTTGTCATTGTGGAATTCAATGACATAGCCTAAGTCACATAGTTGGCTTATGCTTACAAGGTTGTGTTGCAACCCTTCAACATAAGCTACCCTTGTGATTGAGACTATGCCATTTGAAATCATACCATATCCTTTGGTGACTCCCTTTTCAGATCCACCAAAGATAACTTTGGGTCCATTCTTCACTGGATGGTAATCCTTTAGAAGATCCTTAGTTCCTGTCATATGCCTTGAGCACCCACTGTCTAAGTACCATATTTGGTTGAGACTGGTACTTGAACTAACTGCAACACAAAATTTAATGTACCTTAGGATCCCAACTGACTTTGGGTCCTAGGTTCATGTTAACACCATAGGGGATATTCCTAGAAAGGGTTGGTTAGGCTTGAGGTTCAATCCTTGCCTTTGGCACATTGGGGTTGTGCCAACAATCAATTGCAAAGTGTCCCACATTGCCACAGCACCAACACTCATATATATTATATCTCCTCTTTTGAATAGTCCTAGAAGATGAAGCTTCCTGTTTCTGTTCAATAGAGGACATAGCTGCTATTTTCTTTGTTTTATCAGTAAAGGCCTGCCTTTTTACCTTCCTATAATCAGTCAAGGCAACCAGTTTTTGTTTGACATCAACACCCTCTAGCTTGGCAGCTAAACATGTGTGGATGGCACCAGAAACTGGGCTTTTTGGCTTGGTTACAGGACAGTCAACAACCATGGACTTTGCTGAACAATGTTTAGAGTTGACAGCCTTGGTTATCTTGAGTGAAGGGGTTGAGGTTCCAAAAACAAAAGGTCCATGATGGTCCATTTGAATTTCCTCATGCAGAACCTTGAAGGCACTCAAGCCTAACTCCTTTCTATATCCATAGTTGTGAGCATTCTTGCTCAAGTTATTGGATCTTCCATTTAATAAGTGACCATGAACACTTTCTTGGTCATACTTGTTTGAGGGCATCAAGACTTTCACAAAGGAGGTCTTAGATTCTTTTGAGTCCTTAATCTTTCCCTTAGTGTTGCTAGTAGCTGCTTCCTTGTTGAAACCAACACCTCTCATGTCATGGGAGTTGAAGGTGTCAATAATAGGCAGCACTGTCTTGGGCTTGGAGAACTTAGCCACTAGCATCCTCTCCTTGAGGAGCTTTTCTTCAAGATCCTTAATGATCTTGTTCTTGTGGCTTATGGTGCCCACATGGATGATTGACATTCCCCTTAGCTTGCCAATCTCCTTGCTCATTAGAGCTAGCTGGGTAGCATGCTCAATGCACTCAGATTTTGACTGCTTTAGGGAAGCAATTTCTTGAGCTTGCCTCTTGGCTAGCATTTTGCTCTTTTTCAGAGCTTCCAGGAGTGCACCATACTTATCAATCAATTGATTGACATCCTCCTCAGAATCTGATTCACTGCCAACTTTAGATGGAGGAGATTCAGATTCTGGACCTGTTTCATAATCAGAAGAAGAAATGCAGTGTATTAATACCTGCTCATGTTCTGAATTGCTGTGGCTGTCCTCATTTTCAGTTATAGCCATCAGCCCATGGTCTTCTAGAGAGACCTCATCCTCCTCTACATCACTATCTGAATGTGATAGAGGGGCCCTGATTCCTATCCTGGCAGCAGGACAGTCTTCTTCCTCCTGATCAGCAAACAGCCCCAAGTAGGCTTCCTCCTCACCATCTGAATCTGAAGATGAAGATTCAGATTCACTCCAGCTCTTGCCTTTCTTAGCTAGGAAGGATTTTTCTCCCTTCCTCTCCTTCTGGTGATGAGGATTCTTGTCACCTCTTTCCTTTCTCTTGACTGGGCAGTCAGCAATGACATGTCCAGGCTTACTACAACAATAGAAAATTATGTTAGTTGAAACATGTTTACTAGTTTTAGAGTCATACCTGTCCCCTTTGGGATGTTGCCTCTCAGATTTGTAATGATCCTTCTTGGGATGAGAAGAGGAGGAAGGTTTTATCTTCCATTGTTTCCTCTTGATCATCTTCTTGAACTGCCTTGTGAAGGCAGCAAACTCCTCATCAGAAGAGGAGCTGTCTGATTTGCTGCTCTCAAATTTCTCAGATTCAGCAGCCTTTCTTGGAGGTGACTACACTCTAACCTTGTTCCTCTTAGAGCTTTCAGCTTTGAGAGCAACATATCTCTCCCTTGTGTGAGCCCTGGAGGAAGAGTCCTCCTCCTTTCTTGCAGAAAGCTGCATCTCATATGAGAGCAGTTTCCCAAACAGTGTATGGGTGGGGGTTTCTCCAAGTCTTGCCCCTTCCCTGATTGCACAGATTTTAGTGTCCCATTCTCTAGTTAGAGATCTAAGGAACTTGTCATTAAGTTCATAATCTATGAACATCCTTCCATAGGTTCTTAGTTCATTTACAATCCTAAAGAACCTTTCATAGCACATGGAGATATTCTCGTGGCTCAGCTGTCTGAAGGCTTCATACTCCTGATTGAGGAGTGACTTTCTATCATCCCTTACTTCAGCTGTTCCCTCCATATTGACAACCAATGTGTCCCACATTTCCTTGGCAGTTTGGCAGTGTACCAAGTTCTGAAATGTAGTGTCATCAATGACATTTACTATTATGTTTTGGGCTCTCTTGTCCATAGTGTACAGTGCTATCTCATCATTGGTCAGTTCAGAAAATACCTTAAGTACTTTTCTAGTAGGGTCAATAGTGGAGACTTTCTCAAAGGTATAAGGACCATTTTTGACAGTCAAAAATATCCTTGGGTCTGATGCTTCCATGAATAGCCTTACCCTTTGCTTCCATATGCCAAAGTTTTCTTTGGAGAATATGGGCAACTTCATTGACCCCAACTCCTTCTTCATTCCACTGTTGGCCATTGGATTTCAAATTTGACTACTCCTGTATAGGATTTGATCAGACTGTTAAGTCTTTTTGATCAACCTGGCTCTGATACCACTTGATAGTTTATATAGGTGTAGACAATAATACCTAGAGGGGGGGGGGGGGGGGGGGGGGTGAATAGGTTTTACTTATTTTCTTTGTTTAAACCTAATGTTTCTAGCTGCAGAAAACACAATCACAGAAAGCACACAAGGATATATAGAGGTTCCTCAAGACAGGGTGTCTTGAGTAGTCCTCTTTCCCCTTTCACCTTTCTAACATTGAGTTAGACAAGGCCCACAAACTCCAATCTCGGCTCCTTGAGCTTACACCACAAGTTCCTCAGAGCTTCTCAGATCAATAGTGATCCTACCTCAGGGACAACAGCCCTACACTCAGGCTCAACAACCCTACACTCAGGCTCAACAGCCCTACCCTCAAGCTCAATAGCCCTACCCCTCAGGCTCAACAGCCCTACACCTCAGGCACAGCAGCCCTACAGCTCAGAGTTATGTAACTCCTACAACTCAGAAATCCCACAGATTTCCTACCTCAGACCTATCAAGAAGTCCTACCACTCAAACTATCAACACAGCTTTGCACACAGGCTCAACAGCCTTTCACTCAGGCAACAATGCCTTACAAAGATATAATAGAGTTTGAGCTACATACAAAAGACAAAAGGTTTACTCTTAGGTCTTCTGAATCCTTTCTTCAGATCTGGAAACAACAGCTTCAGATTTGTATCACCTTGATCTTCTCCTTCAACAAAGCAGAAGATCAACTTGCCCTTCTTGAGTTTGTACAGGAAGAGCTATCTAATCTTCCTTAGAAGATTAACTTCAGCTTCAGAGAACAACTTCAACTGGCTGAAACGTGAATTCTCGATTGCGGCGTGCAGCAAAACCTTTTTAATGGAACAGTTTTTGTTGTTGTGCCCTAGCATCTTCTTTTATACCTCCGGAAGGCTTCAACGGCTATATCGATCCTCCTGACATAGTATGGGGCAGATTTGAGTTGCTTTTCCCTCTCAATTGACGGTTGCGCCAAAAGCAGATCCCGTCACCACATTTGGATCTGTCTCAGCGGTTGGGCTGAGACAGCATCCAATCTCAGCGGTTGGGCTGAGACAACTTCCAGTCTCAGCGGCAACTCCAGTCACCTTCTCAGCGGTTGTTCTAGTCTCCTTCTCAGTGGATCCGCTGAGATGGCTCCTCGTCTCAGCTGTTCTGACCCTTTGTCTCAGCGGTTATTCTGAGACAGATCTTCATCTCCTTGTAGATGATTTCTTCTTATATAAGGCCATGTTTGGCCCTTCCTTTTGAGTTACCTGTGCCTGTATATCCTACACAAGTATATCTTTGTTAAATACAATATGTCCTTAGTATTGAGAGTGATGCCTCTTCAAATCAAGGTAATATTGAGGGTAATATTCCCAACATCTCGCCATGTATACCTCGCTCTATAAAGAAGTTTTTGCTATCATCAATAAAGACTGTGTTGCTTCATGTGCTTCTGGTTGTTGGCAATACCTTTAAGTTGTACAATTCCTGCTCACTCCTAGATCTTCGGAAAATTTCACAATATCACCTCGGGGGAAAAATACTTAGCCTCCCCGAGGGGCCTTCCGACCTCACCGACTAGCGAGAGCCCGGCTAGCAGAGCGACCTCGGGGGAAAACACTTAGACTCCCCGATGGGCCTTCCGACCTCGCCGACTAGTGAGAGCCCGACTAGCGGAGCCACCTAAGGGGAAAAAATACTTAGCCTCCCCGAGGGGCCTTCCTACCCTGCCGGCTAGCGAGAGCCCGGCTAGCGGAATCGATCTGGGTCATTCCAGCACCAAAGAACTTCTCACTTGCCAGCCTCTCCAGAGATCAACCTGACCCACCGTCTATGAGAGCCCGACAGCTGAATCTATCTGTGGCAATCCAGCACCAAAGAACTTGCCACTTGCCAGCCTCTCCAGAGATCAACCTGACCCACCGTCTATGAGAGCCCGACAGCGGAATCGATCCGGGGCAATCCAGCACCAAAGAACTTGCCACTTGCCAGCCTCTCCAGAGATCAACCTGACCCACCGTCTATGAGAGCCCGACAGCGGAATCGATCTGGGGCAATCTAAAACCAAAGAACTTGCCACTTGCCAGCCTCTCCAGAGATCAACCTGACCCACCGTCTATGAGAGCCCGGCAGCGGAATCAATCTGGGGCATTCCAGCACCAAAGAACTTGCCACTTTCCAGCCTCTCCAGAGATCAACCTGACCCACCGTCTATGAGAGCCCGACAATGGAATCGATCTGGGGGCAATTCAGCACCATAGAACTTGACACTTGCCAGCCTCTCTAGAGATCAACCTGACCCACCAACTATGAGAGCCCGACAGCGGGATCGATCTGGAGCAATCTAGCACCAGAGAACTTGCCACTTGCCAGCCTCTTCAGAGATCAACCTGACCCACCGTCTATGAGTGCCCGACAACGGAATCGATCTGGGGCAATCCAGCACCAAAGAACTTGCCACTTGCCAGCATCTCCAGAGATCAACCTGACCCACCGTCTATGAGAACCCAGCAGCGGAATCGATCTGGGGCATTCCAGCACCAAAGAACTTGCCACTTGACAGCCTCTCCAGAGATCAACCTGACCCACCCTCTATGAGAGCTCGGCAGCAGAATCGATCTGGGGCAATCCAGCACCAAAGAACTTGCCACTTGGCAGCCTCTCCAGAGATCAACCTGACCCACCGTCTTTGAGAGTCCGGTAGCAGAATCGATCTGGGGCATTCCAGCACCAAAGAACTTGCCACTTTCCAGCCTCTCCAAAGATCAACCTGACCCACTGTCTATGAGAGCCCGACAGCGGAATCGATATGGGGCAATCCAGCACCAAAGAACTTGCCACTTGCCAGCCTCTCCAGAGATCAACCTGAACCACCGTCTATGAGAGCCCGACAGTGGAATCGATCTGGGGCAATCCAGCACCAAAGAACTTGCCACTTGCAAGCCTCTCACGAGATCAACCTAACCCACCGTCTATGAGAGCCCGACAGCGAAATCGATCTGGGGCAATCTAGCACCAAAGAACTTTCCACTTGCCAGCCTCTCCAGAGATCAACCTGACCCACCGTCTATGAGAGCCCGACAACGGAATCGATCTGGAGCAATCCAGCACCAAATGAACTTGCCACTTGCCAGCCTCTCTAGAGATCAACCTAACCCACCATCTATGAGAGCCCGGCAGCAGAATCGATCTGGGGTAATCTAGCACCAAAGAACTTGCCACTTGCCAGCCTCTCTAGAGATCAACCTGACCCACTGTCAATGAGATCCCGGCAGCGGAATCGATCTGGGGCATTCCAGCACCAAAGAACTTGTCACTTGCCAGCCTCTCCAGAGATCAACCTGACCCACCGTCTATGAGAGCCCGACAACGGAATCGATCTGGGGCATTCCAGCACCAAAGAACTTGCCACTTGTCAGCCTCTCCAGAGTTCAACCTGACCCACCGTCTATGAGAGCCCGGCAGCGGAATCGATCTGGGGCAATCCAGCACCAAAGAACTTTCCACTTGCCAACCTCTCCAGAGATCAACCTGACCCACCATCGATGAGAGTGCGACAGCAGAATCAATCTGGGGCATTCCAACACCAAAGAACTTGCCACTTGGCAGCCTCTCCAAAGATCAACCTGACCCACCATCTATGAGATCCCGACAGTGGAATTGATCTGGGGCAATCCAGCACCAAAGAACTTGCCACTTGCCAGCCTCTCCAGAGATCAACCTGACCCACCGTCAATGAGAGCCCGACAGCAGAATCAATCTGGGGCAATCCAGCACCAAAGATCATGCCACTTGCCACCCTCTCTAGAGATCAACCTGACCCACCGTCTACGAGAGCCCGACAGCGGAATCGATCTAGGGAAATCCAGCACCAAAGAACTTGCCACTTTGTTAGTCATAATATTGTATGTAAGAAAAAACTAAGTTTGGAAACAAACCCCCCAACTTCTTGGAGACCGGGTGAGTGGGGGAAATCCTTCTCCCCACTCACCTCCTTGGAGCTAGGCGAGTGGGGGAAAGCCTCCTCCCCACTCACCTCCTTGGAGCCGGGCGAGCGGGGGAAAGCCTCCTCTCCACTCACCTCCTTGGAGCCAGGCGAGTGGGGGAAAGCTACCTCCCCACTCACCTCCTTGGAGCTGGTGGAACCAACCCCTTGCCTTCTCCTTCAAAGTAGTCGCGAAGAGTTATCCCTCAAAAGCGTCTAACATGGGCCTGATGGAGACCATGTCCTCAAACCACTGCAGGTGTAGGACTGAGTCATCCTTGTCGGAGTAGTGAGACGTCTCCGCCCCCCTGAACCCCTCTGGAACCGGGGCTGAGAGGATCAACTCGCAAAACGGACTTCCCCATGCTCGCCCCCCTTTAGGGCTGGGCGAGTGGGGGCCTGGCGCCTCCCCACTTGCCCCCTTGGGGCTGGGCGAGTGGGGGCCTGACGCCTCCCCACTCGCCCCCTTGGGGCTGGGCGAGTGGGGGCCTGGCACCTCCCCACTCGCCCCCTTGGGGCTGGGCCAGTGGGGGCCTGGCGCCTCCCCACTCGCCCCCTTGGGGCTGGGCGAGTGGGGGCCTGGCGCCTCCCCACTCGCCCCTTGGGGCAGGGCGAGTGGGGGCCTGGCGCGTCCCCACTCGCCCCCTTGGGGCTGGGCAAGTGGGGGCCTGGTGCCTCCCCACTTTCCCTTGCTGGAACCTCCTTCCTGGGGATGCTGGCCTGGAGGGCCCTCTCTTACCTGCTGAGGCGAGACCTCCGGATCACTTCCTCTCCTGCCTTCGCCTATTGTGGCAAAAGTTAGCTGTAAGCTCTGCAGGACCTCCCGCTTGAAATTTTCAAACATCTCCAATGACACTCCAGCCACCGGGGGCTGTGAGTGGCCTGGGTCAGATCCTACACCTCCAGCCATGGAGCTCATCTTGAGAGTTTCTTGAGTTGGTCACTCTCCACGCTCACCGCACCATAAATGTTGAAACCAAGACTTAGTCTCTGTGGAGTTCGGCCCCACCAATAGGTTGATGGTTGACCAATACTTACTCCCCCCAAGGGAGAGCTCTAGGCTAAGGGGTTAAGGAACTAGGAACAAGGCCAAGGGCTTAGCGAGGAGGTCCCACCACACACCCGGAAGATCTTAGAGCGCTTCCCCTCCCAAGCCAATGCTAAGCTTGGGCACCCTTTGGAGGCTTTCTACACCCACTAAAGAGACTTGGGGAGAGAGATGGCAAAAAGAGAGAGCCAAAGTGAAGTCCCCTCCAAATGGTGCCCCCTTGGTCCTACTTATTGGATTTTGAACTTGGTCTGCTGATAACCAAAATCTGGCCTATGAGATTACCAAAATACCCTCGGATTTGGCCTGCGAACAGCCAAATCCCGCTGTTCTGAGGCGCTATGCGCAGCCCAGAATGCCTTCCTGGGGCCGGGCGAGAGGGGGCTGACCTCCTAACCTGCTCGCCCCCCTTACTTGGGCGGGACGAGAGGGGCCTGCGGCTCCTCCCCTTGCCCCCTAACTGGGGCGGGGCGAGAGGGGCCTGCGACTCCTCCTCTCGCCCCCTAACTGGGGCAGGGCGAGATGTGAGGACGCCTCCCTCCTGAGCTCGCCCCCCTGCTGGGGCGGGGCGAGATGGGAGAATGCCTCCCTCCTGAGCTCGCCCCCCTGCTGGGGCGGGGAAAGATGGGAGGACACCTCCCTCCTGAGCTCGCCGCCTGCTGGGGAGGGGCGAGCTGGGAGGATGCCTCCCTCCTGAGCTTGCCCCTGCTGGGGCGGGGAGAGCTGGGAGGATGCCTCCCTCCTGAGCTCGCCCCCCCTGCTGGGGCGGGGGCGAGAGGGGGGCAGGCCGCCCCTCCTCCTCTCGCCCCCCTTGTTGGGGTAGGGCGAGCTGGGAGGGCGCCTCCCTCCTGAGCTCGCCCCTTGCTGGGGTGGGGGTGAGAGGGGGGCAGGCCGCCCCTCCTCCTCTCTCCCCCCTTGCTGGGGAGGGGCGAGAGGTGGGCAGGCCGCCCCTCCTCCTCTCCCCCACTTACTGGTTGAGCTTGCGGGAAGCTCCCGCCTCCACCGCTCGCCCTCCTCTCTTCCTCTCCTGGAACTTGCTCGAAGACGGTGTCAAAATGTACTCATGGGTCCCGGGGGCCCACTCGGCGAATATAGGGTTGTATAACATTAGAAGCAAAAACTGTCAAAATCTGGAATGTTTTCCCGAGAAACTGAATTCTGTTACTTTCCACCGCGCATTAGCCATACCGCTAGCGGTAGCTATTTTTCAAGAATGGACAAATTTTTAATCTATTTTTACTCTATTTATTTCTCCTATATTTCTGTCTGTCTTTAGTTTCTTTCCAGTTTGTTTTATAACCAATATCTCATAAAAATTTGAAAATCTCAAAATCACAAATACACGCTTTAGTTTGCTTTATGTTTATGTTTGTCGTGTGTTCACATCTTTTTAAACAAAAAATTGAAAATGCTCATGCCAAAGGGGCATACATGACGTGAAATTGAAGCTCCATGATTACATATAGTGTTTGATTTTTTGATCACTAATCCTTGTATACATTGCATGTCTTCATCATGATATGTCCTACTTTAATGGTAGGCTAACTACCGATTGCTAATAGAGAATAAATGTATGTTTAATATGCCTTTATGTATGTGTGCGGGTTTAGGCTAGACAATGATATCATACATACACACATTCTTAGAGAATGCACTCAAGTAGAAATCCAAAGTCACACCTGCTATAACTCGTGATATTGTGACTAACACTGTAGCATGACTTGATAGATAAATATCACGATACCCATCTTTGATATATAGGGCATAGAACTTTGGGATAAAATTACGTTGATGAATGGGTTTTGTATACGAGTTAAAGTGTATCTATCTATGTGGGTAGATTTCATTTGATTCGTGAACCTTGACTAAAAGAAAGAAAAATAAAATAAAAACTTGATAGTGCTACAAAAAAAATGAAAAGTATGTACTATCAATCTTGTTGACAAAGACTTCCCCCAAGCACAACTTACTACTCCTGAAAAGCCTTCATAAGCATTGTGAGGATGAGCACCTTGGATAAAAGAATCATTACGATCTTGTGCAAACCTAGAAAATAAATTAGTGCCCTTAGTTCTATACTTGGTATTTATGTAAGACTGACAAACATGACATGGTTTATGACTTCATGACTCTTGTGTTAGCATATAAAATTACTAAGATATAGCGTGTATTAATTTTAATTTCACGTGATGCTATTTCTATTGATGCTACACGTACACTTGTCATTGTTTAGTCTAACACTTCCAAGCATAAGAATTGGACTTGAACTGCATTATCTATTTCTTGCACACATGTGCTAATACATGATTACCATTCATGACACATACGATGTTCCTTGAATTAGTTGTCTGAAATCTTTTGACATTGTGTGCAAGCTCATGTGTATTTAGTCTTGCGTCATATGCCTGATTCATTTTACTTATACCAAGTTAAAAAATGCAAAACTGTTTTAATTCTAAAGTGGTAATTTTTCCCTGTGCGTTTTTACCCAAGTTTTTTGTCAATTCTCTGATTATATTTTGGTCAACCCTTATTCCTATCATGATTTACTTTCTATGTGTGCATTGTTCTTCAAATCCGTTGCATCTCTCATATCCGTATGTTTGTTTGATCTAGACCACCCCTTTTGCTAACATCAAAGGGGGAGAATAAAGAATGTTCATGAGCTAGTCATGTGCTAGTCATCTAGGGAAGATCACTTTAGGGAGAAATACTCTTATAGAGTGCACATCCATAGGGGGGCACATATCTAAGGGAAGATATACTATTTTAGTGCAAGTTCA
This sequence comes from Dactylorhiza incarnata, assembly GCA_033032865.1. Taxonomy (NCBI): domain Eukaryota; kingdom Viridiplantae; phylum Streptophyta; class Magnoliopsida; order Asparagales; family Orchidaceae; genus Dactylorhiza; species Dactylorhiza incarnata. Next base: position 8,723,626 of record JAWHQI010000010.1, on the reverse strand, counting down.
CACTTTATGATTTATCTTGATATATAAACATGTTCATGTTTCATGATTATTGTTGATTACACTATACCATGCTCTTAATGATAAGTATTGATTATGTCTCATGGATGGGATTTGATAGTATCATAAAGGGGAGTTTGTTGGAATATGCGTTCTGCTTATCTTTAGTTTGACAATATCAAATCTCATATTGTATTTGATCATAGATGCCTTGGGTATAGTGTGCAGGTTTACAAGTGTGAAGACATTGAGAACTCTACTCTTTCTGACCTATTGCTGGGCGCTAGACCTACTGCCGGCGATAGCCATCTTGATGGGACTTGCTATCGATATTAAGGAAAATATCGACGCGAAGACTTATGTCATTGAGATGATGTCGTCGAGACCACTACCGCCCCGCGCTAACTTACCACGGGCGTTAGCTTTGTCGATGAGACGACCAGCGTCGACTTGAGACCATGGCATCGAGATGAATGCGTCGAGATAATATCGATGTGAATGCTACCGCAGGCGCTAGCCTACCGCCGCAGGCTAGCTCTATCGACGAGAAGAATACGTCGACTTGATGCTCTGCTGTTGTCGAGAAGGATTCGACGTTACTACTACCGCGAAGTGCTAAGCCTAACACGCCGCACTATCCAATGATAGCAAGAGAATGTTCTCTGACACCTTTCTCATTTGGTGCTGGACAGCAGGTGTAAGCACGTAAAGATGCTACCGCCGCACAGTAACTCTACCGCCATTGGTAACTTAAAGAAACTGCTATAAATACGTTCTGTTCTTTTCCAGTTGTGTGTCTAGCGAAATTTAAAAGAAGAAGTTATCTATTCCAATGTTTCTGCACCAAGGAGACATCACCGGAAGAGAAGAACACTTCCCTCGAGCTATAAAGAATAAAGTCCTTAGAGTGTAGAATAAGAATGAGAATCTGAGAACCAACGAGTGCATCCTACATGAAGATAAAAAGCGATGTTCGCTCACCGCATCCAGAGACAAACGTAGAGGGAGCACAACTTATCATCTCTTCTAGTTCTTCTCTTTTATTGTTTTACTATTTTGGTGTGTGAAATCGTCCGGTGTGGATGTCAGAATCCGGTTTGGAATCTGTGGAAGTCGACCGGGGAGGTCGTCGGAATCCGGGGAGGATTCCGTTGGAAATCATCCTGGGAAGATGTCTAGATCTCGGAGATCTAGCAGGGCTCTAAGACACTTCCTGGGAGGAAGGTGAGGAGCGGCTCGAAGACTTTTCCAGGGAGGAAAGGAAGAGAGCAAACTAGTCCTTGGATTAGGGTCGGTATAGAAAACCCAATGTTTAAATATTCATCACCTCCAATCTCCGGTGTCATGGAGATCTAAGTATCTGTATAAACCATGTTTCACTATTCAATGCTCTAAAGTTCATGTGTCATATTATATAAATTGTTGTGAATTTCTTGTGGAACATTTGTTCGAGCATTGCAAATCCCAAAAAGATATTATGCATTTACTGTGCTGTTTCTAGAGCTAACGCCGTGCGGTAGGGTTACCGCCCAGTGCTAGCTCCAGTGCGCACATTCCTGGAGTATTTTATTTAAATCTCTAATGCTTGATTAAAACCCTTATTCACCCCCCTAAGGGCGCTAGTAGATCTAACAAAATCCTTTTCAAACCTTTGTTTTGTTTCCGAAATAGAACCCAAAAATGTTTCAACCACTTTAATTGATGAATTTTGGTATTTAGCTATGAATGAAGAATTAGAACAATTTCAACGCAATAAGATTTGGAAACTTATAGAAAGATCATCTAATCACCCGGTAGTTGGAGTAAAATGGATTTTCAAAAATAAATTAGGTGGTGAATCTAGGATTACTAGGAACAAAGCTCACAAGGGTATTCTAAAATCGAGGGGTAGACTTTGATCAAACATTTGCACCCGTTGCTCGCTTAGAATCCATTAGAATTTTTCTTGCATTTGCAAGTTTCAAAAGATTTAAACTGTTTCAAATGGATGTTAAAAGTGCTTTTCTAAATGAGATTATTAAGGAAGAGGTCTATTAAACAATCCCCCGGTTTCATAAATGAAAAATTTCCAAATCATGTATTCAAACTAGATAAAACACTTTATGGTTTAAAACAAGCGCCACGTGCTTGGTATGAAAGATTAACTTCATTTTTATTAAAGCATGGTTATGTAATGGGAAGTGTCGATAACACACTCTTCATTAAGCATGTTAATAAAGATTTGATCATATTACAAATTTATGTAGATGACATAATTTTTGTTGCCACTAATGAAGAGTTGTGTAATAAAGTTGTGCTTGTAATGTAAAAAGAATTTGAAATGAGCTTGGTAGGAGAACTAACATATTTTATAGGTTTTCAAATCAAACAAAGAAATGATGGAATATTTATTAGTCAATCTAAATAAGTTCATGATATGTTGAAAATATTTAGATTTGAAAACATAAAACAAGCCTTCACTCCTATGAGTGCATCTCTCAAATTAGGAAAAGATGAAGCCATAATTTCTATTGATCAAACATTATATAGAGGAATGATTGGTTTATTTTTATATATAGGTGCTTCTAAACCCGATATTATGTTTTCCGTTTGCTTATGTGCTAGATTTCAAGCTAATCCTAAAGAATCTTATTTAAAAGCAGTTAAACAAATTTTTAGATATTTAATCGGATCATCTAGTTTAAGCTTATGGTATCCTTATAATGATTTCTTTATATTGCATGGATATTTCGACTCCGATTATACGGGGTGTTCACTAGAGCGTAAAAGCACATGTGACACATGTTGAAACCGATTTCTCGGTCTCTTGTGAAGCTCGGGCCCTCAACAAGTCGAGGGGAAGCTAGCCCTTACCGATCCCCTGGAAAGAGCAGATTGGAGACTCGAAACTAGACTAAGACCTTAGTTACAGCGAGGAGGTCCCACCACAAACCCGGAAGATCGTTGAGCGCTTCTCCTCCCAAGCCAAAGCTGAGACTGGGCACCTTGGAGAGCTAGAGAGCTAAACCAAGATAACCTAGGGAGGAAGAAACTCAGAAACTGAGATTGGAATCCTCTGCCAAGGTGCCCTTCAAAGTCTATTTATAGTTTTTTGTTCGTGGTCTGTTAATAGCGGAATTCCGCATTTTAGTTTTTACTAAACACACCCCAATTTGGTCTGCTAACAGCCAAACTCCGCTGTTTGGAGATGCTAACGACAGACCACCAGGGGCAGAGGGGTAATTTCGCCTCCTTAGCCTATGGGCGAGTGGCCTGCAAGGAGGCTACACGCGAGAGCTCCCGTGAGTCTCCTCGCGAGTATGGCTCGCGAAACCCCTCTTTGGAGAGCGCTCTGCGAAGGCTCCGCTCACACCCCTTCTAGCGACATCCTCCGAGGCTGGGTCTCGCATGCCTTCCTACGAGCTCCCCTCGGCCCTGTGAAATCTACTGAACTGGCTGGAAGATTGAGCTCGTTGAGCTGAGAAGCAATTTCGTCGAACTGAACATCTTGTTATACGTCGAACGCAGAGCTGAGTTCGTCGATCTCGAACTAGGGCTCGCGAACTGAACATCTTGTTACTTATATGTCGAACGCAGAGCTGAGTTCATCGATCTCGAACTGGGGCTTGTCGAACTGAACATCTTGTTACTTATATGTCGAACGCAGAGCTGAGTTCGTCGATCTCAAACTGGAGCTCGTCAGGCTGAAGAAAAAATCTATGGAGCTGGCTGGAAGACTGAAATCGTCAAGCTAAGCTGAAGTGACGTTTGTTGAATGCAGAACAGATTTCGTCGAACACAATTTGGGATTTCGTCGAACGCATATTGAAGTTCGTCGAACACAAAAACTTAGAAAGAATCCGGACCGCCCAGAAGACCACTATAAGCGGACCGCGAGGATCTGGCTCGCCCGCTTTCTCGTGAGCGCTCTGCGAAGGCTCCGCTCGCACCTCTTCTGGCGAGCGACCTTTGAGACTCTGGCTCGCCTTCCTTGTTACTTCTTTCGCCTGTTGACTCTCTATATATGCCCATCTCCTGGCGAATAATGAGGTTGTACACAATCCCTGCTCTTTGCGAGATTATTCTAAGCTAAAAAAGAATCATCCAACCCCGGATGTTCGCTAGTGACTGCTGATCTGTCGGGAATATTTTCTATGGGTTTCACCCCACAGTTATAAATATTACCCGAGCCAGGGTGACGGTCGCCATTTATCTCTTATTCTGCCAATTACTGCACCTGCCCGAGAATGCCTCTTTCCAAAGAACTTCAGGCCCGCCTGAGGGCGTCCAAGGAGGGAGAGCTCTCCACCATGGACAATGCCGCCTCCTTGATGACTCGCCAGACTCCTTCGCCTGCGCCTGCGATAAAAGGGCGAAGCCGGTCCACATACCCCCAGGGAGGGACAAGACCGTACTGCTAGATTCTCCTGACGATCGGCCTACTGAAAAGGTAATCTTCTTGCTTAGCTATTCCCTCTGGTTTCTCTAAACCTCACCTGACTGCAGGACCCGACCCCTGCCGACCAGGATGCGGGGGGAGGCTTAACCGAGACCTGTCTCGATCCTCCGACAAGGAATGATCTTGTTAACATAGAAACTGCTGGTAAGTGCCTCGCCCCCACGAAACTGGATTGGCTTTCTACCGAAAGGCTCTCATTTTTCCCTCTCACAGTCTCTCCTCGCGCGAGTCCGGGTCGTCCAAGATCGCGACCTCCCCCGACTGTCCCTACTGTTGATGTGACGCGACGCGCTGGTCATGGGAAGTCTGCTTCGCTCCCCTTCACTACTCTCTTCCAGGGCCAGCCTACTACTTCTCGCCTGCCTGCAGGTAATGGTTTTGTTGTATCTGTTGAGATGTTAGTCTCCATGCTAGTCTCGCTAACGGTTAATGACGCTTGGGTTTGCTCGCAGGTGATTCCGAGACTCTCCCCCCCCTGACTCTGACTTTGGGGAGGAAGAGATGTGGCCTCTCCCCTTGCCGGAAGAGATGGATGATTTCTTGGGCGACCCGCGGGATCCTGAGGCCATGAAGAAGCGGATCTCAGAACTGTTTCAGAAGCAAGGGCGGATGCTGCGGGATCTTCACCTCGAAGCGAGGAGGGACAGGGAAGTTGCCGAGGAGCGGCATGCCACTTTGCTGGATGAGTGTACGCAGCTCCGTGCCGAGCTGTCGGAGGACATTGGCGAGACGACCACCTCCCCCGGGACACATCTCGCGTGGGTGAATGATTATGCCCGCTTGATCCAACGCGAGGCTCGTGCGGTCAACGCATATCATTACCCTAGGATTCCGCCGAGATCTGGAGTGCAAGGTCATGACAGGTGGGAATGGCTACGCTACTAATCTCACCCACACTCTTCTTCGGCTCAGCAATCCCCTCCGTAATATTTGAAGACTTGTTTAATTTCGTCGGACCATCTCGCAGACATTTCTTCTTTCAGTATTAAACATTTCTCGCCCGCCCCTAGGGCTCTTGTGAACTTTCTTATTGTTGTAATATATTTGCTTGTGATGCTAGCTTTCTTTTATTTCCGCTTTTTCTTGTTATTTCCGCATTGGAATTTTGCTTATGCAAACCCTGTACACTGGTCTTGCTCACGAACATACCTTATATTATCGCGCTCTCGCGTCATGCGGGGTTTTGCCTAACCGCACCCCCCGCCGCTTCAACTTCTTTCCCGCGCTTTTCTTTTTCTATAAATAGGTTCTGGCGCCGAATCCACCTACTGTATTTAATCCCAGCCCTTCTTCTTCCTCTTCCTGCGAGATCTCGCGTTCTCCCTCTCTCGCGCCATCTTCTCTTTTTCTTGCAGATTTCAAAAATGGTTGGTGACTGTTGGAACCAGAAACTGGTTCCTTGTGGAGCTCGGGGCTCCCAACAGGTTGGGGGGCGACTTGCACTTACTTATCCCGTGCAAAAAGTACGTCGGGGTCTCAGAACTTAACACCGACCCTTAACTCAGCAGGGAGGTCCCACCACACACCCGGAAGATCTTTGGATTGCTTCCCCTCCAGAGCCAAAGCTGAGGCCCGGGCACCTTGGAGAACTCAGGGGAGACTCGGCAAGGATAGCCTAAGGGGAGAGAAGCCTAAAAACGGATCCTCTCCAAAGGTGCCCTTTGGGTCTTATTTATAGTTTTTCTGAACTGGTCTACGAATAGCGGAACTCTGCCTTTTGGTTTTGCTATTTGCACCCCAATTTGGTCTGCTAACAGCCAAACTCCGCTGTTCGGGGTGGCTATTTGCAGGCCTCCAGGGGCAAGAGGGTAATTCTAACTTCCTTTCCCCTGGAAGAGGGGTCTGCGAGACCAGGAATGCCTCTTGGTCTCGCCATTCTGTATGCGAGGGCTCCTGTCGCCTCTGCGACCTCTGGAGTCTCGCAGAACACATGGTATGACACACCTCGCCGAGCATTCCGGCGAGATCGGCTCTTATCCTTCTAGCTCTCGCCCTACACCAACTGCCGAGACCACGCCCCAGCGCTTTCGCCTATGGTTTTTGGTAATGTCGTTCTGCGAGGTCTAGGGGTGGAGCTCGGGGCGAGATCGGTTCTTACCCTAAACCCTGCGAGGTCTAGGGGGTGGAGCCAGGCGAACCCCGATTTGTACACAATCCCCGCTCTTTGCGAGTTCATCCTGGGCTCGCAAAGAATCATCCAACACTAGGGTGTTTGCTTGGCGACAACTGTCTTGTCAGGAATCTTTCTGTGGGTCCCACCGTCTGGCTATAAATACCATCTGGGCTGAAGGGTGCCCTCATTTTCTTTTTCTCCTCACCCTTCTCTTTACTGTAGCTATCCTCTGATGCCTCTCTCCAAAGAGATGGAAGCTCGCCTGAAAGCCTCGAAGGCTCGCGAGACCGCGATGATGTTGAAGCCCCCGGCCTGGATGGACCGTGCGTCCGCCTCCCCTGCACCACAACTGAAGAAGGCGAAGGCCGTTCGCCGACTGGGGGACGACACTGTTGACCTCGACTCCTCCCTCGGCGAGAATCCCGTTGAGGAGGTATGGATTATTTCCTTCGGGCGAGAATACCTAACTGTCATTTTCTAAACTTCGCTCTCGCAGGTAACTAAAGCTGGCAAGGATGTCGGCGGGCCCTCGAACGAACTTCTCGCTACAACTCGGGAAAATGCGAATACTGTCGGCGAGAATCCTCCTGGTACGCTGCCTGGTCTCGCTGTGTCTCGTTTTAAACCTCTCCTTGATGATGCTTATTGTTCCTTCACTTTCTTTTTGTAGTTTCGCGCCATGCGACGCCCGGGGAACGGGGTCAGCGAACTCCCTCACCCAAATGCCAGGACGCGAACCTCTCGGCGCCAAACTTTAGGCTTCTTGCCAACGAGGATTCGGGTGGATCGCGTCCGCCGGACGCCCCCTTTACCGATACTGCGAAATACCTCCCTGGCAAGGGGAAAACTCAGCCCCCTTACTATGGCACCACCTTCGATCCTCCGCCTAACACTTTTAGCCATCACACGGGTAAGTCTTCTCGCCTCTGATATTTACTCTGAATTATCTTTCCTAACCTCGCGTGCGACCCTTCTTTGTCAGATGGCGAGACCCAGCTCACCGACTCCGAATTCGGGGATGACGAAGTGTCCCCATTTCCAGAGCGGGTGGAAGATTTCCTGGGTGATACGCGGGACCCCGAAGTGATGAAAAAGAGAACCGCGGAGTTGTTCCAAAAGCAGAACCAGATGTTACAGGATCTTAACATCCAGGCGAGAGTGGATAGACAGGACGCCGAGAAGAGATACGAATCCCTGATGGATGAGTGCGACAAACTTCGTGCGGCGATACCCCTGGATCCTGGCGAATGCGAGACCTCCCAAGAGACACTCATAGCGAGGATGAGAGACCACGCCCAACTGATCGAACGCGACGGTCGTGCTACTGCCGAATTCCACAACCCACAGAGGCCGCCGAGGAGGGGGCCGCGAGGTGGCGGTAGATGGCAGTGGCTGCCGTACTGATCTCGCGACCTTGCGTTCTCTATTTTATGAACAATTCGCTTTTTGTTTCTTTTATTGCAACAATCTCGCCAGACCATGGCCCTTAGTGATTCTCGCTCGCCACGAATATCGGACAATTTATTAACTATGGTTATCGCTCGCGGATCTATAACGCCGCTTTTCCTTTACCTTGTTCGCGCATGCCTGTGACATTTTCGCTTGCAAATTATTCTATTCTAACCTATCCTGCAGATTGATCTCGCTCGCCAATGATTTAGCGAAATAATTTTGTTTGGTGTGTCCCAATGATGTGACGTTTTGTCTGACTGCACCCCGGCGCTTGGGCTTCTTCCCGCCGTTTTTATTTTTCTATAAATAGCCTCCCCATTAATATCATTTACCTACCGCCTTCCTCTTCTCCCAGTTGCAGAGCTCTCGCCAGCTTTGTTCTCGCCTCCTTCTACACTTGTTCTCGTAGGTACTCGGGATGGTGAAACCCGCGAAAGAGCTTCCCGAGGCCGAAGGCCGGCTGAAGTGTGCCTGGGCCTATTGCGAGCATGACTTCTTCCACTGTAATATGAGCGAGGAAGAATACCTTTCCTCCATCGCCGATTACGTCCCCTCCGATTTCACCGCCCGCCGGCCTGAGAAGGGCGAGGTGATTAACACCTTACGGGCCGACGAGATTGCCATCCCCATTGCGCACTTCGCGGTGGGCCTGCGACTTCCCCTCTGGCCCGAGGTTCGCCAGGTATACTTCCTTCCCACCTTCATCATTCTCGCGAGATTGATCTCGCTCGCTTCACTTTTCTTTACTTGCGGTTTTTCAGGTTCTCCGGCACTATGGAGTTGTTCTCGGCCAGCTCACCCCCAACGCGATGGCGATAATCGTGGGGTTCGCTTGCTTCCTCCGCGAGGAGCGAATAGAGTTCAGCCTTCCGATTTTCCGGAAGCTGTTCTCCTTCCGTGCCTATTCTGAGGGCACGGTCTACTTCGTAGGGTCGGGCTTCAAGGTCGTCGAGACCGTAAACAAGGCTCATTTCTGGGCCCAGAAGTTCCTCCAGGTGAAGGGGAACTTTGGCAACATCCCGATCTCGCCAATCCAGTACAACGACACCGTCTACCGTCCTCCCCCTCTCAGCGGTCACGATGCCGACCTCTGCCAGTTTTTTCAGAAGAAGAACTTCGAGGTAGGCCATCTCCGCCGGAACGTCGACATTCTTCTACCGGTGCTGCCTGGGGAAGGTAAAGACCTCGCCTCCACTGCCCGCTTTATATTTGTTCTCGCTATTCTCCCTAACACAATTCTTAAACAGGTGAGCGAGACATTCCCCTCCACCCACCTTACCCAAGCAACATCAAACCCTCCGCTGACTTCGCTCTCGCCACGATGGGGGCGGCGGCCTGCCGAGAAGGTCATCCCCCCCTGCGGCTGCCTCCAAGAAAAGGATGGAGGCCTCGGGAAGCAAGCCTTCTCGCCAACCCACTTCCAAGAAGCCGAAGATAGGCGCGAGCCCGCGCGCCTCTGTGAAGGGAAAGCGCCCTGCCGAGTCCTCGACTCCCGGGGTCGATGCTTCCTCGCACCCCGAGGATCGGGAAGTCGAACCAACCGAGGTTGCTACCAGGACCTCGGCCTTGCCTATTCCAACGAAGCACCCACACTTCGGCCTCGGGGTGCGAGCCAAGGATAAAACCGGCGAGCGCTTAGTGCTCTGGGGGGAGGAGGCCAACCGGGTCGACGTCTCCTCTGTTCTTCCCACTTGGGTGGAGATGGACGAGGTGACCTCCCATGCCTTCAATCTATCCTATGTCTTATATGGCCGCGAGGACGCCGTGGCCTATACAGAAGCGACCGCACGGGGTCTCGCTTATGAAAGCGCGAGGTCCCAGTTGCGGTCGGTGGAGCTCGCCCACATGACGGGCCGCAGGTGCCTGGAGCTGGAGAACGAGTGCGCCGAGCTCGCCGAGGCCCTCAAGGTCTCGCAGGCAAAAGTGGGTGATCTCACGGACAAGTTAGCCTCCGCCGAGACCGGAGTGGTGAGTCATTCATCAACCCCGCTTCTCCCTTTTTTCCTACTTTTTACTTATGCGTTTTTTGCTTCCAGGATGCCGAGATGGCTAGGTTGTCGGATGCTCGGGTCCTGAGCTTGGAGGGTGAGGTCGCCGCGTTGAAAGCTCTCAATCGTGATCTCACTCGGGCTGCCCTTCCCCCTTCTCCTCGCCGGTTAAAGGAAGAGAGGCGCGATCGCGACGAAGCACTTCGCGTGGAGTCGACGAATGCGGCACGCTTCGTCTTTCAGGCCATGAAAGGTGCTGGGTTGCTGGTTGCCGAGGCCGAGAGCGTGACGGTTGAGGATATCGTGCCGGAGCTCTTCCGGCCGCTTCCGCCAGTAAAGAACGACGATGACGACGAGGAGCTTTTTGGCGAGGACTAGAGAGCGAAACTCCTTCTGTTTTTATTTGTCGTAAATTTTGGGGCTGGCGAGATCGCCGCCCATTTGTAACTAAACTCTTCTCTTGAATGGAAATTTTGTGCATCACTTTCTTTTTTCACTTAGCCTTCCTTAGATTTTATTTTCATGCTAGTTTATCTTATATCTGCCGAGAACCCTTTCTCCCACTACGCGAAAGGTCGTCAACTCATTTTCTAAATATTTCGGAGACCAAACATTTTCTCTTTGCTGACGTGTGTCGAGGACCTTCCTTCTCGCCCAGCGAGAGGTCGTCCCCTTATTTTGAAAACATTTTGGAGACCAAAACACTTTCTCTTTGTCAATTACTGCCGAGGACCCTCCTTCTCGCCCAGCGAGAGGTCGTCCTCTTATTTTCAAAACATTTCGGAGACCAAAACACTTTCTCTTTGTCAATTACTGCCGAGGACCCTCCTTCTCGCCCAGCGAGAGGTCGTCCTCTTATTTTCAAAACATTTCGGAGACCAAAACACTCTCTTTGTTCATTACTGCCGAGGACCCTCCTTCTCGCCCAGCGAGAGGTCGTCCTCTTATTTTCAAAACATTTTGGAGATCAAAACACTCTCTCTTTGTTAATTACTGCCGAGGACCCTCCTTCTCGCCCAGCGAGAGGTCGTCCTCTTATTTTCAAAACATTTCGGAGATCAAAATACTCTCTCTTTGTTAATTACTGCCGAGGACCCTCCTTCTCGCCCCGCGAGAGGTCGTCCTCTTATTTTCAAAACATTTCAGAGATCAAAATGCTTTCTTTTTGTTAATTACTGCCGAGGACCCTCCTTCTCGCCCAGCGAGAGGTCGTCCTCTTATTTTCAAAACATTTAGGGACCCAAACACTTTCTTTTTGCTACTTACTGCCGAGGACCCTCCTTCTCGCCAGCCTCTCCGTGAGTTCAACCGGCCCTACCAGCTAGTGAGAGCCTGGTAGCGGGATCGTCCGGGGCAATCCAGCACAAAGAGTTTATCACCTTGCCAGCCTCTCCGCGAGTTCAACCGGCCCTACCAGCTAGCGAGAGCCTGGTAGCGGGATCGTCCGGGGCAATCCAGCACAAAGAGTTTATCACCTTGCCAGCCTCTCCGCGAGTTCAACCGGCCCTACCAGCTAGCGAGAGCCTGGTAGCGGGATCGTCCGGGGCAATCCAGCACAAAGAGTTTATCACCTTGCCAGCCTCTCCGCGAGTTCAACCGTCCCTACCAGCTAGTGAGAGCCTGGTAGCGGGATTGTCCGGGGCAATCCAGCACAAAGAGTTTATCACCTTGCCAGCCTCTCCGCGAGTTCAACCGGCCCTACCAGCTAGCGAGAGCCTGGTAGCGGGATCGTCCGGGGCAATCCAGCACAAAGAGTTTATCACCTTGCCAGCCTCTCCGCGAGTTCAACCGGCCCTACCAGCTAGCGAGAGCCTTGTAGCGGGATCGTCCGGGGTAATCCAGCACAAAGAGTTTATCACCTTGCCAGCCTCTCCGCGAGTTCAACCGGCCCTACCAGCTAGTGAGAGCCTGGTAGCGGGATCGTCCGGGGCAATCCAGCACAAAGAGTTTATCACCTTGCCAGCCTCTCCGCGAGTTCAACCGGCCCTACCAGCTAGCGAGAGCCTGGTAGCGGGATCGTCCGGGGCAATCCAGCATCCTCATTTGTTGCTTGGAACTCAGGATTAATATAAAACACTGCCTGTGAAAATAGTTCATAGAGATCAGGTTACATAAGAACTTCATGGATAGAAACGCTTCAAGTCGTCCCCGTTCCTAGCTCGGCCGAGAGGTACCCCTTCCACATCCTGGAGGTGGTACCCCCCGACTTCAGCACCTCACTTACAGTATATGGGCCCTCCCAATTGGGATTGAGCTTACCCACTGTGGCTCCCCTTCCTGCCGCGTCCACCTTCTTCAGTACCAAGTCCCCTTTCAGGAAATGCTTTACTCGTATGTACTTGTCGAAGTACCTGGCCATCCGCCTCTTTACTTCTTCTTGCCTAATGGTAGCCAAGTCTCGGAGTTCCTCTACCAGGTCCAAAGACAACCGTTGGCCTTCCTCGTTGCTTACCCTCCATTCTTCATCTCCTTCTTCCGCGGCGGCCACCCTAGGCGTCTTGAATTCAAACTCGACCGGGAGGACGGCCTCGGATCCGTGAGATAGCTTGAACGGGGTTTCCCCGGTAGCTGTGTTTGGAGTGGTCCTCAGAGCCCAGAGGACCGAGGGTAGTTGCTCCACCCAACTCCCTCTAAGATTCTCGATCTTCTTTTTGAGGAGGTTCACTATAATTTTGTTCGCCGCCTCCACCTGCCCGTTACTCCTTGGATGGTGGACCGACGCGAACCTGAGATCTATGCCAAGTTGGGTACAGAAGCTGACGAAATCATCGCTGGCGAACTGTGGCCCATTATCCGTGACGATGGCGAGGGGGAGCCCGTGCCTGCAAATAATCTCCCCCCAAACAAAATTCTTTACTACCTGAGTGGTTACCTTGGCTAGCGCCTTTGCCTCGATCCACTTGGAAAAATAATCGATCATCACCAATAAGAACCTCCTTTGACCGCTTGCCTGGGGGAAAGGCCCTACCAGGTCCAGTCCCCAAATGGCGAACGGCCAAGGGGCCGTGATCGTTCTCAACCTCTGAGCTGGGAGGAGTTGAAGAGGAGCGTAGAGCTGACACTTGGAGCACCTCCTGGAGAATTCGGCCGCATCTTTGCTGAGGGTGGGCCAGAAGTAACCTTGCCTCAGAACCCTCCCTTCCAAGGTCCGGCTTCCCGAGTGGCTGCCGCACTCCCCCGAGTGGATCTCTTCCAGGACTCTCGGGACTTCTTCCTCCGAGACGCAACGGGCTAGGAGCCCTGAGAGTGTCTTTCTATAAAGTATCCCTGCATGCAAGGAATAGTAGGCTGATTTATACCTGAGTCGCCGCTTGTCAATTTCCCCCTCGGGGAACCTCCCCGAGGCTAGAAAAACAATAAAAGGGTCCATCCACGACGCCCGCTGATCTACTTCCATGAGCTCTCCTTCCTCAATGGAGGGTCGGAAGAGTTCTGACAGGGCTCCCCCACCCTGAGGGCCAAATTTAGCCAAGAGGTCTGCCTGAGTGCTTTCCTCTCTGGGGACATGTTTGATGGAAAAAGTCCGGAACTGCCCCACCACCCCCTTGACCTTTTCCAAGTATCTCTGGAGGGTCGGCTCCTTGACCTCGAACTCTCCCTTGATTTGACAAGCAACGACCATGGAGTCCGACGAGACCTCCACATCCTGTACTCCTAGCTCCCGGGCCAAGCGGAGACCTGCTATCACCGCCTCGTACTCTGCCTGGTTATTGGTGAGGGGAAAGTGGAAATGGATTGCTTGCTCTATTCTGGTCCCTTGGGGACTGACCAGGATCACCCCTCCACCAAAGGAATGCCTTCCGGATGCTCCATCTACTAACATCTTCCACGGCACCAGATGGGGTAGCTCTGACTCGTCCACCTCAGTAACGTAGTCTGCCAGGAAATCTGCCACCGCCTGTGCTTTTATGGACACCCTCGGTACATAAGAGATATTGAACTCACTCAACTCTACCGACCACTTAGCCAATCTTCCGGAGTGCTCTACTCCCTCCATGATACTGCGGAGGGGGTGGTCGGTTACTACCTTTATGGAATGTGCCTGGAAATAGGGTCGGAGCTTCCGGGCCGACACTACCAGAGCGAAGGCCAGCTTCTCCAAGATAGGATATCTAATCTCGGCCTTTCTCAGCACTCTACTCACGTAATAGATCGGCAGCTGTTTCCTCCCTTCTTCCCGGACAAGCACCGAACTCACGGCTTCCGACCCTACCCCCAGGTATAGGGATAAGTCTTCCCCTGACCTCGGCCCTTGCAGTAGCGGAGCCTTGGCCAGTTGTTCTTTCAACGCTTGAAAAGCCTTTTCGCACTCGGAGGTCCATTCGAACTTTTGATCACCCCGTAACACCTTGAAGAAAGAGGAGCATCTCTCCCCTGCCTTGGAGAGAAATCGACTTAACCAAGCCAACTTTCCCGCCAAGCGTTGGACCTCCTTAGCATTTCTTGGGGGTGCCAACTCGAGGATTGCCTTGACCTTATCTGGGTTAGGCTCCACCCCAGCCGGGGTGAGCATGTGGCCCAAGAATTTTCCTCGACTGGCTCCGAAGACACACTTCGACGGGTTGAGTCTCATCTTGAACTTCCGTAGGGTTTCGAAAGTTTCCTCGAGGTCGCGGAGGTGGGATTCAAGATCTCGGCTCTTGACCATGAGGTCATCGACATAGAACTCCAGGTTTCTCCCCCTTTGCTCACGGAAAACCCGGTCCATCATCCTTTGGTATGTGGCCCCCGCATTCTTGAGCCCGAAGGGCATCATCCTATAACAGTAGCATCCCTCCCTCGTGATGAAAGAGACATCCTTGATGTCAGGGGGATGCATGCGGATCTGATGATAACCTGAAAAAGCATCTAAGAAAGACATCATATGAAAACCGACGGCTGAGTCAACCAGCGCGTCGATTCTGGGCAGGGGGTAACAATCCTTCGGGCATGATTTATTAAGCAAAGAGAAATCGATACACATTCGCCATTTACCTCCACCTTTCTTTACCATGACGACGTTGGAGACCCAGCCTGGGTACTGGATCTCCTTTACAAAACCTGCTTCCAGAAGCTTTTCCACTTCCTCGCGGATGGGCCCTTCCAGCTTGTCTGCAGTGGGCCTCCTCCTTTGGCGGATGGGGCGGGCGCCGGGCTCGAGGTTGAGGCGGTGACAGGCCACATCCGCGTCTATCCCGGGCATCTCTGCGGCACTCCAGTCAAAGACGTCCACGTTCTTCTGGACGCAGGCGAGGATCTCCGCCCTCTCCTCCGAGTTGAGCTCTCTGCTGACCCAGATCTTCTCCATCACCCCCGGTCGGGTGACGACTTCCAGCTCGATGACCTCGTCTACGGCCTCCAGCCGCGACTGCTCCCCCCAAGGCCTCTCCTCCTCTCCTTCGTCGGCGAGCTCCTGGGCTCCTCCTTCCTCCCCTCCCATCTCCATCACCTCCTCCACCCTTCTCTTCTCGGCCTTTCCTCCTTCTTCTTTTCCTCCTTTCTCCGCCCAGGGCCCTACCTCGACCCCTTCCCGGGCATGAACTTCCTCCCCCTTTTCTCCCTCTTCTCCTTCATCCTCTTCCCCTGCCTCGGTCATCTTCTCCATCCTCTTATCCCACTCCTCCGCTCCCCCCATCCAGGAGATGGTGTTGACAGCCGTCACGTAGCACTGCCTCGCCACCCTGGGGTCTCCCCTGACTCGGACCTGGATTCCACCTGTGTTGAACTTTAGGCACTGGTGTAGGGTGGAAGGGACGCATCTAAATGCACTAATAAGAGGCCGACCGAAAATGGCGCTATAGCTGCTTGGGGCGTCCACAATCACGAAACGGCAGTTCCGCGATTGCCCCCCGAGAGTTACGTGGAGTCCTACTCCTCCCTCCACCTCCTTTCTCTCTCCCGAAAAACCAAACAAGGGGCCATCCGAGGCCAACACCCTTCGGGCCTCTACCTTCATCTCGTCAAACGCTTTCTTGAAGATAACGTTGACCGAGCTGCCGTTGTCCACCAAGATCCGCGAGACGGTGAAGTTTTTGATGGCGGTTTGGATAACCAGCGCATCGCAGAACGGGTCTTCATGACCGGGCATGTCCTTTTGGGAGAAGGTGATCCTCTCCACCGGGGGCGGGGCTTGGGATGTCGATGCTACGCTCCGACGGTACATAGCATGGAGGCTCGCCTTCCGGGTCGCCTCAACTCCCACCCCTCCGTGGATCACCCCGATTCCCCCCCGGGCTCCTACGTCCACCCGATCTTCGCATCTTTCCTCTTCGTCTTCCTGGGCGAGGACTTCTTCGATCCTTACCGGGCGCTGCTGCGGTTGTGGTGCTGGTCCCCTTGCCCCTCTCATTTCTAGAAACTCCGGGCAGGTGGCGGTCGCGTGGCCTTCCTCCTGGTGGAAGTCACAATAGGGCAGCGCCTCCACCCTCCCCTCTACTCCTACTCCTCTGTGCCTCCTTCTGGGACCGGCTCCTCCGGCCCCCGCCCCCCTTCCTCTTCCCGCTCTTCCTCTCCCGATCTCCATTGCTTGATGGGGCGGGGGAGGAGGTGGCCTTGGGCCCTGCCTCCACCCCAGCTGATGGGGTCTCCCCTGTCCTCCCTGGAAGTTACCTCCTCCGTGGTGGAACCCCCTTCCCGGGCCCTGCATTCCACCACCTTGCTGTCTCCACCCCAACTCCGGGGCCCTGACCTCCTCCCTTCTTCTTCCTTCGGGGTGCCTATTCTCCGGCTCGCTCAGCCGTGCCAATCTCTTTGTGAATTCGGGGTTAGCTGCCTCCCCGTCTACTTCCTCCGCCGCTCGCTCCATTAGTTCTTCATAGGAAAGAGGGGCCCTCCTCTTGAGATCCATCTTGAAGAAACCCTCTCGCAGCCCCACCGTAAAGGCCAGCTGGAGTGTGTGCCCAGGTACCTCTTGAATGAGGAGGACCTCTTCCCTGAATCGCTCCAGATACTGGGCTAGAGATTCTCCTTGTTTTTGCTTGATGCTGAAGAGAGACTCCGGGTCTTTCTTCCTCTTCTTCAAGGTGGAGAAGCGCAGCAGGAACCCCCTACGCAAATCCTCAAAAGCATAAATCGAACCCGAGGGTAACTGGTAGAACCAGTCCCTCGCCTTCTCTTTCAGGGTGGTGGCGAAGAGTCAGCACTTGAAGGCGTCCGACATGGGTCTGATCGAGACCATATCTTCGAACCATTGCAGGTGGGGAACGGGATCGCTGTTCCCAACATACAAGGTCATGGATGGTTCCCTGAACCCCTCGGGGAGTGGTGCCGAGAGCACCAACTCACAAAAGGGACACCCCCCGCTCACCTTCTGAACTGGCTCTACTCTTCCTGCAGAACCTCCTGCCGAGGCTCCCTCTGCCACCCCTGGGTTTGCCGAGAACACAGTTGCCGAGACTCCTCCTGCCGAGACCACTCTGGTCGGGATCTCGCTCGCACCTACTGGACTAGGGAAGAGCTCGCGGCCCGTGAGATCTCGGCCTGCCTCCTGGACCGCTGCTTCCTTGCCCGCTCGCTGGCCTGGGGCGTTCTCGCAGCCCCCGGATGGAGGAGCCATCTGAGGGGCCGGGGTGGCGAAACCACCCAGCGCCGAGGCTATGGCGCTCTGAAAGGCTCCAATCATATCCCTCTTGAGCTCGGCCAGCATATCCATCGTCACTGGCGACCCTGCGGGTGGCGAACCTCCGAACCCTGCATCTCGCTCATCCTCGCCCGCCATGCTTTCTCCTAGAGACTTTCATGTACTAGCCACTCTCCACGCTCACCGCACCAAGAATGTTGGAACCAGAAATTGGTTCCTTGTGGAGCTCGGGGCCCCCAACAGGTTGGGGGGCGACTTGCACTTACCTATCCCGTGGAAAAAGTACGTCGGGGTCTCAGAACTTAACATCGACCCTTAACTCAGCAGGGAGGTCCCACCACACACCCGGAAGATCTTTGGATTGCTTCCCCTCCAGAGCCAAAGCTGAGGCCCGGGCACCTTGGAGAACTCAGGGGAGTCTCGGCAAGGATAGCCTAAGGGGAGAGAAGCCTAAAAACGGATCCTCTCCAAAGGTGCCCTTTGGGTCTTATTTATAGTTTTTCTGAACTGGTCTACGAATAGCGGAACTCCGCCTTTTGGTTTTGCTATTTACACCCCAATTTGGTCTGCTAACAGCCAAACTCCGCTGTTCGGGGTGGCTATTTGCAGGCCTCCAGGGGCAAGAGGGTAATTCTAACTTCCTTTCCCCTGGAAGAGGGGTCTGCGAGACCAGGAATGCCTCTTGGTCTCGCCATTCTGTATGCGAGGGCTCCTGTCGCCTCTGCGACCTATGGAGTCTCGCAGAACACATGGTATGACACACCTCGCCGAGCATTCCAGCGAGATCGGCTCTTATCCTTCTAGCTCTCGCCCTACACCAACTGCCGAGACCACGCCCCAGCGCTTTCGCCTATGCTTTTTGGTAATGCCGTTCTGCGAGGTCTAGGGGTGGAGCTCGGGGCGAGATCGGTTCTTACCCTAAACCCTGCGAGGTCTAGGGGGTGGAGCCAGGCGAACCCCGGTTTGTACAGTGACGCTAGCGAGGCAGAGGGCTGGCTGAAGAGCGCCTGGGCCTTCACCGACCATTCCTTCTACAACAGCAATCTGACCGAGGCAGAATACCTCACCGCCGTCGCTGACTTCGTACCGCCCAGGTTCTCCGCCCGCTGCCCTAGCGAGGACGATGTGATCAATGTCCCTATGCAAGACGAGCTTGCCATCCCTACCGCCCACTTCGGGGTCGACCTGCACCTGCCTCTATGGTCGGAGGTTCGCCAGGTACTTACTGGTCTCGCTTACTTTCAAATCTTATCACAATTTCAACTCTCGCTCGCTTCTTTGACATCTCCCCATTTCGCTCGCCAGGTGCTCAAACACTTCGGCGTGATACTGGGTCAGCTGACCCCTAATGCAATGGCAGTCATCGTTGCGTTCGCGTTCTATATGTGAGATGAACGCATCGAGTTCTGCATACCGGTCTTCCGTAAGCTGTTCTCCTTCAGGGCCTATAAGGATGGCACTGCCTACTTCGTGGGCTCGGGGCTCAAGGCTGTCGAGACCATCAATAAGAGCCACTACTGGGCGTAGAAGTTCCTCTTCGTCAATGGGAACTTCGGTAACGTCCCCTTCTCGCCAATTCAACACGGCGAGAGCACACCCCCCCCCCCCCCCCCCCGTCTCTCGGCGGCCATGACGCTGCCCTGTTCTAATTCTTCACCAAGAAGAACTTCGAGGTGGTTCATCTCTGCCGAAACCTCAACTCGCTACCACCAGTCCTCCCCGGGGAGGGTATGTATCGTGCTTGCTCCCCCCTTTTCTTCTCAAAGTTCTCGCTTAACATTTTTGATTGCTGAACTGTTACAGGTGAGCGTGATCTCCCCATCCATCCCCCTACATGAGCAGCCGATCTTTTCCTGTGGACCTCGCCCTCGCCAAGAAGGGAGTGGACGCCTGCCGTGAGACCTCCCGTCCCGCTACTCTACCCACCAAGAAAAGGGGCGAGTCCTCTGGTCGAAAGGACTCCTCCTTGCACCCCTCCCCGAAGAAGAGTAAGAAGAACCCCATCCCCTCCGAGAAGGGAAAGGGGCACGTCGAGGCTTCCTCGGGCGAGTGTTAGAACATGGTCTTCCGCATCTCCTAGGTTTGAGAATAACAAATCCTATGTGTATTTGATCTTGTGTGTTTAAGTGTAAAGGATAACAAAGTCCACATGACTCAAGGATTACATAAGAAGGTTGCCCCCAAAGTTGAGCCATCAAATCCAAATCTTCCACTAGCGCTGGCGGTAGCACTAGCGCTGGCGGTAGCACTAGCGCTGGCGGTAGCACTAGCGCAGGCGCTAGCTGTCGTTCGACGAACTGTTAGCGGCTAAGTCTATTCGTCGAATGTTCTCGTGAACTCCCGACGAATATCGACGGACGCAGACAGAAGTCAAAAAGGCAGACTTGTGAAGGAAATTGTGCGGCTAAGTCAATTCGTCGAATGTTCTCGAGAACTCCCGACGAATTCCGACGAATGAAAACAGAAGACAGTACTCCCACTAGCGCTGGCGGTAGCACTTAGCACCTGGCTCTAGCGATGATAGCGCAATTCTGGGAGCACATATGGAAGGAGATAACGCCTGGCGGTAGCCGATAGTGCAGGCGGTAGCAACGCACACAGAAGGCAAGGGGGAATTGTTTCCTCGGATTGAAGATTCTGCCGCACAAAACATGTCCTAATTTGGGATAGCGCCGGCGATAGCTGATAGCGCCGGCGGTAGCGCAAAGTAATAGAGGAAGGCGGCCGGATTGCTTAAAATGAAGGATTCTCACGTGGAGAATATTTCCTAAACTGGGATAGCGCCGGCGGCAGCGATAGCGTAGGCGCTAGCTCCAAGGCTAAAAAAAGGACCCATTGGATCCGTCTTCTTAAGCCTATTGAGATCCAGAATTCCAGAGCTTCGTGCCACAACAGAGAGAGGAGGGTTCAGAGATATACTCCCACAAATCCATAAAGACTAAAGGAGATCCGTGGAGAAGATTTCAACACGCGTCATCACCGTGACGAAAGACTGCATCGACTACGATCATACTCCGCGTCTTCGTCTACTTCTCCAAGAGATCCATATAGAGGGAGTTTTATATTATTGTCTTTTCATTTCATATCTTTTCTGTAAACGTTTAGTGAATTCGCCTCGTGTTGGCGACTAGGTCTGGGTAGGACTTAGGGCAGAAATTTGCCTCGTGTTGGCGACTAGGTCTCGGGTGTAGGTCTAGGGGGTGCTCGAGACCATATCCGGGGAAGGGTTGGCTAGAGCGGCTTGTGCCCGTATCCGGGGAAGGATCGGCTAAAGCCAACCGGTTCGTGGGGATACGAGTCGGTATAGAAAATAAAATGAGTCATTCTATTAGCTTTGATTTCTTGCTTCGATAAGAGATCAAGTTTTGTAACCATGCTTCTCAAATTAATAAAATCATGTCTTTACTTTTACTTCACTTGATTTGTCTTGATCTTCTCTAGTTTAATAATCAAAGTTTTTTTCAAAGTTATTCAAAATATATTATAAGTTTTTAAAACCCTTATTTACCCCCCCCCCCCCCCCCTCTAAGGGCACCTACCGATCCAACAAGTGGTATCAGAGCTAGGTTATTCCAAATCAGCTTAACAACCGGGAATTATGGCGTCTCATGATCTCGCTTCTACTAATGGGGTAAATTTTTATGAAGAAGAAAAATCTCCTAAACCACCTTTATTCGAAGGGAAAAATTATAAAGGGTGGAAATTATTAATGGAAAAATTTATTAAAAGCTTAGATATCAATGCATGGGATATAGCAATAGTTAGACCAGTGGACGAATCAAATAAACAAGAGCGTCACCTAAATGCAAAAGTTATGCATTATATTTTTTGTGCTTTATCTCAAGATATTTTCAAATTAATATATTATTTTTCCAGTGCATACAAAGTATGGAAATTTCTTGAAGAAATGTATGATTCTCCTTCTACAGGTATGGAACAATCGCAAGAACCGGAGAATATGCAAGCTTGCACAAGTCTTCAAGAATGCTCCTCTCATGACGGATCAATGGAGCACACATCAAATGGAAAAGAAGAACAAGTACTTTCTTCGGAAGAGGAGTGCCAAAAAGATGTAAAAGAAACGATATGCTCAAATCGTGCCTCTCCCGAAAGCAATGTAAGGAAATCAAATCCCATTTTCTGTACTTCTATTTCTACATTACAATTGCTTCAAACTACAAAGCACAAAATTAAGAAATTAAAAGATGCTAATAAACATTTGCGCTTAGAAAATAAAAAATTTAAAGGCAAAAATTAATGAACAATCAAATTCAAATTTATCTAGTTCTATCCATGGTTCCTTAGTTGAAAACACTACACCTTGTATGGAATTTGATGATTTAAAAGAAAAATGCAAGGAACTTGAAAAGGAACTTCTTATTGTACAAGAACAAAATAAAAAATTATGTTTAGAAAATTCATCTTTGGAAAATGATTGTGCTAAGTGTAAAGAATATAAAATTGAAATTAAAGAGATGGATGAAACATTTGATGAATATAGAAACAACTATCAAGATCATATTGATTCAATTATTTCCACTCTTAAAAATAGCACAATCGCTTATAATAAAGCTAGGCATAATTTAAAGATTAAAAATAATGAATTAAAAACTAAAATCAACTTGCTTAAGGAAATCATAAAGAAAAATTCTCAAAACATACATTCTCAATATAATGCAAAATCCAAAAGCAAGTTGAATATGATTTCTCAAAACATGAATAAGCTAAACTATGGAAATAAAAAACATCAAAAGATTGTAAATGAAATTCCAAAACACTATCATCATCATTTACAATATCAATCTTCTCCCAACTTAAAATTAAATGCAAACAAATTTCCTTTAAATAATAAATTCAAAAGTCATTTTTATCCATACATACACGATAATGAATATGGAAATTTGAAAAATAAAAATAGTATGTCTCCAAGGTATGAATGGAGACCCATACTTAAGAATGACGCACTAATGGCAAAAGAAAGGGTCCATCCATCCTTGTCTCCCCAAAAGACAACACGCTATATTTGGGTACCCAAAGGAACTATCCCACTTGGTCCTCTTTGGATACCTAAATCTCTTATTCATTAGGTATCATCAATTGCATGAAGTAGAATCCTTTCAAAATGAAATATACAAAGTTCTACTTCATGATATGCTTTCATGTCTTTTAATTTTTCTTATTTTCTTTTTGTTTTTTTAAAACTATCATGTCATGGTCATCCTATATATTATTGGAAATATGATTTTATCTCATAAAACTTTATGAGTTTATAAAACAAATTGATCAAAATTCAAAATCATATTTTTATTTTTTTTGATGACCTATCTTTTATTCTTATATTCATTGCTTCTAAATATCTTATATTATCCATATGAATCAAACTCTAAATTTGCTATAAGATATTACAAATTAAATCTGGTTATTAGGCTATTAAGATTCTTAGCCTTCACCAATAAGTGGTTTAGTGAAATAACTTGATCAACAAAAAAAATTCAAGATCTAAATAAAAGCTCAACTTTCAATATGGGTGTCATTATTCACAACAAAAAATTATATTGTGTTCACTCCTTGATGTCAAACATGATCTAAACCATCACTATTGTTCACCTATCAAAAAATCACATATATATATTCAAAATTCTCAATTAAAGGAAAATTACTAAAATGTATTGAAAGAATTTATCTTCATAATGAATATTAAATTCACAAACACCACTATGATCTATTGATGTCCTTTGCTAAAATTCTCTAACATCATAAGTCATATCAAAAGTCTTCCAAAAATAATTATTTCTATCACATTTATGTGAATTATAATTGATATATTAACTGATGACAATTGATATTATAATGGTTGGTGTATACTGTGATTTATTTCTAGTTTAGACCTTTGAATCATCTTGATATCAAATCAAATAGAATTGTCACTCCATTCTAGGTCTATAAGGTGAAACACTCTCAAACCTTGGTATAACATTAATCTCAAACTTATCATTCTGACATTGCCACCTAAAGAATATTCGTGTCTATTAGGCTTTATATGTTTACCAAGATATACAGGCTGGGTATTCTCATCTAGGGCTTATCCAAGATATACTTGTGCATGAACATTATTTTTAATCACTAAAATCATGCATATTTGTTTTGTTCATTCGTGTCTTCTCATGCTTACATTTCTTATCATTGTCAAACTACATTAGATTGATAAATACAAGCCTTAGAAAAATTAAAATGGAGATATAATAATTTATATCTCATGCTAAGTTTATTTGATAAAGTCATGTATAAAATCGCTAATGTTTCATGAAATTTGCACTATCTAGACATTTCCTAAAATTCTGAAATTTCAGCATGAAACTACTATTATGACACTTAATCAAGATCAACAATTAAAAATTTCAAAATCATAAAAAATCGTGTACTGTTTCCCGTGCTAGCGCTAATGCCGGCGCAAGCGCACCTATGTGTTTTTCTGTAATTTTAAAATTTTGAAAAATCTCTAAAAATATTTTAATCTATGTGTACTATTCATTTCTGCACTTTTGCTTTTATTACATTTTTTGAAAAATCAAATACAAAAATATAAAAGCCAAATTACAAAAATATTATATGTTTTGCCTTTGTGTTTTGTCATTTATTTAAATGCTATTTCTAAAAGCAAAAATATAAAAAATTTTTTTATCAAAAATTGTTATTTTTGAACTTAACTTTTTTACTTGTATCTTGCGAAAGGGTGATTTGGGATATCATCCCAACATATCACCTAGTACCGGGCAAAGCTCTCACAAGGTAGTCCTCGGGAAGTCCAAGATCAATTTTATGAGTTCAAACTTTAAATAAAAATTGTTCTTCAAAAATATCAAAAATATTGTATGGACTTCATTGAAAATCAAGCATGATTTAATCTATTATTTAGAACTTCTATAATGGTGCAATTTATCTTTTCAAACTACTTTGAACATTGCTTTCATCATGCTTTGATATATCTATTAATATGTGCATCAATTATTGTGAAAAAGTTGTGTAGAACTTAGCTTAGCATGCCTCTAAGTATGAGTAAATGTTTTATGTTTGATAATAATCACTATTCACTCACTTATTTTGGCATTGTCTACATATGTGTTTAATCTAAGAATGCTTGAGTATGTTTTGTAATAGTACAATGAATTTAAATTGCACAAGTATCTTTCCTACACAACCTTTATTTGCACTTTTAAAAGTTAAGAAAAGTGGTTATCTTTCTTATAAATTATATTGGTTTGCAAAACAAGTGTATTCGGAGAACTTTGTACAAAATAAAATCATAAAATAAAGTGACAAAGATAACTCCACCAAGCACTACTTGAACCTCCTGATAAGTCTTAATAAGCATTGTGAGGTTGAGCACCTTGGAAAGAATAGTAAAGTATCTTGTGCAAACCATAACTTTCTTTCAAAATAAAAACCACTTATTCTTAAGTACACCGGATCACAATAAAAATCAATATTGAAGAATAAAAATATGTGATCTCCCAAGCACTACTTTGCACCCTGATTAGTCTTAATGAGCATTGTGTGTGCAAAGCACCTTGGTAGTTGTACATTTTCTTTGTGCATTGAAGTTTGTGGAAGTAAAATTATTTGTGTTTTATTGTGCTCTTAATTTACATATTACTCGTATTTTTGTTTAAAACATCTGTTTACTCTACTCAAAAATACACTTATGTGCACATCATTATCTTCCATAACACTTCTTCTCATGAGTATTGGATCCTAATGCTAATTCTATACTACTCTTTACTTATGAAATGCACTAGATAACCTAGCATGCTTTCTATAATGTTTGGTATATTTTGAAATTGTGAATTAAAGTAACATTGTAGTAATCTCTTTTTGATAACATTATTTCATGCTTGGTTACATTATTGTTGAACTTAAAGATTTTAATTGAACAATGTTTTACAAAAACATCTTCCTTTTGAAATTTAACTCATATATCTTTTTATGGATCATCATTGATTACAATAAGATGTTTCTTGTATTTCTATAAGTCTTCCGCATCTTCACCATATATTTCTACCTTGCGCTCTCATGCTTATATCAAAGTCTTAAATACCAAAATTCCTTTCTTTCAACAAATGGTAGACTTGCTAGGTAGATTTTATATTGGTTACTCTACACATGAATATTTTCTTTTATGCTAAAAACTCTGATTTATTTCTATGAAAATATTGTAATGCTAAAATTCTGATTTATGAATGGACTTCAAAATAGCTATGTGAGTGTTTTCATAAATTCAAATAAAAATATAAATCCATAGTCTATGTCATTAGATTTAAAAATCTTAAATGTTTCCAATAATTATTATCCTTGACTTCATTTCTCATCATAGCGGGGGCGTAGGGTTGTAGACATTAGATAACCTTTATCTCTAGTCATGTCTTGTCCTTAACCGGGGAGGGTTCCAGTGGGGCCTTGCGAGGCACTGGGGGGAAAGAGTGCTAAGTTGAGTTGTGTCTAGTGTTTGCATATGGGACTAACACCCCAACCTACGGAATGTATGCAGCTCCTCATGCCCATCCGTCACTTAGTACGGGGCTAGGGTATAGATATATTGTCTGGGTAGATTGGTTATTTGGAAGTCATTACCTCTTTAAGCTAAAACTCTGATCTACAAAAATTACTCAAAAACTCCTTATTATTTCCTTCTCTCTATAAGCTCGATCACGCATTTATCTTATTATCAATTTTTAAGTGGTATCTCCTTACCCGCTTTTGCTAATAACAAAAGGGGGAGAACTAACATGATAAATATAATCTGCTATCAAAATATAATGGTTAATTAAGAAGATAGCCTACATATTAAAAGAGCATTCACTTAGGGGGAGCATGTATTTAGGGGGAGCAATTTTAAATGCTAAAATCAATAATTATCCTAAGTCATCACTCTCACACACACACAAATATAGTTTCATCATGCTTATTTATTAATGCTCTGATTTATCATTAATGGATTTGTTATTATCAAAAGGGGGAGTTTGTTGGAACATGGTCTTCTGCATCTCCTAGGTTTGAGAATAACAAATCCTATGTGTATTTGATCTTGTGTGTTTAAGAATGCAGGATAACAAAGTCCACATGACTCAAGGATTACATAAGAAGGTTGCCCCCAAAGTTGAGCCATCAAATCCAAATCTTCCACTAGCGCTGGCGGTAGCACTAGTGCAGGCGCTAGCTGTCGTTCGACGAACTGTTAGCGGCTAAGTCTATTCGTCGAATGTTCTCGTGAACTCCCGACGAATATCGACGAACGCAGACAGAAGTCAAAAAGGCGGACTTGTGAAGGAAATTGTGCGGCTAAGTCAATTCGTCGAATGTTCTCGAGAACTCCCGACGAATTCCGACGAATGAAAACAGAAGACAGTACTCCCACTAGCGCTGGCGGTAGCACTTAGCGCCTGGCGCTAGCGATGATAGTGCAATTCCGGGAGCACATATGGAAGGAGATAACGCCTGGCGGTAGCCGATAGCGCAGGCGGTAGCGACGCACACAGAAGGCAAGGGGGAATTGTTTCCTCTGATTGAAGATTCTGTCGCGCAAAACATGTCCTAATTTGGGATAGCGCCGGCGGTAGCTGATAGCGCCGGCGGTAGCGCAAAGCAATAGAGGAAGGCTGCCGGATTGCTTAAAATGAAGGATTCTCATGTGGAGAATATTTCCTAAACTGGGATAGCGCCGGCGGTAGCGATAGCGTAGGCGTTAGCTCCAAGGCTATAAAAAGGACCCCTTGGATCTGTCTTCTTAAGCCTCTTGAGATCTAGAATTCCAGAGCTTCATGCCACAACAGAGAGAGGAAGGTTCAGAGATATACTCCCACAAATCCATAAAGACTAAAGGAGATCCGTGGAGAAGATTTCAACACGCGTCATCACCGTGACGAAAGACCGCATCGACTATGATCATACTCTGCGTCTTCGTCTACTTCTCCAAGAGATCCATATAGAGGGAGTTTTATATTATTGTCTTTTCATTTCATATCTTTTCTGTAAACGTTTAGTGAATTCGCACCGTGTTGGCGACTAGGTCTGGGTAGGACTTAGGGCAGAAATTTGCCTCGTGTTGGCGACTAGGTCTTGGGTGTAGGTTTAGGGGGTGCTCGAGGCCATATCCGGGCAAGGGTTGGCTAGAGCGGCTTGAGGCCGTATCCGGGGAAGGATCGACTAAAGCCAACCGGTTCGTGCGGATACGAGTCGGTATAGAAAACAAAAGGAGTCTTTCTATTAGCTTTGATTTATAGCTTCGAAAAGAGATCAAGTTTTGTAATCATGCTTCTCAAATTAATAAAATCATATCTTTACTTTTACTTCACTTGATTTGTCTTGATCTTCTCTAGTTTAATAATCAAAGTTTTTTCAAAGTTATTCAAAATATATTATAAGTTTTTTAAACCCTTATTCACCCCCCCGCCCTCTAAGAGCGCCTACCGATCCAACAGCGAGGTCCTACCATTGACTTCCCCGAATAAAGGGAGTCTGGCGAGCCGGTCGAGAAGGTCGCCAGGATCTCCTCTTTGCCAGTGCGGCTAAATCACTAGAACTTTGGCCTCGGCCAAAGTCACAAGGACGAGGCCAACGAGTACCTGCTGTACTGGAATCCCGAAGTCAACAAAGGCACCATCTCCACCCTCCTCCCCTCTTGAGTGGAGCAGCCAACAGTCAACGGGCAGGCGTTCTCGCTCTACTTCGGACTATATGGTCGTGAGGACGCCTCGGTCTTCAAGGCCAAGACCGAGAGGACCTTGGCATACGAAAGTGCGCGAGCCAAGCTCCGCTCTATGGAGCTCGCTCATATGACGGGCCGGCGATGCCTCCAGCTGGAGCGCCACAATGAGGAGCTCGCCCTCGCCTACAAGGATTCCGCCACCGAGATAACAAGCTGGAAGGAAAGGCTGCATGCCTCTGAGGTACTCTCTCCCGGCCACCAGGGTGGGGTAAATATTTGAGTTCTCGCCTCCCTCTTTTTCCTAATTGTTCCTATGGCATATCTATTTCCTCTGCAGGATACCGAGAACATCCAGGAGCTTTGCTCTCGCATCTTCGGTCTAGAGAATAAGGTCGCCGGGTTAAAAGCTCACAACCGCGAGTTGGCCCATGCCGCTGTCCCTCTGTCCCATCGCTGTCTGAGGAACGACCAGCGAGCCCGGGAGGAAGAATGCCGGGAGGCCTCCATGACCTTGGCGCGCTACATTTTTTGGGCCATGTAGGGAGCCGTCCTGCTATCCGCCGAGGCGTCTGACTTGATGATTGAAGATGTGGTCCCGGAGCCCCCTGCAGATAGCGAGGACCAGCTGCCCCTCAGTGATAGTTAAATTGTTGCACTTTTTTTTTCGTCCCCTTTTTAGCTGGCGAGACCGCCGCGGTGGATGTAATAGACTTGAAAGAAATAGATGAATTTTTTTTGCTGGTTCATTGTGTTCTCGCTATTTATGTAAGCTGCCTTTTTCTCACGTTTATTACTTATTTTTTTACCACTACGTTCGTCCTGCTCGCGTCGGCCTAGCACGTAACCGCGTAACCTCGACTTAGGATATTCACCACGCTAGTTCTCGACCTTCTAGCTAGACTTAGGATTCCCCGCGCTGCTTCTCGTGCCATTCCAGAGGCTTGAATGATCTTTTTCGCACGTCTCACCCATCTGGGCTGCCCACTTGTCGACTTTCCCTTAGATTGTCTGCAAGAACCTAATTTTACGGGAGGCCCCCCGTTGTCTCGCCTTGCGTGACCACCCATTCTCGCCATTTTGAGGCCCAGTTGGCAATAAAAAAACTTCCCCCTTTGCCGGCCTCTCCAGAGATCAACCTGTCCCCCCGTCTATGAGAGCCCAGGAGAGGAATCGATCTGGGGCATTCCAGCACCAAAGAACTTGCCACTTGCCAGCCTCTCCAGAGATCAACCAGACCCACCGTCTATGAGAGCCCGACAGTAGAATCAATCTGTGGCATTCCAGCACCAATGAACTTTCCACTTGACAGCCTCTCCAGAGATCAACCTGACCCACCGTCTATGAGAGCCCGACAGCGGAACCAATCTGGGGCATTCCAACACCAAAGAACTTGCCACTTACCAGCCTCTCCAGAGATCAACCTGACCCACTGTCTATGAGAGCCCGGCAGCGGAATCGATCTTGGGCATTCCAGCACCAAAGAACATGCCACTTGCCAAACTCTCCAGAGATCAACCTGACCCACCATCTATGAGAGCCCGACAACAAAATTGATCTGGGGCATTCTAGCACCAAAGAACTTGCCACTTGCCAGCCTCTCCAGAGATCAACCTGACCCACCATCTATGAGAGCCCGGCAGTGGAATTGATCTGGGGCATTCCAGCACCAAAGAACTTGCCAACCTCTCCAGAGATGAACCTGACCCACCATCTATGAGCGCCCGACAGCGGAATCGATCTGGGGAATTCCACCACCAAAGAACTTGCCACTTGCTAGCCTCTCCAGAGATCAACCTGGCCCACCGTCTATAAGAGCCCGACAGCGGAATCAATCTGGGGCATTCCAGCACCAAAGAACTTGCCACGTGCCAGCCTCTCCAGAGATCAACCTGACCCACCGTCTTTGAGATCCCGGCAGCGGAATCGATTTGGGGCATTCCAGCACCAAAGAACTTGTCACTTGCCAGCCTCTCCAGAGATCAACCTGACCCACCGTCTATGAGAGCCTGGTAGCGGAATCGATCTTGGCATTCCAGCACCAAAGAACTTGCCACTTGCTAGCCTCTCCAGAGATCAACCTGACCCACCGTCTATGAGAGACCGGCAGCGGAATCGATCTGGGGAATTCCAGCACCAAAGAACTTGCCACTTTTGTGTCCAGAAAAAATCACACATGCTATAAGAAGAGAAAACATACAGCTTGCTATAAAAAAATTTAAGGGTAAAATCGTTTCAAGTCATCACCACTCCTGGCCCGGTCGAGAGGTATGATGAGTCCTGATCATATATACATTTATGGACTCATCCGGGCCGTTATTTTGTCAATATCACGCACTTTAGCCTTATTATAGTCTATATTTGATAACCCATGCTAGGTGCACATTTAGGCCCACTTTGGTGTGTTTTCGTGTGTATTATCTTTAGTAGTATTCATATGTTGTTAAGTGCCACTTTCGGTGGCTAGATCTGTGTTTGTGCTGGAATAGGAGGCGTGCAAGTGTTTCCGGTGCAATTCTGCACAGGAACACTGCGCACGATCACTTGTTCTAGTGCGCACGACCACCGGTCGTGCGCCACTAATCGTGCGCACTTAACCCTTTTTCACGAGTTCTGTCTGGTGCAGTGCGCACGACCATCGACTCCAGTGCGCACGACCATCGGTCGTGCGCCACTGCTCGTGCGCATTGACCATTAAATTTCTGAGTTCTGTTTGCTGCAGTGCGCACGACCATCGTCTCCAGTGCGCACGACCACCGGTCGTGCGCCACTGGTCGTGCGAACATTGTATTTTATAATGTCGTCTCTTGCAGGTTCTGTCCAGGCAGTGCGCACGATCGCAGAATTCCAGTGCGCACGACCACTGGTCGTGCGCCAATGATCGTGCGCAGTATTCAATCCAGCGCCTATTTAAACACCTCTTGCGATTTTAGGGCGGATCGATCTTCCGGGAGCGAGGTTCCTGTTCCGTACGCCGCCGACCACCGCCCTGGAACGCCCCTACTTCATCTTCCACGCAAGGGGAAGCCTCCTCCATCCATTCCAAGCCTTCCTCCATCGTCCGTGAGTGTTCTCCATCGTCCGCAAGCCTCCAAGCACCCATTTTTGCTTTCCACCCGGTGAGAAGAAGAAGAGACCTTGAGTCGAAGACGACGGAGCACGTAGGGAGATTGTGACAGCTCTCTACTCCGGAAGCATTGCCCGTCCGAGTCCGGAGGTAGCCCGACAACCTACCATTCTGGCCGTGAACGGCCGCTAGTCTTCACCGCCGGTTATTTCTTCCTTCTTTCCCTTCATTGCACTCTTTGAACCATGTACTAGATGAATATTGTAATATTTACTTTGATGGAAATGAATATTTCTTTGTTTTTCTCCATGGTTTGCTCATGATTCATTCCGTTCTCACTCACTCACTCGCACACGCACGCAAGGTGTTTGCTCCGTGTTAGCAAGAGCTAACGACGGTTGTGAAGAGGTGTTTGCGACCCTCACCCTTTCGCACTTGAGTTCACTTCATCCGCCTCACGAAGCACGGCATCGCAGCCGTTGCATCCACCTCACTTTGCGAAGCGGTGTTCTCGACCCGCATCTCTGTTGTTGTTGTTAAAATTAGGAAAACCAACCAAAAACCCCTCTTTGTGTTTGTGAAACGCTTGTGTAACAATAATCACTGCGCGATTCGTTCACCCATCCTGCATTCCTCAAGAGACCGACATCCGGGGAATTTATTCTCCACAATTATTACTTGACAGCGACCGGTGCACTTGCCGACGCGCATCAAGTTTTTGGCGCCGCTGCCGGGGAATGCAGACGTGTATCGTCTTGTGCAGTGATTTTCGTTATACGAGCTGTTGTCTTTGAACTTCCTTGTTTTCTTCTGTTTCTGACAGTGTATGCAGAGACAGACCGCCGGTGAACTCGCACCTTTTGACCCAGAAATCGAACGGACTGCTCGCGCGCGAAGGCGCGCTGCAGCCGTACAAGCGGCCATGGGTGATCAAGTAAACCCGAACGATGATGATGCGAGAGTGCCCAACGAGGGGCAACATCTGCCTGGCGAAGAGCAGGAGGCGGCGAGGCCTCGACCCCGCACGATGAGAGACTACACCACCCCCACTGCTGGGAGTGTGTACCCGGGGTTTGGGCCCAACATCATGAATAATCAGTTTGAGATCAAGCCAGCGATCTTAAACATTATCCGCAACAATGCTCAGTTTTCAGGGCTGGCTAGCGAAGACCCGCATCTGCATCTGGCAGAATTTTCTGATATCTGCGGAACCTTCCGCTATGCCGGGATTGCTGATGACACAGTCAAGCTGAGACTGTTCCCCTTCTCTCTCCGGGACAAGGCAAAAGTGTGGCTTCACTCCATTCCGCCCGGAACTGCTGCAACTTGGGATGCCCTTGCATCCAAGTTCCTCGCTAAATTCCATCCTGTGGACAAGATCGTGAGCTTGCGGCGGGAGATCGCCACATTTCGTCAACTGGACCAAGAGACCCTTGCTGAAGCATGGGAGCGCCTTAACGAGCTCCTTCGCCGTTGTCCTGTCCACGAGCTCCAGCCATGGAATGTGGTCGAGTTATTCTACTTTGCAATCGAGCCCCACTACAGGGCAATGATCGATGCCGCAGCGGGTGGTACCCTGATGAACCACACTCCGGACGAAGCCCTTCGGATTTTGCGTGACACTGCCTCCCACAGTACGTTCTGGACTGCAGGGAGAAATGCCCCGAGAAGCGGCCGAGGTCTTTTCATGGTCGACTCACTCCCCACTCCATCTGCGCCTGCTGCTATCATTACTTGTGAAGTGTGGAGGCGGAGGCCATCATGCTTATGAATGTTCGGGGAACCACATGGCAGGTGATTTCGCACATTTGACCTTAAATGAATCTGTGAACTATGTAGGAAATCAACCCAAGGGGGCGCCTTACAATAACGCCTATAATCCGGGAGCGAGAAGTCATCCGAACTTCTCTTGGAATCCCAACACGCCCGGCCAACGATGGTCACCGGGGCAGCATCAAAATGATGCTTACGCCTCCGGGAGCCAACCGAGGCCGCTGCACCCGGATTATAACCAAGCACCCCCCACCCAAAAGAAAAGTAATTTAGAAGAGATGATGGAGAAATTCCTGCTTGCAGCTAATTCAAACATGGTAAATCAAACCGCATCTATGCGAAACTTGGAGACGCAATTGGGCCAATTGGCTCAAGCGCTAACCGAGCGTTCGCAGGGAACCCTTCCCAGCAACACGGAAAAGAACCCTATTGATCAAGGGAAAAGTCTGGGAGATGCGGTAGATGCCAAACCGAGTGAGCTGGTAATCTCGTGCTCCATCAATAAGGTTGAAACCAAGGCTTTATGCGATTCCGGTTCCTCCCGCAACGTTATTGCACTGGAAGATGTTGCGAAGTTACAGCTGGAGATGAACACGGAGGAAAGGAAATCGCTGATTCTCGCTAATGGCACGATTATCCAATCTGAGGGGGAAGTAAATAATGTGGAGGTAACGGTTGAGGGGACAACTGTAGTAGCTGATTTTCAGGTTCTAGGCCCGCAAGAAAACCAGTCCATTCCTATCTTGTGGGTGCCGTTCTTGAAAGAGAGCGGTGCTACCCTTGATTTTGCTACGGGATGCATTTCCCTAACCAATGTGGTGCAGCAACCTACTTGCCCTGAAGCCACAACTGAAATATTCACTCCGCCCCCTCTCGTTATTTCTGATGAATTTCTAAGCGGTGCAGGAAAGGTACATGTTCAAGAAACAGGTGAAGGAGGAATGGAAGAGTTCCAATCGGATGAGGAAGAAGAGGTCGACTTCCGGAAAGAGTTCGACTCCGAGATGGAGGAAGACGACAGTTCGGGAAACGTTGACTTGAATATAGTTAGGGATGATATTTATTTATCTCCGTGTGATGAATCATGTAATAAACTATGTAAGCGCTCCATCTCGTGGGCCGATCCGGTAGTCACCACGATGCCGGAAGTGACGCCACCTGATTCTAAGGCAGAAAAATCTGAGAACTCTCAGCGGTGGCAGTCTCCAACTGTCACCAAACTTAAAAAGGAAAAACTTCTGCGTGACGCTCGTGCTGCTGCTCTCCGTGGCAAGGTGGCGGAGGTTAGGGGAGCATTGGGTAATACCAGTGCTGGCCCTAAAGCCTTCACCTCCCGCCTACGTGCTACGGGAGAAGCGCACCATAAGAGCGCTTTTAGTTGATGTGTGTTTTATTTGCTGTGATGAACTATTTTTGAGTATTTCTTTTTAATTCCTGCACTCTTTATAAACACTGTTAATACAGGTATTTGGTCCAGCTTAAGGACGTTAAATGAAAGCGCTACTGGGAGACAACCCAGATTTCCGTTTCCGTATTTCTTTTTTTTAGTTCAGCTTTTGTATTTGCTTTTGTTGCCTTGAGTTTGTGCTTGCAGGTTTCGTGTTCGATGGCGGATGCTGCGGACTATTCTTGATCGTAAACGCCAATCGTCTGGTATGCTCATTTCTGAGCATTGGGTAACACTTCCTCCCCTCTTTCAGCTTCAAATTTCTAGATATCGTGTTTAGCTTAAGTCTGGGGGAGCGGTTGTTATTATCCACTGTGCATGAGCTGCATTGCATACTAGAAGGTTGCTTTTTATTTTTCATTATCATTATCATTGTTGCATTCCTTACACACCACTTCACCCACTTGAGTGCGTGCTTGTCTTTTTGTGTTGTTCCGTTTAAATTAGTTTGGTTGGAATGTGAAATAGTTTGTTAACATAGGAATTATTATTTGGAGCGCGATGTCGACTCATGTAGTGTACTAGTCACGTCGCATGTTATGGTAGAATTTGAGTAGAACTAGATTTTCTTTATGCATCTAATTTATATTTAGTATTTCTGCGTAAATTTAGATTTAGTATACTCAAATGGTGAATTTGTATGAAATTGACGATAACCTGGTATTGTGTGTGTACGATTGCTAGTCGTGTGCTGCTCGAGTCGGGAGGAAGGTTTATCTTTCTCGTGGGCTAAGAACTTGCCCCAAGCGACTCTCGAAGCATGGGTGAGAGCTACTCGTTGAGTCAAACATGATGTAGGCCACCCTTTGGCTAGTTTGAGCTTTGTTATGCCATGTCCATTTCATTCACCTTTGCAAGCCCATGTTGTGCCTACCATTCCTATTTTCAGCTCCTCTTCATCCACCAAAGCCTGAAGCCTATCCTACACCCGCAACCAAAAATGTTTTAACTGCGCTCATAATTTTCAACTTGTGTGGCGTTTGGAACCATTGTGTTAAGAAGGGAAAATAAAGTTTATCCGCTGATGTTGAACCAACCGGAGGATACATAAAAGAAAAAAAAAGTAGTTTGAAAAAAAAAAGTCTTCCCGAGCTAAAAACAGAAAATCTGTTGGTGTTTGTGAAGTAGGCCGTGTGCACACCTGGTTTTCATGATAAGTCTGGGGGTGTGTCACACGAGCGTAGTTTGTGGTTTTGTGGGGTGCAGCGTTCTGATAGCTCACTTGGGTTGCGCAGCCATCGTGTTTAACTTTGAATATCATACCGTAACCTAAGCCTCGTTTTAATCCTATAAGTCCTACTGATTTGATTTGCGAGTTTGCTAGCGCCGTGGAGAGAGTGTGACCGGGCGAGCGTATGGTTCACGATGTTGATGGATTTCAGCGGAGTTATTCCTAAGCCCCGATCTTTTGCAACACCCGCCTCAGTGTCTCGTCGCTTTCATACCGGGCATGATCGCCAAATTCGTCATAATTCACCAACTGAGTATAATTAAATCTCTACTTACGCTTTAATACTTACGTAAATTAGTTAGCATAGTTAGAATCTCTTTCTACTAGAATTTCTACTCGCATGCGTATGTTACTTCGCACCGTACTCCCTTGTGTAATTCTCTATGTTAACTATCGTTTTCGCGCTCCGCCGGATTCGTTTGCTCGGGACGCGCAAACAGTTAAGTCTGGGGGTGTGATGAGTCCTGATCATATATACATTTATGGACTCATCCGGGCCGTTATTTTGTCAATATCACGCACTTTAGCCTTATTATAGTCTATATTTGATAACCCATGCTAGGTGCACATTTAGGCCCACTTTGGTGTGTTTTCGTGTGTATTATCTTTAGTAGTATTCATATGTTGTTAAGTGCCACTTTCGGTGGCTAGATCTGTGTTTGTGCTGGAATAGGAGGCGTGCAAGTGTTTCCGGTGCAATTCTGCACAGGAACACTGCGCACGATCACTTGTTCTAGTGCGCACGATCGGTGGTCGTGCGCCACTAATCGTGCGCACTTAACCCTTTTTCACGAGTTCTGTCTGGTGCAGTGCGCACGACCATCGACTCCAGTGCGCACGACCATCGGTTGTGCGCCACTGCTCGTGCGCATTGACCATTAAATTTCTGAGTTCTGTTTGCTGCAGTGCGCACGACCATCGTCTCCAGTGCGCACGACCACCGGTCGTGCGCCACTGGTCGTGCGAACATTGTATTTTATAATGTCGTCTCTTGCAGGTTCTGTCCAGGCAGTGCGCACGATCGCAGAATTCCAGTGCGCACGACCACTGGTCGTGCGCCAATGATCGTGCGCAGTATTCAATCCAGCGCCTATTTAAACACCTGTTGCAATTTTAGGGCGGATCGATCTTCCGGGAGCGAGGTTCCTGTTCCGTACGCCGCCGACCACCGCCCTGGAACGCCCCTACTTCATCTTCCACGCAAGGGGAAGCCTCCTCCATCCATTCCAAGCCTTCCTCCATCGTCCGTGAGTGTTCTCCATCGTCCGCAAGCCTCCAAGCACCCATTTTCGCTTTCCGCCCGGTGAGAAGAAGAAGAGACCTTGAGTCGAAGACGACGGAGCACGTAGGGAGATTATGACAGCTCTCTACTCCGGAAGCATTGCCCGTCTGAGTCCGGAGGTAGCCCGACAACCTACCATTCCGGCCGTGAACGGCCGCTAGTCTTCACCGCCGGTTATTTCTTCCTTCTTTCCCTTCATTGCACTCTTTGAACCATGTACTAGATGAATATTGTAATATTTACTTTGATGGAAATGAATATTTCTTTGTTTTTCTCCATGGTTTGCTCATGATTCATTCCGTTCTCACTCACTCACTCGCACACGCACGCAAGGTGTTTGCTTCGTGTTAGCAAGAGCTAACGACGGTTGTGAAGAGGTGTTTGCGACCCTCACCCTTTCGCACTTGAGTTCACTTCATCCGCCTCACGAAGCACGGCATCGCAGCCGTTGCATCCACCTCACTTTGCGAAGCGGTGTTCTCGACCCGCATCTCTGTTGTTGTTGTTAAAATTAGGAAAACCAACCAAAAACCCCTCTTTGTGTTTGTGAAACGCTTGTGTAACAATAATCACTGCGCGATTCGTTCACCCATCCTGCATTCCTCAAGAGATCGACATCCGGGGAATTTATTCTCCACAATTATTACTTGACAGCGACCGGTGCACTTGCCGACGCGCATCAAGGTACTCTGAAAGTGAGTTAAGTTTTTAATATCTTAAAAGGTCTTGTTTAAGTTTTACTTTAAAGTAATGATATATATAGATGTTTGCTGTGTAATAAAATCAAACAGTTAGTAAGCATATAAAATACAACACATCAAATACAGAAACATAAACAAACAAGCAAAGCACACATCCAGATGACACAAGATATATAGTAGTTCCCCAATCAACCTGGGTACATCTACTCTTCTACCCACTAGTAGGAATCCACTGGAGGTTGTTGATAAGGTGCCCTCACACCAATGAGCTTTTGTTAAGGTGCCCAAAAACCAAGGGAGCTTTTGATCAGGTGCTCTAACCAAGATGCAGGTTTTTGCTAAGGTGCCCTGTCACCGGGAGTTAACTTTTGAAGGGAGTTATAACCCTTTACAAGAGGGGAATAAAGAAAACAAAAAGGTTGAAGGTGTTCTTCTGTTTCTTAGAAGACTCTTGAAGATCCTAATTGGTAGTTGAGTTGGATCTTGATGATGATGTTGAAGAGAGCTCCCCCTGTCTGATTTAGTTTGATGACAGCTTGTGGATGGAGCTCCTTCTCTAGATTGCAATACTCCTCTTTTCATCTTCTTGCAGTTTAGATCCTGAGCAATTGATATAGATTGGTGTCTCAGGATATATATCATCTGCAAAGAAAGAGTTAGCAAAAAGAAGATAATATCTTAAAAGGTCTTGTTTAAAAGGTCTTGTTTAAGTTTCACTTCAAAGTAATGACATATATATATAGATGTTTGTTGTGTAATAAAATCAAACAGTAAGTAAGCATATAAAACATAGCACAGCAAATACAGAAACATAAACAAACAAGCAAAGCACATATCTAGATGACACAAGATATATAGTAGTTCCCCAATCAACCTGGGTACATCTACTCTTCTACCCACTAGTAGGAATCCACTGGAGGTTGTTGATAAGGTTCCCTCACACCAATGAGCTTTTGATAAGGTGCCCAAAAACCAAGGGAGATTTTGATCAGGTGCTCTAACCAAGATGCATGTTTTTGCTAAGGTGCCCTGTCACCGGGAGTTAACTTTTGAAGGGAGTTATAACCCTTTACAAGAGGTGAAATAAAGAAAACAAAAAGGTTGAAGGTGTTCTTCTCTTTCTTAGAAGACTCTTGAAGATCCTAATTGGTAGTTGAGTTGGATCTTGATGATGATGTTGAAGAGAGCTCCCCCTGTCTGATTTAGTTTGATGACAGCTTGTGGATGGAGCTCCTTCTCTAGATTGCAATACTCCTCTTTTCTTCTTCTTGCAATTTAGATCCTGAGCAATTGATATAGATTGGTGTCTCAGGATATATATGATCTGCAAAAAAAGAGTTAGCAAGAAGAAGATAATATATATTAGATCTGTTCTTCTTTTTGCTCCTCTGCTTTTCTCTTTTCTGTATCTTCATGTTTCTGCTGCTTCTTGTTTTTAATCTCCTTTTCTTCTCTCTGTATATTTATTCTGGAGAGATTTCAGCTGATTTGAATTCTTGCCGACAGAAGAGGAAAGGATATAATATTTCATTCTTTTCCCAGATCCTCGAGAACATAACATGCAGTCTTTAGCTTGCTGCAATGGCTCTATTAATTAATGCTGTAACGGCTGGATTGTAAGGCAGCAATATACATTGCAATATATAAATAGAATTAATAAAATATTGCTTTAATAAATCTGACAGCATATATATAATATTTTAGTCGAACTGAGAATGATATAAAACAATGCTGCAAATATTTCGTCGAGCTCAGCTTCAAGTTCGTCGACCTCATCATTTGATTCGTCGACCTGAACATTTGATTCACTGTTCTGAACATCTGCTGAATATTCATTGAACGCAGACTTGAGTTCGTCGAACGGAAGTATTCGTCGACCGCTGAGATGGGCTAGATCGTCTACCGCTGGATATTAAGCTGTTCGTCGAACACACACTTGAGTTCGTCGAACGGAAGATTTCGTCGACCGCTGAGATGAGTAAAAGTGTCGACCGCTGATCTTGAGTAAAAGCATCGACCGCTGAGATAGGATCGTCGAGCACTGAGATAGGTGATCTTCGTCGACCGCTGAGATGGCTTGATTTCATCGAGCGCAGAATGAGTACCATTCGTCGAGCGCAGGGCGCCGTTCGTCGAACGCAGGTGGCTGTTCGTCGAACGCAGGTGGCCATTCGTCGAACGCAGAGAACTTATGTAAATTTAATTCTTCTCTTATTTTTCAGCCAATTAAATATATATATTTATATTTCTTAGTATATTATATATATATTCTTTTCAGCCTTCTAACTTAATAGGATATGATCTAAGTTATAAGATATGTTATGATATAAACTTAGACATTAAAGGTGGATCCTAACTCAAATCAAAACTAAGGTTCCAACAATCTCCCCCAATTTGAGTTGGGATCCTAATCCAAATTAAGACTAGGTTCTAACAATCTCCCCCTATTTGGTTTAGGATACCTAAGCACAAAAAGTCTGAATAACTTAAGGCTTAAGGGTCAGAGATTATTTTCTTCTTATAAAATTCATTTAAGCAATTCAGATTTCCTAGATTTTGAATTAAATAGGAATTTAATGAAATGAATTGCTAGCTGTTTATTAGATTCTATGAATTTTAAAATCAGAAAGACAATGCCTGATAGCTTCTTTCTATAGAATCCCCTTAATCAAAAGAGACTCACACTCAGTGCTATGATCATTTCTGATCTATGCAATTTGAGTAGAATGCTCAACTTGATTTTGGAGAAAATCTGGAAGAATGTGAAGTTATCTGATTTTGTCTTTAAGATAGGAAATTCCAAGGAATCTTAACACTGCTGTTTAATTATAATTTGAAACAAAATATTAAACAGTTTAAAAATTGCCTTATGGATAGATATGTTGGCCTTTTTATTTCATTGAAGTATAAATTTGAAAAATTTCTTTGATGTTGCTGATCATAAAATTTTTCTTTTTCTTTTGCATTAATTAACTCATTTTTTAAATAGGTAATTTGTCCTTCTGATGATTTTAAGTCTTCTTTAATTTTATTATATTCAGGAGTTAAAATATTTATTTCTATTAACTCTTTTATATTTTCCTTTTCAGATTTGTAAT
This sequence comes from Dactylorhiza incarnata, assembly GCA_033032865.1. Taxonomy (NCBI): domain Eukaryota; kingdom Viridiplantae; phylum Streptophyta; class Magnoliopsida; order Asparagales; family Orchidaceae; genus Dactylorhiza; species Dactylorhiza incarnata. The sequence goes on along the minus strand of JAWHQI010000010.1, from coordinate 8,682,782 downwards.
TTTCAGCAATCATTAAATCTGTACATGATGAATTGAACACATGTTTAAAATCAGAGGTAGAAATAAAATTTGAAGTTACCTCAACTACCTTTTCTGGTTTAGATTCAGCATCAGATATGTAATATGAGCCATATATTGCCAACATGCAGAAGGTTCTGGCTTTTTGTTCTTCTTCTTCTTCTTCAGTTAGACTGAATGATGGTTCTGCACCAAAGTGTAGTTAGTGGAAGAAGTAAGGTGGATTCATTTACCATTCTTGAGAGGGAGTTCCAGATGCTTCTTGATGAAGTGCAATCAGCCACTTTTTGAAGAATGTCTTTTGACATTGATTTAGCAAATATGTTCATGGCCTTTGCATCAGCGCTGATCAACTTTTCTTGATCATCTGTTGAAGAAATTGAGGATGGAGGTCCTGTCAAAACAGATTTGTAAATATCTTCATCTATGACATTCATATATAACTTAATTCTAACTTGCCATAAATTAAATCTATCCAAAATACATATAGGTGGATCTGAAAATGAAAAATCTCAATGTGCCATTTAGAAAAACCCTTTTTAAAAAAAACTAAGAACTAAGTGATCTTTATGATTTCAGGTGTTAGCCTGTGTGAAAAATTAACTTCCTCTGATACCAATTGAAAGGACAATTGAGTATCAGTTGAAGATGATTAATACAATCAACCAACCTCTGATACAAATTGAAAGTGGAGGTTAGATCTTAAATTAACTCTAGAGGGGGGGGGGGGGGGGGGGTGGGGGGGAGTGAATAGAGTTTTAAAACTTTTTCTCTTAGTTTTATAGCGGAATTAAAAATAGTGATATAAATATGTGTATAGAGTGAGTGATAAATAAAACTGAAATAAAATGAATAATGAAAAACAGCACAAAACACAACACAAAAAAGAAATCAAACACAGAAGACACAAGGAGCTAGTAGTTCCCCAATCAACCTGGGTACATCTAATCTTCTACCCACTAGTAGGAATTCACTGGAGGTTGTTGATAAGGTGCCCTAACACCAATAAATTTTTGATAAGGTGCCCAAAAACTAAGGGAGCTTTTGATCAGGTGCTCTTGTTGAAAATGTTGAAGTGGAAGTTTGTGGAGTTTTTGGATCTGGGCGGTCTGGAAGGAGGTCGGGCGGTCTGGTGTGACCGCACGACCTGGCGATCTATTCTGCGGTCTAGTTTGTCTTAGCCTAGCCATAGTCTCCTGGCATGACCGCTGGTATCTGTCTAAGGCGGCTGAAGGTGAGGCCGCGCGGTCTATCTGTGACCGCGTGGCGGGTTGGCATCTTCAGGCCGTGCGGTTTGTTTGTGACTACGTGGCGGGCTGGCTTCTTCAGGACTGTGCTGGTCTGGCATGACAGCACAGGTTGGTCCAGGTTTCCAGAATTCCGGTCTGGTGGCTGTCCAGGTTTTCTGGAGGTATTCGCGGACTAAGGCTCTTAGTCGTACAGTCTCTGTTCGTGGTCTCAGGAGGAGGCTGGTATGCGAACAGGTCTCTGTTCTCGGTCTCAGAAGGAGGCTGGCTTGCGAACACGTGTTCGCGGTCTTGTGGAGAACAGACAGTGTTTGCGGTCTCGGGCAAACACTGGTGGTGGGCGGCTTCTTGGCGGTCTGGTGATCTCCTTGTGGAGTCGCAATTTGACTAAGGGAGTGGCGATCTCCCGCGGTCTAGAGTGAAGCCGGCGAGCTCATCAAATGAAGTAGAAAGAACTGTTGCTGATCGCGTGGGTTGACCAGTCTGGTCGCGCGGTCTGGGGGTGGTGATCCTATCTCATAGGGTGGTGACTGGATCAGGTCTCACGCTTATAAATAGGAGCCACTATAGAAGCATTAATAACACACCAAGTGTAACTGAGTTTATCCTAATTCCTGCGGTCTGTATTATTGACCGGGCGGTCTGCTGATTGAATTTTCTTGTGCAGCTTCTACAGATAGTGCGGCCTGCAGCGATCACCTCTTGCTCTGAAAGTGTTCGGGCGGTCTGCGGCTTGCAGTGTGGGTTGCTGGAGTTCATGAGAATCAGTGGAGTTTGTAAGGAGGGTGCGGTCTGCTCAGCGGTCTGAGGTGGTGTTCTGTAACCGGCCGTGTTGTGCGGTTAGGCAGCTTGCAGAGATCGGCATGGAGACCACACAGTCTGGAGCGGTCTCAGTTATCTTCCTTCAAGTTGTGTATTTTCTTCTTTGGTTTTGTGTGCTAGCGAAATCATGTATCGCCAAGCATACCTCATATTGTAATGAAGATTACTTGTTTCCCTCCATTTGCTTCTAGTTGTTTGGCTTGTAAACTCTAAGTTGTTTGATTCCTGCTCACTCCATAAAGATTCAGAAATTTTCACATGATATCAGAGGGAGGTTGGAGTGGATAGAGCAGTGAACAACTTAGAGTAGCCATCGCCTTTGTGAAGAAGGAACCAGTGGTAGAGAAATGAAAGGTGGTTTTGCAAGAGGTCTTGGAATTGAGATGCTTACATCGACTAACTTCAAGAAGTGGAAGTCGTGTATGCAAAGCTATCTTCTGGGTGAGGACCTCTGGGATGTAGTTGGAGGAGAGAGCACGGAGGAAGTTTTTCTGGTTGGAGATAACCATCATGAGGTGAGTAACTGGAGGCGGCTCAATGCCAAAGCAGAGTTCGCTCTGAAGAGGGCAATATCACCTATTTTGTTTGATCACATCTTGGGGTGTGCATCAGCTGCAGAGATTTGGAGAGCCCTGGATGGGCTGTTTAACAAAAAGAATGTGGCAAGACTTGAATTCCTGGAGAATGAGGTGGCCAGATCGGCACAGGTGACCTTTCTATCTCTACGTTCTTCTTGAAGATGAAGAACTTGTGCGCCGAGATTTCAGCACTGGATCCTGATGAGCCAATTTCTGAGGCGAAGCTGAAGAGGCACATCATCCGTGGCTTGCGGAAGGAATATGTTGCCTTTGTGACGTCGGTACAGGGTTGGGCAAATCAACCGTCTCTGCTAGAGCTAGAAAATCTGCTTGCTTCGCTGGAGAGTCTGACAAGGCAGATGGCGGGGGTGTCAGTGTCTGGGGGAGATGGCGAAGTTCTCTTCACGGGAAAGAAGAAGAAGTGGGATAAGAAGAAAATCGCTGGAGGAGACAATGGGCCTTCAACTTCTGGACAGAAGGAGAGGGGTTATGCTCCTAAGGCTGAAGGGAAGAAGAAGGGGAAGGTCCCAAGTGCTTCAGTTGTGGAAAGGTTGGTCACATCAGGAAGGATTGCCGGGTGAATCTTCAGCCGGGGCATGCTGCTGCAGGAAAGGGAGAAGATGAAGGCAGGCAGGTTGATGGAGGATGGGGAGGAGCCTTCTCGGCTTCTATTGGAGCTGCTGATGCGCGTCGGTAAGTGCACCGGTCGCTGTCAAGTAATAATTGTGGAGAATAAATTCACCGGCGCCAAAAACTTGATGCGATAATTTCGGCAAGTGCACCGGTCGCGCAAGTAATAATAATGGGGAAAATCCCCGGATGTCGGTCTCTTGAGGAATGCAGGATGCGTGAACGAATCGCGCAGTGATTATTGTTACACAAGCGTTTCACAAACACAAAGAGGGGTTTTTGGTTGGTTTTCCTAATTTTAACAACAACAACAGAGATGCGGGTCGAGAACACCGCTTCGCAAAGTGAGGTGGATGCAACGGCTGCAATGCCGTGCTTCGTGAGGCGGATGAAGTGAACTCAAGTGCGAAAGGGTGAGGGTCGCAAACACCTCTTCACAACCGTCGTTAGCTCTTGCTAACACGGAGCAAACACCTTGCGTGCGTGTGCGAGTGAGTGAGTGAGAACGGAATGAATCATGAGCAAACCATGGAGAAAAACAAAGAAATATTCATTTTCATCAAAGTAAATATTACAATATTCATCTAGTACATGGTTCAAAGAGTGCAATGAAGGGAAAGAAGAAAGAAATAACCGGCGGTGAAGACTAGCGGCCGTTCACGGCCGGAATGGTAGGTTGTCGGGCTACCTCCGGACTCGGACGGGCAATGCTTCCGGCGTAGAGAGCTGTCACAATCTCCCTACGTGCTCCGTCGTCTTCGACTCAAGGTCTCTTCTTCTTCTCACCGGGCGGAAAGCGAAAATGGTTGCTTGGAGGCTTGCGGACGATGGAGAACACTCACGGACGATGGAGGAAGGCTTGGAATGGATGGAGGAGGCTTCCCCTTGCGTGGAAGATGAAGTAGGGGCGTTCCAGGGCGGTGGTCGGCGGCGTACGGAACAGGAACCTCGCTCCCCGAATGATCGATCCGCCCTAAAATCGCAACAGGCGTTTAAATAGGCGCTGGATTGAATACTGTGCACGATCATTGGCGCACGACCAGTGGTCGTGCGCACTGGAATTCTGCGATCGTGCGCACTGCCTGGACAGAACCTGCAAGAGACGAAATTATAAAATACAATGTTCGCACGACCAGTGGCGCACGACCGGTGGTCGTGCGCACTGGAGTTGATGGTCGTGCGCACTACAGCAAACAGAACTCAGAAATTTAATGGTCAATGCGCACGAGCAGTGGCGCACGACCGATGGTCGTGCGCACTGGAGTCGATGGTCGTGCGCACTGCACCAGACAGAACTCGTGAAAAAGGGTTAAGTGCGCACGATTAGTGGCGCACGACCGGTGGTCGTGCGCACTAGAACAAGTGATCGTGCGCAGTGTTCCTGTGCAGAATTACACCGGAAACACTTGCACGCCTCCTATTCCAGCACAAACACAGATCTAGCCACTGAAAGTGGCACTTAACAACATATGAATACTACTAAAGATAATACACACGAAAACACACCAAAGTGGGCCTAAATGTGCACCTAGCATGGGTTATCAAATATAGACTATAATAAGGCTAAAGTGCGTGATATTGACAAAATAACGGCCCGGATGAGTCCATAAATGTATATATGATCAGGACTCATCACACCCCCAGACTTAACTGTTTGCGCGTCCCGAGCAAACGAATCCGGTGGAATGTGAAAACGAATAATTAACATAGAGAATTACACAAAGGAGTACGGTGCGAAGTAACATACGCATGCGAGTAGAAATTCTAGTAGAAAGAGATTCTAACTATGCTAACTAATTTACGTAAGTATTAAAGCGTAAGTAAAGATTTAGTCCCACTCAGTTGGTGAATTATGAAGAATTTGACGATCATGCCCAGTATGAAAGTGACGAGACACTGAGGCGGGTGTTGCAAAAGATCGGGGCTTAGGAATAACTCCGCTGAAATCCATCAACGTCGTGAACCATACGCTCGCCCGGTCACATTCTCTCCACGGCGCTAGCAAACTCGCAAATCAAATCAGTAGGACTTATAGGATTAAAACGAGGCTTAGGTTACGGTATGATATTCAAAGTTAAACACGATGGCTGCGCAACCCAAGTGAGCTATCGGAACGCTGCACCCCACAAAACCACAAACTACGCTCGTGTGACACACCCCCAGACTTATCATGAAAACCAGGTGTGCGCACGGCCTACTTCACAAATTCCAACAGATTTTCTGTTTTTAGCTCAGGAGGATTTTTTTTTTCAAACTACTTTTTTTTTTCTTTTACATATTTTTCTTCTTTTATGTATCCTCCGGTTGGTTCAAAATCAGCGGATAAACTTTATTTTCCCTTCATAACACAATTGTTCCAAACACCACACAAGTTGAAAATTATGAGCACAGTTAAAACATTTTTGGTTGCGGGTGTAGGATAGGCTTCAGGCTTTGGTGGATGAAGAGGAGCTGAACAAAGGATTGGTAGGCACAAATTTGGCTCGCAAAGGTGAATGAAATGGACATGGAATAACAAAGCTCAAACTAGCCAAATGGTGGCCTACGTCATTTTTAACTCAACGAGTCGCTCTCACCAATGCTTCGAGAGTCGCTTGGGGCAAGTTCTTAGCCCACGAGAAAGATAAACCTTCCTCCCGACTCGAGCAACACACGACTAGCAATCGCACACACACAACACCGGGTTATCGTCAATTCCATACAAATTCACCACTTGAGTATATTAAATCTAAATTTACGCAGAAATACTAAACATAAATTAGATGCATAAAGAAAACCTAGTTCTACACAAATTCTACCATAGCATGCGAAGTGACTAGAACACTACATGAGTCAACATCGCACTCCAAATAATAATTCCTGCGTTAACAACCTATTTCACATTCCAACCAACTAGTTTAAACGGAACAACAACAAAAAGACAAGCACGCACTCAAGTGGGAGAAGTGGTGTGAGAAGAATGCAACGATGATAATGAAAATGATAAATAAAAAGCAACCTTCTAGTATGCAATGCAGCTCGTGCACAGTGGATAATAACAACCGCTCCCCCAGACTTAAGCTAAACACGATATCTAGAAATTTGAAGCTGAAAGAGGGGAGGAAGTGTTACCCAATGCTCAGAAATGAGCATACCAGACGATTGGCGTTTAAGATCAAGAACAGTCCGCAACGTCCGCCATCATGAGAAACAAAGGCCACCTGAAAGTTATACACTAGAGCAACAAAAATAGTGAAAACTGAACTAAACATGTGAGAGCACAAAAAAAAATCAAGAAATCTAAGTTATCACCCATGGGAGTGAACTTGTTCCTGCCATCAATATTGAGCACTCACACACAAAATAAGGGAACAGAAAAAGCTGAATAAATAAACTATGCCCAGAAGAGCATTCCACAAGCAAAATGTTATTATTACAATTAATAAAAGATAAGGAGTTCAAACGACTCAACAAAAGAAACTAAACAGAAAACAAGGCTTAGAATATCTCGCATGCAGGGGGGAAGATCACTCGTCGTCGCTGTCGCTATCTAGCACCACAACGGACGGCGACCGTCTGGAAGATGATGCGGCCCGCCCCGGAGGTGGGGGAATATTTAGCCCTCCCCGCAATGCTTGCTGATAGACGAAATCTGTAAGCCAGTACTGGTTTGCCTCCAAATCGGAGAGGCGCCGATCGAAACTTGGCACCTCCGGCGCTCTAGAAGAACTGCCCTCTTCCTTGGCTCTCCGCTCCTGCTGAAATGAATGCCTTCGCGGCTGCAGAAGGGCTACCTCGCGGTGAGTGTTTGGCGGCTCAGCCGGCTCTCCGTGCTCCTCGTCGCCTTGCCTCTCCCTAGGCGCATCTCCCGGCATCACGACCACAAAGTGTCTACTACTCTTCTTCCCCACGACCCGTAATAGATGGAAACTCACCATGGTGGCCCGCGTGATGAATGAGGGTGCAGTCACCTGCACCATCGGAGGCAGATGACTCCAGATCCCCAAGCTTTTGGCAATGCGGGTGATATAGTAGGCACCACCAATGGCGCCTGTGAGACCGTAGGTAGCCACGTGATGGAAGAAGAAGGCCAACATGTAGCTGAGATGCAAGGGCTGCCGAAATTCCATACTATAGAGGGAGATCAGATCCTGCCACCCCACTACATTCTGACTAAGGGCACGGGCGACAAGAGAGTGGCTAAGGACGTGCTGCAGGTATCGGAGAGCAGGCGCGACGATCCATGTGGATTTGCTTTTTCTGGCCACATATTCTTCATCACGACCCATGAGGGCACACCACGCGGCACGCGGGGTAACACCATCAGGGAAGGAGACATCCAAATCCAGAAAAGGGATCGTCGTGGCCTCGGCTTCGGTGTAAAATCCAGCGCACACCGCCAACTCGGATAAGGAAAGAGTGAAAACCTTGCCCAAAATTCGGAAAGAGCACTTTCCCGGACGTTGGCCGGAGGGCAACACTTCCCACTCAAATGTAGCGAGAAATTCCAAGGAGAGCTCCCAGTAGCCGAGATCATTGCACTCGAACACCCCGCTCCAATGATCGAAATAATAGCGCTGGCGGACGGCCTCCCCCAACTCCCCATTGTCGCCGATAGAGTTCAACTCGTTCCAATCCACAAGACGCTGTGATAGGAATGGCTTCTCCTTAAGAGAATTGAATCGCCGCGTATGCGAATCCTTAGAAAAAGTCGCCATCCTAGCGAGGATCTGAGCAGGAGAGGCGGAAGAGCGGCCGGAGCGTTGGTAGACCTTTTGACGATCTCTGGAGCTCATGGTGGTAGGAGGGCAAAGGAAGGAGGAGAAATAGGGAAAGGGCTCACCGGAAGGGAAGGAGGCGCACGATCGGCGGCAAGCAGGCAGAAACGGCGCACGGACGTCGGCGAATGAGAACCCTAGATCGTGCGCGAAAGGCTCGGGCGGACGGGCTTTTTATAAAAATCTGGGCCGATCGCACGACCAGTGGTCGTGCGCGATAAGTAGTGCGCACGATCAGTGATCGTGCGCTTTAGGAATTTTTCAGCGGCCAAAATTTTAGTAAAAACTCCATTCACCGTGCAGTTTACGCACAAACAGGAGTCAGCACACGCAGCGAGACATTCATAGCATTAACAAAAACTCAACTAAACCAAACAAAATAAAGTTTCAGGAAAAATAAGGATAACTACTGGGGTTAATGTCATCCCAGCACGACTTATTTGAAAATATAAAAGTTCTAGCTAATGGGCCTATGGAAGGAGAAGTGCACAGGTAACTGTTCTAATATGCGTGTCGGTAACGAGTACCGATACGGTGATAGAACAGTCACCCCTCTACTTAAATAAAGATACCTGCTCCTCACAGGTAGAGGGTACAGAACGTAAGAAAAGGAGGAGGCCTGGTCCTCGCTCATCTCACGAAACACATCCTTGCCTAGCAAGGTATCGTCAACAGGGAGGTAGTAGGAGGAAAAGGCAATGAATGGAGCTTCCTCTACGGAGGGGGAATAAACCTCCTCACATGAGAGGATGCTCTTATCATTGACTTGAGCAAACAGCTCCAAGTCCTCCTGAAGCACCTGTGAAGACTCAACCTGCACCGGCTCAGATGACGAAAGGGGGTCAAGAAATAAAAGAGAAGAAGGACAAAAATAATCAAACATCGGGGGAGCGGTCCCGGTCTCACTCCCATCAGGTTGGGGAAGCAAAATAATGCTTGCATTGTCATCAATGCTACAAGGCTCGGCGGGATCAACGGTGGCCAAGCTTAGGATTTGGACTTCCTCCACCGGTGCTAAGGGAGACTCCTCTTCACCTAGAGGGTTGTCCTCCTCCATAGGAATAGGCACAACACTCTGATCAACCGCCTCCTCTTGTGACACCTCATTGACAATGTCGTCGGAGACGAGTGTAGTGTGCACAACAGCGGGAAGAATCGAATCCACTAGAAGTGGTGGATGCACTGGGAGAATAGACTCAGCAATGTCGGTGCCCAAATCAGCCACACATCTGGTGACTGTGTCAACGCCATACCCTTCAAGATGTGAAGGTGGCAATGACACAAAACCGGATGTTGAAGGTGTGCCGCCAGAGTTAGGATTCGGGACGATCCGGATATCCGGCTCGTCATCCTCGTCCAATTGGCGACGAAAAACAGCACAATCCTTCAGGGCATGATCTGTGCTCCGACAAAACTGGCACTGCCTAGCGGGCTTCTTTGGCACAGCGGGGGCTGGAGCCGAAAAGAAGTATGACGGTAAAGGCTCAGCAGAGTAGCCATAAGACTTACGCGCACCATATGAAGTACCAGATGAAGTCGGTGCTCCATATGCTGGGCTGCAGGAACTATGCCTACTATCCTCCGTAGGGCATTCATCACTAGAGTGAGAAGTATCTCTACACCAACGGCAACGAATATTGAGATGTGCCCACATAGTGTAAAAATAATACGATTCAAGATAAGAATGCTATTGTGCAGACACTATACCAAACAGAAATTACTAAAGCAACCTAATATTAAATAAGGAAGCGGAATAAAAAGAACAGAAATAAAATTTAAAGGATGCAATTTACAAATGAAAGGGATTCTCTCTCAGATTCTCCCTCTCCAGAAAACTCACACGACTGTGTTCCCCGGCAACGGCGCCAAAAACTTGATGCGCGTCGGCAAGTGCACCGGTCGCTGTCAAGTAATAATTGTGGAGAATAAATTCCCCGGATGTCGGTCTCTTGAGGAATGCAGGATGGGTGAACGAATCGCGCAGTGATTATTGTTACACAAGCGTTTCACAAACACAAAGAGGGGTTTTTGGTTGGTTTTCCTAATTTTAACAACAACAACAGAGATGCGGGTCGAGAACACCGCTTCGCAAAGTGAGGTGGATGCAACGGCTGCGATGCCGTGCTTCGTGAGGCGGATGAAGTGAACTCAAGTGCGAAAGGGTGAGGGTCGCAAACACCTCTTCACAACCGTCGTTAGCTCTTGCTAACACGGAGCAAACACCTTGCGTGCGTGTGCGAGTGAGTGAGTGAGAACGGAATGAATCATGAGCAAACCATGGAGAAAAACAAAGAAATATTCATTTTCATCAAAGTAAATATTACAATATTCATCTAGTACATGGTTCAAAGAGTGCAATGAAGGGAAAGAAGAAAGAAATAACCGGCGGTGAAGACTAGCGGCCGTTCACGGCCGGAATGGTAGGTTGTCGGGCTACCTCCGAACTCGGACGGGCAATGCTTCCGGCGTAGAGAGCTGTCACAATCTCCCTACGTGCTCCTTCGTCTTCGACTCAAGGTCTCTTCTTCTTCTCACCGGGCGGAAAGCGAAAATGGTTGCTTGGAGGCTTGCGGACGATGGAGAACACTCACGGACGATGGAGGAAGGCTTGGAATGGATGGAGGAGGCTTCCCCTTGCGTGGAAGATGAAGTAGGGGCGTTCCAGGGCGGTGGTCGGCGGCGTACGGAACAGGAACCTCGCTCCCGGAATGATCGATCCGCCCTAAAATCGCAACAGGCGTTTAAATAGGCGCTGGATTGAATACTGCGCATGATCATTGGCGCACGACCAGTGGTCGTGCGCACTGGAATTCTGCGATCGTGCGCACTGCCTGGACAGTACCTGCAAGAGACGAAATTATAAAATATAATGTTCGCACGACCAGTGGCGCACGACCTGTGGTCGTGCGCACTGGAGTTGATGGTCGTGCGCACTACAGCAAACAGAACTCAGAAATTTAATGGTCAATGCGCACGAGCAGTGGCGCACGACCGATGGTCGTGCGCACTGGAGTCGATGGTCGTGCGCACTGCACCAGACAGAACTCGTGAAAAAGGGTTAAGTGCGCACGATTAGTGGCGCACGACCGGTGGTCGTGCGCACTAGAACAAGTGATCGTGCGCAGTGTTCCTGTGCAGAATTGCACCGGAAACACTTGCACGCCTCCTATTCCAGCACAAACACAGATCTAGCCACTGAAAGTGGCACTTAACAACATATGAATACTACTAAAGATAATACACACGAAAACACACCAAAGTGGGCCTAAATGTGCACCTAGCATGGGTTATCAAATATAGACTATAATAAGGCTAAAGTGCGTGATATTGACAAAATAACGGCCCGGATGAGTCCATAAATGTATATATGATCAGGACTCATCAGCTGCGGCTCCAATCAACTATCAGGAGGACTGGATCGTGGACTCGGGGTGTGGTCATCACCTCACCGGGGATGAGTCGAAGCTTTCTTCAGCTCAGCCGTACTCAGGTAATGATGCCATTATTACTACTGACAACACTGTGCATGCTGTCGAGAAGGTGGGGGTTGTTTCCTTGGGCAGTGATAGAGGGCCACTAACATTGAAGAGTGTCTATCATGTGCCCGGAATGAGGAAAAATCTCTTCTCCGTGACCAATGCTGTAGACGCTGGGTATCACATTTTGTTTGACCCAACAGACGTGAGGTTTCGTCAGAATGTGGAGGCGGTGAAGGCGGAGGTCGTTCATGTGGGAAGGAGAACTAAAGACTTGTTCGTACTTTCGACAATTTCTTACATTGACAAGATGAGGACAAACGACAGTGCTGTGATATGGCACGAGAGGTTGGGGCACGCAGGAATGGATAAGCTGAAAGCTATGGCGGTGAAAGGTCTGGTCAAGGGCCTGCCTAGTCTATCTTCCTACAGAGACGGTCATGTGTGCGCAGGATGTCAGTTCGGCAAGTCTCATCGACTACCGTTTGACAAATCGCAGACAAGGAGTAGTGTGCCGTTGGAGTGCATCCACGGTGACTTGATGGGACCGACTGCTACCCCAAGCCTCGGAGACAGCAGATATATGCTGGTACTGATCGATGATTACACCAGATATGTCTGGGTATATTTATTGAAGGAGAAGGCAGCGGCGTTTGCCAAGTTTGTGGAGTTCAAGGAGCTTGTGGAGGGTCGGCTTGGACTATGTAAAAAGCTGAGAACTGACAACGGAGGGGAGTTCACCTCGGGTGAGTTCTCCACTTTTTGCAGGAAGGCAGGCACCCGGAGGGAGCTTACTTGTGCACATACTCCACAGTAAAACGGAGTTGCAGAGCGGAAGATCCGTCATCTGACGGAGACCTGCAAGTGTTGGCTGCATGCCAAGAGTTTCCCAAAGTCCTTCTGGGCGGAGGGAATGTCTTGTGCTGCCTACGTTATCAATAGGATGCCTCTCAGTCCCATCAATATGAAGACCCCACATGAATTGATGTTCAAGGAAAAGCCAAGCGTGGCACACCTTCGGGTGTTTGGTTCCACCTGCTATGTGCACGTTCCAGATGCGCTTCGGACGAAGCTAGATGCGAAAGCAAGGAAGCTAGTCTTCTTGGGTTATGATGATCGGAAGAAGGGCTAGAAGTGCATGGACCCGGAGACGCGGAGATTTGTTGTATCTCGCGACGTCGTGTTCTAAGAGGTGACATCATACAAGGGAAGTTCTGGTGTGGAGCTACCAGAGAGCAGGGTGGAGGAGCCGGAGAGGGCTGTGGAGAATCTTCAGGTGGAGCTACCTGTGTCACCAGGTGGTCCATCAGTTTCTAGTTCTGAGGCGGAGGTTTCTGGATCAGGAAGCAGGGGGAGCGATGCTCCGAGTACGTCTGGAAGAGGAGCTAGGGAAGAAGCAGCAGAAGATACTGCGAGTCAGGGGAAGGCGTTGAGAAGATCGAAGTGAACTATCATTGCCCCTGATCGCTATACAGGAGGAAATATGGTGAGCTTTGTCTCATGTTTCTTTGCTGGTCCCTTGGATGAGAGGGAGTCGTCGAGCATTGAAAAGGCCAAAGGTGTGGAACAGTGGGTTTCGGCTATGCAGGAAGAGATGAGCGCTCTTGAGAAGAATGAGACTTGGTCTCTGGTGCCCAAGCCCAAGGGCATCACCCCTGTGACATGCAAGTGGGTCTACAAGCTTAAGAAGAAGGCTGACGACAGTATCGAGCGTTACAAGGCTCGCCTTGTGGCTCGAGGGTTCTCACAGCATTACGGTGAAGACTATGAAGAGACATTCAGTCCAGTGGCAAAAATGACTTCAGTTCGGGTTGTGATTGCCTTGGCGGCGTGTTGGGGGTGGGAGATTTGGCAGCTCGACGTCAAGAATGCTTTCTTGTACGACGAGATTGACAAGGACATCTTCATGGTTCAGCCACCAGGCTTTGTATCTGAAGATTTTCCGGAGCATGTCTGCAAGTTGAAGAAGGCCCTGTATGGGTTGAAGCAAGCGCCAAGGGCGTGGTATGGAAAGATCGCAGAATATCTCTTATTCTGTGGATTTGGTGCTTCAGACTCATACTCAAGCTTGTTCGTCAAGAAGAGCGGGGAGCTTCAAGTCATCGTGATGCTTTACGTCGACGATATGATCGTGATGGGGAATTCGAAGGAGGATGTAGCGCAGCTTCGGGCAGAGCTATCTATCAGGTTTGAGATGAAGGATCTGGGTGAGCTCCACCATTTCCTTGGACTCGAGGTGCAGAGGAAGGAGAGTGGAGTGCTGGTGTCTCAGGCTGGATATGCGGAGTGAATTGTGGAGCGATTCGGCATGAAGGAAGGGAAGTGCATCTCCACACCTCTGGAGAAGGCTATGAAGCTTAAGAAGGATGAGGGAAGGATTCTGCAAGATCTGTTGGTGTTCCGAGCTCTGGTCGGGAGCTTGATATATCTGACGATCACTAGGCCGGATATTGCATATGCAGTTGGCAGAGTGAGTCGGTATATGGCAGAGCCACGGATGCCTCATCTACTTACAGCCAAGAGTATATTGAAGTATGTCAAGGCGACTTCAGATATGGGTCTCCTTTACAGGAGGGATGCGGGCTTCGAGGTGCATGGGTACATAGACGCTGATTACGGGGGAGATTTGGATGATCGGAAGTCGACGTCTGGATATGTCTTCATGGCGGGCCCCACGGCTATATCATGGTGCAGTAAGAAGCAGGATTCCGTGTCGGTCTCAACCACGGAAGCAGAATACAAGGCTTCGGACTTGGCAGCTCAAGAAGCCATCTGGCTTAGGAGGTTGGTTGGAGACGTCCATAAGGAGGTTCGGGGTCCGACTCTACTCCGCGGTGACAACGAGAGTGCTCTCAAACTGGTTACTAATCCAGTTTGTCACGCGAGGACCAAGCATATCGAGATCGAGCATCATTTCATTCGTGAGAAGGTACTGGAGGGGTCCCTTTCGGTCGAGCATGTTCGGAGTCAGGACAATATTGCTGACATCTTCACAATGGCGCTGGCAAAGGGGTCATTCACTCGGCTGAGGGGTCTACTTGGGTTGTTTTCAACTTCCCACTTCAAGGGGGAGTGTTGAAAATGTTGAAGTGGAAGTTTGTGGAGTTTTTGTATCTGGGCGGTCTGGGAGGAGGTCGGGTGGTCTGGTGTGACCGCACGACCTGGTGATCTGTTCTGCGGTCTAGTTTGTCTTAGCCTAGCCGTAGTCTCCTGGCATGACCGCTGGTATCTGTCAAAGGTGGCTGAAGGTGAGTCCACGCGGTCTGTCTGTGACCGCGTGGCGGGTTGGCATCTTCAGGCCGCGCAGTTTGTCGGTGACTGCGTGGCGGGTTGGCTTCTTCAGGACTGTGCCAGTCTGGCATGACCGCACAGTTTGGTCCAGGTTTCCAGAATTCCGGTCTGGTGGCTGTCCGGGTTTTCTGGTGGTATTCGCGGACTAAGGCTCTTAGTCGCGCGGTCTCTGTTCGTGGTCTCAGGAGAAGGCTGGTATGCGAACAGGTCTCTGTTCTCGGTCTCAGAAGGAGGCCGGCTTGCGAACAGGTGTTCGCGGTCTTGTGGCGAACAGATAGTGTTTGCGGTCTCGGGCAAACACTGGTGGTGGTCGGCTTCTTTGCGGTCTGGCGATCTCCTTGTGGAGTCGCGATCTGACTAAGGGAGTGGCGATATCCCGCGGTCTAGAGTGAAGCAGGTGAGCTCATCAAATGAAGCAGAAAGAACTATTGCTGATCACGCGGGTTGACCAGTCTGGTCGCGCGGTCTGGGTGTGGTAATCCAATCTCATAGGGTGGTGACTGGATCAGGTCTCACTCTTATAAATAGGAGCCACGGTAGTAGCATTAATAACACACCAAGTGTAAGCTGAGTTTATCCTAATTCCTGCGGTCTGTATTATTGACCGGGCAGTTGATAAAAAAAAAAATCCCAAAAAAAAAATAATATATATATATCTTAAAAACTCCAAAAAAAAAAAAAATGATGAAAAAACTTATCAAAAAATCCAACACAAAAAAAAGAATAAAACCCCCCACTTAGCTTTTTGTTACTTCTAAGGCTAGGTTAGGTTTATCTTTAAGCGTTTTCACTATTTTTGATTTACTAAAACCATTTTATTTGCATCATAGTTTGTAAATTTAAATCGAGGAATTTTGGTAGTAAAGAATATCTTGTGATTTTAATTCAATTTGAGAACAAAATTTTTAGCACTACCTCGAGTTAACCCTAAATAGATTCGCTTTTGTATTATATTGGCAAACCTTTTTTAGATTCAATTATTCTAACTCGAAACTTGTGAAACTTTAGGAATATTCTAATCTACTAAATTTTGCTCTCAAATCCTTTTTTATTATTCTAGTTTTTCTTTTGAAACCCTCACCCCTTTAGCTTGGCATAAAAAAGTAAAAGAAGAAGTTTTTAAAAGAAATCCTGTGTCAATGGGAATAAAAAGATTCCGTAAACACAGGCACCCAATATTGTTAAAAGAAATCCCGTGTCAATGGGAATAAAAAATAAAATTCTGTAAACACGGGCATTGGGTTAAGTTTAAAAGATTTCAATTATCCCCCGTAAACCAACGCTGGGAACCAAAGTAAAACCACCAAAAAGGTGGGGTGAGAAGATAAAATTCATCACCCCTAATCCAAGCACTCTTCTTTTTGCCAAGGCTACCTTTTTCCCCTACCCCTTAGCCAATAAAATTGTAGGCTAGATTTTAATTTAAAAAGTTTGCGAGAGCATAATTAGTAGGTTTTATTCATTCTTAAAAATTTTCTTTAAAAAGTTAAAGTTTTATATAATTCTACTCTAACTAAAGGCGCCAAAGACTGCAATATTCGACGCTATTTAGCTAACTTTCGAAGTCTCGCTAAAACTTTTTCGCTCTTTTTAAATCATCTTCATAATTTAGGACTTACCTCTTTAAAACTCCTAAATTTATTTCGATCTCACTTTTGATTAAATAAAAACTTTAGTAATTAGAAATTTTATTAACGTCTTATAGGTATCCCTTACTTTTGCTCTGGAATAGCAAAATCTTAAGTATGGGGGTATTTGATAAATAGAAAATATTGCATATTTTTAATATAATTTCAAAGCCTAATTTGGGTATTTTTGTACATGCAATATGCAAATTATGTAAATAATAGCTTGTTTTTATCTTGTTTGTAAATATATGTAATTATTATAAGTATAAATAAATATTGATATATTTTTAATACATATATATGTGTATATGTAATAATAAAATGTATATATGTATATATGAGATAATAAGTATATATATATTAATATGTAATAATAATAAGTGTATATATAAATAAATAAGATATATAATAAAATATATATTATAATAATGATAAGAATATATATAAAAATAATAGTATATAAAATAAAGTATATATTATTATATATATTGAAATATATATATATATATATATATTAATATGTAATAATAATAAGTGTATATATATTATCAATATATATAATAAATAAATAGAGAGTATATATTAAAATATAATCTTATAAGTAATTTTGTAAATTGAATGAAAATTAAATTAAAAAATAAAAAAATCTGTGCTGATCATAATAAATATATTTATTGCTCTTAGTATGTTGAAGGAGCCGCTTGGCTCACTGGTTCGAGTCTTGGCTTGCTCTGCTGCTGCCCAGGGTTCGAGTCCTGGCGCAATCATAATTAATCAGATTAAAGCTGCGCCGCTTGTCTCCCACTCTTTTTGTCTTTTATAAATTCTGACGCTAATATTATATATATAATATATCCCCTTATATTTCAGAACAGCGCGCTTGCTCCAGTGGACCTGACTCTGGCTAGCCTCCTTGAGGTCACGGGTTCGAAACCTGGCCAGCGCCTTTTTGCTGGATTAAATCCAGCTAGCCGCCCCTGCTGCCCGCGCCCTGCCCGTGCCCGCTGCCGCCCTGCCCAGCCCGCCAGCTGCCTGCCCGCTGCCCACCAGCCCGCGCCCCTGCCCAGCCCGCCAGCTGCTCCTCCAGCTAGCACCCTTCCAGCCATGCTAACCGCACCCCCTAAGAGATCAATTCCAAATTGGCCTCTTCTCCTTCTAGAAGCCACCTTGTCTTCTTTATTTTTGCTATTGGCACCCCAATCTTTTGCTATAAATAGATGGGGTTGGCCATAGGTTAAAAGGTTCACAAATCCTAATAAGTTTAGGGGATTTGTGTTCCACCCTTTGTATTTATTGTTTTAATTTGTGTTTTTAATTTTATTTCCTCTCTTTGGTATCCATTGTCATCTCTTTGTTATGTAAAAATTTTTGGCTTAATAAAATAGAAAAGTGTTCATCTTATTTTTCATCTTGTTCTTCTAGTGTTCTTCATGTTATTCTCTTTTTTTCTTTTGTTTTGTTTTTCTTTTTTTTGTAATCTCTTTCATGTCTTGTTTTTTTTTGTCATTTTAATTAGAGTGTGTGTGTGTATGAGTGTAATTATCTTGTTTTTAGTTTTGTTATAATTTTTAGATGTTTTGTTATTAGTGTGTGTGAGTGTAGGTGGTTAATTAAATTGTTTTGTTTTGTTTTATTTTGTTGTTTTCACTTTCTTTGTCTCATTTTATATGTGTGTGTGTGTGTGTGTCAGTATAGATTTTATTTTATTTTAACTTAGTTTCATTTCATGTTGGGTGTGTGAGTGTATGAGTTTAATTGTCTTTTCTTTTATTTTCTTTTTTAATTTTTGTTGGGTGTGTGTGTGTATGAGATTATTGTTCTTCTTTTATTTTCTTTTATTTTAATTTTTTGTTGGGTGTGTGTGTGTATGAGATTATTGTTCTTCTTTTATTTTCTTTTATTTTAATTTTTTGTTGGGTGTGTGAGTGTATGAGAATAGTTTTAAATGCTTTCATAATTAGTTTTAAATGCTTTCATAATTAGTTTTAAAGCTTTGATAATTAGATTTTATGGCTTTCATAATTAGATTTTAATGCTTTCTTTATCGCTTTCATAAACTAGCTTTTCTGCTTTATTTACAGCTTTCATAGGTAGCTTTTCTGCTTTCTTTAAAGCTTTCATAACTTAGCATTTTCTGTCTTTTCTATCGCTTTTCTTGGTTTTTGCTAAACGCACACCAAGCCCGCGATTGTTACGTTTTTCTTTTTGTCATGCTTTTCTTTTTGTTATTCAAATTAATGCATAAACTTTCATCCTTTTATACCCGATAAAACAATACGCGTAGCTCGAAGTAACAATACTCGACGGGACCCAGGACTAATACGATTATATTATGATATTTATATCATATATATACTACACGCGATAGGTGCGCTTGCCTCTTAGCAAATTAAATAAAATTATTTTCTTACCGAATCTATTTCGGGAAAATAATTTTCCTATCAAGTTTTTGGCGCCGTTGCCGGGGAGATTCATCGATATTGCGAAAAAAGTTTACGTTATTGATTTTATCATATTTAAAAAAAAAAAAAGCCAAAAAAATTAGAAAACCCCAAAAACTAAAAAATATATGCTTTTATATTTTTATCATCTTCAAAAACTCAAAAAAATTAAAAAACACTAAAAATTTCAAAAATATATGCTTTTGTATTTTAATCATCTTTAAAAAATCCAAAAAAATAAAAAACCCAAAAACTCAAAAATATTTGTTCTTTATTTTCTTTAAAACCTTCAAAAAAATAAAAAAACCCCAAAAAAAAAAAATGATTTCTATTTTATTTTCATTAAAGCTTATTTATGCTTATTTAAACAAAATCAAATAATATTTTAATTAAAATAACAAAATAATGGAAAACTTTGAAACATAAATCTTAAAGAATTATTGGAATTTTTGAGATAGAATAATAGGTAGTTTTCTCGAAGTAGGAGTACTCGGTAGACCCGCGAGGGGATTTTTGTCGATATTTTGAAAAGGGGAAACCCTATTACTTTTATCCTTGGATTTCAATTCTTCTTCTTTGATTTTTATTTTAAAATTTCTCTTTATTTTTTTATTTTTATAAAGTATAAAGGTTTTTATAAATATGCATATTTGAAAAATGATGAAAATATATTTAGGAAACTCCAAAAAAATAATAATATGTGGTTTTACTTTATTTATATATTTCATGCTTTTTGTAAATATAGAAAAACCCAAAATCATATATGATTTTTCTTTCTTTGTTTTTTCTCTTTTTTTTGTACTTATTTTTGTATGTATATAAATGTACATATAAGAAAAAAATATATGATGAAAAATTCTTAAAGAAAATCCAAAAAAAAATTTACTTAATGTATTTTCATTTTCTTTTTCTTTTTGTTTTTTTCCTTTTTTATCCCTTATTTTTACTTAATATGTATATATGTAATAAAATTAAAAATCAAAAAAAATTATTATGATAAAAACTTATCTTAGAAAAATTCAACAAATTAATATAATTTTGTATCTTTCTTTTCTTTTTGTAAATATCTTTTTCCTTTCTTTCTTTATTTCTTATTTTTATTTTTAGGTTTTATATATTTTTATCTTATTCAAAATCCAAAAAAATAATGAAAATATTAAAATCCAAAAAAATATATATATAGTTTTACTTTATTTTTGTAACTTAGAAAAATAAGAAAAAGAAATAAAAAACTTATATATTTATATACGATTTTAGCATTCTTACCTCCCCCCCCCCCTCTCTTTTGTAAATAACATTTTGTTATTTTGTTTTAACATTTTTTGCAGGTATTAATCCGGTAATCCGTCTCCAAAATAGGGGCGTGCTTTTTCCCCCCTTGTATTTTATTTTCCCTCTTTTTTAATGCTTATGTACATATATAATTAGAATTGTTCCTCATACTTAATTTCAACATTGGGGACAATGTTGATCTTTAAGTATGGGGGTGTTTAGCTCTTTTTGTAATTATTTTTGCCCCTCTCATATTAGAAAAAACCAAAAAATAATAATAATAATAAATTTTATATGTTGCAACATCTTTGTAATAATGTCATAACAAAAATGTGTTGCAACATCTTTGTTCCTCTTTTCACTTACAAAAAAAAAAAAAAAAAAAATTAAGAAAATAAATAAATTAACAAAGTTGTTACAACATAACAAATTATGTTGCAACTTCTTTGTCCTCCTTTTTATTTCTCTTTTCTTTTTGTAAAAAAAAAATCTAATATGTAAATAGGAAATAAAATTGAAAAATCCATAAAAATTATATAAATCAAAATAAAAAAAATGATGAAAAAACTTATCAAAAAATCCAACACAAAAAAAAGAATAAAACCCCCCACTTAGCTTTTTGTTACTTCTAAGGCTAGGTTAGGTTTATCTTTAAGCGTTTTCACTATTTTTGATTTACTAAAACCATTTTATTTGCATCATAGTTTGTAAATTTAAATCGAGGAATTTTGGTAGTAAAGAATATCTTGTGATTTTAATTCAATTTGAGAACAAAATTTTTAGCACTACCTCGAGTTAACCCTAAATAGATTCGCTTTTGTATTATATTGGCAAACCTTTTTTAGATTCAATTATTCTAACTCGAAACTTGTGAAACTTTAGGAATATTCTAATCTACTAAATTTTGCTCTCAAATCCTTTTTTATTATTCTAGTTTTTCTTTTGAAACCCTCACCCCTTTAGCTTGGCATAAAAAAGTAAAAGAAGAAGTTTTTAAAAGAAATCCTGTGTCAATGGGAATAAAAAGATTCCGTAAACACAGGCACCCAATATTGTTAAAAGAAATCCCGTGTCAATGGGAATAAAAAATAAAATTCTGTAAACACGGGCATTGGGTTAAGTTTAAAAGATTTCAATTATCCCCCGTAAACCAACGCTGGGAACCAAAGTAAAACCACCAAAAAGGTGGGGTGAGAAGATAAAATTCATCACCCCTAATCCAAGCACTCTTCTTTTTGCCAAGGCTACCTTTTTCCCCTACCCCTTAGCCAATAAAATTGTAGGCTAGATTTTAATTTAAAAAGTTTGCGAGAGCATAATTAGTAGGTTTTATTCATTCTTAAAAATTTTCTTTAAAAAGTTAAAGTTTTATATAATTCTACTCTAACTAAAGGCGCCAAAGACTGCAATATTCGACGCTATTTAGCTAACTTTCGAAGTCTCGCTAAAACTTTTTCGCTCTTTTTAAATCATCTTCATAATTTAGGACTTACCTCTTTAAAACTCCTAAATTTATTTCGATCTCACTTTTGATTAAATAAAAACTTTAGTAATTAGAAATTTTATTAACGTCTTATAGGTATCCCTTACTTTTGCTCTGGAATAGCAAAATCTTAAGTATGGGGGTATTTGATAAATAGAAAATATTGCATATTTTTAATATAATTTCAAAGCCTAATTTGGGTATTTTTGTACATGCAATATGCAAATTATGTAAATAATAGCTTGTTTTTATCTTGTTTGTAAATATATGTAATTATTATAAGTATAAATAAATATTGATATATTTTTAATACATATATATGTGTATATGTAATAATAAAATGTATATATGTATATATGAGATAATAAGTATATATATATTAATATGTAATAATAATAAGTGTATATATAAATAAATAAGATATATAATAAAATATATATTATAATAATGATAAGAATATATATAAAAATAATAGTATATAAAATAAAGTATATATTATTATATATATTGAAATATATATATATATATATATTAATATGTAATAATAATAAGTGTATATATATTATCAATATATATAATAAATAAATAGAGAGTATATATTAAAATATAATCTTATAAGTAATTTTGTAAATTGAATGAAAATTAAATTAAAAAATAAAAAAATCTGTGCTGATCATAATAAATATATTTATTGCTCTTAGTATGTTGAAGGAGCCGCTTGGCTCACTGGTTCGAGTCTTGGCTTGCTCTGCTGCTGCCCAGGGTTCGAGTCCTGGCGCAATCATAATTAATCAGATTAAAGCTGCGCCGCTTGTCTCCCACTCTTTTTGTCTTTTATAAATTCTGACGCTAATATTATATATATAATATATCCCCTTATATTTCAGAACAGCGCGCTTGCTCCAGTGGACCTGACTCTGGCTAGCCTCCTTGAGGTCACGGGTTCGAAACCTGGCCAGCGCCTTTTTGCTGGATTAAATCCAGCTAGCCGCCCCTGCTGCCCGCGCCCTGCCCGTGCCCGCTGCCGCCCTGCCCAGCCCGCCAGCTGCCTGCCCGCTGCCCACCAGCCCGCGCCCCTGCCCAGCCCGCCAGCTGCTCCTCCAGCTAGCACCCTTCCAGCCATGCTAACCGCACCCCCTAAGAGATCAATTCCAAATTGGCCTCTTCTCCTTCTAGAAGCCACCTTGTCTTCTTTATTTTTGCTATTGGCACCCCAATCTTTTGCTATAAATAGATGGGGTTGGCCATAGGTTAAAAGGTTCACAAATCCTAATAAGTTTAGGGGATTTGTGTTCCACCCTTTGTATTTATTGTTTTAATTTGTGTTTTTAATTTTATTTCCTCTCTTTGGTATCCATTGTCATCTCTTTGTTATGTAAAAATTTTTGGCTTAATAAAATAGAAAAGTGTTCATCTTATTTTTCATCTTGTTCTTCTAGTGTTCTTCATGTTATTCTCTTTTTTTCTTTTGTTTTGTTTTTCTTTTTTTTGTAATCTCTTTCATGTCTTGTTTTTTTTTGTCATTTTAATTAGAGTGTGTGTGTGTATGAGTGTAATTATCTTGTTTTTAGTTTTGTTATAATTTTTAGATGTTTTGTTATTAGTGTGTGTGAGTGTAGGTGGTTAATTAAATTGTTTTGTTTTGTTTTATTTTGTTGTTTTCACTTTCTTTGTCTCATTTTATATGTGTGTGTGTGTGTGTGTTAGTATAGATTTTATTTTATTTTAACTTAGTTTCATTTCATGTTGGGTGTGTGAGTGTATGAGTTTAATTGTCTTTTCTTTTATTTTCTTTTTTAATTTTTGTTGGGTGTGTGTGTGTATGAGATTATTGTTCTTCTTTTATTTTCTTTTATTTTAATTTTTTGTTGGGTGTGTGTGTGTATGAGATTATTGTTCTTCTTTTATTTTCTTTTATTTTAATTTTTTGTTGGGTGTGTGAGTGTATGAGAATAGTTTTAAATGCTTTCATAATTAGTTTTAAATGCTTTCATAATTAGTTTTAAAGCTTTGATAATTAGATTTTATGGCTTTCATAATTAGATTTTAATGCTTTCTTTATCGCTTTCATAAACTAGCTTTTCTGCTTTATTTACAGCTTTCATAGGTAGCTTTTCTGCTTTCTTTAAAGCTTTCATAACTTAGCATTTTCTGTCTTTTCTATCGCTTTTCTTGGTTTTTGCTAAACGCACACCAAGCCCGCGATTGTTACGTTTTTCTTTTTGTCATGCTTTTCTTTTTGTTATTCAAATTAATGCATAAACTTTCATCCTTTTATACCCGATAAAACAATACGCGTAGCTCGAAGTAACAATACTCGACGGGACCCAGGACTAATACGATTATATTATGATATTTATATCATATATATACTACACGCGATAGGTGCGCTTGCCTCTTAGCAAATTAAATAAAATTATTTTCTTACCGAATCTATTTCGGGAAAATAATTTTCCTATCAGCAGTCTGCTGATTGAATTTTCTTATGAAGCTTCTGCGGATAGTGCGGCCTGCAGCGATCACCTCTTCCTCTGAAAGTGTTCGGGCGGTCTGCGACTTGCAGTGTGGGTTGCTGGAGTTCGGGAGAATCAGTGGAGTTTGTAAGGAGGGTGCGGTCTGCTCAGCGGTCTGAGGTGGTTTTCTGTAATCGGCAGTGTTGTGCGGTTAGGCAGCTTGCAGAGATCGGCAAGGAGACCGCGCGGTCTGGAGCGGTCTCAGTTATCTTCCTTCAAGTTGTGTATTTTCTTCTTTGGTTTTGTGTGCTGGCGAAATCATGTCTCGCCAAGCATACCTCAACTTTTAATGAAGTTTATGCTATCAATAAAGATTACTTGTTTGCCTCCATTTACTTCGAGTTGTTTGGCTTGTAAACTCTAAGTTGTTTGATTCCTGCTCACTCCATAAAGATTCAGAAATTTTCACAGTTCTAACCAAGATGCAGGTTCTTGCTAAGGTGCCCTGTCACCGGGAGTTAACTTTTGAAGGGAGTTATAACCCTTTACAAGAGGGGAAATAAAGAAAACAAAAAGGTTGAAGGTGTTCATCTCTTTCTTAGAAGTCTCTTGAAGATCCTGATTGGTAGTTGAGTTGGATTATGATGATGACGTTGAAGAGAGCTCCCCCTGTCTGATTTAGTTTGATGACAGCTTGTGGATGGAGCTCCTTCTCTCGATTGCAATACTCGTCTTTTCTTCTTCTTGCAGTTTAGATCCTGAGCAATTGATATAGATTGGTGTCTCAGGTTATATATGATCTGCAAAGAAAGAGTTAGGAAAAAGAAGATAATATATATTAGATCTGTTCTTCTTTTTGCTCCTCTGCTTTTCTTTTTTCTGTATCTTCCTGTTTCTGCTGCTTCTTGATTTTAATCTCCTTTTCTTCTCTCTGTATATTTCTTCTGGAGAGCTTTTGGCTGATTTGAATTCTTGCCGACAGAAGAGGAAAGGATATAATATTTCTTTCTTTTCCCAGATCCTCGAGAACATAACTTGCCGTCTTTAGCTTGCTGCAACGACTCTATTAATTAATGCTGCAACAGCTGGATTGTTAAGGCAGCAATATATATAGCAATATATAAATATAATTAATAAAATATTGCTTTAATAAATCTGACAACATATATATAATATTTTAGTCAAACTGAGAATGATATAAAACAATGCTGCAAATATTTCGTCGAGCTCAGCTTCAAGTTCGTCGACCTCATCATTTGATTCGTCGACCTGAACATTTGATTCACTGTTCTGAACATCTGCTGAATAATCGTCGAATGCAGACTTGAGTTCATCGAACGGAAGTATTTGTCGACCGCTGAGACGGGCTGGATCGTCGACCGCTGAATATTGAGCTGTTCGTCGAACGTAGACTTGAGTTCGTCGAAGGGAAGATTTCGTTGACCGCTGAGACGAGTAAAAGCATCGACCGCTGAGCTTGAGTAAAAGCGTCGACCGCTGAGATGGGATCGTCGAGCACTGAGATAGGTGATCTTCGTCGACCGCTGAGATGGCTTGATTTCGTCGAGCGCAAAATGAGTACCATTCGTCGAGCGCAGGGCGTCGTTCGTCGAATGCAGGTGGCCGTTCGTCGAACGCA
This sequence comes from Dactylorhiza incarnata, assembly GCA_033032865.1. Classification (NCBI taxonomy): domain Eukaryota; kingdom Viridiplantae; phylum Streptophyta; class Magnoliopsida; order Asparagales; family Orchidaceae; genus Dactylorhiza; species Dactylorhiza incarnata. Next base: position 8,657,047 of record JAWHQI010000010.1, on the reverse strand, counting down.
GGTGGCCGTTCGTCTAACGCAGGTGGCCGTTCGTCGAACGCAGAGAACTTATGTAAATTTAATTCTTCTTTTATTTTTCAGCCAATTAAATATATATATATTTATAATTCTTAGTATATTATATATATATATTCTTTTCAGCCTTCTAACTTAATAGGATATGATCTAAGTTATAAGATATGTTATGATATAAACTTAGATTTTAAAGGTGGATCCTAACTCAAATCAAAACTAAGGTTCCAACATACTCCTTCCACATCCTGGAGGTGGCACCCTCCCGACTTGAGCACTTCGCTTACAATGTAAGGTCCCTCCCAATTGGGCTCAAGCTTACCTACATCGACCCCTCTTCCTGCCGCATCTACCTTCTTCAGGACCAAGTCCCCCTTTTCAAACTATTTTATTCTGATGTGTTGGTCAAAGTACCCGGCTATCCGCCTCTTGAATTCCTCCTGCCGAATAGTGGTGAGGTCCTGGAGCTCTTCTACCAGGTCCAGGGACAACCTTTGTTCTGCGTCGTTCTGCACTAGCCATTCTTCATCCACTTCGCCCGCGGCGACCACCCTTGGGGTTTTCACTTCGAACTCGATTGGGAGGACTGCCTCGGACCCGTGAGAGAGTTTGAACGGAGTCTCCCCGGTGGCAGTATTTGGAGTAGTCCTCATGGCCTAGAGGACTGAGGGCAGCTGCTCCACCCAGTTGCCCCTGAGGTTCTCCACTTTCTTCTTGAGTAGGTTGATGATTATCTTGTTTGCTGCCTCAACTTGACCGTTACTTCTTAGGTGGTGGACCAATGCGAACCTGAGGTTGATGTCGAGTTGGGTGCAGAAATTAACAAACTCTTCGCTGGCAAATTGTGGTCCGTTGTCCGTCACTATGGATAATGGGAGCCCGTGCCTGCAAATTATTTCTCCCCACACAAAATTTCTTACCACTTGGGATGTTACCTTGGCCAGCGCCTTTACTTCTACCCACTTGGAGAAATAATCAATCATTACCAATAGGAACTTCCTTTGGCCACTAGCTTGCGGAAAGGGGCCTACCAGCTCCAAACCCCATATGGCAAAGGGCCACAGAGCAGTGATGGTCCAGAGCCTCTGAGCTGGGTGGAGTTGGAGTGGAGCATAGAGCTGACACTTTGAACATTTCCTTGCGAATTCTGCCGCATCCTTGCTGAGGGTAGGCCAAAAATAGCCTTGCCTCAACATTCTCCCCTCCAGGGTTTGGCTCCCAGAGTGACTGCCACATTCTCCCGAGTGGATTTCTTCAAGGACCCTCGGGACCTCCTCTTCTGACACACAATGAGCCAGGAGTCCCGAGAGCATTTTACTGTAGAGTCCTCCTGCATGCAAGGAATAATAAGCCGACTTATACCTGAAGTGTCATTTATCCACGTCCCCTTCAGGGAACTTTCCCGATGCCACGAACGTGATGAAGGGATCCATCCATGATGCTCGCTGATCCACCTCCATCAGCTCCCCTTCCTCGATGGAAGGTCGAAAGAGTTCCAACACTGTCCCCCCAGCTCGAGGGACAAACTTGGCTAGGAGGTCCGCCGGGGTGCTCTCCTCCCTCGGCACATGCTTGATCGAGAAAGTGTGAAATTGCCTGATGACCCCCTTGGCCTTCTCCAGTAGCGTTTGAGGGTTGGCTCCTTCGCTTCAAATTCTCCCCTGATTTGGCATGCCACCACCATGGAGTCCATTGAGACCTCCACGTCTTGCACTCCTAGATCCCTGGCCAGCCGTAGGCCTGCTATCACTGCCTCATACTCGGCCTGGTTGTTGGTAATTAGAAAATGGATGCTCAAGGCTTGCTTAATCTTTATCCCTTGGGGGCTTACTAGGATGATTCCTCCACCGTAGGAGTGCTTCCCTGATGCACCATCCACTAACATCTTCCATGACACTGGGGTAGGCGATTCATGCTCCCCCAGTTCAGTTGCGTAGTCCTCCATGAAGTCCGCCACCGCTTGTGCTTTGATCGACATCCTAGGCACAAACGCGATGTCAAACTCACTCAGCTCCACAAACCATTTTGCTAGTCTCCCTGAATGCTCCACCCCTTCCATGACTTTGCAAAGCGGGTGGTCGGTCACCACTTTGATTGAGTGCGCTTGGAAATATGGTCGGAGCTTCCGGGCCGATACCACCAAAGCGAAAGCCAACTTTTCTAAAATTGGGTATCGAAGCTCCGCCTTCCTCAGCACTCGGGTGACGTAGTAGATGGGGAACTACCTCCTCCCTTCTTCCCGGACCAACACCGAGCTTACTAACTCAGAATCTACCCCCAAGTACAGGGATAGGTCCTCTCCTTGTCTTGGGCCCTGGAGTAGAGGAGTCTGGGTGAGTTGCCCCTTCAAAGCCTGAAAAGCTTCCTCACATTCCGAGGTCCATTAGAATTTTTTGTTTCCTCGTAGCACCTTGAAGAAGCGTGCACACTTCTCACCCACCTTGGAAAGGAACCTACTGAGCCCAACCAATTTTCCTGTGAGGCGCTGAATCTCTTTCGAGTTTCTTGGCGACCCCAACTCCATGATCACTTTAACTTTGTCGGGGTTAGGCTCCACCCCCGCTGGGGTGAACAAGTGACCCAGGAACTTCCCCCTGCTAGCCCCGAAGACACACTTCAGGGGGTTGAGTTTCATCTTATACTTCCGCAAGGTCCCAAAGGTCTCTTCAAGGTCTTGGAGGTGAGACTCGAGGTTCCGACTCTTTATCATGAGGTCATCAACATAGACCTCCAGGTTTCTTCCTTTATGCTCTCGGAAGACCCTGTCCATCTTTCGTTGGTACGTGGCCCCTGTATTTTTAAGCCCAAAGGGCATCATCTTATAATAATAACAACCATCCCCCCGTGATGAAGGAGACGTCCTTGACGTCGAGGGGGGGGGGGGGGGGGGGGGGGGCGGGGTGGGGGCATGCGGATCTGATGATAACCTGAAAAAGCATTTAAAAAAGACATTACAGGGAAACCGATGGCTGAGTCAACCAACGCATCGATTCTAGGCAACGGGTAGCAATCCTTGGGACATGATTTATTAAGCATGGAAAAATCGATACACATCCTCCACTTACCTCCTCCCTTTTTCATCATAACCACGATGGAGACCTAGCCTGGATACTGGATCTCCGATACAAAACCTGCCTGTAGGAGCTTACCCACCTCCTCTTGGATGGGCCCCTCTAGCTTGTCTGCTATGGCCCTCTTCTTTTGACGGATGGGGCGGGTGCCAGGGTCAAGATTGAGGCGATGGCAAGCCATATCTGCATCGATCCCGGGCATCTTCGCGGCCCTCCTAGTGAAGACATCCACATTTTTCTGGACGCAGGCCAGGATTTACTTCTGCTCCTCCGGGCTGAGCTCCCCGCTGATGCGGACCTTCTCCACCAAACCAGCCTGGGTGGTGACCTCGAGCTCCACAACCTCCTCCAAGGCTTCTAGTCGGGACTGCTCTCCCCAAACCCCTTCCTTCTCCTCGTCGCAAGTCGGCGCTTCGACCTTCTCCTCTCCATCTCCTCCCTGAACCTTCATCACCTCCTTCGCCCCTTCCTCCTGGGCCTGGCCCTCTACCTCTTCCTTCTCCTCCTCCATTGGCTTCTCCGGCCCTTCCTCCACTTTCTCCCCGCCTTCTTCTTTGAGCTCGCTGGCTCAACCATCTCCTAGTCCCATTTCTCTGCTTCGGCCATCCAGGAGATGGTGTTTACTACCGTCACGTAGCACTGCCTTGCTACCTTCGGACCCCCTCTTACCCGAATCTGGACTCTATACGAGTTGAATTTGAGACATTGGTGGAAGGTGGAGGGGACCCAGTGGAAAGCACTGATTAGCGGCCGTCCGAAGATGGCACTATAGCTGCTGGGGGATTCCACTATGACGAAATGGCAATTCCAAGATTTCCCGCCCATGACCACATGGAGCCCCACTCCCCCCTCTACCTCCCTCTCTCCGAAGAACCTAAACAACGGACCATCCGAGGCCAACACCCTCTTGGTTTCCACCTTCATCTCATCAAGCGCCTTCTTGAAGATGATGTTGACGGAGCTCCCATTGTCCACGAGAATCCGGGACACCGTGAAGATCTCGATGGCGGTCTGGATGACCAATGCGTCACAGAAAGGGTCTTCATGCTCCGGTATGTCCCTTTGAGAGAAAGTAATTTTTTTTGCCGGGGGTGGGGCCGTGGATGTCGAAGCCATGTTCTGGCGGTAGATGGTATAGAGGCTCGCCTTGCGGGTTGCCTCCACCTCTACTCCCCTGTGGATCACTCCGATCCCTCCCCGGGTCCCCACATCGACCCGGTCCTCGCACCTTTCCTCCTCTTCTTCCCGAGGCAGGACCTCCTCGATCCTCACTTGGTGTTGCTTCCGCGGCGCTGACACTCTTGCCCTCTTCGACTCCAAAAACTCCGGGCAAGTGGCCGTTGCGTGACCTTCCTCATCGTGGAAGTCACAGTATGGCAAAGTCACTTCCCTCCTCTCGGCCTCTGCCGACCTATTCCCCCTTCTCCTTCCCGCTCCCTCTTATGCTCCTTCCCCTTCTCTCCTTCCTCTTCTTCCCCTCCCTCTCCTGATCTTCATGGCCTGCTGAGGCGGGGGATGCATCTACCTCGGACCCTGCCTCCATCCTTGCTGATGGGGTCTTCCATGACCCCCAGGAAAGTTACCCCCTTGACCCTGCATTCCTCCGCCCTGCTGCCTCCATCCTCCCTCTGGGTCCCGGGGCTTTTCTCTCCTCCGCACCTCCTGTTGTCTGACCTCCAGCTCACTAAGCTTTGCCAGCCTCCCGGTGAGCTCCGGATTGGCCTACTCACTTACGATTTCCTCCGCCACACTCTCCATCAACTCCTCGTAGGAGACGGGGGCCTTTCTCTTTAAAGCCATCTTGAAGAAACTCTCCTTCAGCCCGACCATGAAGGCGAGCTGGAGGGCAAACCTAGGCATCTCCTGGGTAAGCAGGACCTCCTCCTGGAACCGATCTGCATACCGAGCCAATGACTCCTTGGGCTCTTATTTCACCTTGAAGAGGGACTCAGCGTCCTTCTTCCTCTTCTTTGAAGTCGAAAACCGCAACAAGAAACTACGCCGCAAGTCCTCAAATGCGTAGATTGATCCAACAGGGAGTGGATGGAACCAGTCCCTGGCCTTCTCTTTCAAGGTGACAGCGAAGAGCCGACACTTAAAGGCGTCCGTCATCGGCCTGATAGAGGCAGAGTCCTCAAATGACTGTAGGTGCTGGACAGGGTCATCCCTGCCGTGGTAGTAGACCATGTCCCATTCCCTGAACCCTTTCGGCATGGGTTCGGAAAGCACCAACTCGCAAAAGGGACTCCCCCCACCTGTTTCCCTTTCCTGCTCCACTCGCCCCCCGAGCTCTCTCTCCAGGCTAGAGCTCGCCGGGGCCATTCTCGCGAGAGCCATACCTACCGGAACCTCCTTCACGGGCGCTGCACCCGCCAAAACCGCGCTCGCCTGGACCGCTCCCGCCTGCACCGTGCTCGCCTGCACCGTGCTCGCCGGAACCAAGCACGACGGGCTGGCGAACAGTACTCGGCCCTCTAGGTCTTGCACTAACCCCCCGACCACTTCCTTTCCTGCCCTTCCTCCCGGGGCCTTCTCGCCAACCGCTGCTGGAAGATGGGATGACTGAACCGTCGGGGTCGCGAAATTGCTTTGCAAGGCTGCGACCGCGAACCTGAGGGTGTCGAGGACTTCCCTCCTGAAGTTCGAGAACATCCTCGGCGTCACCACCGGGGGTGACTCGCAAAACTCCTCGCCCTGCCCTTCATCTCCTGTCTTGTCCCTTCCTAGGAACTTTCTTGGACCAGCCACACTCCACGCTCACCGCACCAAAATGTTGAAACCGATTTCTCAGTCTCTTGTGAAGCTCGGGCCCTCAACAAGTCGAGGGGAAGCTAGCCCTTACTGATCCCCTGGAAAGAGCAGACTGGAGACTCGGAACTAGACTAAGACCTTTGTCATAGCGAGGAGGTCCCACCACAAACCCGGAAGATCGTTGAGCGCTTCTCCTCCTAAGCCAAAGCTGAGACTGGGCACCTTGGAGAGCTAGAGAGCTAAACCAAGATAACCTAGGGAGGAAGAAGCTCAGAAATTGAGATTGGAATCCTCTCCCAAGGTGCCCTTCAAGGTCTATTTATAGTTTTTTTGCCCGTAGTCTGTAAATAGCGGAATTCCGCCTTTTGGTTTTTACTAAACGCACCCCAATATGGCCTGCTAACAACCAAACTTTGCTATTTGGAGAGGTTAACGGCAGACCACCAAGGGCAGAGGGGTAATTTCACCTCCTTAGCCTATGGGCGAGTGGCCCGTGAGGAGGCTACTCGCGAGAGCTCCCGCGAGTCTCCTCGTGAGTATGGCTCGCGAAACCCCTCTTAGGCGAGCGCTCTGCGAAGGCCCCGCTCACACCCCTTCTGGAGACATCCTCCGAGGCCGGGTCTCGCATGCCTTCCTCCGAGCTTCCCTCGGACCTGTGAAATCTATTGAACTGGCTGGAAGATTGAGCTCATCGAGCTGAGAAGCAATTTCGTCGAACTGAACATCTTGTTATTCGTCGAATGTAGAGCTAAGTTCGTCGATCTAGAACTGGTTTTGTCGAACTAAACATCTTGTTACTTATACGTCGAACGCAAAGCTGAGTTCGTCGATCTCGAACTGGGGCTCATCGAACTGAACATCTTGTTACTTATACGTCGAACACAGAGCTGAGTTCGTCGATCTCAAACTGGTGCTCGTCGGACTGAAGACAAAATCTGTGGATCTGGCTGGAAGACTGAAATCGTCGAGCTAAACAGCGAGTTCGTCGAACTGAAGCGACGTTCGTCGAACGCAGAAAGGATTTTGTGGAATGCAATTTGGGATTTCATCGAACACAGATTGAAGTTCGTCGAGCACAAAAACTTCGAAAGAATCCGGACCGCCCAGAAGACCATAGTAAGCGGACCGCGAAGATCTGGCTCACCCGCTTTCTCGCGAGCGCCCTGCGAAGGGTCCGCTCGCACCCCTTCTCGAGAGCGACCTTTGAGACTCTGGCTCGCCTTCCTTGTTACTTCTTTCGCCTGTTGACTTCTCTATCTATGCCCATCTCCTGGCGAATATTAGGGTTGTACAACACATATCATTTCTTAGGCCCGTCACTTGTAGCATGGTTGAGTAGGAAACAGAATTCTATTGCCCTCTCCATAACCGAGGCAGAATATGTCGCACTAAGAAGTTGTTGTGCACAAGCCCTTTGGATGAGTCAAACACTAGAAGACTTTGGGGTTCATCTAAACAATATTGAATTAAAATGTGACAACAAAAGTGCAATCGATCTAACCAATAACCCCGTTCATCATTCAAGGTCTAAACACATAGATGTGCATCATCACTTCATTAGGGATCACATCAAGAAAGAATATGTGAGAGTTAGCTTCATAGGCACAAAATCCCAACTTGCAGACATCTTTACCGAACCCCTCCCCGATGCTCATTTCAACATGCTTAGGTTAGAATTGGGTGTCTTAGATATATCTCATTACAACAACAACAACAACACTCAAGCCTTTATCCCACCATAGTGGGGTTGGCTATATGGATCCTTTGTCACCATAGAGCCCTATTTTTAATCATAGCCTCACTAATACCTAATAATATAAAATACTTTCCTATTCTATCATGCTTACATCTTTTTATTTTCTCAAACAAAAACATTACCCCATAAAAATGTATAATCATGTTTAATCAATCAAAAACATGCTTAAAGAATCTTCTAATGATCTCTAAAATGTCTAAAATTTCTACACTAAGAAGTTCTATATACAACAACTCTAAATCAAAGAAAAGTTTTTTCAAAAAATCAAGAAATAGTCTAATGTTTTGGCGTTAACTCCTAACGCCAGTGTTAGGATTCAACGCCAGTATTAAAACTCAACGCCTGGCGTTTCCCTTCTTTGCTCCAAATTCAAATATTTAAATGCTGGAAAATCTTTAATGCATATTTTCACATCTGTTTCTCTATTTTTTTTTGAAAAATATTAAATTCCTTTAATTTTTTTATTCTTTATTCAAAATTCAAACAAAAAATTCAAACAATAAAAAATGTTCAAAAACATGTTTGTTTATATTCTCAAACATTTAGGGATATGCTTTCTTCTTATGTGTTTTTTAGTTTTTATTCAAAAATCCACAAAAAATTCAAATAATCAAAACTCTTCAAAAATATGTTTGTCTATTTTTTTTGTTTGTTTTAAAATATTTTCAAAAACAAAAACAAATTTATATGAATTGTTATTTGCCTCTTGGATTTCACATGAGCTACTATCTTAAATGGTCAAAAGTGTTTAGGCGTACTCTTAAAGATTTTCTTCAATGTTTAATTTTCATTTCAAGTTTCCTAAACATTGTTTTGTCTTCTCATGCCTTGACCTTAAACTTATTATGTCCAATGCAATAGACTATAGAAAATATGTAAGATTGCCTAACGTGCCTCTAAGAATGAGTAATGCCTTTATGCTAAATAATGATTTAATCACTCACTCTTTGGGTAATCTACATGTGCTTATAATTTTAGTCTTGCATGATTGTGTAGTGCAATAGTTTAACAAGTTGAGTTTTATGTCTAAATTACCTACACCTTTTTTTCAAACATCAATTTCTTGCACATATAGAAGTGTGTTCTCAAAAGTTTTGTTGTTTACTAAAAAAAGTGAATTCGAAGACCTTTGTGCTAAATAAAAAAATATATGAATAACATGACAAAGATAACTCCACCAAGCACTACTTAGCCTCCTGATAAGTCTTAATGAGCATTGTCAGGTTGAGCACCTTGGCAAGAATTATAAAGTGTATTCTGTAAACACATTGTTTTTATCACTTCTATTTGTATACCGGATCACTCAAAATAAAAATATATCAAATGCTTATATGATCCCCCAAGAAATACTTCGCTCCCTGATAAGTCTTAATGAGCATTGTGTGGGCAATGAACCTTAGTAGTTGTACTCTTATTTATGTGCTTTGAAATATAATTCTAGAATTGATGTGTGGAAGTAATTCTAAGACCACTTTCTTAATATTGTTTTACTACTTCATTACATTTATCATGTGTTTTGATTATCTCACTTATATACTCTTATCAAAACACTATTTGCACACATTATTATCTTTCATAAAGCTTCTACTCATGTGAATTGGATCCTAATGTACATCTACATAATATTCTAAAAAGTTTAAGTAAAAGCACTAGATTGCAATGCATGATCTCTATAATGTTTTCTTTATTTGAAATATGAATTAGTTCCATTGTAGCTATAATCTCTTTGATTATTTCCAATCATGATTGCCTTTAGTTGTTAAATTTTTTTTCAAGGTTAATGCTCATTACATGTGAAATTTTTTGAAAAAATTGTTTTGCATTTTATTTTCAAAATCTAAATCTAAAAATCAAGAAACTTTTTCTAAAAATTAAAATGATTATCTTGGTTACTTTGTCTTTTCCACACTATTGATTTGATCATGTATTTTTACCATGCTTTATCATACTTATTTCAAGTCTTAACCTTGAGGTCCTTTCATCACTTATATTTTAAAACTCTTTTTCATTTTTTCAACAAGTGGTAGACTTCCTTGGTAAAGTACAAGGGATTTTGTTACTTACATACTTATCATATGTTTTTCCGCTGCATTACATCCCTCAATGCTCGATCATGACTTCCTCTATTGTAAAACCAAACTCTTAACCATCTCGTGGTGTCCCAACTTTCATTTTTTTTACCTTATTCTAGTCTTGTTTTGTTCCACTCCACCCACTTTTGCTAATAGCAAAAAGGGGAGAAAAAATGATAAATCATAAATGATTAAGGAGTAGGATTCACTAGATTAAGGGTGAGCATAAATCTGTTCAATGGGAGCATACACTAAGGGTGAACACTTAAATAGGGAGAGCACTTAAATAGGGGGGAGCACATTTCCCTAAATAAAATATTTGTCATATCAATCTCTAAGTAGCATAAGTGTCATATATCTTATAAAAACACATCATTTACCTTTTGAAATCTGATTTATCTTAATTGGATTTGTTATTATCAAAAGAGGGAGATTGTTGGAACACGGTGTTCCGCATCCCTTTGGTTTGAGAATAACAAATACTACTTGTATTTGATCTAGTTTGCCATTGTGTTTTTAATATGTATGATTGAACAAAGATGACACTAGGATCATATGTGTTGGTCTGAAATTGCTCAAGTACATAAAAGAAAGGTTGTGGCCTAACGCCAGGTGTTAGAGCCAACACCGACGTTGACCCTCGATCTTACTAGCATGAAAATGGTATGGAGGGAAGCTGTCGTGATTGAAGGTGCATTTTGGGAATAATCTGACTAACGCCAACGTTAACCTCAACGCCAGCATTAGGGTTGCCTAAAAAGAAATGTTTCCAATGATGTAATATCTCCTTCCTTGAATGTGGATTCGAGCCATCAAAACATTTCTATATAGAGTCAACGCTAGGCGTTAGCTCTAACACCGATGTTAGCATGCTCTCCTATAAATAGGTGTCATTCATTTATATTTATAGTGACACATCTCAAGGAGCCCTATTCCAGCACTAGGAATTTTCTGAGGTCATATTTCCAGACCACAAAGGTTCTCCCATTTAATTTAAAGAGAGGGAATCAAAGGAGGCTTGGATCAATGCTAACTCAACGCAAAGAATGCACCCTTCGACTTCAATAATCTTCAGCGGTTCTTCATCGTATCCTTCAAATTTCCTCATAGAGAGTTTTTAATTTGTCTTTCATATTTTTGTAACAACTATTATCTTTGTGATTGGTTTGTTAATTCACCATGGTTGTTGGCAACTAGGTCCGTGTGCGGATTAGGTGGAATTTGCCACAAAGCGACTAGGTCTAGAGCTTAGGCCTAGGGGGTGCTCGAGGTCTTTCTGGGGATAGAGAGGCTAGAGCGGCTTGAGGCCGTATCTGGAGATAGATAGGCTAAAGCCAACTGGTTCTTAGGGAGATGAGTCAGTATAGAAAACAATAAGAGTTTTCATATTATTAGCCTTTGATTTTTAGCCTCATAGAAAGCCAATTTTATAATAAATTATACAAATGATAATCTTGTCTCTTCTTGTTCAATAAAATTGAATTGGTTTTTAATTTCTAGCACTTTACTTTTGATTCAATCTATTTCATATAAAATATCAAAAGTTTTCTATTAAATTTTAAAGTTTTTTAAGACCCTTATTCACCCCCCTCTAAGGGTGCCTTAAGATCCAACAGTAACAGAGGCATGTAATTCCAAAACAGTTTGACCACGGCGAATAATGGCGCATCGTGATCTCGCATCTACTAGAGGGGATGATTTTTCAAATAATGCAAAATCATTTGCACCACATTTATTTAGCGGTACAAATTTTAATGGGTGGAAAATCTTAATGAAACACTTTCTAATCTCTTTAGATTTTGAAGTATGGAACATAACCATAAGAAAACCCCCAATTGAGTTAAATAGGAGTGAATGTTTCTTGGATACAAAAGCCATGAATAGTCTATTTTGCACACTTTCAAATGATATTTAAAATTGATTTATTCTTTTTCTACCACGTATGAGATTTGGAGTTGTCTTGAGAAAACTTATAGTCTTCCTTCAATAGATGATGAACAAAAGCAATGAGGATTCATGCTTGGAGGACAATTTCTCAATCTTATCAAAGAAAGAAGAATTCAACTTAACAATAACATGCACGGATGGCGACACAAAAAACACATCAAGCAATGAAAATGATGATAAATGGACTTTATGTTAAAATCAATTTCTTCATCCAAAAATATTGCAAGCTCTTCCATACACTCTCAAAAAAATTTTAGTTCTATGTCTATTGAGTTAAACAAAGCAAGAACAAAGATTGATGCTTTAGAAAATGAGAATGAAAAATTAATTTTAGAAAATTTATCTTTGAAAAATACTTGTGCTATGTGTAAAGATCTTAAAAATGAAATTAAAGAGATGGATGAGACATTTAAAAACTTAAGAACTGATTCTAAAACTCAGATAAATTCTATAGCCACCATTCTTAAGAATAACACAATCTCTTAAAAATAGAAAGACACGACCTTATTTCAAGAAATAATGAGTTAGAGTCTAAACTTAAATTACTCTCATTATTAGTTAAAAACACTCTACAAATTTATGTTCAAATTTTTAAAACGTGATAAATATAAATAGTGATTTGGAGAAACATCAAGAAAACTAAAATCAATACTCTAAGAATCATTATTACAATCAACATAAATTCAACTCATATAAACATTTAACAAATTAAATTCTATATCACTATCATCACCGTCATTTGCAAAATCAAACAACATATAACATTAAATTGAATCTGAATGCACACAAATATACTATAAAGTAGTTTTTCAAAAATCACTATTATTTTAAATCTCAATATAAAAATAATGACTAAGGAAATTTGAGAAATTAAAATAACATTCAACCAAGGTATGAATGGAGGTCCATAGTCAAAAACAACGAATTAACTCCATTTGAAAGGGCTCATTCATCGTTGCCTCTAAATAAATCACCACATTATATTTGGGTACCCAAATGAACCATCACACTTGGTCCTCTTTGGATACCTAAATCTCTAATTTATTAGTAATCACTAATATTCGTGAAGTAGAAACAAATTGAAATAAAATGCACAAAACTCTACTTCAGGATGTGCTTAATGTCAATATTAAAAATAAAAAACATCTTTTTCTTTTCTCTTTGCTTTGTGCAATTTTGTTTGTTTTATCTTTATGTTTGAGCCAACATGTTGTATGGTCACATTAATTAGATATATATTGTTGTATGGAACACTTGTTGGATCTATAGGTGCCCTTAGAGGGGGGTGGTCGGTGTGGTGAATAAGAGTTTTTAAGAGTTTAATTCTAAATACAAATATTATTGTTAATTAAAGAGGTTTCAAAATATTTTATATAGAACTTTATTTTAATATTTTAGAAAATATTATATTGAAGATTACTTTTAGAAAACTTCGGAATTCAATCTTTCTTCACTACCGCCCGACACTAGATCACAGAGATTGAAGATTAAGAGTTATTGAATACAAAAAGAACCATTCAATATATTTTGCATTTAAAGCTTTCAGAAAATATTGTTTAAAACATTGTATGGAGTGGAAATAACATCAAGATAATAAGACAAATAAATACTTGATTTTATTTCACAAAATAATTTATTACAAGAATGTTTGATTTCTATTGTGCTAAAAATCGAGGCGACAATGAAAAATCCATTTTATTTTCTATACTGACCCTTCTCCCAAGGACTAGTTGGCGCTAGCCTATCTCTCCCCAGATAAAGCCTCGAGCTGCCGCCAAGATCTAATCCCTAAACCTAGTTGCCAACACATGCGACGAATTATCCCTAAGCTTCCCACGAACCTAACCGCCACCACATGCAAATTTCTCCCTAAGCCTCATACGGACCTAGTCGCCAACACGGGCGAATTCTCCATAAGCTACACACAGACCTAATCGTCAACACGGGTGAATTTCTCTATGTGTAAATTAAAGAAAATACAAGATGTAAATGTGAAATCTGAAAAAAAACTCAATTTAGAGATTTCTGAAGGAGATGAAGAAGAAAATAGGAGATCAGCGTTGTTGATGTATTCGTTCTTTGCGTTGATTAAGCATGATGAATCCTTCTTAAAAATAATCCTTTTGATCTTATAGTTGTAGATGGGAGTGCTCTCAAACTTCTGATATAAGGACCCTCACAGAGTGTTCAACATAGTAGAGTGAGGGTTTCAATTCCTCATTGGGAGCATTGAAAATTGCCTCTATATATATTAAGACCCATACCACCTGACGGTATTGATAACACCTAACATTAACACTTAAGGAAATATTTTGGGCACCAAAATCTTCAATACGGGAAAGAGATTCTGCACTTTAGGAATATTTTCATTTTACGTAATTCTAATGCCCGGAATTAGCGATACTGCCCAGCGGTAGTATCCTTCCATTTGTGTATCGTTCTTCCTGCCAAAGATCTTCCCTTGAATTTCATTTTGGCATGCTTGCTTATTCCAGGGCTAATGCATGGCGTTAAGAATTTTTCCCAACAATACTGGATTTATCGAGGAGAGGCATATCCTCAGGATGGCTCCATGTCGACTAAACTAGCATCCGACATGAGGACAATATCAACCAAATGCTAACACCTAGGTTAGTGCTAATGCCACACATTAGTGGTCACTTTGCATCTTTGCCATGGTTTAATTCCCCGTTGAGCTTGTAGCATCCTAGTGTCATACCTGTGAGTTCCTGTATGCTATAAACACAAAACAAGTTTGATCAAATACAATATGGGATTTGTTATTCTTAAACCAAAGAGATGCATAAAACCATGTTCTAACAATCTTCCCCTTTTGATAATAACAAATAACCTAATGATAAATCAGATATTTTAAATTGTGATTATAGAGTAGTGATGACACAAGGAATTTTTGCATTTTTAATTTATATCCCCCCTAAGCAAGTGCTCCCCCTAAACTTCTAGCAGTATTCTCCCCCTTAATCTTTAGATTCATTCTCCCACTAAATCTTTGGTTTTATTCTCCCCCATATTCTTAAGATTTCTCAATTTATTCCCCTCTTTTGTTATTAGCAAAAGTGGGTGGAGGTAAAATAATCATGAAAGGAATGAATGCCATGGAAAAAACATATGTTGAAGAAATACTTGTTTTTACAAGGATATGCATGATCGAGAAAGAGTAAGGAACACAGCTAAAAAATTAGAGTAAGCATTTGGAATATGACCTTAGTTAGAAAAATTGTAATACCACTTGTTGGAAGCTACCACTTTTTGAAAGATACATATGAGGATGTTTGAAATTTTATCTAAGTGTTGAAAGTCATTAAGGTTTTAACAAAAATATAAGACAAGATAAGCATGATAGTGCATAATTAAACATGTTTTTATAAGAAAATAGTTATGATTTAGCTGCACAGCGGAAAAGCATTATTACGGGTGTTGATGCAAAAATTGCACCTCCACGACTTGCACTTAAGAATTACAAAAGAGGGACTTTGGACTGCCAGTTACTAGGTTGCCAAGAGTGTCAAATACGATGTCGGTGTGCGACGAGAAGAGATCGCCGTTCTGTTGATGCCTAGCTGTGAGAAGATCTTAAAAAGAAGAAACTAAAGATAGGTGGCTAAAGGAGGTTGGAAATAGACCAGACCAGAGAGGAAAAGGGCGAGCTGTGAATTAAGACCGCTTGGCTCCACAATTAGCTCAAAACTTCATCCTATTCCCGCTTCCCCCTCTCCAAAAAAGGTCCTTTTCTGGGGACCCATACCCCTCTATTTATAGACGCGGAGGCTGCCCAAATGGGTAGCTTCTAGAAATACGGGCTGCCCGAGATTTTAGGAGAAGTTATGTTTAAAAACTTGAGGTCCAGAGAAGAAGTTTAAAATATGCGGAACAAACTTCACAAAACCTTTCACAAGCGTAGCACAACAGTGACAATGAGAAGAACGAATAGTACTATGGTATTGAATATCTCTTTACAATGCGAGGTATACATGGCGAGACATGATTCATAAGAATCACGGAGGAGAGAAGCAAAAAACACAAGTGTAAAACAAGCTGCAGAGACCTGACACTTGAGACTGCCAGACCGCATGAACAGACAAGTCGGACGGAAGCCGCTGAGATCGCGCGAATAGAGTACAGACCGCACCTGTCAGACCGCCACCCCAGACTGCCAACTCGCTGCTTATTCCTCTGCTGAAAACAAATAGTTCGCACTTCTTGATCGCCCAGACCGCACGGTCTTGATCAAAGAAGAACCCACGAACACTGAACAAGAACTGCAACCTGTGACAGACCGCATCTCAAGACCGCCTGGCCACTTAAGACCGCCTGATCAACTGAGTCCGCTGCACAAACCGCGGACACCTAAACACAGTACGCCCGGACTAGTTTATTCAAAGTTGGATGAAGGAAACAAGCTGACCGCGAACTGCAAACCGCTTAACCTGCGAACACAGAAACCAGTCAGACTAAATCTCAAACCGCGCGACCTCAAAAAGAGACCGGCACACTCAAGCCGACTTTGAGTTCTTACAGTTCTCGTTCTTGTTATGAATGACAGGCCCTGCACCCTTATTTATAGGCGGACAGACGGATGTCATCATGGCACAAATCGGGATACAGTAATCGCCCATCAGATCGTGAGCGGTCTCGCAAAGCAGACCGCCCGAGCTCGGCATAGCTCAGCTCCTTTATTAAACCTTGCGGTTAAAACCAAACCTCCCTGTCACCTGCGATCTCAACAAGTAGACCGCCCAGTCTTATTGTAAAGCAGATAACATCTTTAGAAACTAGACCGACTAGAATAGTCGTCAGACCGCCCAGTCTCTGCAAGAAGACAGACCAAGAACATTTGGCCGACTTAGGACAAGTCGGCAGACCAACCCGCGCAAGCCACCCGGACAGAAGAGGCGCTCTTCTAGATCAGACCGCTCAGACCAACCCGCTGAGACAAATCGACAAAAGCCAGGCGCATACCGCGCGGTCTCTGCGGTCTCCAATCTTCAGACCATCTGTCTTAACTTCACTTCCACTTCAAATATTTAACACTCCCCCTTGAAGTGGGAAGTGGAAGTCAGCCCAAGCAAACTTCGCAACCGACTTAAAGGTCCCTTCGCCAGCGTCTTAGTAAAAGTGTCAGCAACATTGTCCTTGATCTGCATATGCTCCACAGTCAGAGATCCCTCCAACACCTTCTCACGAATGAAATGGTGATGAATCTCTATGTGCTTCGTATGCGTGTGACAAACTGGATTGTTCACCAGTTTGAGAGCACTCTCGTTGTCACCACGTAGCAGAGTAGGACATCCCACCTCCCTATGAATGTCCTCCACCAACCTACTAAGCCAGATGGCTTCCTGAGCCGCCAAAGCCGAAGCTTTGTACTCCACTTCTGTGGTAGAGACAGACACAGAATCCTGCTTCTTGCTGCACCATGATATAGCGGTAGATCCCGTCATAAAGACGTATCTAGACATCGATCTCTGATCATCTGAATCTCCTCCATAATCAGCGTCCATGTACCCGTGCAAGCAGAAACCCGAATCTCTCCCGTAGAAGAGACCCAAATCCGACGTGGATTTGACATACTTCAATATACTCCTAGCCGCCACAAGATGAGGCTTCCGAGGCTCTGCCATAAACTGACTCACCCTGCCAACTGCATTAGCAATATTTGGCCTCGTCATCGTCAAGTATATCAAGCTTCCGACCAAAGCCCAGAACACCAAAGGGTCGGTAAGAACCTTCCCTTCATCTTGACGAAGATGAACTCCAACCTCTAGTGGAGTAGAGCTGCTCTTCCCCCCTTCCATGCTGAATCTCTTCATGATTCAATCCGCATAGCCCTTCTGGGAAACGAGCATACCTCTCTCTCTTCTCTCCACTTCGAGCCCAAGGAAATGGTGGAGCTCGCCCAAATCCTTCATCTCAAATCTGATAGCTAGCTCAACACGAAGCCTAGCTACCTCCATCTCAAAATTCACCATGACGATCATATCGTCAACGTACAGCAGCACCAAGACCTGAAGCTCCCCCGTCTTCTTAACAAACAAGCTCGAGTCAGAATCAGAAGCAAAGTACCTGCAGAACTGGAGGTATTCTGCGATCTTCTCGTACCACGCCCGAGGCACTTGCTTCAAGCCGTAAAGAGCCTTCTTGAGCTTGCAAACATATCTTGGGTGCTCTTCGGATACATACCCAGGTGGCTAATCCATGAAGATATCCTTGTCAATCACGCCATATAAGATAGTGTTCTTCACATCGAGTTGCCAAATCTTCCACCCTTGGCAAGCAGCCAATACGATCACCACCCGGACCGAAGTCATCTTAGCAAAGGGGCTAAATGTTTCTTCATAATCCTCCCCATACTTCTGAGAGAAACCTCGAGCTACAAGGCGAGCCTTGTACAGCTCAATACTTCCGTCAGCCTTCTTCTTCAACTTGAAAATCCAGCTACAAGTCACCAGAGTAACCCCCTCAACCTTAGGCACCAAGTCCCAAGTCTCATTCTTCCTGAGGGCATCCATCTCTTCATCCATGGCTCCTTCCCACTCCTTGACTCCAATGACATTTTCATAACAAGATGGCTCTCTCTCATCCAAGGGACCTGCGAAGAAACATGAGACAAAGCTCTCCAAATTCCCGCCCGTATATCGATCAGGTGGAATAGTGGTCCTCTTGGACCTCCTCAGATCTTGACTCTGAACCACCTCTTCTACTACATCTTCTGGACTAGCTCTCATCTCAGGTAAACATGGAACCTCGCTCCCCCTGCTTCCAGAACCCGAAGCACCTGATCCTGAGCTTGTAATACAAGGAGCACCTGGAGAAACATGTAACTCCACCAGAACTTCCCGTGCAGTTTCCACTAGTCCACCATCTCCCCTGCTTCCTTGTAACTCAATGGAAGAGTTACCTAGGTATGACGTCGGCTCGTTGAATACCACATCCCTTGAGACCACATACCTCCGTGTCTCAGGATCCATACATTTCCACCCTTTCATTCGGTCATCATAACCGACGAAGACTAGCTTCCTTGCCTTAGCATCTAGCTTCGTTTGAAGGGCATCCAGAACATGCACATAGCAGGTAGAACCACGCTTGGCTTCTCCTTAAACATCAACATATGAGGGGTCTTCATGTTGATGGGGCTGAGAGGCATCCGGTTGATAATAGAAGCTGCACAAGACATACCCTCTGCCCAAAAGGACTTTGGAATATTCTTGGCATGAAGGCAGCATTTGCAGGTCTCTGTCAGGTGACGGATTTTCTGCTCTGCTACTCCGTTCTATTGTGGAGTGTGAGCACAAGAAAGCTCCATTTGGATGCCATGCTTCCTGCAAAAGTTAAAGAACTCCTTGGAGGTGAACTCCCCTCCATTGTCTGTTCTGAACTTCTTCACTCGCAGGTTCAACCGACCTTCCACCAGCTCCTTGAACTCCACAAACTTCTCGAACGCCTCTGACTTCTCCTTCAGAAAATACACCCAAGTATATCTGATGAAGTCATCAACCAAGATTAGCATATATCTGCTACCTCCAAGACTGGCATTGTTGGTAGGTCCAAAGAGATCACCATGGATGCACTCCAATGGTCTTTTACATCTGCTTTGTGATTTGTCAAATGGAAAGCGCTGATCTTTACCAAACTAACAACCTGCACAATCATGACCATCTCCAAAAGATGACAAGCTAGGCAGACCTTTCACTAGGCCTCTACCCGCCATAGCTTTCAGCATATCCATCCCAACATGCTCAAGCCATTCGTGCCAGATAGAAGCGCTATCATTATCCCTCATTTTATCAACATAAGAATTTGTTGAAAGAACAAACAAATCCTTCACCCGTCTCCCAACATGAGTGACCTCTGTTGGGAATATTGCCCTCAATGTTCCCTTGATTTGAAGAGGCATCACTTCCAATACTA
This sequence comes from Dactylorhiza incarnata, assembly GCA_033032865.1. NCBI lineage: Eukaryota > Viridiplantae > Streptophyta > Magnoliopsida > Asparagales > Orchidaceae > Dactylorhiza > Dactylorhiza incarnata. Next base: position 8,637,509 of record JAWHQI010000010.1, on the reverse strand, counting down.
AGTACATATTGTATTTGATAAAACTTGTTTTTGTAAGTTAAACAGGCTTAGATGACTCAAGAGAAAGGGTTAATCAAGACTAAAGGTTAGGAAAAATCTTCTCCTAAGTTGATGAAGAAGTTGTCTCAGCTGATAAAATTCGTTGAACGCAGAGTGCCGTTCGTCGAATGCAGAACCAAGTTCGTCGACCGCTGAGATGAGATAGAAGAAACAGCTGATAATTGGCGTGTTCTTCGAACGCAGCGTGCCATTCGTCGAACGCAGAGACAGGGCAGATCGTTGAACGCAGAACTTGGCGTGTTCGTCGAACGCAGAGTGCCGTTCGTCGAACACAGAGACAAGGCAGATCGTCTAACGCAGAGACAAGGCAGATCATCGAACGCAGAGACAAGGAAGATCGTCGAACGCAGAGTGTGGCAAGTTTGTCGAGCGCAGGATGCAGCAGGTTCGTCGAACGCAGAGTGAAGCGCATTCGTCGAACACAAATCTTCTCTATAGATAGGCAGGGCGGCTGGACCTGCGTCTAGGGCAAGTTGTAGAAAATCTACAGGGGACCACCAATGTCTCCCATACATCTTAGGAGATCAAATTAGTAGCCGTTGAAGATAAAAGAAGTATAAAAGAAAGAGTTAGGGTATTTTCTAACAACCGGCAAGTTGCGTGCAAAATCTCGATTCGCCATTGACGGCTGCTGCTCTCGTCTTTCTTCCCGCTCACTGAAAGAGAAGAAGAAATTGAGAGAAGAAGATAGCTCCTCCACCATAAGGGGCAAGGTGATCTTCCATCCTTTTATTGAAGAGGAAGATCAAGTGGTAGCTGTTATCAACATCTTCAGCTACAGGAAAGCACAAACTGTGCAGGATCTATAGGAAAGTATTTCTGTTGTACAATATTTCTAAGAACATATTTTTCGGTAAGGGTTTTTGCCTGAGTTTATAGGGTATTTGCCTGAGTGTGTAGGGTTTGTTTACCAGAGCTTGTAGGGCTGGTTTGCCTGAGATTGTAGGAGTTGGGGATAGCTCTGAGTTGTAAGGCTTGTTGCCTGAGGTAGGACCAGGAGGTGGTCTGAGCTGTAGGATGTGTTTTCCTCTAAGTTTGTAGGGCAGCTGTGCCTGAGGTAGGAGTTGGTGATAGCTCTGAGTTGTAGGGACTTATGTCCTAAGGTAGGATCATATTTGATCTGAGAAGTTCTGAGGAACTTGTGATGTAAGCTCTTTGAGCCGAGTTTGGTGGAGTTGGCCCTGTCTAACACACTGTTAGAAGGGTGAAGGGGGAAAGTGGACTACCCATAGACACCCTGTCTTGGGGAACCATTATAAACACTTGTGTGTTTTTCTATGTTGCTTGATTATCTGATTAGAATATTTTAACAGGCCATAATAATCAAGTAAAACTCAACAGACCTATTCACCCCCCCTCTAGGTGAATTAGTTAGCATACCTATATTCTTTCAAGTGGTATCAGAGGGAGGTTGGTCAAGAAGGACTTAACAGTCTGACCAGTTCCTAAATAGGTATTGTTGATTCAAAATCAAATGGCCTCCAGTGGAATGAAGAAGGAGTTGGGGTCAATGAAGTTGCCCATATGCTCCAAAGAAAACTTTGGCATATGGAAGCAAAGAGTGAGGCTGTTCATGGAAGCTTCAGACCCAAGGATCTATGTAACTGTCAAAAATGGTCCTTATACCTTTGAGAAGGCCTCCACTGTTGACCCTACTAGAAAAGTACTCAAGATATTTTCTGAGCTGTCCAATGATGAAATTGCACTATACATTATGGACAAAAGGGCCCAGAACATTATTGTTAATGCAATTGATGACACTACATTTCAAAACTTGGTACACTGCACAACTACCAAGGAAATGTGGGACACATTGGTTGTATATATGGAAGGAATAGATGAAGTGAGGGATGATAGAAAGTCACTCCTCAATCAGGAATATGAAGCCTTCAGACAGCAGAGCCAGGAGAACATCTCCATGTGCTATGAAAGGTTCTTTAGGATAGTAAATGAACTAAGAACCTATGAGAGGGTGTTCACTGATTATGAGCTGAATGACAAGTTCCTCAGATCTCTAACTAGAGATTGGGACACTAAATCTGTGCAATCAGGGAAGGGGCAAGGCTTGGAGAGACCCCTACCCATACACTATTTGGGAAACTGCTCTCATATGAGATGCAACTGTCTGCAAGAATGGAGGACACTTCCTACAAGGCTCACACAAAGGAGAGAGCCATAACTCTCAAAGCTGATAGCTCAAAGAAGAGCAAGAGCAGGTTGCAGTCACCTCCAAGAAGAAAGGCTAAATCTGAGAAGTCTGAGAGCTGCTCTCCAGACTGCTCTTCTTCTGATGAAGAGTTTGATGCCTTCTCTAGGAAGTTCAAGAAGATGAGGAGGAGGAATCAATGGAAGAGCAAGACCTCCTCCTCATCACACTCCAAGAAGGATCACTTTAGATCTAAAAGGTAGCACCCCACAGGGGACAGGTATGATTCCAAAACTAGTAAACATGCTTCAGATAACATTGTTTGCCATTGTTGCAGCAAGCCTGGGCATGTCATTGCTGACTGCCCAGTCAAAAGGAAAGAAAGAGGTGAAAAGAAGCCTCATCACAAGAAGGAGAGGAAGGGAGAAAAATCCCTTCTAGCCAAGAAAAGCAAGAGCTAGAGTGAATCTGAATCTTCATCTTCAGATTCAGATGAAGAAGTGAAAGCCTACATAGTGCTGTTTGCTGCTCAGGAGGATGAAGACTATCCTGATGCTAGAACATGAATCAGGGCCCCTCTATCACACTCAGATAGTGATCAAGAGGAGGATGAAGAAGACTATGTTCTGCTAGGCCTTATGGCCCTCACTGATGAGGAAGGGAGTCAGAATATGTCTGACAATGATCAGGTATCAATCCATTCCACTTCTATTTCTGATCATGATGTATGTCAAGAATCTGAAGCACATGCATCACATGAAGAAAGTGTTTCAAAAGCTGAAGTAGATGTCAATCAATTGATTGAAAAATATGATGCCTTGGTTATTGCTCTGAAAGAGAGCAAGAAGCTTGCCCAGAGGAAAGCCCAGGAAATTGCCTCCCTTAAGAAGACTGAAGGTGACTACACTGGACCTACCTCCTTGGTGGCCCAGATGAGTAGATAAATAAGTCATTTAAAGGGTATGACAAGTGTTCAAATGAGCACTATTTCCCTGAAGAACAAGGTCATAAAGGACCTTGAGGAGAAGCTGGTGAAAGAGAAGAGCCCGGTGGCTCAATTCTCCAAGCCAAAATCCGTGCTTCCCATTATTGACACCTTCTCCTCTCAAACCAATATGAGAGGACTTGGATTCAATAAGATGGAAGTAGGAGAAGGGAGTGGAGTAAAGAGAAAGGAGAAGGCTAAGCCTCAAACCACCTTTCAAAAGGTGCTACTTCCTTCCAACAGGTATAACCATGAAAGCATTTATGGTCACTGGAAGAATGAGAGATCCTATAGGAAGGAAAATACTCCTTCCCATAGTGAAAGAAAGAGCATGGGATTGAGTGCAATGAAAGCTCCCCATAAGGAAATACAAATGGCCCAATCTGGACCATTTGTGTTTGGTGTCTCAACACCTTCAGTCAAGAACAAGGAAGCAAGCACTTCTAAATCAGCTTCAGCAAAAAGCAAGACTGCTGTCAAATCTGTTGACAAGGCTTGCTCCCAGTGTCTGATTCCATCAGATCTTGCATGGCTGCCAAGCCAAAGCAAGCTGAGGCCATCAGGACAAAGAGCAGCAAGACTGTCCATAGATTATCCTTCAGTCAGATTATTGCTGAAAGAAACAGGAAGAATGTTGCAGTCTCTTCTGCTGAACATGTGCTCAGTGCTGTACCAATTCAGAAAAATGTTCAGAAAGGGAGATACAATATTCATGATTGTTGGTGCTGTGGCAAGGTGGGACACTTTGCCATAGATTGTTGGTACAATCCCAATGTACCTAATGCAAAGAAGGGCTTTCCTGCTAGGAGTGTAGCTAGTGTGAGAGTATCTCATCAAACTAACAGGCACCTAGGACCCAAAGTTTTTTGGGATCCTAAGGATAACTAAATCTTTCTTTGCACGATAGTTCAAGTACCAGTCGCAACTAAATATGGTACTTGGACAATGGGTGCTCAAGGCACATGACAGGAACTAGGAGTCTTCTACAGGATTATAAGCCTATGAAGAATGGACCCAAAGTTATATTTGGGGGAGGTAAAACAGGAGTCACCAAAGGCTATGGTATGATCTCCAATGGCATAGTTACAATCACAAGGGTAGCTTATGTTGAAGTGTTGCAACACAACCTAGTAAGCATAAGTCAACTATGTGACTTAGGCTATGTCATTGAATTTCACAATGACAAGTGCTTGGTCAAAAAGTCAAATAACTTAGAGACTATTCTCTCAGGCACTAGGAGTGGAAATGTTTATTGCTTAGATATCATTTGCAGTAATTCTTTTACTTTTGTTTGTCTTGTAGCTAATGAGAATGAGTCTCTTTGTGTTCAATCGCACAAGAGACTTGCTCATATTAACTACAAGACAATGTATATACTTTTCTCTAAAAATCTTGTTTGGAATACTCCAAATTTAAAATGTATTAAAGATGGTCCCTGTCATGCATGCCAAATGGGTAAGCAAACTAGGGCCACCTTTAAAAGTATTGGCTCCAAAGACACTGACAGATGTCTTTATCTCTTGCATATGGACTTGTTTGGTCCTTTGCCAATTCAGAGCCAAGGTGGCAAGTTGTATACTTTGGTGATTGTTGATGATCACTCAAAATATATATGGGTATTCTTCCTTAAGAAGAAATCTGAAACTTTAAATGTCTTTATCAATCATGTCAAGGCAATTCAGAATGATCTACAATGTGCTGTGGTCAGGATTAGGACTGGCCATGGCACAGAATTTCAATCTGATGCAATGACAAGATTTTGTCAAGAATTTGGTATCACCCAAGAGTTCTCCTCCCCAAGGACTCTACAACAAAATTGTGTGGCTGAGAGGAGGAATAGGACCTTGATAGAAGCTGGGAGAACACTGCTTAGTGACTCCTCACTCCCAGAATATTTCTGGGATGAGGCAGTCAATACATCTTGTCATGTTCTCAATAGAGATTCTATCAATAAGGTTCTTGGGAAAACCCCCTATGAAATTCTGAAAGGCAAACAACCTACAATTTAATATTTTAGAATCTTTGGCTCCAAGTGCTACATTCTAAATAATGGAAAATCCCAATTAACAAAGTTTGCAGAGAAATGCAATGTAGGTGTTCTTGTTGGCTATAGCTCTCATAGTAGAGCTTATAGAGTATACCCCAAGAAAACTCATGTTGTAGAGGAGTCTATGCATGTTGTTTTTGATGAGACCAGCCTAATATATAAAGGCTGGTCTACATCTTCTGTTTTGACAGGAAATGAACAGGAATTGGAAAGGATGTCTATACAAGACACTCCCAGCTGCAGTAAAACTATTTCTGATGCTGCCATCCCTGAAGAGGAAGAAGTCAACCTTGATAAAGAAACTTCTGAACCTGCAGAAACAACACAGCAAGCTGAGAACAGAATGACTGCAGCTACCAGACATCTAAGGGATCATCCCATAGAGCAGATAATAGGGAATGTTCAGCAAGGTGTGACAACTAGGAGCAGGGCTCACAATGAGGCCTTGTTCCTCAGTTTTCTGTCACAGGTAGAGCCTAAATGGTTTGAAGAGGCCAACTTGTATCCATTCTGGATTCAGGCTATGCAGGAAGTGCTTTTGCAATTCAAAAGATGTAAAGTATGGAAGTTGGTGGCAAGACCAGAAGGACACAACATCATTGACACCAAATGGATATTCATAAATAAGTTAGATGAGAATGGGACAATCATCAAAAACAAAGCAAGGCTGGTTGCAAAAGGATATAGGCAAGAGGAAGGATTAGACTTTGACCAAACCTTTGCCCCAGTTGCAAGGTTGGAGGCCATAAGACTATTCCTTGCATATGCTGCTCACAAGGGCTTTAAAGTCTACCAGATGGATGTCAAATCAGCATTCCTGAATGGAAATCTAAAAGAGGAAGTATATGTAGAGCATCCATCAGGTTTTGTACATCCTACTCTTAAATCCCATGTATATTTTCTTAGGAAAGCCCTGTATGGTCTTAAGCAAGCTCCAAGAGCTTGGTATGAGACTTTGTCCATCTTTCACCTCAAGAACAAGTTCATGAGGGGAAAGATTGATAACACATTGTTTCTTAGGGAAACAAGGGGCAAGTGTGTCTTAGTCCAAATTTATGTTGATGACATAATTTTTGGGTCTACTGATGACAACCTCTGCAAGAGATTTGCTAATCTAATGCAGGGGGAGTTTGAGATGAGCAGTATGGGTGAGCTCAAATATTTCCTTGGGCTCCAGGTGAAACAGTCTGATGATGGAATTTTCATCTCCCAGACCAAGTACACCAAGGAGCTCTTCAAGAAATTTGGGATGGAGTCTGCCTCCACCATGAGAACACCCATGGGATCTAATGTATAATTAGACAAGGATGAAAAGGGGAAGGCCTTTGATGAATCCATGTACAGATGAATCATTGGATCATTGTTGTATTTGACTGCTAGTAAGCCAGACATTATGTACTCTACATGTGTTTGTGCTATGTATCAGGCATGTCCTAAGGAATCTCACTACACCTCTGTGAAGAGGATCTTGAGATACCTCAAGGGAAGCCTGAATCTTGGCCTTTGGTACCCTAGGAACAATTATTTTGAACTTATAGGCTACTCAGATGCAGATTTTGCAGGATGCAAAGAGGACAGGAAAAGCACAAGTGGCACCTGTCAATTCCTAGGGAGGAGGCTGGTCTCATGGAGCAGCAAAAAGCAAACCAGTGTGGCAATGTCCACAGCTGAGTCAGAGTACATTGCAGCAGGTAGCTGTTGTGCTCAAATTCTGTGGATACAACATCAGTTGGAAGATTACAACATCAAGGTAAGACAATCTCCCCTGCCGTGTGACTCATCCAGTGCAATTTCTATTGCTAAAAATCTTGTCTCCCATAGCAGGACCAAGCACATAGAAATTAGGTATCATTTTATTAGAGAGCATGTAGAGTGTGAAGATATCAAACTTGAATTTGTCTCTACAGACAATCAAGTGGCTGATATCTTCACTAAGCCACTGGATGAGGCCAAGTTTAATTCTTTTAAAATTGACTTAGGCATGTTGAATTTAGAATGAGTTCATTTCTGAATATATATTCTGTGTTAAACTGCTTATGTTGTTATTTGTTCAATTTATCATAAAATGTAATGTTATGATATATTAATATCTGAATTGATCTTCTCTCAAAAGGCATAATCCACTGATAGGATAGACAATCTCCCTAAGTTGTTAATTGTACAATAGATTAAAGTGATCAGCTGGATCAGAAATATCTGGATTAGCTGAAATTCCATTTTCTGTAAATCAGCAGGGAATTGTCTGGGTAAATACAGGTGCTCCAATTAAGGGGGAGCAAGCTCCTGCTCAAATTGAGGGGGAGTTGGCTATAAGTTGAGGGGGATATAGCTAATGCTTAGTAGGTCAGAAAGGATGTAGGCTGTCCTAAAAGAGGATTTGGAAAATGCCTTCTAATCTATCTTAGGATTTGTTAGAAGTATCCAGATAAGGGTAGAGGTTGAAGAATCCTATTCCCTAATCAGAAAGAGGTTGAAGAACCCTGAAAGGGGGAGATGGCCAATGCTAAGACCAAATTTGGTCTTGCTAGATGCAAATAGGAGATGGATTGCTAGCTGCTAAGACCAAAGTAGTGTTTGCCCTCTAAGTTAGTTATCATGATATACTACTCAATCTGAGTTAATTAGGGGGAGATGAGTTCATCCAGGTCCACAAGCGTCGAGCCACCACACATCGCTCGATGCCTGTGACCAAAAAGCAGATGAGTTCTTCCAGGACCACGAGCGTTGAGCCACCACACATCGCTCGACGCCTGTGACCAAAAAGCGTCGACCTATGGTTATTGTCTCAATGGCAAGGTCACTGACTGACGATGTGAGATTAAGTCAAGAAAATGCATCAAACCCAGGAACATCACTCAACGCCATTGATACATCTACAGCAAGCTAAGCCACGTCGAGATGATGACCATGTCTCGGCGCCTTGTCAAATACTAAAGCCGTTGAGGATCTGACATCATGCTGACATCCCTCTAAGCTAGTCAAAGCTTTATATAATCAGTCATGAAGTTGTTAGCTTAAACAATTCTGTATCATGAAGTTGTTAGCTATGTTATCATGATTATATTATAAAACATTTAAATAATATGTCCTTAATATGGTTTCATGATATGTTTTTGTTGGCTATGTACCTTAGCATTGGGGATGTTCTGCCTTCTTCAAATAGGGGGAGATTGTTGGGAATATTGCCCTCAATGTTCCCTTGATTTGAAGAGGCATCACTTCCAATACTAAGTACATATTGTAATTGATAAAGCTTTGTTTTTGTAAGTTAAACAGGCTTAGGTGACTCAAGAGAAAGGGTTAATCAAGACCTAAGGTTAGGAGAAATCTTCTCCTAAGTTGATGAAGAAGTTGTCTCAGCTGATAAAATTCGTCAAACGCAGAGTGCCGTTCGTCGAACGCAGAGTGCTGTTCGTCGAATGCAGAACCAAGTTCGTCAAGATAAGGCAGATCGTTGAATGGAGAACTTGGCGTGTTCGTCGAACGCAGAGATAAGTCAGATCGTCGAACGCAGAGATAAGGCAGATCGTCGAACGCAGAGACAAGGCAGATCGTCGAACGCAGAGTGTGGAAAGTTCATCGAGCGCAGGATGCAGCGGGTTCATCGAACGTAGAGTGAAGCGCATTCATCGAACGCATACCTTCTCTATAGATAGGCAGGGCGGCGGGACCTACGGCTAGGGCAAGTTGCAGAAAAGCTACAGGGGACCACCAATGTCTCCCATACTTCTTGGGAGATCAAATTAGAGCCGTTGAAGATAAAAGAAGTATAAAAGAAAGAGTTAGGGTATTTTCTAACAACTGGCAAGTTGCGTGCAAAATCTCGATTCACCATTGACGGCTGCTGCTCTCGTCTTTCTTCCTGCTCAGTGAAAGAGAAGAAGAAACTGAGAGAAGAAGATAGCTCCTCCACCAGAAGGGGCAAGGTGATCTTCCATCCTTCTATTGAAGAGGAAGATCAAGTCGTAGCTGTTATAAACATCTTCAGCTACAGGAAAGCACAAACTGTGCAGGATCTACAGGAGAGTATTTCTGCTGTAGAATATTTCTAAAAACATATTTTTCTGTAACGCTTTTTGCCTGAGTTTATAGGGCATTTGCCTGAGCGTGTAGGGTTTGTTTACCTGAGCTTGTAGGGATGGTTTGCCTGAGATTGTAGGAGCTGGTTATAGCTCTGAGTTGTAAGGCTTGTTGCCTGAGGTAGGACCAGGAGGTGGTCTGAGCTGTAGGAGGTGTTTTCCTCTGAGTTTGTAGGGCAGCTGTGCCTGAGGTAGGATCATCTTTGATCTGAGAAGTTCTGAGGAACTTGTGTTGTAAGCTCTTTGAGCCGAGTTTGGTGGAGTTGGCCCTGTCTAACACACTGTTAGAAGGGTGAAGGGTGAAAGTGGACTACCCATAGACAACCTGTCTTGGGGAACCACTATAAACACTTGTGTGTTTTTCTGTGTTGCTTGATTATCTGATTAGAATATTTTAACATGCCATAATAATCAAGTAAAACTCAAAAGACCTATTCACCCTCCCCTGTAGGTGAATTAGTTAGCATACCTATATTCTTTCAACCTCAGCTTTCATTGCTGAAACATTATGGAGAAATTTCACTTATGTTGGACCAAACAGAACGTGATAGCCAGCGTCCACCGCATTGCTCACCGAGAAGAGGTTCTTTTTCATCCCCGGAACATGATAGACACTCTTCAACGTAAGAGTACCTCTATCATCGTTCAATGAAACCACACCCTCCTTCTCAACTGCATGAACAGTATTATCAGCTGTAATGATAGCATCATTACCTGTATATGTCTGCAACGAGGAGAACTTTGACTCATCCCCAGTGAGGTGATGACCACACCCAGAGTCCACAATCCAATCATCTTGATAGTTGATGGAAGTCATGGCCCGAACACTAGTGCCCGTCATGAAATCTCCTCCACCACCCCAACTACCTTCAGCATTGGAACCAGCCTCCTCCCTCCCTGCAGCATGCCCCAGCTGAAAATTGACTTTGCAGTCCCTCTTGACATGTCCGACCTTGTTGCACCTGAAGCATCTAGGTCCTTCCTGCTTCTTCCCATCATGCTTAGGAGAATAGCCCCTCTCTTACTGATATGAAGTAGACGGACCATCATCTCCAGACGACTTCTTCTTTTTCTTGTCCCATTTCATCTTATTGCCAGAGAAGAGAACCTTGCCTTCTCCCCCAGAGACCGACATCCCAGCCATTTGCTTTGCCAAATTTTCCTGTGAAGCAAGTAAGTTCTCCATCTCCAGCAACGAAGGTTGATTGGCCAAGCCTTTAACAGAAGTAACAAAGGTAACATACTCCGTCCGCAAGCCGCGGAATATGGGCCTCTTCAGCTTAGCTTCTGAGATAGGCTCATCTGGGTCCAAAACCGATATCTCTGCACAGAGGTTCTTCATCTTCAAGAATAACGTAGAAATGGACAAATCTCCTTGAGTTGTTTTCCCCAACTCATTCTCCAAGTACTGTAGCCTCGCTACATTCTTCTTATTGAACAAGCCATCCTAGGCTGTCCAAATCTCAGCAGCTGATCCACACCCAATAATGTGATCAAATAGCTCTGGAATGATAGCCCTCTTGAGAGTAAACTCTGCCTTAACATTCGTTCTTCTCCAAGCCTTCACGAGCTCAGCATTCCCAGCAGCAGGAACCACAGTTTGTCTTGCTTCTCCTCCTACTACCTCCCATAAGTCCTCGCCAAGAAGATAGATCTCCATGCATGACTTCCACTTTTTAAAGTTAGTCTGCGTAAGGAGCTCAATACCGAGACCTCAAGCATATGCTCCTTCCATTGTTATCCCACTTATTGCTAACCACTTGAGAAACCCGAGAGAAGTATCAGCAATTTCAACTTCACAACCTCAACAACCTAGCTCTGATACCATGTTAAAAAACTTGAGGTCCGGAGAAGAAGTGTAAAATATTCGGAACACACTTCATAAAACCTTTCACAAGCATAGCACAACAGTGACAATGAGAAGAACGAATAGTACTATGGTATTGAATATCTCTTTACAATGCGAGGTATACATGGCGAGACATGATTCATAGGAATCACGGAGGAGAGAAGCGCAAAACACAAGTGTAAAACAAGCCACAACGACCTGACACTTGAGAACGCCAGACCGTGTGAATAGACAAGTCGGACGGAAGCCGCTGAGACCGCGCGAACAGAGTATAGACCGCACCTGTCAGACCGCCACCCCAGACCGCCAACTCGCTACTTATTCCTCTGCTAAAAAAAATAGTTCGCACTTCTTGATCGCCCAGACTGCACGGTCTTGATCAAAGATGAACCCGCGAACACTGAACAAGAACTGCAACCTGTGACAGACTGCAACTCAAGACCGCCTGGCCTCTTAAGACCGCCTGATCAACTGAGTCTGCTGCACAAACCGCGAAAACCTAAACACAGTCCGCCCGGACTGGTTTATTCAAAGTTGGATGAAGGAGGCAAGCTGACCGCGAACTGCAAATCCCTTAACCTGCGAACACAGAAACCGGTCAGACTAAATCTCAAACCGCGCGACCTCAAAAAGAGACCGGTACACTCAAGCCGACTTTGAGTTCTTACAGTTCTCATTCTTGTTATGAATGACGGGCCCTGCACCCCTATTTATAGGTGGATATACAGATGTCGTCACCACACAAACCGGGATACAGTAACCGCACATCAGATCGCGAGCGGTCTCGCAAAGCAGACTGCCCGAGCTCGGCATAGCTCAACTCCTTTATGAAACCTTGCGATTATAACCAAACCGCCCGGTCACCTGTGGTCTCAACAAGCAGACCGCCTGGTCTTATTGCAAAGCAGATAACTTCTTCAGAAACCAGACCGACTAGAATAGTCGTCAGACCGCTTGGCCTCTACAAGAAGACAGACCAAGATCATTTGGCCGACTTAGGACAAGTTGCCAGACCAACCCGCGCAAGCCGCCGGGACAGAAGAGTCGGTCTCCCAGATCAGACAACTCAGACCAACCCGCTGAGACAAACTGACAGAAGCCAAGCGCAGACCGCGCGGTCTCTGTGGTATCCAATCTTTAGACCGCCCGACTTAACTTCACTTCCACTTCAAAAATTTAACAAGTTATGCTGGGATAAAAAGGTTACCTGTCATGCTTCTGCCAGTATAGAAAAAGAAAACCAGATTGTGCCAACTAGGAGATGGCTGACAACCTGAACTGATAAGATTACTAGGTGGTCTTGCCAATGAAATCGCATGGCCCTCCAAATAACATCGGTCTGATGGATGAGACCGCGCGAACTCTTTTGCATAATGGGTTTAGCGATCATTCGAGCGAACATAATCCCGACACATTTCCAAGTTCCGAGGTGCTTCAATAATGTGGACTTCAAACTGCGGAGATCGCGAAGACTTTTAATATTTTAATCTTTCTTTTCAAGCTATAAATAGCCCCGGGGGCAATTTCATTTGTATTTGTATTGGATTCTGAGATAATACATCTATCAAGCGGTCTGAATACTGAGCTCGCTTTAACTTGTTTGATCATGAGTTTGTTAAAGAGTGTGGTAGCTGAGAAGCAGATTATCCCTCCTGGTTCTTCAAGGAAACCGCTGCCTCAAAAAGAGAAAATGATTAAATCACATTTGAAGAATGTACCTAGAAGCATGCCGGCGCGGGCTCTCCCTCTGCTGACTTCGAGTTTTATGAACCTCTCAGATTCATCTTTGGAGGCCAAAGAGGCAAACCGACCAGAAGTTTTGACTCATTCTCTTCAGAAGGAGCCGGAGACTTTCGGTCAGACCGCTGGGATGTCTACCAAGGAGATCTCGGCCGGTCTCAAAGAAAAGGAATCTTTAGCTATCAAGATCAGACAACAAATCATTGATCAAGAGGCTGAGATGAAAAAGGATAAAAAGAAACTTCCTGTTATGACTCTTGCGGCCAAGCCTACCGGCATTCGATTTCCTATTGGACCTCTTGAGATCGCTCCTCTACAGGTAGCTGCGATCTCAAGGCTTTTTCTTGATGCTTTTGCTATCGTTTCTTTTTTCTTCTTTTATAGTCCCTTGATCCTTTTGAGAACGAGCAGTCTCGATCTCTACTCGATCCAGGAAGCTATACGCCAACTGCTCCTATTATAATTAAGAAAGAAGGCCAACTGGATTGAGCCGGCTTGGAGAGGCGGAGGATGGAGCAAATAGATAAACAATCTAGTGCTTCTCTAGATGCTGAGATCCGGCAGCAAAGGGAAGAAATGGAACGAAAAAGAAAAGAGGATGAAGAAAAGAAGGAGGAAGAGGAAAAGGAAAAGGAAGAAGAGGAAAAGAAAAAGGAAGAGGAGGAGAACTTAGAGGGAGACCCTGAGGAGATGCTCGGTGCTTCTGACAAGGAAAACGAAGATCTTGAAGAAAAGACTATGACAACTAAGGGTGAGACCGCGCGGACTCATAATCAGGTCAAAGTATTAGAGGATGCAGAGGGAGAGGAAGAAGAGAAAGAAGAAGAAAAAGAAGAAGAGAAAGAAGAAGAAAAAGAAGAAGAGAAAGAAGAAGAAAAAGAAGAAGAGAAAGAAGAAGAAAAAGAAGAAGAGAAAGAAGAAGAGGAGAAAGAGGTGAAGAAGAAGAGGAAGAGTAAAAAAAGATGGAGAGAAGAAAAGAAACTCAAGGGAGGAGGATCTGATAAAAGGAAAAGGAAGAAAATAAAGGATGATCCTGAGAAGGTCAGCGTGGTCACAACAGAGGCCGAAACGATCTTGGATACTGACCAGGGGGAGATGAAGTGGAAGAAGAAGGAAAGCGCGATGAAAGAGAAGTAAAAGACAGGAAAAATGAGGAAGAGAAAGATGGGCAGCTGAACACAGAAGCTCAGCTGTACAAGGGGAAGGAGATTCTACCTGATGGAAAACCCCTGACCTATGAGGAAAATGCCAATTTGGTGAGGCAGGCGGCAGACCGCACGGTTGCCATTTCTGCAATTTGGGCTGGTAAGCTTCACTTGACTACTCCGCTTGATATTTCTCTGCCTATCTATATTCGGCCACAATCTCCGGTTCGGTGACGCAAGGTCATTCTTATTGAGACCGACGATATTATCCTTAGCTTTAAAGAGCTGAAACGACGAAGAACATGAGGAGATCGGACACAGAAAAAATAGTTAGAAAAGATAGACCTCGAGCATCGAAGGCGTCCAAATCATCTGATTCTAGATTCCGCTCCTGCAGTCTCTGAGGCCGCTCGAGATCACATTTCTGTCCGTATGGATGTTGTGTTTGTTGATATTATTTTCTGTTCGTTGTTGATTGAACTTCTTTCCTGACCGTAGGAGAAGAAGAGGAGGCACAAAGGTTGCTGGAAGAAACTGGGTTGGCCATCCCTCAGACTGATCTACCTCCACCTCTATTGTTCGCATCCCCTTTTATGCAGGTGGTTCATGCTTTCCAGATCTGGGAGAGAGAACTTGAGAGGAGATTGTTGGAGAAAGATGAGGCGCTGCTAGCTGCTAAATCCAGGGAGGAGGATGCCGTTAATGCACTCCGCGCGGCCTCAGCTCAAAGTGAGAAAAAATGAACGATCAGCGGAACTTCTCAAACTGCGAGAAAGAGATGGTAGGAAGAAGATGGAAGAGGAGATGGTCGAACTCCATAGAAGACTTCGCGAGTCTAAGGAGGAGACAATTTTCTTTAAAGGAAAGGCCGATGCCTTGCACACCGCATTTTCTCAATTGAGGACAAGCCTTTCTGCTCCTTTGCTTGCAGGGTCGTCAAACACTGCTCTAGATGATTGCTCGGACCAGGAGGAAATTATTAGTTTGCAGGAGCTAAAGCGAGATGCCGACGATCTCCAACGATATGCTATTGATGCTAATACAGGCATCTGTATGACGCTTACTGCAGTCAACAAACTTCAGAATAGGCTGGCTTTTTTAGGGAAGAAATAAGATCCTCTGAAATAGTTTAAGATTTATATACCTTTGTTGTTTTGTAAGGACAAACTAAGGAATTTGTTTGATGATTTTGGGATTTATTGCTATGATAAGTACATACTGTTCTATCTCATGCTTTTACCACGCTCACACTTTTACCACGCTCACCGCACTTTCCTTTTTTTATGTCCTGGAAAGTTTGTTATGAGATCGCTCGATCTAATTTCTTTTCATTATGTTTATTATCTACTGCGATCTCTATTTTGAGATTACCTTTTTGCTGATGAGTCCAATTTATATATATATATATATATTTATGGACTCATCTGGGCCGATTATCTAGTCTTTGCACCACACTTTAAGCACGTTTTCATTAATTTTCACTATTCCCTGCTAGGTGCACTATTAGGCACACTTTGGTGTGCAATTGCGCTCCTTGTTATTGGGGGTAAGCACATGGTGCTCCCCTTCCATTTCTCTTTATTTATTTGGTGCTGGAGGTGTATTCCTAGCTATTTCTATCTTATATGCAGGTGGCCGGATTATCGTGGATCCAGTTCTCTCCCAGATTTCATAACTGTGTGAAACGCACAGTCGTGCGTTTTCCTTGACGCACGGTCTGCTGCGGTCGTGCGATACCTTCTGGGTAGAGAACGAGCGATCTGAATTTGCTCGTGCATTTTGACGCACGGGCAGATTTACCTGTGCGTGTGTAAAACGCATGGTTGGCCTGTGTTCTCTGAGCTTTTGTCATTTCTGAATTTGTCCATGCATTTTGATGCACGGACGGATTTGCCCGTGCGTGAGTAAATCACACGGGTGGTCCAGCGTCTTCCTCAAGTCTAGTTTTATCATTTAATAATGCACGGTCCACGCACGGTCGTGCGTTCGACCGTGAGTGACCATTTTTCTACCTGTTTAGTATAAAATGCAAGTTACATCACAGGCAGAGGAGAGATCGGGGAGAGGAGCGGGAAATTAGGTCCTTCCCTCCATTCTTGAGGTCTGAGGGCTTCTCCATCACCTCCACCACCAAAGAGGCCATTTTCCTTCATCTCCACCACCATCCTTCCATTCGGAAGAGGTAGCAAGCATCCACCGCCAAGTCCTCAAGCATTCCTTGTCGTGAGAAGCCATAGAAGAGCTGTAGGTTGTTGGAGCGGTGAAAGCCTCCATCGAATCAGCACACCATCTGAGGGCCGAGCCCGGAGAGAGCCCGATAACCTCTCATTCCGGCCGAGAACCCAAGACGCGGTGATTTCTTCCTATTGGTCTTCTCTAACTTTATATTGGTGATTTTTTTTCTTGTGTTGTTGCAATGAACCATTATTTAGCTTTATGTTATAAATCTTTCTTTGCTGTGATTTTCTGAGATTCGTTGTGTTTGAAGCCCTAGCAATTGCTAGTGGTGATGCTTGGAGAAGAGGTGTGTGCGACCCTCACCCGTCATAGTTACTTTTCATCCACGATCCTCCCGAAGCACGGCATCGCGGCCGTTGCACCCACCTCGCCTTGCGAAGTGGAGTTTTGACCCGCATCTTTCTTTTCTGCACTAGCTTAGGAAACCCAAAATCAATGCCCTTGTTTTTCCTTTGTTCGCTCGTATAACAATAGATTCACCACAAGTTTCGTTCACCAGAACCTGCATTCCTTGAGAGACGATATTCGTGGACGTACTCCCAACTTTATTACTTGTGCGACCGGTGCACTTGCCGAGCACGCATCAAGTTCTTGGCGCCGTTGTCGGGGATTGCAGGCGTGATGAGATTTTGGTTGTGAATCGATTGTTTACGATTGAGTCTTTTATTCCTTTTTAATTTACTCTTTTTCATGCTATTTTCTTCTTCTATATCATGTGGGCACATTTGAATATCCGATTTCGTTGGTGTGGGGACACATCCCACGCTAGTGATAGGTGTCCCAAAGAATATGGTGTTGTTCAGAAACCATACGGGTCCCATAAATCTTTTGGCTCCTCTACTGCGCCTCCGATGTCGCACTATTACGCGGCTACTGCACCTTGGGTGTCGGCAAAGCCGGTAAAGCAGTGTTTATTTTGCAAAAGTAGAGAGCATGCCTTGAAGGACTGTGCGGATTATCTTCGCCAATTGGCGGATGATGATGAGCCGGATATCCGGATCGTCCCATCCTCGAATTCGGCGAACACAGCTCCTTTATCTGGTTACGTGTCACTTCCACCTTCACTTTTTGAAGTCCCTGGAATCGACATGTGCATCATTGTCCCTCATGACTCCGTTTCTGATGCGACCCCCCATACCTCTTCAGTTCATGTACCACTTTGCATGGATTCGTGCCCTTGTGTGGAGAGTGAGCCCGAGCTCTTAAGAAGCACATCTTCTCCCAATACTCACGAAACTACATCTATTTCTGATGTTATCATTGAGATTAATTTGCAGGATGTTGCAGACCTGCACAGTGTCGTGCCCACTCTCATGAAGGAGGACTGTCTCGATTGTGCTGAAGCAAACGTTTCAGTTCAGTGCGAGGAAGTCCAAGTGATAGATGAGGCCATTGTGTGCACTGTTGAGTCTAGTGAAATCTTCGATGATATCATCAGTTTGTCATTGCCGCACCCTATGGGGGATGAAGCCGGGATTATCCCCTCAGATGAGATTTCATTTAGTTTTTCTTCCAATTTATTTCCTGACCCCCTTTCTTTATGTACAAGAATGCCGGATGCCCCTCCTACGGTTGATCAGACCTTATGCATGGAGGAGCCGAAAGCCTGGCGGGATGAGGAAGTTACAGTGAAGAAACATCTTGTTTCCTCATCATCGTTGGTGCTTCCCTTTGAGGATTGGTTACAAGGGTGCAAGCGGTTCTTCTTTGAAGACATAATACTGAGGAGAAGAAGAGAGCGAAAAAGGAGGAGATTTGGGGTTGGAGGCTGAGCATCCTACTTAATTTCCACCCCTACTACCAGGTCCCCGGACCTTTTTCTTTCATCAGTTGTTACTATTTCAAATCAGCTTATAGTTGATCTGTTTTGAGCATGCAATAGTAATTATAATTTATTAACTTTTGCTTAGTCCTAGACTTTATAAACTGCTTTAATACAGGTATTTGGTGCACCTTTAAGGACATTAAACAAAAGGGCTTCTTGGGAGACAACCCATGGGAACCACCCAGTTCCGTTTGCTTAGTCTTTGTCTTTTAGTCCTGTTTTTCTTTTCTTTTTGCTAACATCGCAGGTTAAACCTCTCGCGTGGTGGATGCGGAAGGAGAAAAACTTAAAGAAGGAATTACCGCACTTCTGGCATGCTCATTTTTGAGCATAGGTCCACTCTTCCCCTATTCTCCTTATGTTTAAATTCTTTAATTTATTTAGTTTTGATCAAGTCTGGGGGAGAGAGCGAGCTTTACACGTGCACACACTTTGCATGACATGTTAGAATGTGCTGAGTTAGGATTTGTATTTTGTTGCACACGTTGCATACACTTGCACCTAGTTCACGCGCACTTGATCACGCGTGCTTATCGGGTATCGCTGCGAGGTTCCCCGCTCGTAAGAATTGGATTGTTAGCGTATGAGTGAGGAGTAGAGAAAAAATGTTGACTCGAGTAGTGCTCTAGTCAAGTGCTCCCGTCACGCCTAGAAATTCAATTAGAGCAGAATAAAATTTAATATTAGAATTTAAGTATTTCTATTGTAGTAGCTGCAATTTATGTTACTTTAGTGGTGAATCCAGTGAATCCATCGGTAGCATAAGGTCGAGTGTAGAAAGACTAGTAGTAGCTTATTACTAGGGTCGGAAGGAAGGACAACCTTTCTCGGTGGCTAGAACTTGCACTAGGCGACTCTCAAAACGATTGTGTGAAGTACTCGTCATAAAATGTGATATAGGCGATTTCTTGATCCGGTTGTGCTTTTGAAATCCTTACCTACTTAATCACCGTTGCAAGCCCACTTGAGCCTACCCTTCCTCCTTGTTTAGCTCCACTAAAATTTAGCCAAAGCCATACGGCCAAGCCCATTCTCGCACCAACAAGTGAGCTGAAAGAAATTTATATATCTATCATGTTTGGTGTCATCTCCGTGTTGTATGATAGCTTTGAAAAAGCTGAAAGAAAAGTTTTTTTTTTGTGCCTACAAAAGAAATTCTGTCGAGAAAGAAAAATAGATAAAGAAAAATAGAAATAGAAAAGAAAAAAAAAATTTTGTTCGAAAAGAACATTCAATTATATTCTCTTGACATAGGCAAAATGTATGGTTGGCTTAGCACGCACCTACTGTTCAGTTGAAGTCTGGGGGTGCTGTGTAATTCTTGAAAATTTTGTATTGGTGATTGTAATTCTCTTGAGTGCTCAGGTTGTGTTGAATGCGATTCCCATCGTCCTTCTACTTACCTAGCCTATACTCAACCTAAGCCCAATTCTAACCCATAAGTCCTATTGATTTTAGATACGAGTCATCTCATGCAGTAGAGAGAGTGCGAACGTGCAAGCCTATGGACACCGACTTTGATGGATTTCTTAGGAGTTTGTCCCAAGCTTCGATTCGAGTAATACTCTACTCATTAGTCACGCTATTTTCCCTTTTGCGCGACCGAAAGATTGACCAGGATTCACCATCCAAGTAAAATAAATTTCAAACCACTGTTCTAGAAATAGTTAGATATAATCTTGAGTTTAATTCTGTTCTAATGTATTTATATGCACGTGCGCATGCGACTTCGCATTGGTCTCTACCGCTCACACTCGCGCTAACATGCAATTGTTCCGACAGGAGAGCTGAGTAGTTTGCTCGAGACGTGCAAATGGTTAAGTCTGGGGGTGTGATGAGTCCAATTTATATATATATATATATATTTATGGACTCATCTGGGCCGATTATCTAGTCTTTGCACCACACTTTAGCCACGTTTTCATTCATTATCACTATTCCCTGCTAGGTGCACTATTAGGCCCGCTTTGGTGTGCAATCGCGCTCCTTGTTATTGGGGGTAAGCACATGGTGCTCCCCTTCATTTCTCTTTATTTATCTGGTGCTGGAGGTGTATTCCCAGCTATTTCTATCTTATATGCAGGTGGCCGGATTATCGTGGATCCAGTTCTCTCCCAGATTTCATAACTGTGTGAAATGCACGGTCGTGCGTTTTTCTTGACGCACGGTCTGCTGCGATCGTGCGATACCTTCTGGGCAGAGAACAAGCGATCTGAATTTGCTCGTGCGTTTTGACGCACGGGCAGATTTACCCGTGCTTGTGTAAAACGCACGGTTGGCCTGTGTTCTCTGAGCTTTTGTCATTTCTGAATTTGTCCGTGCGTTTTGACGCACGGACGGATTTGCCCGTGCGTGAGTAAATGGCACGGGCGGTCCAGCGTCTTCCTCAAGTCTAGTTTTATCATTTAATAACGCACGGTCCACGCACGGTCGTGCGTTCGACCGTGCATGACCATTTTTCTGCCTGTTTAGTATAAAATGCAGGTTACATCGCAGGCAGAGGAGAGATCGGGGAGAGGAGCGGGAAATTAGTTCCTTCCCACCGTTCTTGAGGTCTGAGGGCTTCTCCTTCACCTCCACCACCAAAGAGGCCATTTTCCTTCATCTCCACCACCATCCTTCCATTCGGAAGAGGTAGCAAGCATCCTCCGCCAAGTGCTCAAGCATTCCTTGTCGTGGGAATCCATAATAGAGTTGTAGGTTGTTGGAGCGGTGACAGCCTCCATCGAATCAGCACACCATCTGAGGGCCGAGCCCGGAGAGATCCCGACAACCTCTCATTCCGGCCGAGAACCCAAGACGCGGTGATTTCTTCCTATTGGTCTTCTCTAACATTATGTTGGTGCTTTTTTTCTTGTGTTTTTGCAATGAACCATTATTTAGCTTTATGTTATAAATCTTTTGTGAAGTTCTTGTGCAATGATGCGGTAGTGCGAGAATAGCACTTTTTTTGCTGTGATTTTCTGAGATTCATTGTGTGTGAAGCCCTAGCAATTGCTAGTGGTGATGCTTGGAGAAGAGGTGTGTGCGACCCTCACCCATCATAGTTACTTTCCGTCCACGCGCCTCCCGAAGCACGGCATCGCGGTCGTTGCACCCACCTCGTCTTGCGAAGCGGAGTTTTGACCCAAATCTTTCTTTTCTGCACTAGCTTAGGAAACCCAAAATCAATGCCCTTGTTTTTCCTTTGTTCGCTCGTATAACACTCGATTCACCACACGTTTCGTTCACTAGAACCTGCATTCCTTGAGAGACGATATTCTGGGACGTACTCCCAACTTTATTACTTGTGCGACCGGTGTACTTGCCGAGCACGTATTATTTGCATAATTTAGGATCCGTGATGCTGGGTGTTCTAAAAACTTTTTTACTCATTAACTCGCCCGATTTGTATTGGCGATCTCATGTTCAAGATTTCGTAATGATTGTACCTTGATTGCCTATGAAAATATAAATATCTGGTTGGTGGCCTTAGTAAATACGCTCTTCTGGAATTCTTCATTCAAGCGGTCGGAAATCCTCGAAGAATGATGTCCGCGCGAGCTGGTGCCTTCAAGGTTTTTCTTGAGTCTGAGCTGTGGCGTTGTCGACATTCTCAAGCTGAATTTCTTGATTTTCTAAGGGATTACCGATGAGCTCGCAAATAACGATCCGCTTGCCCGTCACTGGTGAATGCCTAAACCATTGTGGGGAGAATGAGATCGCGATACCTACTGATCATTTTTATCATGGCTTCCGCTTCCCTTTGTCATGGGAGATGAGGAAGATTTTCAGATTTTTCGGTCTCGTGCCCGGACAGCTTCCTCCTAGCTCTAATTGCGTTAATTTTCACTTACATCTGTTATTTGAGATCGGTCAGAGTAAGATTCACTATGGATTTATTCATATCTCTTTTTACCATAAAGGTTTTGAAGGAAGGTCCAAGAAGAGAGGATTTCAAAGGCCTACTATATTTCACCTGCAGCGGTCTGAAGATAACTAATCTCCCCAACAAGGTCCCAAATTGGGCAGAGAGATTTCTGATCTTCCAGGGGAGGTTAGGCGATCTTCGGACTTATCCCAAGATCCGGGATGAATCGATCTTATGAAATCCAAAAGCCCTCTCTGGAGTTGAAAAACAGATAAAAGAGATGCTTAAGGATAATAATGCCGATCTGGAGAATTATTTTGGTCTTTGGGCTCAGGTTTCCACCATCAAACGAAAAGACAGTGAGTTCTCGCGATCTTTATGTCCTGACCACTCATTATAAAAATATTTTAACTTAAGAAAAACTTTTTCCTGCAGCTATCTTACAAGTCCCCCTCACCTTTCCTTATGTTTCGGACGGCGAGCTTACCCAGTAGGAGAAGAGGCTGAAGAGAGATCAAGATCGATATCACTTCCAGACCGCTGGCCCTTCTGGCTATTCTGATAAATCTTTTGACTTATATGGATATAGGCGCTCCATGACTGACACCCTGGGGAGACCGCTTATGAAGTGGGATTTTAAAGGGAAACATGTGGGGGTTTCTACGTGTCTTCCAAACTGGGGCGGCGAGGTTTCCCACCATGCTGGCGCAGTCTCGACCGCTTTGTATTGTGAACAAAACTTCAAGGATGTTTATAGCTGGGAAGACAGCCTTATCCCAGATATGTGCTCGCAGACTGTCCTTAGGCATCAGGTCTTCTACCATCGCATGGGAAGGTTACTGCGGAGGAATATGCAGGAGAACAAGGCCATTAAGGCCAAGCTGGAGGTATTTAGATCGCGTGATCTGATAACGGCGATCTCTTCCTTATTATTTTGTTTAGTTCGAGCGATCTGACCTGTAATTTCCTTTGCAGAAAATGAAGAATGAAATGTATGATGAAAATAACCCAGCTTACCAAAAGGTGATGCTGAAATAAATAAATGAAGCGATTGAAATGACCATTTCTGGATTGCGAGACAATGGTACTCAGATTCCAGAGGATGCCAACTTCTCATCCTTATTTACTGAGACCGCTGCTCTCTAGGAAGAAGAGGAAGGGGGGGGGGGTGGAAAATGAAGAAAATTTTGATGAAGAAAGAGAGGAAGAGGAAAAAGAAGGAGAAGAAGGCGAGGATGAGCTTGGAGCTGAGCATGAAGGGGAGGATGAGAGGTGGCCGGATGATCTTGGAGAAGGCCGAGCGATCATTCAGTCTGAATATGATGCCCTGGATGTTTTCCTTAATGCTGATATGGACCTGCCGATGGACAAAAGTGGAGATGAGCCGAGTGGGATCCAGATCGACCCAGATGAGGAGCTGAGTTCGGCGGCAAAGTCAGATATTGGCTCTCAGGAGAAATCCTTCAGCTCGAGTGAATCTAGTGCTGATTCCAGCTCATTTGAGGATGAAAACCCCCTTTCAAGAAGAAGAAAAAAATAGAAAGATATATTTCCTTTTCTTGATATACTTTTCTTTAGATGTAGCGGTCAGATTTTAATCTGTTCCATCTGTAACTGTGTTTTGAATGAAATAGAAATGGAAAATAATTTTTTGCATACCTTTGTTTGTTCGCAGCATCTCATTTTGCATTTATTTGATTCTGTGCTATTTTATGTAAGGTGGAATAATATCACAAATTACTTTCATAATGACTGACCGAACTAAAATCGAGACCGAACGATCTTATGATCAATTTACTCATTCCGCTTGCTTACTTTATGCACTCCATCCTTCTTGTATTCGAGTGTTTTGAATCATGCCCCAAAATCGGTTGAACGTATTTTCATTGTGAAGAATACTGAATATAAGGCAAGATATAGCGGCTTCTAATCTTCGGATTGCTCCTTCTTTGTTACAATGAATATGTAGAAAACCTTAGATTTAGATATCGGCGATCTTGATATTCTGATCACTCCGACTTCGTGTTTTCGAATGATAATCTTCAGAATACTGAGACCT
This sequence comes from Dactylorhiza incarnata, assembly GCA_033032865.1. NCBI lineage: Eukaryota > Viridiplantae > Streptophyta > Magnoliopsida > Asparagales > Orchidaceae > Dactylorhiza > Dactylorhiza incarnata. The sequence continues at coordinate 8,613,486 of JAWHQI010000010.1, read as the reverse complement.
AGAGAATCCAGAAGACTATTTCCTTGAAAAGACTTGGAATGTTCTTCTTTTTCATAATGCCAAGATTTTCCTGAAGCAACGGTCTAAAAACGGAGACCGCTCGATCTTAGAGAAGGAAAAGAATTATACTTCTGGTGTATGTGTACTACAAAGTTACCACATTATTTTTCCCTCAGGGGGATAATTAAAGTCATACCATCCCCCGAGAAACAACCCTAAAGGTCGTTAGGATGAGAGAGAAGAGGAAATGACCTTATGGTCATATATGGAAGAACAGATGAGATGATCTAGGCGCGATCATAAGATGGGAAATAGACGAAGTGGCCCTTTCGGTCAGGATTCAGGAGAGAGTTGACTATAGTGATCTTTAACTCTCAAGGAGATAGATACCTCCCTCCTTATACATATGGTATCCTTAGAGTAAGACGATTCCTATCTTTGATAGAACTTATCTTAAAAATATAACCAAGTAGCATTCGAGTGTCACAGGCTATGACGGCCTGATGCCACAATCTGAAGGCATGACTTAGGTGGCATTCACCAAGACCTCCCTTGATGCAGTGGTGTGCTCACATATCATCAATGATCCGGGATATCACATAGAACCCCCTCAAATGAAATTGGTGAGCTACTTCTACACGGAAGCGAAATCTCCCCGCAATCCGTGGTCAATGTAGGTATTACACTCAGCGTCAATTCATGGGGGTTTATGTGTGATCCGGCGATATTTGCCTTGGTGCGACTTAAGTTTGCATCTTATTTCTACCACTGGGTGTCCTCTCAAAACACATAGGAAAATAGTATCAGTAATTTATATTGAATAAAAGTTCCGTGGAGATAAATAAATTATTTTAATGGGGAGAGAGAGAGAGAGAAAAATGAGAAGCTTATTAAGAGAAAAAAATTCTTCAAGTCATCTCCACTCCAGGTGTTGGCGATCTCACTTCCATCATAAGTATTGAGGCGATAATCCCCATTTTCAGCACTTCTTTTATGATATAAGGACCTGCCCAATTTGGATCTAACTTGCCAACTGAACCAAATCTAGCTGATGCATCGACCTTCTTTAAAACCAGGTCTCCAATAATGAATTCTTTGACCCTTATATTTTTATCAAAATATCTTGCCATTCTTCTTTTTATCTCCTCTTACCTTATTATGGCTTCATCTCTTAATTCTTCAATTAGATCGAGACTATATCTGAGATCTTCATTATTATCTTCTATCCATGTGTCTTTACCTTGTTGAGCTAGTAAGACCCTGAGACTTTTTACCTTAAACTCGACTAGGTTTAGGGCTTCTGAACCATGAGATAATTTAAAGGGGGTCTCTCCAGTCGCACCAGTTTGGGTAGTTCTAAGAGTCCAAAGGACTGCCGGGAGTTGTTCTACCCAATTGCCTCTGATATTTTCTACCTTTTTCTTGAGGAGATTTAGAATACATTTATTAGCTGCTTCCACCTGTCCATTACTTCTAGGATGATGAACTGAAGCGAATCGAAGCTCAATTCCTATTTCATCACGGAAGTTTATCATTTCTGAATTATGAAACTGAGGCCCATTGTTCGTTATTATAGCCATAGGAATCCCATGCCTGCAGATAATTTTTCCCGAGACAAAATTCTTTACCATCTAAGGAGTTGTTTATGCTAAAGCTTTTGCCTCAATCAATTTGCTGAAGTAATCTATCATAATAAGAATGAAGCATCTTTGTCCACTCACAGTATGAAAAGGTCCAAGAAGATCCATTCCCCATACTATAAACGGCCAAGGAGTCATAATGGACTTCAACTGCTGAGCAGGTTGATGCTGAAGTGGAGCAAATTTCTGACATTGAATACATTTCTTGCCATAAATCAACTGCATCTTTCCTCATCTTTGGCTAAAAATATCTCTGCCTCAGAACTCTTTTCTCCAGAGTCCTTGCACCTGAATGACTGCCACACTCACCTGAATGTACTTCTCGGAGAACAACCAGAACTTCTTCTTTTGAAATACACCTGGATAAGGGAGCCAGAAAAGTTTTCCTATACAAGATACCTGAAATCAGATAATAATAAGCTGCTATTAATCTGAACCTTTTCTTGTCTTTGACACTAGCATGAAATTCCCCTGATGAGAGGTATAAGATAAAAGGATCCATCCAGGAAGATTTATGATCGATCTGCATCACCACATCTTCCTCAATCACTGGATGGAATAGATCTGAAGTGGTTCCACTTGATAGTAATCCAAATTTAGCTAGCTGATAAGCGTCTGAATATTCTGATCTCGGGATGTGCTGAATAGTAAAACATTTGTACTTCCCAATCTCTTGCTTCACTATCTTCTGATATCTCTTTATGACTAGTTCCTTGGTTTCATAAGTGCTGTTTACCTGAGATGCCATAATTAGTGAATTAGTTTTCACCTTAATATCCTAAATACATAATTCCCTAGAAAAATGAAGTCCTGCTAAGAGAGCTTCGTATTCTTCCTGATTGTTGGTAACTGGAAAATGAAATCTCAGAGCTTGAATTAGTCTAAAAGCATTTGGGTTGATTAAGACTACTCTTGCGCCTGATGAACTTTGTCCTGAAGCTCCATCAACATAAATCACCCAAGGAAGAGGCCTTCTGATATCATTCTCAGATTCGTTGCCTGCTGTATCATTTAAGAAGTCCACTAATACTTGCGCTTTAATTGCCATTCAAGGAACATACGAGATGCTAAATTCACTCAACTCGATAGCCCATTTAGCCAATCTACCTGAGTGTTCTGGTTTTTCGAGCACACTCTTCAGAGGTAAATCTGTGACTACTTGGATAGAATGAGCTTGAAAATAAGTTCTAAGCTTTCTAGCTGAGATGATAAGAGCTAAAGCAAGTTTTCTAACATCGGATATCTGGTTTCTGCATTCTTCAGAACCTTACTGACATAGTAAATCAAAAATTGTTTCTTCTTTTCTCTCTGACTAAAACTGAGCTAACTGCATCAACTCCAACACCTAAATATAAAAATAAGTCTTCTCCTTCATGAGGGCTCTGGAGAAGAGGAGTTGAAGTTAGTTGTCTCTTCAGCTGATCAAATGCTGAATAACATTCCTCGGTCCATTCAAACTTAGAAGCTTTTCTAAGAATCCTAAAGAAGGGAGCACTTTTATCTCCAGATCGAGATATAAATCGGCTCAACCCTGCCATTCTTCCTTCCAGTTGCTGAACTTCTTTTGGTGACCTCGGAGGTACCATTTCAAGAATTGCCTTCACCTTGTCTGGATTAGGCTCAAGGCCATCTGGAGTCAGAAGATGACCTAAGAATTTACCCTTGCTAGCTCCAAATACACAAATTAACGGATTCAGCCTCATATTGAACACCCAGAATGTTGAGAAAGTTTCTTCAAGATCTCTTAAGTGAGCTGGAAACTGCTTGCTCTTGATAAGAAGATCGTCTACATACACCCCAAGATTTCTACTCTTCTGCTTCTTGAATACAAAATTCATCATTCTTTGATATGTTGCACCTGCATTCTTCAAACCAAAAGGCATTACCTTATAACAAAAACACCCATCGTTTGTTATAAAAGAGGTGTGAGGAATATCTGGCTTATGCATTCTGATTTGATGATATCCTGAAAAAGCATCTAGAAAGCTCATGTATGAAAACCCGACTACTGAATCAACCAAAGAGTCTATCCGAGGCAAGGGATAACAATACTTCAGACAAGCCTTGTTGAGTTTAGTGAAGTCTACACACATTCTCCACTTTCTACTAGGCTTTTTCACCATAACCACATTTGAGACCCAATCAGGATATTGAACCTCTTGAATAAAACTAGCTTTGAGAAGCTTTTGAAATTCTTCTCTAATAGGTTTGGCTAAAGTAACTGCAACTGCTCGTTTCTTCTGAACAACTGGTTTGAAGGCTGGATTTATATTTAAATGATGGCAAGCTATATCAGGATCCATTCCTGGCATGTCATTTGCTGACCAAGCAAATATGTCTAGATTTCTAAACAAACAAGTTATTAACTCCTTTTCAATATCAGAAAATTCTGCATTAATTGAAAGCATCTTGCCCTCATCTCCATTAACTAGAATAACCTGGATACCCTGGGCGGGTTCTAAATGAGTTCCCTCAGCTCTATTTTTAATCTCAACCGCCTGATCTTCTAAAACAGATTCTCCCAAGGTTTCCATTTTTTGACTCGAGCAAGTCGATCTACAAAATTAGCAGTAGAGAACATCAAAATGGTTAAAGAATGGTGGTTAATGAGGTAGAGGATAAATGTTCAGAAATCAATTCAAATTGAATGAGATAAAAATGGCTGAATAAGAGATGGAGAAAAGGCACATTTTATTGAAATAGATTTATTTGTAAGTGATTGCCTTGAAGAAGCATATGGGAGTTTAATATCTAAAAAACAAAAGGACAATCATCAGCTAAAAATGAACTCAAATTCAGGTACTGAGATCCCCTTATTCAGAGCTCAGAGGTATCAGTACTTCATCTTTGACCCCCAACTGGGAGCCTATGTCGACAAAACTAATAGTCTTGATATAGCATTCTCAGGCCAACCTAGGGTCATTCCTAACCCTAAACTGCTTCCCTTGTGCAGAGAATTTGAGGGCAAAATGAAATGTAAAGACTATAACTATATACTGATTGAGGATGGGTCTACCAAAAATTGCGTAATAGCTGCTAGGAGCGTCTACTACGATGAATTCGGCCTGCTTGATGATCCTACCAATCATCACAGTTAGAGAAACTCCCCCTTCGACCTCCTTCTTCTCTCCTGAGAAGCCATAAAGAGGTCCTTTAGTGGGGAGCATTTGCTTCCTAGTCTTCAGGGCTTCGAAGGTAGGCTTGAACAATAAGTTTATCGAGCTTCGGGTATCCACCAAAATCCTTTCGACTGTAAAATTTTCTATCACATCCTTAATGACAAGGGCATCATTAAAAGGATTCCCATGGGGTGGGAGATCTTCTTTGCTGAAGACAATCACCTCCAGAACAGGGGATAATGAAGAGGCAACAGTGACTACATCCCTAAAGATTCTATCCATGCTGGACTTCTTGGAAGACTCGAGTATAGCACCTCCATGGATGCAGAAGATCATACCATTTTCCCCCTCATTGTCTGCCTCCATGCACTCATAACCGATGTGGAGGCGGCCAATGTGGCCTTCATCCTAAACCTCCTGGCACTCCCAACGAACTTCAGCGATGATCATTGCCTTTTTTGACAGATCTTCAACTTTCTTGTTGATAAGATCTTGGAGTTTACCTTCCTTGAGAAGCTTCTCAATCAAGAACCTGAGTGCTCTACAATTTTCAGTTTGATGCGCCCTCTCTTTATGAAATTCGCCATAGAGACTTTGATTTCTGAATTTAACATCGGGCTTCATCAGAGCTGGCCTCTTGAAGAAGCGTTGTCTTTCGATAATTTCCAAAATCTCTGAAATAGGAAGGGGCAAATCTGCAAAACATTCTTGCGAGTTGTTAAAGGGCTGCTTAGGCTGATTAGTAAGAAGAGGTAGTAGAGGAAGACAAGCTAAAGGTTGAGCCTGAGCAGGCTGCTGCCATTGAGTGAGTTGTTAATGGTTGATGACCAGACGATGATGACGAAAATTTCTGCCTTTGGGGGCAAGAGATTGATACTCTTGACGAGCTAACATCTGATGATGTTGAGGGGATGAAGAAGAGGAGTTTCTACCCCCTGATAAGACATGTTGGAGAGGTATGAGACATACTCTGGGTTGCAGATCTCACCCTCGATGAACCTATTCACATTTGAAATTATTTCATGGTAAGAATGAGGCTCCTTCGTAGTGACTTTTAGCTTTAGAGGGCCTTCTCGGAGGGTTTTGATGAATGCAACATGGTGGAGGACAGGGATGACATCGTGGATACTCATGATTTCTTCCTGAAAACGGGCAACGAAGTGAGCTATGGTCTCACTTTCACCCTATATGATCTTAAAAAGGGTTGCAGGGCCACTCTTTCATTTTCTTAAGGTGGAGAACCTCAAAAGAAACTGTCTTCTCAGGTCTGCGAAGCTGGTAACAGATCTGGCAGGGAGGCTAATGAACCACTCCCTGGCTTCACCTCCAAGGGAGGTCACAAACAACTTACAACAGAGAGCCTCAGACAAGGTTCTCATCGACACTACAACTTCGAAAGCTTACATGTGAGAGATCAGATCATCTCTCCCAGTATACATTGGAAGTCGGGGCTCTCGGAAGCCTATGGGAATAGGTTCCCACCTAACTTGATCCACTAACGGGGAAGGCTCCTCCCACAAGTTAATAGGGAGAGGAGTAACACCCTCCTGAAATCTCAGAGCTCGAGCAGGACTTCCCTGGGAAGTGGCCTGATAAAACTCCTGTCGAGCTGCGAACTCGACCCCATGAGACCGCAAAGGCGTGGCAGGCTCGAGGACGGTGCGGTCAAAAATCTGACTGCAGGAAGGTTGGGTAGCTGTTAGTGTATCGATCTTAATAACTTGAGGAGCTAACCACTGAGAAATCACTTCAAGAGCTTTTCCCATTGCCTCCATCTGCTGGGCGGTCTCGCACTGCGCTCGAGTGAACTCTTGACAAGTTTGCTCAAGTGCTCACTCAAAGCGCGCTTCCAGATCTTCAGAGATCGTGCGCCCTGCATCTAGATTACTCCCACTGAATTGACCCTGCAGCTCTCGTTCTGACATCTCAGACCTCTGCACTTCACCAGCAAATCTGATCTGAAGGTCGCGTGTTCATTCTATTGATGCAAAATTGCACCTCCATGACTTGCACTTAAGAATTAAAAAAGAGGGACTTTGGACTGCCAGTTACTAGGTTGCCGAGAGTGTCAAATACGATGTCGGTGAGCGATGAGAAGAGATCGCCGTTCTGTTGATGCCTAGCTGCGAGAAGATCTTAAAAAGAAGAAACTAAAGATAGGAGGTTAGAGGAGGTTCAAAACAGACCAGACCAGAGAGGAAAAGGGCGAGTTGTGAATTAAGACCGCTTGGCTCCACAATTAGCTCATAATTACACCCTATTCCCGCTTCCCCCTCCAAAAAAGTCCTTTTCTAGGGACCCCTACCCCTCTATTTATAGACGCGTAGGCTGCCCAAACGGGTAGCTTCTGGAACTACGGGCTGTCCGGGACTTCAGGAGAAGTTATGCTGGGATAAAAAAGTTACCTGTCATGCTTTTGGCAGGATAGAAAAAGAAAACCAGATCGCGCGAACTTAGAGATGGCTGCAACCCGAACTGATAAGATTACTAGGCGGTCTTGCCAATGAAATCGTACGGCCTGCCAGATAACATCAGTCTAATGGATGAGACCGCGCGAGCTCTTTTGCATAATGGGTATAGCGATCTTCTGGGCGAACAACGGGTAAACATCTTTGTAAAGAAAGAATAATCACAAGGATAAGGAGTTTAAAGCTTAATAAGGAGATGTTTTTTGAAAATTTTGCATATATGATGCTATTTCCATAAACTTTTCAAAACTAAGTACAAGCATAATTGGACATATCAAGAAAAGATAATTAACCATATTGTAATTAATTTATAGTTTAAGTAAAGTAAAATATTGTAGCTGTCATGCTTGCAATCTAGTGCATTTACTTATGTTTGTAGAAACTAGTGTAGATATGCATTAGGATACAATTCTCATGAGTAAACATTTTATATAAGATAATGATATGTACAAATAGTGTTTTGATAAAAGTATACAAGTGATTTAATCAAAGTACACGACATGTATAATGGAATGAACACAATATTATCAAAAATGCATTCTTAGAATTACTTCTAGCCACAAAGCTATATTATTTTCAATGCACATGTAATAGAGTACAACTACCAAGGTGCTTCACACACACAATGCTCTTTAAGACTTATCAGGTAGCGAAGTAGTGCTTGGTGGATCACATAATGTTTTTGGGTTTGATTTAATTTTTGTGACCCAGTGTACATAAGAGAAGTGGTATATAGATGTATTTGCACAAGACACTTTATAATTCTCGACAAGGTGCTCAACCTCATAATGCTCATTAAGACTTATCAGGAGGATGAGTAGTGCTTGGCGGAGATAACTTTGTTATTTATTCATTTGAATTTAGTTTAGTGACAAAGATCTCTGAATTCACTTATTTTTGCAAATATATAGTTTTGATTTTTTTGAACACACTTCACAAGAAAAATAGGTGTATGAAAGAAATTTTTAATATGGTGTAGGTAATCTAGTTATACATCTCAATTATGTTAAGTTATTACAATACACAATCATGCCAGAGCAAGAATAAAAACACATATATGTTATCAAAGATGTGAGTGAGTAAATTATTATCAAACATAAAACATTACTCATACTTAGAGGCATGCTAAGCAATCCTACATATGTTTTCTATAATCAATTTCATTACACATTACAAGATAATATTCAAGGCATGATAAACCAAAATAATGTTTTGAGAAACTTGAAAATAAAATAAAACATTGTAAAATTATTTAAAAGATATATCTAGTCATCCTTGACACGAGCAATGAAAATTTAGCAGTTTTATAATTTTTTATTTTCATAAAAATACAAAACAATAATATCAGGAAAAGAACATTTTTGTGTTTTGACATTATTTTGCAATTTTATATTTGATTTTTGAAAATAAATAATTTTCTGGAAAACACAGAAGTCTCTAAAGAGTGAATCAATATAATGATATTCTATGCCAGAAAGAAAAAATAGAATATGATTTTTGTTTGAATTTTAGTGCTACTACCGATATTTGGTAATAGCGCCATCGTTAGCAGATAGAGATGTTATTTTGCTTAGATATAAGTTTTTTTGATATTTTTTTCATTTTAATTTTCCTTGATTATTGTTTTAAAATAAGGGACACCAACTACCACAAAGAGTTCTGAAACATAATGAAGAAATTTCGGATTTAAGATTTTTGCCTAAGGATTCTAAATAGTTATTTTTTGAAAACTTGTGTTTTTCAAAATCATGAAAGCTCAAAATGACAAAATATGCAAATACAAGATAACATGTTCGAACAAACCAAATATGCATGAATTAGATGATTATAAAGTGTAAAAGAATGTTCATGCAATGAGTGTAATATAAGTATGCCCTAGATTAAAACTACCCCAACTGCATGTCAACACTCTAGCCCCGTACTAAGTGACGGATGGGCATGAGGAGCTGCACATATGCCATAGGTTGGGATGTGAGTTCCAAATGCAAACAAACAAAATTGCTCAACCTAGCACTCTTCCTCCCCAATGCCTCACAAGGCCCTACTATAACCCTCGCCAATTAAGGACAAGACATGCCCTATAAGTTAAGACCTCTAATGCATACAATCCTACTCCCCCACTATTGTGAGATCATGGGTGAATTGATTTCTAAATTTTCTCTTTGATTTTTATTTTGCTAAAAATGAATACATCTAAATTTTTTGAAAGTAGAAAAGAATAATAATTAAAGCAGCTAAATAATTTTTCAGTAAATACAATTTATAGCACATCAAAAATTTTCAGTAAATATAGTTACCGCCGATGGTAAGTGTTTTGAAATTTCATGCAAAAAAGGAAAGTTTTCATGATTTTTTTATTCTCATTTCTATTAATTATGATTTTTCATTATAGGGGCTATCAAATGCAGTAAAGAAATCATAAAATTAACCAAAAATTTGTGCATTTTAATTTTTTGCCTAAGACCCCTAATAAACCATTTAAATCTATTTGAGAGAAATAAATTTTGCAAATATCATATATTCCATATTCCTTTTTAAAATTTAAAGTACCTTTTGAATAAACAATTTACATAGTTTTGGATATTATCTTTTAGTTCAACAAGATTATTTATAGGATTTCAATGTAAACTAAATGTGCAATAACTGTAATCTTGTAAATATGTGAATTATTCAATATATGAGATTTTCGGCTCAAAACAAATAATGACAAAACACATAAAATTGCATAAAGTAAAAAAAAGGAAAGAAAGTTATTTTTATTTTGGTAATTTTTTAAATTAAGCACATAGTGAAGTTGAATTATGTGCTTTTCATTTTGATTTATTTCTACTTCACGCATATTAGTGATTACTAACGAATGAGAGATTTTGGTATCCAAAGAGGACCAACTGTGATGGATCCTTTGGGTACCCAAATATTACGTGATGCTTTATTTAGAGACAGATGAATGGGCCCTTTTAAGTGGAGTTAATGTGTTGTTTTTAACAATGAGTCTCCATTCATACCTTAATTGAGTAATATGTTTATATTTCAAATTTCCATAGTCATTCTTTTTCTCTTGAGAAAAGTAATTATTTTTGTAAATATTATTGCTAGGAAATATGTGTGCACTTAATTTTACATTGGATGAAAATAGATTTTGAAAATGATGGTGATGATAATGGTTAGGAAATTTTTTATTATTTGAAAGTTTTTCCACAAAAGATTTTAGTGAATTTAGTTTGATATTTAGGGCATCGTTTTTATTTTGCAATTAGAAGCTCTTTTCAAAAAAAATCATGAATTTTTGTTTTATCTCATTACAATCAATATAAGGTTTTGGAGTTTCAAGTAAAGAGCATGAGGGAGAATCGTTAGCCTCATCAATATTTGATTCTACATTTACTTTTACTTTTAAAGTTTTATTTTCTAAATGTAATTTAGAATTAATATTTTTCAACTTTTTAATTTTACGTTTAGCAATATCTAGCACACGTAAAGTTGAAATAGAAGTTGAAACAAGAAAGGAATTTGGTTTACTTACAATGCTCTTGGATGAGGAATGATTTGAACATATAGTTCCTTTGACATCATCTTCTTTGCATTCCTTTTCCATTGATGAGTTGCCATCTTCCCTTCCGCTTGATGTGCACTCCATGGATCCATCAAGAAAGGAGCTTTCTTGAATACTTATGCATGCTTACATGTTCCCCAATTCTTGCTCTTGATCCATACCTATATGATGACTATAAATTTCATCAAGGAATTTCTAAATTTTGTAAGCAGTAGAAAAGCAATAAACTAGTTCAAAGATGTCTTTAGAAACTGCACAAAATAAACTATTAATAATTTAAGCGTTTAGAATGTACTCTTCCCTACTTAACTCACTTGGGGGATTTGTTATGGTTATATTTCAAACTCATATATCTATTGATTTATGAAATTTCTCCATTAAGATCTTTCACCCTTTATAATTTTTACCATCAAATAAAGGTTGTGCTAATGATTTTTCATTTATATAAAATTTATCCCCTCTAGTAGATGTGAGATCATGATCATGAAGCTTCATTATTCCTAATGGTGAAACCATTTTGGAATAACCTAGCTCTAATACCAGTTGTTGGATCTATAAGCGCCCTTAGAGGGGGGGGGGGGAGGGTGAATAAGGGTTTTGAAGAATTTAAATCTGAATAAAAATATTATTGTTAATTAAAGAGGTTTTAGAATATTATATATAAAACTTTATTTTAAAATTTCAGAAAAGATTATATTGAAGATTACTATTAGAAAACTTTAAAATTCAATCTTTCTTCACTACTGTCGGCAGTAGGTGCTACCGCCCGGCGCTAGCTCACAGAGATTGAAGATTAAGAGTTATTGAATAAAAGAACCTTTCAATATATTTTAAATTTAAAACTTTCTAAAAATATTAATTAAAACATTTTATGGAGTGGAAATAACATCAAGATAATAAGACAGATAAATACATGATTTTAATTCATAAAATAAATGATTACAAGAATATTTGATTTCTATTACGATAGAAATTGAGGCGCCAATGAAAAATTTCTTTTTCATTTTCTATGCTGACCCTTCTCCCAAGGATTGATTGGCTCTAGCCTATCTATCCCCAGATAAAGCCTCGAGCTGCCCGTAGATCTAAACCCTAGACTTATTTGCAAACAAACATGATGAATTCTCCAAAAGCCGCTCGTGGACCTAGTCACCACCTCGGGCAAATTTCGCCCAAAACCTCACACAGACCTGGTCACCAACATGGGCGAATTCCTTGTAAGCCACACACAGACCTAGTCGCCAACATGGGCAAATTTCTCTATGGGTAAACAAAAGAAGTACAAGGTGTAAATGTGATATCTGAAAATAAAACTCCCTATAGATATTTTTGAAGGAGATGGCAAAGAAACACAAGAGATCAACATTGTTGAGGCGTTCGTTCTTCGCGTTGAATAAGCATGATGAATCCTCCTTCAAAAACACTCCGTTTGATCTTGTAGCTGTAGATGGTAATGCTCTCAAACGTCTGAAATAAAATTTCACCCAAAGTGTTCAATGTGGTAAAGTTAGGGTTTCAATTTCTCATTGAGAGCAGCAAAAATGGCCTTTTTATAGATTAAGAACCCTACGGACAGACGATATTGATAATGGTTGGTTGTAACCCTTGAGGCTATATTTTCGGTGCTTGAATCTTCAATCCGGGAAAGAGATTCTGTACTTTAGGAATTTTTTCATTTTAGGCAATGCTAACACCCGACGTTAGCGATACCGCCCATCGATAGTATACTTCCATAAGTGCATTGTTCTTCCCGCCAGAGATCTTCTCTTGAATTTCATTTTTCCATGCTTGCATATTCTAGGGCTAATGCCTGCCATTAGGAATAACACCCAGCGGTAGTGGATTTATCGACGAGAGGCATATCATCAAGAAGACTCCAAATCCACCAGAAGACTCCATTTCGACTAGACCAGCATCCAACATGAGGACAATATTAACTAGACTCTAACGCCAACATTAGTGCTAATGCCAATGTTAGTGTTAATGCCATGCACTAGTGGTCACTTTGCATCTTTGTCCTGGTTTATTACCCCGTTCAGCTTGTAGCATCCTAATGTCGTACCTGTGAGTTCCTACAGGCTATAAACACAAAATAATTTTGATCAAATATAATATGAGATTTGTTATTCTCAAACCAAGGATATGTGGAAAACCATGTTCCAACAACATTCACCTTGCATAAGCTTACACTTTAATAAAATCAAATTCGATGAATTTGAATAAAAGTCATATCATTGCAAGTGACCAATTTATCTCATTGTTCTAGCATCTATACTTATCAAATCCATTGCCTATGCTTGTGAAGTCTCTCATAATGTCATTGAAAATTAAGTACTGATATTATTAAAGTATTATTATCATGATTAATTAAATCATTTGCACTGATTTATTACTTAAAAAATAGGATTTAAATGGTTCATTAGAGCTCATCGGCTAATTAAAATCCATATTTTTTATTATTTTTCGGATTTCTTTACTTTATTTGATGTTCCACATCATGACAAACCATAATCAAGAGAAATCAGAATAAAAAAATGTCGAAAACCATGTTTTCAAGCAAAAAAAATCAATTCTTTATATGCTAGCGCCGTGCGATAGGTCTAACACCGGTGGTAGCTTTAATTTTTTTTTATTTTTTTTTCTTTATGCTGAAAATCATTTTACTACTTTACTTATCGTTCATCTTTGCTTTCAAAAAATTTCACATGTTTTTAGTTCATTTTTCCAAAAGTCAAAACCAAAGAGAAAATTCACAAAACTATCCAAAATCTCCCAAAACCTATTCATAAATGAATGTCACATTCACCTTGCAAGTTTTCACTATAATAAATTAAAAAGGATGAATATAAATATTCATATTGTACTTTGCACACATCACCATGAATTACTTATCTCATGATTATGAATACTTAATTTCCTATGCTTGATTGTCTCCAACCATGAGTCATAATTCTTGGTCTATCATATATTTATCATTATAATCTAAAATCAGTTATGTTTATCACACTTAGGATTATAAATGATATAATGGAATCATTATCGCTTATATGATTTTTTGGTTAATTATATCTTATCTTTATCTTGTGCTTTGAGCTTCACTATTTATACATTAATATGTAATTTCACATATATTTTTTGAATGCATGTATCGCATTGCTATCTAGAATCTAAAATTAATAATGAACTTATCATAACAAATCATTAGTTAATTCATTCTAGGCCTATGAAAAAATTAGATTAAAACTCTATTTTGAATACATGCAACATAATCATCCAATCAAACACATATATTGAACTTTATCATAGAAGGCATAACTTTGCATTTTGCCATCCAAACTCTTCATTCTAGCATCACCTCTTAGTATTTTTTCAATTTAGTGTATACGCTAGTTATTTCATTAATAATGCCATGTTAAGCTACACAAAAAGTAGAGTATTGAATAAGAAAAATTATAATAACTATATCTTTGTATAAGTGAAAAATTATTAAATAACTTTAAAACAAATATATCTCCATTATAACAACCTTTTTAAAAATTCATCATACATAAAAGCCATAGTTTATGAATTGGTAGTGAATAAATATTTAGTATATCCATGATCATTCACCCATGTTACGTGTCTCACAATAGTAGGGGAATAAGATTATATGCATTATAGGTGCTAACCTGTAAGTCATGACTTGTCCTTGATCGGTGAGGGTTCTAGTGGGGCTTGCGAGGAACTGGGGGGAAAAGTGTTAGGTTGAGCGACTTCTTGTGTATGCATATGTGACTCACAAATCAAACTACGACATGTGTGCATCTCCTCATGCCCATCAGTCACTTAGTACGTGGTTATTTTATAGATATGTTCTTTGTGGTTGTTGGTCTTGAGCATTTCTATATATATGGTTCTTTATGATTATACTTTTCATGCAAATTTGGTTTGTTTGAACATGTTCATTTTTAAATCTCCTATTTTGCATTTTGCATATTTCACATTTTCGAGCATTCATGAATATGGAGAACACAAGAAATTGAAAAATAACCTTTCCTTTTGAACCCCTTAGGCCAAAAACTTAAATCTGCAACTTTTTCATTATTTTTCAATAATCTTTGCGCTAGTTGGTGTCTTTATCACGTAAAACATTAATCAAGAAAAATTGGAATGAACAATTATTAAAAATCATGTGTTCTAAGTGAACTATCACATCTCGGTTTACTAGCGCCGAATAATAAAATCTAACACCGGCGGTAGTATAAAAATAATTTTTTTTCTTCTTTTATTTATTTTCTCCTGACACAGAAGAAAATTTTACTGATGTGCACTTTAAGAAATTCTATGTTTTTCTTTTGAAAATTGTGTTTACTCTTTACTTTTGAGAAATTTCACAAAACAATTATAAATTACAAAACAGTTTCAAAACACAAAAAATATGTTTTTCTTGTTATTTTCTACAATTTTGTTTTGTGTATATTCATAAGAACCAAAAATGATAAAAACTGCTTATTCGTCATTGTTAAAGTCAAGAATGAATAAATATATCTCTTAAAGATTCATTACAATGTATGATTTAATTTCCAAGTTTCTTAAAACATTGTTTTGATTAGTAATGTCTTGAAAACTATCTTTTATTGTGCAATAAAATTGATTGTAGAAAACATGTTTGTGAGTGATTAACATGCCTCTCAGTATGAGTAATTCATTATGTTAGATTATTGTTTATCCTCTCACTTATTTGATATATATGTGTGCCTTTAATCTTAGTCTTGCATGATTTTGTAGTGTAATTCCATAACTAATTGAAATGCAAGAGTAGATTACCTACACAACATTAAATTATTTCTTGCAATTCCTTATCTTTAATGCACTTATTTATTTGAGATGTGTGGTTAAAAATTAAAATTATATGTTTGCAAAATAACTGAATTCGGAGTCCTTGATCTCAAAATTAAAAATCAAATAATAAATGACAAGGAAAACTCCACCAACCACTACTCACCCTCCTGAGAAGTCTTAATAAGCATTGTGAGGTTGAGCACCTTGGAGAGAATTGTAAAGTGTCTTGTGCAAACAAATTCTACACCACTTCTCTTTTGTATACCAGATCACAAAACTTAAAAATAAAATTAGGTGATCCCCCAAGCAATACTTTACTCTCTGATAAGCCTTAATAAGCATTGTGTGTGCGAAGCAGCTTAATAGTTGTATAATTCTTTAATGTGCATTCAATTTTGTGGAAGTAATTCTATTGTATATTTTTAATAATGTTGTGTTTTATTCCATTACATATGTCATGTATTTTGATTATTATAATAATATACTTTATCAAAAAATTATTGTACACATCATTATCTTACTTAAATCCTCCACTCATGAGAATTGGAACCTAATGCATAAATACACTATTTTCTACAAACTTAAGTAAATGTACTAGATGACAAGGCATAACTTCTACGATGTTTCTTTTCTACTTGAAATGCAAATTATTTTACATTGTAGTGTTTATCTTTTCTTGATATTTCAAATCATGCTTGCTATATTTTAAATCCAATGAAATAGCATCTCTTGTACACTAATTCAAACATTTTCTTATCAAGCTTATAACTCCTTATATTTTGTTGTGTTATTATTTTCTAAAGATGTTAGTTTACAAATGCTTGATTTATTTTCTGCTATGTTTTTCTCTTATGCTCGATCATGATTATTTTTTTCAACAAGTGATTATTATTCAAACAAATAGTATCCAACAAATTTTATATTGCATCTTAATTCATCTCTATATAAGGCAAACTAATTCTTATTGCTAACACTCTCTACTACCATCTTTAGATATTACCAAAACTGGGAGAATTATTTGAAGAAATCTAATAATTTTGAGGGAGTTCAATATAAAACCATAAATGTTTAAATTAATCATCTATGTAGGGGAGCATTCATATAGGGTTTACATACACTTTTTGTGTTCGATCATGACTATCCTTAAAACATTTGGTCTTCTATTCATTTAGGGGGATAATTCATCTCATGCCTATACTCACCTCTACCCTCTTTTAATAAAAAAAAAATGGGGAGAATAAATTGAGAAATCTATTGGAGTATATAACTAGGGGGAGTAAAGTGTACAAGGGAACACATATGTAGGGGGAGCTCATATGAAGATAGGGCATTCATATTGGGAGAGTTATATTTTGTGTACTTGAATCTATCATGCTATATACCATTTATCCATGCATATCCTTTACCGTACTTATCTATAAACACGATTATATTATTAAATTAACTAATTTTTCATTCGGGTATTTGCTATTATCAAAAGGGGGAGGTTGTTGGAATATGCATTCCACATCTCTTGGTTTGAAAATAACAAATACCATTATGTAGTAGAGAGTGTGTAGGTCATACATGTACAAGAATGCATTGAAAGAGAATGGAAGAAGGATGTTGTATACTGAATTATGCACTACTATGGGGTGGTAGCACATACTACTGACGGTAGGTTTGAATACTGAAGGAAGAGCATCAAAATGCATTCAAATGAGAACACTTGCGACAGTAGAGGAGGAACAAAGAAAATATGCTAGCGCAGCGAGGTAGCTTAGTGCGATGCGGTAGATATTGCCATAGATGAATGTTGCCTAAAATGTAGAAAATCACCTACCATGTCTGCTCGATCTGGCGCTTTAATATATTGCCTAAAATGCTATCACGGGGCAGTAAGTACTATCACTGGCACTAGCTCTCAGTGCTCTAAGTACATCTGGTTCGCTCCTTCTTTTATATTGGTTATTGAGAGGTGAATATTATACCACCAATCCGAAATTCCAGAGCCTCATATCAGATCCATGCAACAACTCCCTTGGGCTATCATGAAGTTTAAATGGAGAACTGAAAGGGGATGCACATCGACGATGATTCTACGTGAAGGACACACGTCAACACGATGATTCCTCTCATGCATTCATCTTCACCTTATGAAGTTCTTCATAGGAAGTTCTATATTATATTTTACACTGATCATATCTTTTGTATTTGTCTTTATTTTTGGTGACACTTTTTGGATCGTCAGTGGAATTCACCATAGGTGTTGGATAATAGGTCGTGCACGGCTTAGGGAGGAATTCACCATGGGTGTTGGTGACTAGATATAGGGCGTGGATTGAGGCCTATCTTGAGAGAGACATGCTAGGGCCAACCGGTCCTTTGGTAGAAGGGTCAGTATAAAAACAAAATAATTTTTAATATTCACCGCCATGATTTCTAGCGTCATAGAAATCACAATTTTACAATCACTTCTAAATTAATATAAATCATGTCTTGGTGTTTTCTCTTTATGAAATGATTTATTTCTGAAATATAATCTTTCTTTTGTTTTACTAAATTAATTTCAATTTCTATTCGCTAGAGAAATTTTGGAGAAATATTTTTAATCAAAACTTTTGAAGTAAAATCTAAATTTCATGAAACACATATTCACCCCCTTTTAAGGTCGCTTGTAGATCCAACAACATCTTCATCGTAAAACAAATTATGTATATGAATTGTTCCATCATAACAACAAACAACAAGCACATCAAATGCAGGAGTGAGCAAAGATATACAATTTTTTCCCTTAAGAGCATGTCCGAATGTGTAGTAATATTGATCAGGAATTCAACATATACACACATAGGTTATCCCCATAATGTATATGTTGAATAGAATAATTAAACATAGACAAAATAAGTTAATCACAAACCCACCATCATGAGATTCATGTTGATCCAAGTACACATCTCAAGATCAAACTCCATTAAAGATATAAGAATCACTACTCTTTAGCATCAGTGGCTGCTGTATTCTTTAAAGAACCCAGAGTCATGAAAGGGACATTCATCTTCAAAGAGCCATTCCTGGAATTGTAACATCCCATTTCATGCTAGACCCCTCGGAGACGTTTTGATTCGCCTTGGGTCGGTTTTGGGCAAGGGAGGATTCCGTTCGATGAACGTAGAAGGGGCTGCTGCATTCGACAAATTATCGTTATTCTGCGTTTGACGAAGTATAGTCATTCTGCGTTCGACGAAGTATCGTCATTCTACTTTCGACGAAGTATAGTCATTCTACGTTCGATGAAGTATCATCATTCTGCGTTCGATGAAGTATCATCATTCTGTGTTCAACAAAGTAGTGTCATCCTGCGTTCGATGAATTATCGTCATTCTCCGTTCGACGAAATATCATCATTCTCCGTTCGATGAAATATATTTATTCAGCGGTCGACGAAATATATTTATTCAGCGGTCGACGAAATTGAATTAGGCAGCGTTCGACAAAAGCGTTGCAGTGTCGTTCGACAAACGTCGAACGAAGTTGAAGCGTTCGACGAAGTATCATCATTCTGCGTTCGACGAAGTATCATCATCCTGCGTTCGACGAATTATCGTCATTCTCCATTCGATGAATTATCATCATTCTACGTTCGACAAAATATCGTCATTCTCCATTCGACAAAATATATTTATTCAGCGGTCGACAAAATATATTTATTCAGCGGTCGACGAAATTGAATTAGGCAGCGTTCGACGAAAGTGCCGTTCGACGAAAGCGTTGCAGTGTCGTTCGACGAACGTTGAACGAAGTTGAAGCGTTCGACGAATTTACTATTCCTGTTCGACGAATCTGGGCATTTTTCTTCCCGTCGCCCGATAAAGCCTGAATGCTTATATTTTAGGCTAGAAGTGGAATTAAAAGTCAATAGATGGCTGGCACAAGTCTTGGAACTTGGAGATTGCATTAAATGCTCATTAATGTTCTCTCTCTTTCTCTTCATTCTCCATTAAACCAAAAGTGCAGAACACATAAAGGGCTGATCTCCTAATCAGAGAAGTATTAATCTTCTTCTTCTCCTTCTTCTTTTTCTTCATCTTCTTCTTCATCCCTTAAGGGGTTTATTTAGGGTTCTTGAAGGAGCAAGCTTGGAGAGGAATTTGGAGCTTGGCCGACCACCACCATGCTTCCATCAAGATGAGATCCAACCATGGTCGTAAAATAAGGTGACTTCCTCTCCTCTCCTCTGGTGCTTGCCTCTTAGATCACAATAGGAGAGATGAAGGCTCAAGAAAGCTTCTCGTGTGAGCTTAAATGGAGTTTCCTTAGGAAGACCGAGTCGGAACCTCAAATTTAGGGCACCATTCGCCGCGAGGTTCTTGGAATCATTTCTTCTCTTTAAGAAGAAGAGATGGGATTTGATTTGGTGCAAACCCATGGTCATTGAGGGAGAGTGAGGGGAGTGATTATGTAAGGATTTTAAAGGTGTAATGACCTAGCATTTGTTTGAGAAGACGATGAATAGCCCCCTGTTAAGTATTGTTTAATTTATATTTCTTGTGATAAAAATGATGTATAACCCCATGTTAATTATCTCTTTAACTATATATTATGCGATAAAGGTGATGACAGCCCCCTTGCTAAAGAAGTTTCAATTTATAACATTTCACTTGGTTATTAAGTGATGAATTGGTGCGCAGCTGGGTTCAAGCCAATTCTTAGGTTTGATCCCGCTAGAACTAGGCTTCGAGCTCAACATGAATGTTATAGCCCTCGGAAAGAGCTTTCTGACGATAGGTCACCCATTTCCTGAAGTGCCCTATAGCTGCCTAAAGGTCCAGTCGAGTGGACTGTCCAGAAAGCTGGAATGTGGTTAAGTGTGTGCTAATTTGCTGTCCAGATTATTGTAGTTGACTTCAGAGCAGATTTTAGGTAGGAGCCACTTGGATCTGGGTTTAGGACTCAACATGAATGTTGTAGCCATTGGCGAGAGCTTTCCAAAATTTGGTGGCACATAATTTGGGGTGGAGTAGAACTCCCAGAAATTCAGTTTTGTTAATCAGCGTCGTTGTAGTTTGAATTGCGATAATTTTCGGGGTATCTTTTATAATACTTGTCTGATGCTCTTAACATTCGGTAGAAATCAAATTGATGATATTGTGCTGACCTCTGTTGAATTTCATGAGTTTTGGGAGGATATTTGTTGTCATTTTGCCAATCATAATTCTTTCCCGCATTGCTCCGTAAATAATAATTGGGAATGCCGATGTGACTAACATTTTGTGAGAATGGCCATAACAAGCTAGCAGAACTATGGTAGAAGTTTCAGCAAGGCTCAATTTGATATGGGTTCTTAATTAAATATATTATCGTAAAATATTATGCTGCTGAACTCCGCTAGAGATTGATTATGAATAACCAAGTTGGGCTCGGGAGAACATAGTGTTGTCTTGAAATTGAAGGACTTGTATTAGAAGTCCTGGTGTACGTAGATACACGGATTGTATAGAAGGACTTGGATTAGAAGTCCTGGTGTACGTAGATACACGGATGGTATAGAAGGACTTGTATTAAAAGTCCTGGTGTATGTAGATGCACAGATTGTATAGAAAGACTTGGATTAGAAGTCCTGGTGTACATAGATACTCGGATGGTATAGAAGGACTTGTATTAGAAGTTCTGGTGTACATAGATACATGGATTGTATAGAAGGTCTTGGATTAGAAGTCCTGGTGTACGTATATACACGGATGGTATAGAAGGAGTTGTATTAGAAGTCCTGATGTACGTAGATACACATATTGTATAGAAGGACTTGGATTAGAAGTCCTAGTGTACATAGATACATGGATGGTATAGAAGGATTTGTATTAGAAGTCCTGGTGTACGTAGATACACAGATTGTATAGAAGGCCTTGGATTAGAAGTCCTGGTGTACGTAGATACACAGATGGTATAGAAGGACTTGTATTAGAAGTCCTGGTGTACATAGATACATGGATGGTATAGAAAGACTTGTATTAGAAGTCCTGGTCCTGGTGTACGTAGATACACGGATTGTATAGAAGGACTTGGATTAGAAGTCCTAGTGTACGTAGATACACGGATTGTATAGAAGGACATGGATTAGAAGTCCTGGCATACGTAGATACACGGATGGTATAAAAGGACTTGGATTAGAAGTCCTGGTGTACGTAGATACACAGATGGTATAGAAGGACTTGGATTAGAAGTCCTGGTGTACGCAGATACACGGATGGTATAGAAGGACTTGGATTAGAAGTCCTGGTGTATGTTGATACACGGATACAAATGGACCCCGCTGGGGAGGATTACTTGTGGCGGGTCTACGGGCTTGGTAGTCGTGACACAGACAGAAGCCGGCGGTTAGACTCTAGACCAGTTGGGTTGGACTCTTGGTGCTCACCTACCCAAGTCCCCTTCTTGTGTCCTTGAATCTCCGCTGTGTGTTCTTAGCATCGAGCAGTACGAAGGGTCTCCGCTGTGTGTTCTTAGCGTCGAGGCGTACAGAGGCCTTGGACTGGTAGTGTTCATACCCTCCTAGTAGTGGAGGAGCTCGTTCCACTGTCTCCGTCTGGCCACGACGAGAGATGCCTGAGCGGTTATCTACCCCTCAAAAAGCGAGAACTAAAGGTCTATGTCGACATAGCAACTTTGCATGGGTGAGTCATCATATCATAATCATTGCATTGCATTCATCCTTCATAATCATTGCATTGCACCGCATTGAATCCTCATAATATAAACTTGTATGGGCACCTTTATATGATGAGTTACCTTCATGTTCAGATCCTTAACTTATAAGCTTGTATGGGCATCCTTATAAGTTAAGTTCAATTCGGTTTATTGATACTCTGCTCATGCTTTCTTGTTACTAGTACTTGCTTATATAACTACTATTATTTATGAACCTGTTAGTTAGAGTTATTGCAAGTACTTGGGTACTTATACAACCGATATATATGAACAACCATTCCTGTCACCTGCTTTGTATATTATTGCTTATATTGCAGCTTTTCTTCCTTTCATACCACCCGGTGCCTTGGAGTCGCCGGGGGAGCGGATGGGAAGCCACTTAGTCTTTATGACTAACGGTTACTACGTCCCTCTTTTTAGGTGCGCACCCTGGAGCAGTAGTGCATGGTGCTGGAGGAGGATAGTCAGGTCAGGGCGACAGGGCCACTGACTGCGATACCTTCGCTACCGTCGGTGACGGATGTGAGCACAGTTTGAGATGTAGCCCCTGGGGCATTTAGCTTGATACTCTAATACTTATGCAGGAGCTCTCGGAGCTTCTTGTTCTTTTGCACTTATTTGGACTCTTACTTATATGTGAATATCTTTTATGGCTTCTTGCTTTTACATTATTGATGAGTTGGCGCTGTTCAGTTGGTTTGGCCGGCAGGATAGGCATCTTGTGGGGGAGGCTAGCTTGTGTGCTGGCGCTTCCGCAAGCCGGCTGTCCTGGGCATAAGACTCCCCTCGGCCGTGTCATGTGTTCCGGGGAGGGGGGGGGGGGGGGGGGTCTTACAAATGGTATCAGCTTGCAACGATCCTGAGATAAAGAAGTCCATTAAACCACTGTGCCACCCTCTTAGCTAAATCTGTTTGAGGACAAACTGATGCAGCGGAAGCGGTGGTGTGCCCATGTGTGATTCACATTAAGTATGTCCACTTTTTCCTATAGGAAGTGCCAACCTAAGCCAAACTCGTACCCTTACGTATAGATGCTGGCTCATTCCGAGATAGTAATTGGTATTCCCATTCCAACAATTAGAGTTGGTCTGGCATAGGATTATGCCAACCTAACTAGGATACCATTTTGGTCGAGTTAGCGGGATATGTCGTGACATACCCTAATCTTATACCGATCTCTGGGATGATGTGGCAAGCAATAAGTGACCGCAAATGATTAAGGGAAGAGTTTAACGTGAGTGTAGATGCTAGAGACTCACACCCTGAGATTTCTATCTCAGATATGGAGTTATATTACCCCCTTACCCAAAACATTAGGGCAATCTTAATGAGATTGGTGCCTGTAGTCTATTATCAGCTTAGTAAGAGACCACCAAGCGTGTCTTTTATATTGTATGTGGATACCTCTCACTTCTATTTATGTAGAAGGTTTCATATGGAGAAGATATGATAAGAATTCGGAACCGGAGAAGGCTTATTTTGGGACGAATGTGTTATACTGGTGGTAGAAGAAACTCAATCGAAGAGATACGTGGGCTTATCTCTTCGTTTATTGGGATAGTTATGTACCGTCTTGGGTTCCTTGATGATTTAAAATCGTTGTAATTTTTGACATTGGAAGTGGAGACCCTTGAAGAATTAATTCACCTTAAGCAAGGCGGACTGCTAAGGCCATGTTTGTGTTGATAGGAATTTTATTAGCGGAATAAGAGAAGAAATCATTTTGAGGATGATAATTTTCTCTATATTGTCCCAAAATTATGTGGATAAGTTACGAGGGGAGTAGAAAATTAACACTTTGGGGATATGCAGCTATGTTGTGATAACATTATAACTGGGAAGTTAATGAAATTTTGTGTATGCATCGCTGGTATGATGATAAACTACCCATGAGTTTGAAATTTCTTGGTGAACATTCCCTTAGTGTTGTAATTACTTGACATTGCGAAATTAATAAGTGTTAGGCGGTGGACTCAACAAGTTTAATATGACTTGATTGATGATCTAAAATCCTAAGAGTTTTTTATAAAATAAACATGCCATGGATGATCGTTGGCAGGGATGGTATGGCACTTAGAATGGATTTGATTTAGTTTATCATATTGTGAAGTATGCCCTACTTTTGGTAGTCTGCATAACCCGTGTCGAAGGGAAATCATCCTGAGCCTTGCACCTTGGTTCATGTTAAGTTCAAACATATATAAATGTACCGGGTGGTAGGATGTTATTTGTACATGCTCTCATT
The DNA here is from genome assembly GCA_033032865.1 of Dactylorhiza incarnata. Taxonomy (NCBI): domain Eukaryota; kingdom Viridiplantae; phylum Streptophyta; class Magnoliopsida; order Asparagales; family Orchidaceae; genus Dactylorhiza; species Dactylorhiza incarnata. The sequence goes on along the minus strand of JAWHQI010000010.1, from coordinate 8,588,953 downwards.
ACATTGAGATGCAGCTTGGTCGTCGCCGTAAAATTTGAATTTCTACATCGCGGCTAATATATAAGTGCATTGTTACGGGGATCTATAGGGTAAGAACTTTAAGTCGAGGAAGATATGCCCCTAAGGTTTGTGCCCATACGTGAGATGAATGTACCATATGGGCGGTGGAAGAAATTTAGTCCAAAAATGTACGAGGGCTTGTCCTTTCGTTTATTGGCCTAGCTGATGGGCCAATTGGGATTCTACCAGGAGCCAAAAATCTTTGTGGCCTGCTTCACTTAGCCTTGCTACAATGAGTTTTTCCCTCTTAAGTCATTTCAAGCCGTTGATATTGGAAATTTGGTACTCCTTGATGAATGTGTTCATCTTAAGCAAGGGGGATGATTGAACATCAAGTTTTGGTTTGCGGTGAGTTCACTCCCAGAGTATTAGAGGTGAGTACCTCAAGGATGAGCAGGTCTTCACTCTAATCGAAGACTAATTAGAGAAGTAAACTGTAACGTAGCATTTTAGTGTCTCTCAAGGATCAAAGGTCGATCTGACGAACGCATGACAAATTTTGGGGGACGCCTTAAAGTTTGTTAAGTGGGGATTGTATCGATTGCTGATCAAAGAGGTGTGTTTACAAGCGTCCAATTAAAGATAAAGAATATGAAATTGTAGCACCCGTGGTGCTAAGGCATTGTTACGTGATTTGTTAAGTCGACAAATTCATACAATTGCTTTATAAATACGTGTAGTAATTTTCGGACCATGTGAAATCACGAGACGCATGCTGAACCTTATGAGGTGTGAACAGGTGACGAGTGATTGTACTCAGTATTATACATATATACACTAAACCCGTGTAGAAGCCTTGTTGTCTTATCCACCTCATCCGACGTGTTGTCTGGGAGACAAATGTGATTACCCTCAACTTGTCCTCTGATTCTCAGGAATTCAGAGTAGTTGTGTCGATGCACTGTACGACGTATTTAACTTATGGATATAGTAAGCCAAGTAAGAGTACCGAGGAAGTGTGCTGAAGACTCATGACAGGCAGGAAAGTCGATTCTTAGCAATTTCCTTATGCTAGCTGTTTGGGGCTTGTTGCTCCAGAAAATTTAAATTTATGGTTTTTTTTTTTAATTTTGTAGCTGTTATAATAGTTGTTTGTTCGCTATTATAGTGGCTTGTTGCTTCAGGAATTTTTTTCTTTGTTATTGGCAATATCATCATTCATCACTTGTTGTTTGGGGTTAAGCTCCAGGAATTTCTTTTCGTTTAATAGCTCCAGGACATTTCATTTATGAGAAATTTCTTCATTTTAGGGCTATAGTGTGTTTGTCCGGAAAGCCCGCGACCTCCTCTTGCTGGTCAAATTTTTCGGTCTCAGCGGTCTCAGTTTCGGTGACCGTCCAGATCGCCAGCTGCCTCCTTAACCGGAATTTTCTAAGTACCAAGCGGTCAAGACAGTGCGAGACCGCCAGCTTAAGCGGTCTGATCATTTTTCTTATTTTTGTAATTTGTACCCCCATTTCCCTGCCCCGACTCTCCTGTACCCCGGGCAGCCCGTAGTTTTCAGTTCTGCCCGTTTGGGCAGCCCCCTCGTCTATAAATAGAGGGGTAGGGGTACCAGAAAAGGGACCTTTTGCTCTGAGGCTCCAGCTTACAACCTGTGTAAGCGGACTCGTTTCTTCGTGATCGCCATTTCGTGATCGATTTCCTTTTGTTCCAGCATCTTCTGTCTTAGTAACCTGCACTTTGCAGTTTTCTCCCATCCCCTTTAGTGTGAATTTTGGAGGTACCATTTTTGGCACCAACAAAACGAACACGCGACCTTCAGATTCGAAGTGTCAGGTGAAATCCATAGACTTTCAAGATGGCTGATCGCCGTAGAGGTCGTCCTTTGCGATCTCCCAGTGTTCCCCCTTCCGATCACAACCCGTTAGAAGCGATGGAGCGCCGCTTCGAGCTTCGCATGGAGCAAGCTCTCCGCGAGGCCGCCCGAGCTAGGCAGGACGCCGCTGTTGTTCAGCAAGAGATCGCGCGGTCTCAGCAAGAGGCCGCTCGAGATCGGCAAGAAATCGTCCGGACTCGGCAGGAGTCTGCGAAGCAGATTGAGGCTATGAACCAGGTTGTAGCCGCGATCTCCCAGAAGATCCTTCCTCAAACCTCTCAGATCGCTACTCCTGACCGCATGGCAGGCGGTCACCCGAGCGATCATCCCGTTTTCCAGCCTGCAGCTCCTCAGCGATCTCAGCATGAGGAGTTTGCCGCCCGTCGTAATTCTTTCCGAGCCACAGCCCAGGGGCCTCCGGCTCAGACCCTGAATTTTGAAGAAGGGTTTGCTTACCCTCAAGATCCTCCTGCACCTTTTCTTCCTCCTCCAGGACCTTCTGTTTTTGGGGAGCCTTCCCCCTTTACCGATGAGATTCGTCGGGATCTGATTCCTCATGGATTCAGAGAACCTCGCCTTCCAGTGTATACAGGAGAAACCGACCCAATGTGTCATCTTCAAGCCTTCGAGTCTGCTGTTGCCCTCAGGACCATTTCAGATGGAGTAAGGTGTAAGCTGATGGTCACCTTCTTTGATGGGTCGGCCATGGAATGGTTCTATAAGCTGCCTTGTCAATCTATCTCGAGCTTTGCTGCCCTGAGGCAAGAGCTCCTTCTAAGGTTTGCCACCGCGAAGAAAAGGAAGAGTGATCCTACGACCCTCTTCAAGATTAAGCAAGGCGACAACGAAACTGCGGCGCATTTCGTTGACCATTTTTAGAAAGAGATCTTGGGAGTCAGAGATATGGATCCCGAGCTCAATATGGTAGCTTTGATCAGTGGCCTGCAGGAGGGTCCTCTGAAGTTCAAAGTCACAACCAAGGAGCCTAGCTCCTATCAGGAGCTGATCAGCATTGCCAATCGCTACATAGAAGGGGAGATCAACAACCCCACCTATGTGAGCAATTTGACAAACAGGGCCACTCAGAAAGGCTCTGCGGGATTTTATCCGGCTCAGTCTTCCTCAAAGCCTCGACAAGAGCTCCCACCTCCGGCTCCGAGAGGTAAGAACTATCGCAACAGCCGCTTCAATCGAGGTAACCATTCTTTCCCACCTCAAGGCTCATTTCTTCAAACCCCTGCTACCCCTGCTCCGGAAGTCACCCCAGTCCACCAGATCCAGTACGCCCAACCTCCTCTCCTGCCCATTCCTTCGCTCTACAATGAATCCCAAGAGTCTTTTACAGACTTTGGTGTTTCTATGAGTGAAGTGCTCCAAATCCTTCAAAAGCAGCCCTTTTTCAAGAAGCCACCTCCGCTAAACTCGGATCCAAAGACCAGAAATCCTACTATCTACTGTGAGTACCATAGAGATAGGGGACATTTGACAGAGGATTGTAGAGCTCTCCGCCTGTTCTTAGAGAAGCTTCTGAAGGAGGGTAAGCTCCAAGATCTCATTCAGAAGAATGATTCTGCCAAAGCCTCAACCTCCAAGGCTAAGGAAGTAGCGGAAGTCCATTGGGCATGCGAAGAAGTGGACGATATTGGCCATCTCGGCAATATCGGCTTTCCCAATGAATGTGTGGATGCTGATGACGAAGGCGCCTTGGGCAATCTCTTCTGCATCCACGGAGGCGCAGGTCCGGAATCTTCAAGGAAGGCAAGTCTGAAGAGGGTTTATCAATCAGAGGTTGCTGCCACCTCTTCAGCCCTGGTCCGGGGAACGGACACTTTCAGTGATGAAGACCTTCCTCAAACCGCGAATCCCTTTGACGATGCGGTTGTCATCAAAGATGTAATTGAAAATTATACAGTAGAGTAGATTCTGATAGACACGGGAAGCTCAGTCAACGTGCTCTTCAAACCTGCCTTCGAGGCGTTGAAGACAGGTAAACCCCTCCTTTCAACTGAAGGCCCCCTTTATGGTTTTTCAGGAGAGAAGAAAGAAGTAGAAGGGCTCGTCACTCTTTCTGTGATTCTGGGAGGGATAGTGAAGCTGGTCAAATTTATAGTCGTTGATGCTCCCAGTAGCTACAACGCCATCTTTGGAAGACCCTTCTTGAATGCATATCAAGCCATTGTCTCCACCTATAATCAAGCGGTGAAGTTCGCCTTGAACGGCAAACAACACCTAATCAGGAGCGACCCAAGGAAAGCTAGGGAATGCTACGTAAAGACGGTCAACATGATCGTGTCCTCTTCTCCCCAAGAAGTCATGATGGCTGAATCAATTGAAGTTCCTGAACAAATCCAAGCTGCAGAGGAAATTGAGGAGGGTGCAAGAGATGGAGTTCGCTTGGAACCTGCCCAAGCAACTCAAGAGGTTCGGATCAGCGTGGAAGATGAGAGAAAGAGCCTCTCCATCAACGCTGAATTATCTGAAGCTGACAAGAGTCGGCTCATCTCTTGCCTTCTGCAAAATCTAGATATCTTCGCTTGGTCGGCAGATGATATGCCTGGAGTGGATTCGAATGTTGCTTGCCACCATCTCAATATTGACCCAAACTTCATCCCATCCAGCAGAAGAAGAGGTCTGTTGCAACTACTCTAGCACAGCCCATCCGTGAAGAGGTAGGGAAGCTCCTGAAGGCAAAGTTCATCCAACCAATCCAATACCCAGAATGGGTGTCAAACATTGTAATGGTAAAGAAGTCAGGTGGGAAGTGGAGGATGTGTGTTGACTTTACTAAACTCAATAAATCTTGCCCCAAGGATTGCTACCCCTTGCCTCGGATAGATTCTTTAGTAGATTCTGCGGTAGGTTATTCCTTTATGAGTTTTTTAGATGCTTTTTCAGGTTACCATCAAATCAGAATGCATAAACCAGATATACCTCATACTTCATTTATCACAAATGATGGTTGCTTCTGTTATCTCGTAATGCCTTTTGGGCTAAAGAATGCTGGAGCAATCTATCAGAAAATGATGGATACAGTTTTCAGGAGTCAAAAAGGAAGAAACCTTGAGGTATACGTTGATGACCTCTTGGTAAAAAGCAAATTTTTCTCTTCTCATCTTAGAGACCTCTCGGAAACTTTTGCAACCCTTCGAACTTTTAATATGAGGTTGAATCCGTTGAAGTGTATTTTCGGGGCAAGTAAAGGAAAATTCCTAGGTCACCTCCTTACTCCAGAAGGGCTGGAACCCAATCCTGACAAAGTAAAAGCTATTCTGGAAATGCCACCTCCCAAGTCCCCAAAAGAAATTCAGCAGCTGGGAGGGAGGATGGCAGGCTTAAGTCGCTTTATCTCCCGGTCAGGGGATAAGAGTGCACCCTTCTTTAAAATCCTCCGGGGAGGGAGTAAGTTCTAGTGGACAAAGGAATGTGATGATGCTTTCACTCAGCTTAAAAAGCAATTGACATCAACCCCTCTGCTACAAAGCCCGCCAGAGGGAGAAAATCTATTTCTGTATATGGGAGTCGGAGCCGATGCCATAAGCTCTGTTTTGGTCCGAGAGGAGAAAAAGAAGCAATTCCCAGTCTATTATGTGAGTCGAATCCTAAAAAATGCAGAGACTCGTTATCCTATTCTCGAAAAGTTGGCCTTAATGCTTATAACTTCAGCAAGAAGATTAAGACCATATTTTCAAGCACATTCGATTCTAGTCGTTACTGATCTTCCATTAAAGAGTGTCTTGGAGAAGCCAGAGCATTCAGGCAAGTTGGCAAAGTGGGTAATAGAGCTCAGTGAGTTTGACATATCTTATGTTCCAAGGGTGGCGATCAAAGCTCAAGTTTTAGCAGACTTCATGGTGGAAGCCGAAGAAGTTGAGTCGCAGAAGGGGGTCGGAGTGCCCCTTGCCTAGAAAATCTTCGTGGATGGAGCCTCAGGAAAAAATTCTTCCGGGGCGGGAGTTGTCTTAATCAACCCAAATGGAGTAAGGCTGGATCAAGCGCTGAAGTTATATTTTCAAGTAACAAACAATCTGGAGGAATATGAGGCTTTACTAGCCGGTCTTAAGTTTGCTAGAGAGCTGGGGATTGATGATGTCAAAGTCTTCACAGATTCTTTGGTGATGGCTTCTCAAGTAAATGGAACTTTCGAAACTAGAGATAGTATTCTAAAGCAGTATCTAATTCTGGTAAAAATCGATGTAGGGAAGTTCAAAAGCTTTACCATCGACCATATTCCAAGGGGTGAGAACGTGGAAGCAGATGAGCTGGCAAAATTTGGACTTCTCTCGGGGGGAACAACTTCGGAATTATTTCGCCCAGCAATTGAAGAAGGAGAGGTCATGGAGATTGATCAGCGTCCGTCTTGGATGGATCCATTTGTTCTATATCTTTCAACTGGAGAGCTCCATTCATCAATAAAGGATAGGAAAAGGTTTAAACGAAAAGCGGCTAACTATTATCTTGTTGCAGGAGTGCTTTATAGAAGAACTTTCCTTTCACCGTTAGCACAGTGTGTTTCGGAGGAGGAGATTCCAGCGGTCATTCAGGAGGTCCATTCTGGAGAATGTGGAAGTCACTCTGGAGCTAGAACTTTGGAGAAAAGAATTCTGAGGCAAGGCTATTTTTGGCCTCAAATGAGGAAAGATGCGGAAAAATTTGCTAAGAAATGTGTAAAGTGCCAGAAGTTTGCTCCTCTCCAAAATCAGCCGGCTCAACAACTCAAGTCGATAGCAACTCCATGGCCGTTTGCAGTTTGGGGAATGGATTTGATTGGGCCTTTCCCTATGGCAAGTGGTCAACGTCGATATATTATAGTCATGATTGACTATTTCAGCAAATGGATAGAGGTAAAAGCATTGGCCAAAATTACGACTCAAGCCGTGAAAAACTTTATTTGGGGAGAGATAGTATGTCGACACGGAATCCCAATGGCAATTATCACGGATAACGGTTCTCAGTTCAACAATTCAACTCTTATTAATTTCTGTAAGCAAATTGGCGTTGAGCTACGTTTCGCTTCTGTGCATCATCCAAGAAGCAATGGGCAGGTAGAGGCCGCCAACAAACTCATCATAAATCTCTTGAAAAAGAAGGTAGAAAATGTCAGGGGCAATTGGGCAGAACAACTACCTTCCGTCTTATGGGCCTTGAGGACAACCCCAAGTTCTGCTACTGGAGAGACTCCATTCAAATTATCACACGGTTCTGAAGCCCTTATTCCGGTGGAATTTGAAGTAAAAAGCCCAAGAGTATTATTGGCGCAACAGAATCAAATTGACTGGATGGAAGGAAATGATGAGGAGCTAAAATGCAGCCTTGATTTAATTGAGGAGTTGAGAGATACGTCAATCATCAGGCAAGAAGAGGTGAAGAGAAGAATGGCGAGGCTATTCAATAAAAATGTAAGAACAGACACCATTTTGAGCGTTCAGGAAAATGTTGGCAGAAGAGGCACGAGCGGACACCATTTTGAGCGATCGCTGAGATCGGTGCTTTGGGCGCATTCAAGAGAGCATGAAATAAAAGTTATGAAGGCAGCTATTTATAGAAGTTGAAGGGTCATTTCGTAATCATTACTTTTTACTGATCGCCCAGCAAAAAATTCGCAGACCGCTCGACCTAAGCAAGGTTATATGAAAGGCTTCTATCATTGATCGATCTCAATAAATAAAACACAACAGCAATAACATGCAATCTAGGCACAAAGAGATCGAAATTATAAGAAATCAGGACCGCACAAAACATAGAATTAAAAAAGACCACAAGAAATAGATGGAACATTAATAACAATATTACAAAACATATTGTTTAAATCCGGAGACCGCTCGGTCTCAAATTAAATGTTCATCTCCTAGAAGGCCTGTTTCTCCCTACATGAGCTGCGACATCCTGCATATCGTTCACTGCAGCCATAACCGACACCAAGCTATGATTGGCAAGCATCGCAGATCGGTGAATCTTGGACATTTCCTTGTCCACCTGCTCCATAGGGATCAGCACAATTTCAGGCTACAGTCTCGCCGCTGGTTGATCGCTGGAGGTACCCGGTCTCATCAGCATCTTCGCGTGACCGCCCCTCAGCCTTTCGTACTCTGCAGACAGCGCCGCAGCCTTCCCCTTGAAGTATCGTCATCTCTGCAACCCTCAGATCGCATTCTTCTCTGATCCTCTTCTCGTTAGTACGTAGTTTCTCCTCAAGATCGCGGATCTGATCATTCTGAGTTCGCTCACTCATCAGCATAGAGCGAACATCCTCGAACATTGGGTTAAGAATGTTGGTTAGTTGAGGGGAGATCGCAATGTGCTGAGGAAGTTCCCCTTCTTCGATCTCAGCATTATCATCACCTGAGGTCAAAAGAGAGAATTTTTTCAATCATTCACAAGCGATCAAATAAAAATTTTGATGAGCAGAAAGAATACTTGGAAAGAAGTTGAGATCGCAGTTACGTAAAGCTCTTTCGACATCTTTAGTGACCGCGGGATCTGCGGTCAGTGAAAGGCGATCTGATCCCCTTAAACGCTCCAGATCCATTCTTTCCAAATCTCTTTTCTGCGACTTTTCTCCCTCCTTTGTTCTTCTTTTTAATTCTTCATTACTCAAGAAGATATCGTCTGTCTCAATAAAAACAATCTCACGTTTTCTTTCTGGAGAAACAGGTTGAACCATAGGTAAAGGAAGGAACTCAACTGATTGAAGAATCTTTTTGCTCTTACCAGCTCGCAAAGCTGAGACCATCACCGCGCGATCTGTTGCGGTTTTGCTCGAACGATCTTCCTGAAGAGAATCACTTGGGAGACCGCTAGAAAGCGCAGTTTTCTCCTTAGCGATCTGTGACCTCTCCGCGATCTCCTCCTCAGTCTTTTTATTCTCCGCGGTCTGCAAGACCGCATCCTTTTTCCTCTCTTCCGCGATCAGGGCCGCCTTTTCCTCAGCGATCCTGGCCGCTTCTTTCCTCCTCTCCTCCTCAGCGATTAGATCCGCCTTCGCCTCGGCGGCCCTGACCGCCTCTTTCTTCCTTTCCTCCTCGGCGATTAGAGCCGCCTTCGCCTCGGCGGCCCTGACCGCCTTCGCCTCGGCGGCCCTGACCGCCTCTTTCTTCCTTTCCTCCTCGGCGATTAGAGCCGTCTTCGCCTCGGCGGCCCTGACCGCCTCTTTCTTCCTTTCCTCCTCGGCGATCAGAGCCGCTTTCTCCTCAGCAATTCTGACCGCCTCCTTCTTCTTCTCCTCCTCGAAGGTCTTAGCCGCTTCTTTTTTCTTTTCCTCCTCTTTCTCCTTTTTCTCTCTTTTCTCCCTCTCCTCCTTGTCCTTCCTCTTCTTCTCATCATCTCTTTTCTTGTTCTTCTCTTCTTTCTCTTTCTTTTCTTTCTCCTCTTTTTCTCTTTTCTCTTCTGCCTCCTTCTTCCTCATCACCTCTTCCATCTCTTTTCTCTTTTCCTCTTTTGCTTTGATTTTTTCATCAGCGATCTCCTTCTCCCTATCCGCGGTCTCTTTATCAACGGCGGCATTTCTGAGAGCTGAAGACTCTAGGGGATCCAATACCTGCAACGATGAAAAACATGAATTATTAGAAGAGACCTCATAAAGGTAGGCGATTAATCCAGAATCATCCTCTCTTGGTAAGGTTGAGACCGCGGGAAGGAAGGGGAGATCGCCCTTAGAATTCACCTTCTGAAACTCCGCGGAGTCTTCTAGGTCGACAGATTCAGGAAATGTGGTCGCCCCTATGGCGGTCACGTCTTTTTCTTCCACATTATTTCTGCTTCTCTTATAAGTCAAGCTAGATGGACTTGAATTTTTTCTTTTTCTGCCCTTCGCAGCGACCTCCTGTTCAGCGATCTTCTGCCTCAAGGCTTCGGCCTCGGTCCTCTTCTGACGCAGCCCTGCCAGAATGACCTCAGTAGAGGCAGTCTCAGGAAGTTTGGAAGTTGTTTGGTCCAGCGCCTCCAGAGATTTCTGACAATTAAAAGAAATGGAAAAGTCAGGCAATTTCCATACAAGGTCTGAAGAAGCATTTGATGGTTCAGAAGCAACAGAGACCGGGACAATTGAACCCTCAGGAAGCTCAGTTTCTTTTAACGGAGATCGGGCGGTCCCCTTTGAAGCGCTCGCTTTCGATAAAATCTTTGGCGCCTTCTTTCCTTTCTTTGAGCTGACACTTTCCTTTTTCCCAGGAGAGTTCGCTTTCGATGGAAGAGCTTTTAAGAGATCGAGCATAGTCATCTTTGCAAGAAGATCGCACCTGCCTAATTATCAGAGACCGCTCAAGGATTGGAATTTCTTAATGTCTTGCAGGATGAAGATTTCAGCCGGTATTTATAGACCAAGCCGCATTTATGACGGTCGCGGTCTCAGCGGTCAAAGCTTACATTTTCGAAGTTCCAGGTGCAACTTAAAAATGTGCGGGGATTATGTTTGTCCGGAAAGCCCGCGACCTCCTCTTGCTGGTCAAATTTTTCGGTCTCAGCGGTCTCAGTTTCGGTGACCGTCCAGATCGCCAGCTGCCTCCTCAACCGGAATTTTCTAAGTACCAAGCGGTCAAGACAATGCGAGACCGCCAGCTTAAGCGGTCTGATCGTTTTTCTTATTTTTGTTATTTGTACCCCATTTCCCTGCCCCGGCTCTCCTGTACCCCGGGCAACCCGTAGTTTTCAGTTCTGCCCGTTTGGGCAGCCCCTCGTCTATAAATAGAGGGGTAGGGGTACCAGAAAAGGGACCTTTTGCTCCGAGGATCCAGCTTACAACATGTGTAAGCGGTCTCGTTTCTTCGTGATCGCCATTTCGTGATCGATTTCCTTTTGTTCCAGCATCTTCTGTCTTAGTAACCTGCACTTCGCAGTTTTCTCCCATCCCCTTTAGTGTGAATTTTGGAGGTACCATTTTTGGCACCAACATAGTGACTGTTGGAGTTATAGTGGCTGTTCGGAAGTTTATTTATAAGAAAAGAAATCTCATCATTTGGGTTATGTTGGCTATGGGTGGTGGTTGGTTTACCCCTTCCAGAATTTCATTTCTATAATTATGCTCGGGTGGGGTGGCTACTTGCTTTGTTCCTCTTTCTATTTATGGTTGTTGTTAGGAGATTTGGGCTTGGTTTTATTATTTTGTTATGCTGGACTGGATGGTTTGGTTTGGAGTTATATATATGTAAAATGCAATTAATTGTATATTAAGATAGATTATGAGAGGCGGTGGAGGAAATTTATTATTTGCTGTCGACACGCACTCTCTCTCTAGGCCTCATTTTTATCATAGCTAGGGCTCTCCGAGCTTTCTTCTTCTCCTTCCTCTTCTCCCCCCAACTCATCCGTCTCAACATCAAAGGGCAATTTCTTTTCTACTGCTAAGATCGGTGTTGGCAAGGCCTTGTTTTGAATTGGGTGTTGTTGGGTTGTTTTTTTGAGGGGTTGAATCAGTGCTTTAGGTCCTTACCTTATAACTCCCTGTAAGCCTTCCTTCCTCCTCTCCCCCTCTTATTTTCATATTATTATGCTAAATTTTCTGCTGCTATGCTTGGATTTATACTGGGGCTGGTTTGTATATTCCCGATTTAGAGGTTGCTATATACCCATCCTGTTTGGTTTTATGTTTGGGACTGCTATGTGAAGTTCTATTTGCCATTGTTGAAATAGTGTGAGTCACGATTAATTCGTATGACTGTACAAGACAAGAGCGCTCATACAATCTAGACCCTCGTAACCCCAACCTAAATTTCGGGGACAAAATTGTTTCTCCATTTATTGGATTTGTAACATCCCATTTCGTGCTAGACCCCTCGGAGACGTTTTGACTAGCCTTGGATCGGTTTGGGCAAGGGAGGATTCCGTTCGACGAATGTCTAAGGGGCAGTTGCGTTCGACGAACGTCGAAGGGGCAGCTGCGTTCGACGAATTATTGTCATTCTGCATTCGACGAAGTATCGTCATTCTGCGTTCGACGAAGTATCGTCATTCTGCGTTCGACGAAGTATCATCATTCTGCGTTCGACGAAGTGTCGTCATTCTGCGTTCGACAAAGTATCATCATTTTGCATTTGATGAAGTATCGTCATCCTGCGTTCGACGAATTATCGTCATTCTCCGTGCGATGAAATATCGTCATTCTTTGTTCGACGAAATATATTTATTCAGCGGTCGACGAAATATATTTATTCAGCAGTCAACGAAATTGAATTAGGCAGCGTTCGACGAAAGCGTTGCAGTGTTGTTTGACGAACATCGAACGAAGTTGAAGCGTTAGACGAAGTATCGTCATTATGTGTTCGACGAAGTATCGTCATCCTGCGTTCTACGAATTATCGTCATTCTCCGTTCGACGAATTATCATCATTCTCCGTTCGACAAAATATCGTCATTCTCCGTTCGACGAAATATATTTATTCAGCGGTCGACGAAATATATTTATTCAGCGGTCGACGAAATTGAATTAGGCAGCGTTTGACAAAAGTGTTGTTCGACGAAAGCGTTGCAGTGTCGTTCGACGAACGTCGAACGATGTTGAAGAGTTCGACGAATTTACTGTTCCCGTTCGACAAATCTGGGCGTTTTTCTTCCCTTCGCCCGATAAATCCTGAATGCTTATATTTTAGGCTAGAAGTGGAATTAAAAGTCAATAGATGGCTGGCACAAGTCTTGGAACTTGGAGATTGCATTAAATGCTCATTAATGTTCTCTCTCTCTCTCTTCATTCTCCATTAAACCAAAAGTGCAGAACACATAAAGTGCTAATCTCCTAATCAGAGAACTATTCATCTTCTTCTTCTCCTTCTTCTTTTTCTTCATCTTCTTCTTCATCCCTTAAGGGGTTTATTTAGGGTTCTTGAAGGAGCAAGCTTGGAGAGGAATTTGGAGCTTAGCCGATCACCACCATGCTTCCATCAAGATGAGCTCCAACCATGGTCGTAAAATAAGGTGACTTCCTCCCCTCTCCTCTGGTGCTAGCCTCTTATATCACAATAGGAGAGATGAAGGCTCAAGAGAGCTTCTCATGTGAGCTTAAATGGAGTTTCCTTAGGAAGACAGAGTCGGAACCTCAAATTTAGGGCACCGTTCGCCGCGAGGTTCTTGGAATCATTTCTTCTCTTCAAGAGGAAGAGATGGGATTTGATTTGGTGCAAACCCATGGTCGTTTAGGGAGAGTGAGGGGAGTGATTATGTAACGATTTTAAGGGTTTAATGACCTAGCATTTTATTGAGAAGACGATGAATAGCCCCCTGTTAAGTAGTGTTTAATTTTTATTTCTTGTGATAAAAATGATGTATAACCCCATGTTAATTATGGATTTAACTATATATTATGCGATATAGGTGATGACAGCCCCCTTGCTAAAGAAGTTTCAATTCATAACATTTCACTTGATTATTAAGGGATGAATTGGTGCGCAGCTCGGTTCAAGCCAATTCTTAGGATTGATCCCGCTAGAACTAGGCTTCGGGCTCAACATGAATGTTGTAGCCCTCGGAAAGAGCTTTCCGACGATAGGTCGCCCGTTTTCTGAAGTGCCCTGTAGCTCCCTAAATTCCAGTCGAGTGGACTATCCAGAAAGCTAGAATGTGGTTAAGTGTGTGCTATTTTGCTGTCTAGATTATTGTAGTTGACTTCAGAGCAGATATTAGGTAGGATCCACTTGGATGTGGGTTTAGGACTCAACATGAATGTTGTAGCCCTTGGTGATAGCTTTCCAAAATGGGGTGGCACATAATTTGGGGTGGAGGAGAACTCCCAGAAATTCAGTTTTGTTAATCATCGTCATTGTAGTTTGAATTGCGATAATTTTTGGGATATTTTTTATAATACTTGTCTGATGATCTTAATAATTGGTAGAAATCAAATTGATGATATTGTGCTGACCTCTGTTGAATTTCATGTGTTTTGGTAGGATATTTGTTGTCATTTTGCCAATCATCGTTCTTTCCCGCATTGCTCCGTAAATAATAATTGGGAATGCCGATGAGACTAACATTTGGTGAGAATGGCCATAACAAGCTAGCGGAACTACGGTAGAAGTTTCAACAAGGCTTGATTTGATATGGGTTCTTAATTAAATATATTGTCGTAAAATATTATGATGCTGAACTCCGCTAGAGACTGAAAATGAATAACCAAGTTGGGCTCGGGAGAACAATGTGTTGTCTTGAAATTGAAGGACTTGTATTAGAAGTCCTGGTGTACGTAGATACACAGATTGTATAGAAGGACTTGGATTAGAAGTCCTGGTGTACGTAGATACACAGATTGTATAGAAGGACTTGTATTAGAAGTCCTGGTGTGCGTAGATACACAGATTGTATAGAAGGACTTGGATTAGAAGTCCTGCTGTACGTAGATACACGGATGGTATAGAAGGACTTGTATTAGAAGTCCTGGTGTACGTAGATACACGGATTGTATAGAAGGACTTGGATTAGAAGTCCTGGTGTACGTAGATACATGGATGGCAGAAAAAAAGAGGAGGAGAGGAGAGAAAAGGAAGAGAAAGAAAATAAGGAAAAGGAGGAGGAGGCAGTTATGATCGCTACAGAGCTGCAAGAGGAGGGGGAGAGGAGAGAAAGAGAAGGAAAAGAAAAGAAAGAAAAGGAGAGGACAACTCAGATCACTGTCGAGGAGGAGAAGAATAAGGCGGTCTTGCTGGCCGCCGAAAAGAAGAAGAAAAAGAAGAAAACCTCTGAGCTGAAAGTAGAGGAGAAGAGCATGCAGATCGCTAAGGAAAAGGCCGCGCTCTCTAGATGTCTGCAAAACATCTCCGCTGCTCAAGAAGATGAGCTAGAACGGGCAGCAACGAATCGCATGGAAGTGGTCTCTGCCCTCCGAACTGGTAAGACAAAGATTACCAGACCGTTAGAATTTCTCAATTTTCCAGCAGTTCATCTTGAATCTCCAAAAAGAAAGCGTGAGATCGTTGTCATTGAAACTGACGACATTCTTGTTAGCAACGCGGAATTAGAAAGGAGAAGAAAAAAAGGAGAGATGTCACAAAAGAAAGAATTGGAAAGAATGGACCTCGAGCGATTAAGGGGATCAGATCGCCTCTTATTGGTCGCAGAACCCACGGTCACAGCGGATATTGAAAATTGTTATGTGATTGCGGTCTTAATTTTTTTCCAAGTACTCTTTCTGTGTGACCACTTCTTATTTTTGAACTTCTGATTGTTGAGCTAATCTTGAAATTTTCCTGACCGCAGATGATGACATTGTCGAGATCGAGGAAGGTGAGCTTCAACCATAGAAGATCGTTATCCCTGACCAGCTCGCCTATATCCTTAACCTAGTGTTCGAGGATATTCGCTCTATGCTGGTTCGGGAGCGAGCTCATAATGATCAGCTCCGCGGTCTTGAAGAAAAACTTTATGTAGCTCGCGAGGACAGCGGTCTGAAGATCGAGGAGCTCACTCGTGCGCTTCAAAAAGCGGAGAAGGATGCTAAATATTATAAAGGAAAAGCTGCTGCTCTGTCTTCCGAGATCGCCATGTTAAGAGGAGAATCCGCAGAGATGACGATGAGGCCGGGAACATCTGGCGATCACACAGAAGTGAGAGTGTCTTCTGAGATTGTGGTCATCCCTATGGAGCAGGTGGATAAAGAAATGTTAAAAATCCACCGAGCTGCAATGTCTGCTAATCAGAACCTTGCGGTAGTTCTGACCGCGGTTAATGAGATGCAGGATGTTGTGGCCTTCGTAGGTAGGACGCGAAGTCAAAAGAATTGAACTTTAATTAATTATTTTCACTCGGTCTTGTAATATAACTTCTGAACAATTATGGTTGTGTAATATGTATAATTTCTATTGTTTGCGATCTCTATTTTGCTGTGATGAATATTATTATTATGTGCTGCTTGTTTATATCATATGATCAGGGGTGCGGCAATCTCCAATCATTGAGAGCAAAAATATTTCTGTGCCACCTCAATTCTCATGCAGGTTTAGCGGTCTGGACAGTTTTACTGGGCAGTCTCGAGAGAAGTAATCATTACAAAAATTTCCCTTGCTCTCAATAAATAGCTGTCTTTAGGAATTCATATTTTATACTTTATGTATGCGCCCAAAGCACCGGTCTTAGCGATCTCCAATCATGGTGTCCGCACGAGCTTCTTCTGCTAGTGTCTTCTTGAGAGCCGATCACAAGCCTTTCCATCTTTCAAAAGACGAGTATATCATTTTTTTTGAAAAACATATGATCCAAAGTCACATAGTTGTCAGACCGCCCATAGAGGATGAAGGGCTGAATTTTTGAGAGCAAAATAAGTTCATTATCCCTATCGATCACTTCGATCATGGGCTGAAGATCCCTCTTCCTTGGGAGATTCTTGACATAATGGACTATTATGGGTTGATGCTCGCCTAGTTGCCGCCGAACACAATCAGTCTCATTACAGTGTTCATAAATTACTTGAGATCGGAAAAGATAAAATTTTCTATGGCGCATTTTCGTGCGACCTTCACTGCAAAGGTCTTAAAAGAGGGTCAGAAAAAAGAAGAATTCAAAGGGTTAATATATTTCTCTACCGAAAGAATCAAGGTTTTGAATCTGCACAACATAGTCTCTTTCTAGACGGAGAGGTTCCTTGTGTTCGAAGGCAATCTTGGCAGTCTCCAGAGCCGACCTTCTCCACGACCTGAGAGCATCTTCAGGAAGGACAAATTGATCTCGAAGGAGGAGCTGAAGATCTTGGCCTTTATGGAGGGAAAATGGCTAGATCTAATTTACTACTTAGCGATCTGGCCTGAGATCGCTTAAATCATTCCAGAGGAATGTGTGCATTTTTCTAGCGATCTTCCTTGATTCGTTCACCTTTTCTTTTTGCACTAATTTTCCATTTTCAGCATCCTTCGTGATCCCGACGAAAGATCCCATTTCACCATTGGAAGAAGTGCTCACCCAAAGGGAAATAAGGCTAAAGAGGGAAGGAGATCACGAGACCGCTGAGGTCGGAAGCACTCCCAAGACCGCCAACGAGCCATTTCACCTGCATGGCTTCATTAAAAATCAGAAGGATATTAAAGGCAAGCCCCTTCTCAAATGGGGCGCTAAGGGAAACACCGTGAGGGACTCCACCGATCTCCCTCTTTGGAGCGGAACGCTGACCCACCATGCCTCTGCGGTCACTGCTGCCTTGTATGGAAAAAAGAACACAGCGGAAGCATATGATATAGAGACCGACATGCTCCCAGACGTTTGTGCCCAAGAGGCCGTTAGGAGCACGGTCTTCAATCACCATATGGGGCGGTCTCTCCGAGGTGCTTTAAGGGAGGTCAAAATTCTGCAGGTAAGATAATTCTTCTAGGCGTTTTAAGCTTTTCATTGTGATCGCGCGGTCTGATTATTTTCTTTCTACAACGAGCAAGGGAGACAGCCTATGATCCAGAAAATCCTGAGTTCCAAAAGGCTATGATGCAACATGTAAGGGAGACCACGGAGGAAGTAATTGCTGAGACTCGTGATCGCGGCGGCTTCACTGAAGAGTTCAAAGATACAACATTCGCCACTCTTTTCCCTGAAGCGTCGAGAAAAATTGTTGCTCAGTTAGTAACCGTAGATGAGACCCCTAATGATGGGGAAGAAGATGATGAGATCGTCGATGAGGACCAGCAAAGCGGCAGCCAATATGTGGTTGGCCAAGATGCAAGTTCGGGAGCGGCCTCAAGCTCTGGATCCAAAGTTCATGAAGAAAGCTCAGATGAATCATCAGATGAGACCGATTCTTCTTCTTCAGATGAGTGGTCTCCCAAGAGGTCAAAAAATGAATAGGCAAACTTGTAATTTAACTTTTCGGAGACCGGATGGTCTTATGTATTTGAACACTTGGATGGATATATAAATAGAATTTTGTCATACCTTTCTTCTTCTGTGAATGAATGTTTGTCTTGGAATTTTTCTTGTGTAGAATATATTATTTGCGACCTCTTTATAATGAGATAGAATTGGCATTCGATCTCAATGCCTTAGGTTTTTGTCGACCTCAAAATAATAGATTGACAATTCAAAAAGGGGCGATCTTACATTTTTCAGACCGCACTTGCAAGGAGACGAGGCCGACTCTGATTAAGAACTAAATGAAGAATCCCATAACTGATGATCTCCAATTTTACCATGAAATTATATAAGGCCGATTATTGTATCTGCGATCTCAGCAGATCATATCTACTGAATGATATCGAGCACGAGCACAAGATGCGATCTGTTAATATAAATAACGCTTCATGAAAACTTGAATAATCAAAGTGTGATAGTTAATCCACAATTTGAAATATTCCAAGACATCCTTTCTACAGAGGTCATAACTAGTGGTCTTTATTGTACCAGACCATTTAGAATTTAGAGCTTCATTAATCGGATATTGCGCGATCTTGACTTTCTCAGACCGTTAATTAGCAGTTTCTATGGATTGGAGAAGTATAAGTAACCACTTAGCTTGTGGTCTCAGTTTACTACTTGAAATGGAATGGAGAACTCAACCAGCAATTTTTAACATCCAAGTGCTGGAGGAGATCAACCAGGCAGTCTCAACATATCCAAGATCGCAGAAAACCACTTGAAATGAAATGGAGAACTCAACCAGCAATCTCTAACATCTAAGTCCTAGAGGAGATCAAGCCGGCGGTCTCAACATATCCAAGATCACTGAAAACCACTTGAAATGAAATGGAGAACTCAACCAGCAATCTCTAACATCCAAGTCCTGGAGGAGATCATGCCGGCGGTCTCAAAATATCCAAGATCACTAAAAACCACGTGAAATGAAATGGAGAACTAATCCAGCAATCTCTAACATCCAAGTCCAGGAGGAGATCAAGACGGCGGTCTCAACATATCCAAGATCGCTGAAAAACCAGAAAAACCAAAACTGGCGGTCTCTCAAAAATTCAGACCGCCCTATCAGGATTTAGGCGACGGTTATAGATATTTCTGACGGAACCTTGGCTATCCACAATCCAATGAGTATTCAAGAGTTACAGAACAAAGATGATCTACAGGGCAGGTGTGGTCATGTCGCGGAGGCTGTACCGACATTACTTTCCCAGTAAGATCATTAAGACTATAACAATGTCCTCTTTCGACGCATGACAGAGCTGAACTTTCACCTAAATCCCTCCTTAATGCAAATGTGTGTCAGATGTCAGCTAGGACCCGATATTCTAAACATCCATCGCACAAGCTTGGTGTGCTACTGCTACACAGATGCGAATTCTCCCACTATCTGTGGTCCTGGCAGATTTATACCTCAAGCTTCAAGTCGAGGAGGATGCAGTAGAATCCGTTGATATCACCCTTGGCAGGATTTAAGCCTTTGATAACAATTCGTTTTGATACATTTCCTTTATCATATATATCAAAAATGGCTATAGACATATCATTACAATGTTCGAGAAGGGGAAGAGAAGGAAAAGGAAAGAAAAATTAACTACAAGCATTTAAGAGAATAAGCGCTTGAGGTCATCTCCACTCCAAGTGTGAGGCAACTCTTCTCCTTCATAAGTCTGGAGATGTTAAGCACCGTTCTTAAGTACTTCTTTCACCATGAACGGCCCTGTCCAGTTTGGATTGAGCTTTCTCACTGAGCCAGATCATGCTGCCATTTCTACCTTTTTCAATACTAGATCTCCAGCAGCGTATTCTTTAATTCTAACATTTTTATCAAATAGTCTTGCCATCCTTCTCTTCACCTCTTCCTGCCTGATTTTTGCTGTATCTCTTAACTCTTCGATGAGATCAAGACTGCACTTTAGCTCTTCATCATTTCCCTGCATACAGTCATCCTGGTTTTGTTGAGATAACAACACCCTTAGACTTTTCACCTCAAATTAAATAGGAATAAGAGCTTCTGAACCATAAGATAATGTAAAAGGAATTTCTCCAGTAGCTGAGGTGGGAGTCATTCTCAGGGCCCATAACACTGAAGGTAACTGCTCCAGCCAATTGCCTCAGAGATTTTCCACTTAATTTCTTCTTCAAAAGATTAATTATGAGTTTATTAGCAGCTTCTACTTGGCTGTTACTTCTAGGATGATGTACAGAAGCAAAACGCAACTCGGTGCCAATCTTGCCACAGAAGTTTATAATTTGAGGATTGTTGAATTGAGAACCATTATTTGTGATAATTGCCATTGGGATTCTGTGCCTACATACTATCTCCCCCCAGATAAAAGTTTTCACGACATGAGTAGTAATTTTGGCCAACGCTTTTGCCTCAATCCATTTTATGAAATAGTCAATCATTACTATGATGTATCGGCGCTGCCCACTAGCCAAAGGAAAAGGCCCAACTAAATCCATCCCCCAAACTGTAAACGGCCATGGGGTTGCTATAGACTTAAGTTGCTGAGCCGGTTGATTCTGAAGAGGAGCAAACTTTTGGCATTGCACACATTTCTTTGAGAACTTCTCTGCATCCTTCCTCATTTCAGGCCAAAAATATCCCTGTGTTGGAACAACCCTATTTGTGATTTGGGCTAGGATCACTATCTATTGACTAAGGATAAGTTGACCCTAATGTATAGTTTATGGGTCAAGAGTTTTAGCTGTTAGAACTAGAAATTTCATTCAGATTCTGCGTTCGACGAATGGCGTGCATTCTGCTCTCGATGAAATCCAGCTATCTCAGCGCTCGACGAAGATCTCTTATCTCAGCGCTCGACGATCCGGTCTCAGCGGCTCAGCGCTCGACGACTTCAACTCAAGCTCAGCGCTCGACGCTTTCATCCAGGCTCAGCGGTCGACGAAATCCTGCGTTCGACGAAATCCTGCGTTCGACGAACGACCATCTGCGTTCAACGAACAGCTCAATACTTCAGCGGTCGACAAAATCATTCAAGCTCAGCGGTCAACGAATCCTTCCGTTCTACAAACTCAAGTCTGCGTTCGACAAATATTCAGCAGAAGTTCAGAACAGTAAATTTAATGATCAGGTCGACGAATCAAATGATGAGCTCGACGAACTCGAAGCTCAGCTCGACAAATTTCTGCAAAATTATTTTTATATCATTAAATATTACTTATATGCTGTCAGACTTTATTAAAGTAATATTACTATATTTCTATATATATATTGTTGATTTAACCTTACAGCGGGAAGCATTAAATGATATAGCCATTGACAGCAAAGCAATAAATGTTGTAGCCGTTGCAACAAGCTAAAGAAGGAAATTGTTCTGCTCGAGGATCTGGGAAATAAAAGAGATAATATATCTTCCTCTTTGGTCGGTAAGAAATCAAAATAGCTGAACTGCTCTATAGATTAAATATACAGAGCCGAGAAGAAGCAGCAGATAAATTTACAGCAAATTATTTTTATATAGCAGAATATATATTGTTGTTTCTCTTGACAGATCATATATACATATATAGATCATATTGCTGTACAGATTTAACATAGACAGAACATATACATTAACACTTGCTGTACAGGAAAAAGAAGAAGAAGAGAAAAAGAAGAACAGAGCAAAAAGAAGAACAGATCAGAATATATTATCTTCTTTTTGCCTAATCGTTTTCTTGCAGATCATACATATCCTGAGACACCAAACACTATCAATTCCTTAGGATCTAAACTGCAAGAAGAAGAAGAAGTGTTATTGCAATCAAGAGAAGGAGCTCCATCCAAAAGCAGTCATCAAACAACATCAGACAGGGGGAGCTCTCTTCAACATCTTCATCAAGAGTCTTCTCAGCATAAGAGAAGAACAATAAACCTTTTTCTGTTTTCTTTATTCCTTCCCATCTTGTAAAGGGTTAAAACTCCCTTCAAAAGTTTACTCCCGGTGACAGGCCACCTTAGCAAAAACCTGCATCTTGGTTTATAAGCACCTGATCAAAAGCTTATAGGTGAATTGGGCTCCTGATCAATCCTCCATTGGTGTGTGGACACCTTATCAAAAACACCTTGTTGTGAGGGCACCTTATCAACAACCTCCAATGGATTCCTACCAGTGGGTAGAAGAGTAGATGTACCCAGTTGAGGGGAACTACTATATTTCCTTGTGTCATCTGGTTTGCTGGTTGTGTGCCTTACTTGTTTCTTATTTGTTTTTATTTCTTATTTGTGCTGTTTATTTATGCACTCTCACTGTTTGCATTTATTACTCATACAACAATCAACAAACATCATATATTTATATATATCACTTACTTTGAAAGTAAAACCTTAAACAAGATCTTTTAATACGATAAATAAGAACTAAGACTCTCCTTTCAATTGGTATCAGAGGCAGGTTGATCTTTCACACAGGCTAACAACTGAAATCACAAAGATCACTTAGTTCGTATTTTGCTTTTTAAAAAGGTTTTTCCAAATGGCAATAGCAGATTTTTCTATTTCAGATCCACCTTTATGTAATTTGGATAGATTTGATTAATGGCAAGTTAGGATTAAACTATATATGAATGCCATAGATGAATGTATTTACAAATCTGTTTTGACAGGAACTTCATCTTCAATCTCTTCATCTGATGATCAAGTAAGGCTGAAAAGTGTTGATGCCATGACTATGAAAATATTGGCTAAATCAATGTCAAAAGACATTCTTCAAAAAGTGGCTGATTGCACTTCAGCAAAGGGCATCTGGAACTCCCTCTCAAGGATGGTAAATGAACCATCTTCCTCCTCTTCCACTAACATCATTTTTGATGCAGAACCATCTTCTATTCTAACTGAAGAAGAAGACAAGGAAGAACAAAAAGCCAAAGCTTTTTACATGATGGCTATATATGGCTCAAACTACAAATCAGATGCTGAATCTGAAGCAGAAATGGTAACTAAGGTAAAAGAGGTATCTTCAAATTTTATTTCTACCTCTGATTTTAAATCTGTTTTCAACTCACCATGTACAGATTTAATAATTGCTGATAATTACAAATCTAAAAAGGAAATTATAAAAGAGTTAAAAATAACTAATTTGATTTTTGAATATAACAAACCTAAAGAAAATTTTAAAATATCAGCAGAACACATCATTTGTTTAAAAATTAAGTTAGTTAAGGCTGAAAATTTTAAATAAACTTTTATAGAAAAAGGAAAATTTTATATTCAGCAACATCAAAATAAACTTTCAAATTTGTATTTCAATGAGATAAAAAGGCCAAAAATATCTAATTATAAAACATTTTCTTTAAAAAAAATTTATAACTAAATAAGCAGTTATATGATTATGTTGAATTTTCTGTCTCAAAAACAAGTCAGATAGACTTCATATTCTTCTAGATTTTCTCCTAAAATCATGTTGAGCATTCTACTCAGATTGCATAGATCAGAAATGATCAAAGCACTAAGTGTGAGTCTCTTATGATTAAGGGGATTCTATAGAAAGAAGCTATCATACATTGTCTTTTTGATTTTAAAATTCTTAGAATCCATTAACAACTAGCAATTCACATATTAAAATTCCTATTTAAATAAAATCCAGGAAATTAGAAATTGCTTAAATGTATTTTAAAAGAAGTAAAAATAATCTCTAACCCTTAAGCTTTAAAGACTTTTTATGCTTAGGTATCCTAAACCAAATAGGGCGAGATTATTAGAACCTAGTCTTAATTTGGATTAGGATCCCAACTCAAATAGGGGGAGATTGTTGGAACCTTAGTTTTGATTTGAGTTAGGATCCACCTTTAGTGTCAAAGTTCATATCATAATATATCTTATAACTTAGAACAAATTTCATTAAGAAAGAAAGCTGAAATATACATATATTTAATAGGCAGAAAATAAGAGAGAATTAAAAATAACATAAGTTCTCTGCGTTCGATGAACGGCGATCTGCGTTCGACGAATAAAGTTCTGCGCTCGACGAATGGTGTGCATTCTGCGCTTGACAAAATCCATCTATCTCAGCGCTCGACGAAGAACACCTATCTCAGCGCTCGACAATCCCATCTCAGCGGCTCAGCGCTCGACGCCTTCAACTCAAGCCCAGCGCTCAACGCATTTATCCAGGCTCAGCGATCGACAAAATCCTGCATTCGATGAACGGCCATCTGCGTTCGATGAACAGCTCAATACTTCAGCGGTCGACAAAATCATCCAAGCTCAGCCGTCGACGAATCTTTTCGTTCGACGAATCCAAGTCTGCGTTCGATGAATATTTAGCAGATGTTCAGAAATAGTAAATCTCATGTTCAGGTCGACGAATCAAATGATGAGCTCAACGAACATGAATCTCAGCTCGACGAATTTCTGCAGCATTATTTTTATATCTTTAAATATTACTTATATGCTGTCAGACTTTATTAAAGTAATATTTCTATATTTCTATATTTATATATTGTTGATTTAGCCTTACAGTGTGAAGCATTAAATGATATAGACGTTGATAACAAAGCAATATATGTTGTAGCCATTGCAGCAAGCTAAAGAAGGAAATTGTTCTGCTCGAGGATCTGGGAAATGAAAGAGATAATATATCCTTCCTCTTTGGTCGGCAAGAATTCAAAATAGCTGAACCGCTCTTTAGATTAATTATACAGAGCTGAGAAGAAGCAGCAGATAAATATACAGCAGATTATTTTTATATAGCAGAATATATATTGATGTTTCTCTTGACAGATCATATATACACATATAGATCATATTGCTGTACAGATTTAACATAGACAGAACATATACATTAACACTTGTTGTACAGGAAAAGGAAGAAGAAGAAAAACAGAGGAGCAAAAAGAAGTAGATCAAATTTATATTATATCTTCTTTTTGCCTAACTCTTTCTTACAGATCATACATATCCTGAGACACCAAACACTATCAATTGCTCAGGATCTAAACTGCAAGAAGAAGAAGAAGAGTATCACAATCTAGAGAAGAAGCTCCATACACAAAGATGTCATCTAAACTCAATCAGACAGGGGGAGCTTTCTTCAACATCATCAAGATCCAACTGAACATCTCATCAGGATCATCAAGAGTCTTCCCAGCAAAAGAGAAGAATAGCATCCTTCCCTACCTCCATCAAATGTCCCTTCTTCAAGGGGCCTAGCTTCAGGCCTTTCCTGAAACTAGGCAGGGTGAGAAGTTTGTATGAACAAGCTCCATTTGAAGCACTGTTTTGCTCAGGGGGAGTTGTTATATAAACTAGGCAAGGGGAGAAAGCTGAAGAACTTCTAGTATCAGGGGGAGACACTCTCAGGGGGAGTTGCTGTATGAAGAAGCTTGATAAAGCTTACAACAGTTTGCTGATTGCAAATTTCTGTTTCAGAAAAATTCAGATACAGCTCATAATCAAGTTCAGATGCAGATACAACACAGAAGAAGAATTCTGATATAGCAAATTCAGTATCAGTTATTGCTTCAAGCACATCTAATCAAAATTATAAAGCTGTTCAGAATTAGAAAGCAGATTACAGATTCAGAATATAGAATATATTTGTATGCAGATTCAGAACATAGTTTTGAATTTAAAAGAAGCAGCAGATACAGTTCAGTTCAGATCAGAATTCAGAATAATATAGATCAGTTAAAATCAGAATTTCAGAATTCAGAAGTAGCAAAATTCAAAAAAATCAAGGTTCTGATTGTATTTTCATTTCTGTTTTTATTGAAATGTATTTTCAAAACTCAGAGTACTTTTCATTTTATATCTGATAAAATATTTAAAATATATCAGATATATTCATGCACTGTTGTTTTTGATGTATTAGTATTTGTTTATTTTCAATTTTTGTCAAATAGTGTCCTAACCCAAATAGGGGGAGATTGTTGGAATAACCCAATTTGTGATTTGGGCTAGGATCACTATCTGTTGACTAAGGACAAGTTGACCCCAATGTATAGTTTATGGGTCAAGAGTTTTAGCTGTTAGAACTAGAAATTTCATTCAGATTCTGGGTTCGACGAATGGCGTGCATTCTGCGCTCGACGAAATCCAGCTATCTCAGCGCTCGACAAAGATCTCTTATCTCAGCGCTCAACAATCCCATCTCAGCGGATCAGCACTCGACGCCTTCAACTCAAGCTCAGTGCTCGACGCTTTCATCCAGGCTCAGCGGTCGACGAAATCCTGCGTTCGACGAATGGCCATCTGCGTTTGACGAACAGCTCAATACTTCAGCGGTCGACGAAATCATTCAAGCTCAGCAGTCGACGAATCCTTCCATTCGACAAACTCAAGTCTGGGTTCGACAAATATTCAATAGAAGTTCAGAATAGTAAATTTAATGATCAGGTCGACGAATCAAATGATGAGCTCGACGAACTCGAAGCTCAGCTCGACGAATTTCTGCAACATTATTTTTATATAATTAAATATTACTTATATGCTGTCAGACTTTATTAAAGTAATATTTATATATTTCTATATATATATTGTTGATTTAACCTTACAGCGTGAAGCATTAAATGATATAGCCGTTGATAGCAAATCAATAAATATTGTAGTCGTTGCAGCAAGCTAAAGAAGGAAACTATTCTGCTCAAGGATCTGGGAAATGAAAGAGATAATATATCCTTCCTCTTTGGTCGGCAAGAATTCAAAATAGCCGAACTGCTCTATAGATTAAATATACAGAGCCGAGAAGAAGCAGCAGATAAATATACAGCAGATTATTTTTATATAGCAGAATATATATTGTTGTTTCTCTTGACAGATCATATATACATATATAGATCATATTGTTGTATAGATTTAACATAGCCAGAACATATACATTAACACTTGTTGTACAGAAAAAAGAAGAAGAAGAGAAAAAGAAGAATAGAGCAAAAAGAAGAACAGATCAGAATATATTATCTTCTTTTTGCCTAATCCTTTTCTTGCAGATCATACATATCCTGAGACACCAAACACTATCAATTGCTCAGGATCTAAACTGCAAGAAGAAGAAGAAGTGTTATTGCAATCAAGAGAAGGAGCTCCATCCAAAAGCTGTCATCAAACAACATCAGACAGGGGGAGCTCTCTTCAACATCTTCATCAAGAGTCTTCTCAGCATAAGAGAAGAACAACAAACCTTTTTCTGTTTTCTTTATTCCTTCCCATCTTGTAAAGGGTTAAAACTCCCTTCAAAAGTTTACTCCCGGTGACAGGCCACCTTAGCAAAAACCTGCATCTTGGTTTA
This sequence comes from Dactylorhiza incarnata, assembly GCA_033032865.1. Taxonomy (NCBI): domain Eukaryota; kingdom Viridiplantae; phylum Streptophyta; class Magnoliopsida; order Asparagales; family Orchidaceae; genus Dactylorhiza; species Dactylorhiza incarnata. The sequence goes on along the minus strand of JAWHQI010000010.1, from coordinate 8,562,043 downwards.
TAAGCACCTGAACAAAAGCTTATAGGTGAATTGGGCACCTGATCAAACCTCCATTGGTGTGTGGACACCTTATCAAAACCACCTTGGTGTGAGGGCACCTTATCAACAACCTCCAGTGGATTCCTACCAGTGGGTACAAGAGTAGATGTACCCAGTTGAGGGGAACTACTATATTTCCTTATGTCATCTGGTTTGCTGGTTGTGTGCCTTGCTTGTTTCTTGTTTGTTTTTATTTCTTATTTGTGCTCTTTATTTATGCACTCTCACTGTTTGTATTTATTACTCATACAGCAATCAGCAAACATCATATATTTATATATATCACTTACTTTGAAAGTAAAACCTTAAGCAAGATCTTTTAATAAGAGAAATATGAACTAAGACTCTCCTTTCACCCTGCCTGAGAATTCTCTTTTCTAAAGTTCTAGCCCCAGAGTGACTGCCTCACTCTCCTGAGTGAACTTATTGAAGAATAACCGGAATTTCTTCTTCTGAAACACACCGAGCTAAAGGTGACAGGAAGGTCTTCCTATAAAGAATCCCTGCAACAAGATAATAATGAGCAGCTTTTAGTCTAAACCTTTTTCTATCTTTTACCGTTGAGTGGATTTCCCCGGTTGAGAGATAAAGAATGAATGGATCCATCCAAGATGGACGTTGATCTATCTGCATAACTTCTCCTTCCTCAATTGCTGGATGAAACAATTCCGAGGTGGTTCCTCCCGAGAGAAGACCAAACTTTGCCAATTGATCTACTTCCGTATTCTTCTCTCTGGGAATATTCTAGATTGAAAAACTTTTGAACTTGCCTATCTCAACTTTTACCAAAGCTAGATACTGCTTCAGAATCTGGTCCGTGGTCTCAAAGATCCCATTAACTTGAGATGCCATCACCAAAGAGTCCGTTCTGATTTGAACATCCTCAATTCCCAATTCTCTTACAAATCTGAGACCGGCCAACAAAGCCTCATACTCTGCTTAATTATTAGTTGTTGGGAAATAGAACTTCAAAGCTTGATCTAATCTGACTCCATTTGGATTGATCAAAATAACTCCTGCTCCAGATGAATTCCTTCCTGAAGCTCCATCAACAAAAATTGTCCAAGCAAGGGGTGTTCCGACTTCCTTCTTCGATAAAGCCTCACTTGCATCAATCATGAAGTCCGCTAACACTTGTGCCTTGATGGCTACCCTTGGAATAAAGGAGATATCAAATTCACTGAGTTCTATCTCCCATTTAGCTAGTCTTCCTGAATGCTCTGGCTTTTCTAAGACATTCTTTAATGGAAGATCAGTGACCACTTGGATCAAATGAGCTTGGAATAGGGTCTTAACCTCTTTGCCGAAGTCACGAGCATTAAGGCCAACTTTTCAAGGATTGGATAACGAGTCTCTGCATCTTTCAGATACTTGCTCACATACTAAACTGGAAACTGTTTCCTCTTTTCTTCTCGGACCAAAACTGAGCTTATGGAATCGGAGCCAACTCCCAAATATAGAAAAAGATCTTCTCCCTCCCTTGGGATTTGGAGGAGAGGAGTTGATGTCAATTGCTTTTTGAGCTGATTGAAGGCATCATCACTATTGGTGCCAAAAATAGTACCTCCAAAATTAACACTAAAGGGGATGGGAGAAACTGCGAAGTGCAGGTTACTAAGGCAGAAGATGCTGGAACAAAGGGAAAACGATCACGAAATGGCGATCACGAAGAAATGAGACCGCTTACACAGGTTGTAAGCTGGAGCCTCGGAGCCAAAAGTGCTTTTCTGGTGCCCCTACCCCTCTATTTATAGACGAGGGGGCTGCCCAAACGGGCAGAACTGAAAACTATGGGCTGCCCGGGGTACAGGAGAGCCGGGGCAGGGAAATGGGGTGCAAATAACAAAAATAAGAAAAATGGCCAGACCGCTTGAGTCGGCGATCTCGCACTATCTTGACCGCTGGATACTTAGAAAACCTCGGTTGAGGAGACATCCGACGATCTAGGCGATCACCTAATTTGAGATCGCTGAGACCAGGAAAAATGAACAATGAGAGGAGGTCGCGGGCTTTCTGGGCAAACATAATCCCCGCACATTTTTAAGTTGCAACTGGAACTTCGAAAATGTAAGCTTTGACCGCTGAGACCGCGACCATCATTAATGCGGCTTGGTCTATAAATACCGGCTGAAAACTTCATTTTGCAAGACATTGAGGAACTCCACTATTTGAGCGGTCTTCGATAATTGGGCAGGTGCGACCTTGCAAAGATGACTATGCTCGATCTCTTAAAAGCTCTCCCATCGATAGCGAACTCTCCTGGAAAAAAGGAAAGTGTCAGCTCAAAGAAAGGAAAGAAGGCACCGAAGATCTTAACAAAAGTGAGCACTTCAAAGGAGACCGCCCGATCTCCGTTAAAGAAAACTGAGCTTCCTGAGGGCTCGATTGTGCCGGTCTCTGTTGCTTCTGATCCGTCTAATACTTCTTCAGATCCTGCATGGAAATTGCCTGACTTTTCCATTTCTTTTAATTGCCAGAAATCCCTGGAGGCACTGGGTCAAACATCCTCCAAGCTTCCTGAGACTGTCTCCACCGAGGTCATTCTGGCTGGGCTGCGTCAGAAGGGAGCTGAGGCCGAATCCTTGAGGCAGAAGATCGCTGACCAGGAGATCGCTGCAAAGGGCAAGAAGAGAAAAAATACAAGTCCATCCAGTTTGACCTATAAGAGGAGCAGAAGAAATGAGGAAGGAAAAGATGTGACCGCCATGGAGGCGACCAGATTTTCTGAATCCATTGACCTGGAAGACTCCGCTGAGTTTCAGAAGGTGAATGCTAGGGGCGATCTCCCCTTCCTTCCTGCGGTCTCAACCTTACCAAGAGAGGATGATTCTGGATTAATTGCCTACCTTGATGAGGTTTCTTCTAATAATTCATCTTTTTCATCATTGCAGGTGTTGGATCCCTTAGAGGCTTCAGCTCTCAGAAATGCCGCCGTTGATGAGGAGATCGCGGACAAGGAGAAGGAGATCGCCGACGCAGCGATCAAGGCAAAGGAGAAAGAAAGGAAAAAGATGGAAATGGAAGAGATGGTGAAGAGGAGGAAAGAAAAAGAGGTAGAGGAACAGAGGGAAAAAGAGGGGAAAGAAAAGGAGAAAGAAGAAAAAGATAAGAAAGAAAAGAGGGAGAAGAAGGAGAAGAAAAAGAGAGAGGACGAGGAGAAGAGGAAAGAAAAAGAGAAGAAAGAGAAAAAGGAAAGAGAGGAAGAGGAGAAGAGGAGAAGAGGAGAGAGGCATCTAAGGACGTCGAGGAAGAGAAGAAGAAAGAGGCGGTCAGACTTGCTGAGGAGAGAGCGGCTCTGATCGCTGAGGAGAGGAAGAAAGAAGCGGTCAGGATCGCTGAGGAAAAGGCGGTCCTGATCGCTGAAGAGAGGAAAAAGGTTGAGGTCTTGCAGACTTCGGACAAAAACGGTGAGGAGATCGCAGAGAAGCTGCAGATCGCTAAGGAGAAAGCTGCACTTTCTAGCGGTCTCCTGGATGATTCTCTTCAGGGAGATCGATCGAACAAGGCTGCAGCAGATCGTGCGACGGCGGTCTCGATTTCGCGAGCTGGTAAGAATAAAATGATTCTTCAGTCAGCTGAGTTCCTTCCATTACCTACAGTTCGTTTTGCTTCTCCTGAAAGAAAACACGAGATCGTTTTTATTGAGACCGACAATATCCTCTTAAGTAACGAAGAATTAAAAAGGAGAAGAAAAGAGGGAGAAAAAACGCAGAAAAGAGGTTTGGAAAGAATAGATCTGGAGCGCTTAAGGGGATGAGATCGTCTTTCTCTGACCACAGATCCCGCGGTCACTAAAGATATCAGAAGAGATTTACGTGACTGCGGTCTCGACTTCTTTCCAAGTACTCTTTCTGTTTATTTAAAAAAATTATCTGATCATATGCTCATGATTGAAATAACCATCTCCTATGACCGCAAATAACAAAAATGCTGAGATCGAGGAGGGAGAACTTCCTCAGCACATCGAGATCTCCCCTCAGCTAACCAACATCCTTGACCCCATGTTTGAGGATGTTCGTTCTATGCTGATGAGGGAGCGGACTCAGAACGATCAGATCCGTGATCTCGAAGAAAGATTGCGTTCCAATGAGAAGAGGATTTGTGAAGAATGCGATCTAAGGGTTGCCGAGATCGCGCGAGCTCTTAAGAAGGCTGAAAAAGAGGCTGAATACTATAGGGGGAAGGCTACGGTGCTGTCCACGGAGAATGAGAGGCTGAGGAGCGGTCACGGAAAGATGCTGATGCGACCGGGTACCTCCAGCGATCATCCAGCGGAGAGACCGCAACCTGAAATTGTACTGATCCCCATGGAACAGGTGGACAAGGAAATGTCGAAAATCCACCGGTCTGCAATGCTGGCTAATCACAGCCTGGTGTCAGTTATGGCCACAGTGAACGATATGCAAGATGTCGCAGCTCATGTAGGGAGAAACAGACCTCCTAGGAGATGAACATTTAACTTGAGACCGAGCGGTCTCTGGATTTAAACAATATGTTTTGTAAAATTTTACTGTTATTTTTCCATATATTTGTGGCTGTTTTGATTTTAATATTTTATGCGGTCTTGATTTGTTAAGTTTTGATCTCTTTATGCCTGGGTTGCTTGTATTGCTGCTGTGTTTTTTATTGATTGAAATCGCCAACCATAGTATGCTTTCATATAACTTTGCACAGGTCGAGCGGTCTGAACATGTTTTCATTAATTATTTGAGATCGGAAAAGGTGACATTTACGATGAACCTATTCCGCGCAACCTTTACTGCAAAAGTTCTAAAGGAAGGCAAGAAGAAAGAGGAGTTTAAAGGGCTAATGTACTTTTCAGCTGAAGGGATCAAGATCTTGAATCTTTCCAATAAAATCTCTTTCTGGACAGAGAGATTTCTTATTTTTGAAGGTGACCTTGGCGGTCTCAGAAGCTTACCCTCTCCGCGGCATGACAGCATTTTTAAGATGATAAAAGCGGTCTCAGAAGAGGAGCTGAAAATTTTGGCTTTCTTGGCGGGCAAGAGGATCGATCTTGTTCACTATCTAGCGACCTGGCCCGAGATCGCCGAGACCGGCCCGGCTGAAAGTAAAATATTTCTCTTGCAGTCTCGAACAATTTCCTTTTACGTCTTGAATGTTTTTTCTAACTCTTTTTTTTAGCGACTTTCGCGGTCCCTACTCAAGATCCCGTCTCTCCAGCAGCAGAAGTTCTCACTCAGAGGGAGAGGAGGCTGAAGCGGGAGGCCGACGTGTTCGGCACTACCTCTGAGACCGTCGAGCGAGATTTCCCTTTGATGGGTTTCAAAAGAAGAATGAAGGATATCAAAGGAAAACCCCTCCTCAAATGGGCGGCCAAAGGAAAGTCTGTGAAGGTGTCCCTTGATCCGCCCCTGTGGAGCGGAAAGGTGACCCGTCACGCATATGCGGTCACTTTGGCTCTGTATGGGAGAAAGAATACAAATGAAATACTGAATATAGAGACCGATGCGCTCCCCGACCTTTGTACCCAAGTGACCGCTAGAAGTACAATCTTAAATCATCATATGAGGCGGTCTCTTCGCAGCGCTCTGGATGAAATAACTGCCTTGCAAGAAGAAAGAAAAGTGAGAATTTTTATTTATATCTTACGAACGCGTTACCTATGATCGCGCGGTCTAACATATATCTCTTTTTTGTAGCAATCTGAAAAAGCAGCTTATGACCCTGAAAATCCAGCTTTTCAGAGGGCTATGATGCATCACATTAAAGAGACCGCCGACCAGGTGCTGAACGAGGTTCGAGTCCGAGGTGGATTCACCGAAGAATATAAGGATGTTACGTTTGCCGATCTCTTCCATGACGCGGCACAGAGGATTGAAGAGCAATCTGCAACTGCTGAAGAGACCGCGGATGTTGCTGATGAGACCGCTGGTCAAGACGAAGATGTTGTGATCGAAGACGAAGAAAGCGGAAGCCGTTATACCCTGGGTCTGGATTCCAGTTCGAGCTCAAGCTCTGGATCTAGAATTCCAGGGAAAAGCTTAGAAGAATCTTCCGCAGAAACTGATTCTTCCTCTTCAAGCGAGCGGTCTTCTAAGAGATCAAAGAGAGAGTGAATTGTACAAACTTTCCTTTTTCCCTTTCGGAGACCGAGCGGTCTCGTTGTAATTGAAAATTCAGAATATATATAAAAATTAGATTCTGTTATGTTGTCTGTGGATGAGTTTATTTTTGATGCATATATTTGTTCTTCTGAGTTTAAACTCGGCATTCGATCTCAATGCCTTAGGCTTGTTACAATTTTATATCACCATTAAAAGATTTCAGGTGGCGATCTCTTGGAAAAAACAAAAAGACCTTGAAGGAAAGATACTTTGTATCAACAAAATCACTCTGCGATCTCGAGATAATCAGATCATTGAAAGACATTCAGCAACTGAACTGTGATCAGAAAATAACCAACTTATTTGCAATAGTCATGCGGTCTCATATTATACAAATCGCCACAAGGAAACTACAATTTGAAGATGATTTGAACTCATTAAACTTTTGGGTGTTCGGCGCCCAAATGACTGGAAATCCGTCTGGCGACCCCTTTGACAACCAAAACAATTACTTGAAAAGAAAAACTGATTCTCAATGAATCTCCAATTTAGCGATCACATTACATTCAGACCGCCCTTTTGAAGAAAAAACCCAACTCACTTGATGGGAAACAGCATCATGATTATTCCATGTAACTTCGAATAATGGGGAATACCAGAATCTCGATCTTACTGAGACCGGGTCGAGCTCTGTCAAGTCGGCATAAGAGCTTTCTGAATAGCGACCTCAATTATCCTGAAAAAGTCATGTACGGCGATCGTAAATGACTTAAATCACTCTTTGGAGAAAGTTGGAAAGAAAAACATGCGGTCTCACAAATTGCTGACCGCCCGATCCCAGTACAAAGGGATGAATAAGATTTTTCTTTTTGAAGTAAGAAGATATGAAAATGGGATCTCAAAGAATGATCCAAAAGGAATGTGTGGTCATGCCGCGGAGGCTATACCGACATTGCCTCTCTTTTTAAACAAAGGATTACCGAGTTTACTGCAAACATGCCAATCTAAGGTTCAGGCGACGGTCACGGATGTTTCTGACCGCCCCTTACTTAACCACGCTTCAACGAGTATTCGAGAGTTACAGATCAAAATGATCGGTAGGGCAGGTGTGGTCATGCCGCGGAGGCTATACCGACATTGCTTTCCATGAAAGATCATTAAGATCGTAACAATGTCCTTCTTAATGCATGACAGAGCTAGGCCAGCCACCTAGACCCCTTTGAAATGCTGAGGTGTGCCAGATGTCAGCAAGGACCCGGTATCCTAAACTTCCACCGCTCAAGCTTGGCGAGCTACTGCTACACAGATTCGAAATCTCCCCGATATCTGTGGTCCCGGCAGAATTACACGTCGAGCTAACAAGTCGAGGGGGAAGATAGTAGGATCCGTCGATGTCTCACTTGACAGGTTTTTGGCTTTTCAAAAAATAACATTCTTAAAACTTGTCACCCATCACTCATATTGCGAATGCTTTGATAATACCTGCATGACATTTGAGAAGGAAAAAGTGAGAAAAAGAATGAGTGAATTGGATACGAACATTTAAGCAAAGAAGAGTTTGAGATCATCTCCGCTCCATGAATGAGACAATTCTTTCCCTTCATAAGTTTGGAGATGGTAAGCGCCATTTTTAAGCACGCTCTTCACCACAAACGGCCCCGCCCAATTTGGGTTAAGCTTTCCAACTGAACCAGCTCTTGCTGCTGAATCCATTTTTTTCAGGACTAGATCCCCAACAGCGAACTCTTTGGTTCTTACATTTTTGTTGAATAGCCTCGCCATTCTTCTCTTCACCTCTTCTTGCCTGATGATTGCCGTATCTCTCAATTCCTCAATTAAATCAAGACTGCATTTTAACTCCTCATCATTTCCTTCCATCCAGTCAATTTGACTATGTTGCGCCAATAACACTCTTGGACTTTTTACTTCAAATTCCACTGGAATAAGGGCTTCGGAACCGTTATCCGTGATGATTGCCATTGGGATTCCGTGCCGACATATTATCTCTCCCCAAATAAAATTTTTCACGGCTTGAGTCGTAATTTTGGCCAATGCCTTTGCTTCTATCCATTTGCTGAAGTAGTCAATCATGACTATAATATATCGACGTTGCCCACTTGCCATAGGGAAAGGCCCAATCAAATCCATTCCCCAAACTGCAAATGACCATGGAGTTGCTATCGACTTGAGTTGTTGAGCCGGCTGATTTTGGAGAGGGGCAAACTTCTGGCACTTCACGCATTTCTTGGCAAATTTTTCCGCATCCTTCCTCATTTGAGGCCAAAAATAGCCTTGCCTTAGAATTCTTTTTTCCAAAGTTCTGGCTCCAGAGTGACTTCCACATTCTCCAGAATGGACCTCCTGAAGGACCGCTGGAATCTCCTCCTCCGAAACGCACCGTGCTAATGGTGAAAGGAAAGTTCTTCTATAAAGTACTCCTGCAACAAGATTATAGTTATCCGTTTTCCGTTTAAACCTTTTCCTATCCTTTATTGATGAATGGAGCTCTCCAGTTGAGAGATATAGAACAAACGGATCCATCCAAGACGGATGTTGATCAATCTCCATGACCTCTCCTTCTTCAATCGCCGGGCGAAATAACTCCGAAGTTGTTCCTCCTGAGAGAAGTCCAAATTTTGCCAACTCATCTGCTTCCACGTTCTCACCTCTTGGAATATGATTGATAGCAAAGCTTTTGAACTTCCCCACCTCAATTTTTACCAGAGTTAGATACTGCTTTAAAATACTATCTCTGGTTTCAAAAGTCCCATTTACTTGAGAAGCCATCACCAAAGAATCTGTGAAAACTTCGACATCATCAATCCCCAGCTCCCTAGCAAACTTGAGACCGGCTAGCAAAGCCTCATATTCCGCCTGATTGTTTGTTACTTGGAAATAGAACTTCAGGGCTGGATCCAGTCTTACTCCATTTGGGTTGATTAAGATAACTCCTGCTCCGGAAGAATTTTTTCCTGAAGCTCCGTCCACGAAGATTTTCCAGGCAAGGGGCACTCTGACCCCCTTCTGCGACTCAACTTCTTTGGCATCCACCATGAAGTCCGCTAAGACTTGAGCTTTGATTGCCATCCTTGGAACATAGGATATGTCAAACTCACCGAGCTCTATTGCCCACTTTGCCAACCTGCCTGAATGCTCTGGCTTCTCCAAGACATTCTTTAATGGAAGATCAGTAACGACTAGAATCGAGTGAGCTTGGAAATATGGTCTTAATATTCTTGCTGAAGTTATAAGCATTAAAGCTAACTTTTCGAGGATAGGATAACGAGTCTCTGCATTCTTCAGGATTCAACTTACGTAATAGACTGGGAATTGCTTCTTTTTCTCCTCTCGGACCAAAACAGAGCATATGGCATCAGTTCCGACTCCCATATATAGGAAAAGATTTTCTCCCTCTCGCGGGCTTTGGAGCAAAGGGGTTGATGTCAATTGCTTCTTAAGCTGAATGAAAGCATCATCACATTCCTTTGTCCACTCGAACCTACTCCCTCCCCGGAGGGTTTTAAAGAAAGGTGCACTCTTATCTCCTGAACGGGAGATAAAGGGACTTAAGCCTGCCATTCTCCCTCCCAGCTGCTGAATTTCTTTTGGGGATTTGGGAGGTGGCATTTCCAGAATAGCTTTCACTTTGTCAGGATTGGGTTCCAACCCTTCTGGAGTAAGGAGGTGACCCAGGAATTTTCCTTTACTTGCCCCGAAAACACACTTCAACGGATTCAACCTCATATTAAAAGTTCGAAGGGTTGCAAAAGTTTCCGAGAGGTCTCTAAGATGAGAATAGAACAGTTTACTTTTTACCAGGAGGTCATCAACATATACCTCGAGGTTTCTTCCCTTTTGACTTCTGAACACTGTGTCCATCATTTTCTGATAGGTTGCTCCAGCATTCTTTAGCCCGAAAGGCATTACGAGATAATAGAAGCAACCATCGTTTGTGATAAATGAAGTATGGGGTATATCTGGTTTATGCATTCTGATTTGATGGTAACCTGAAAAAGCATCTAAAAAACTCATAAAAGAATAACCTACCGCAGAATCTACTAAAGAATCTATCTGAGGCAAGGGGTAGCAATCCTTGGGGCAAGCTTAATTGAGTTTAGTAAAGTCGCATCCTCCACTTTCCACCCGACTTCTTCACCATTACAACGTTTGACACCCATTCCGGGTATTGAATTGGTTGGATGAACTTTGCCTTCAGGAGCTTCTCTACCTCTTCACGGATAGGCTGTGCTAGAGTAGTTGCAACAGACCTCTTCTTCTGCTGGATCGGAATGAAGTTTGGGTCAAGATTGAGATGGTGGCAAGCAACATCCGGATCCACTCCGGGCATATCATCTGCCGACCAAGCGAAGATATCTAGATTTTGCAGAAGACAAGAGATGAGCTGACCCTTGTCAGCTTCGGATAACTCAGCGTTGATGGAGAGGCTCTTGCTCTCATCTTCCTCGCTGATCCAGACCTCTTGAGTTGCTTGGGCAGGTTCCAAGCGAACTCCATCTCTTGCATCCTCCTCAATTTCCTCTGCAACTTGGACTTGTTCAGGAGCTTCGATTGATTCAGCCATCATGATTTCTTGGGGAGGAGAGGATACGATCATGTTGACCGTCTTTACATAGCATTCCCTGGCTTTCCTTGGGTCGCTCCTTATTCGGTGTTGTTTGCCGTTCAAGGCGAACTTCATCGCTTGATGGTAGGTGGAGACGATGGCTTGATAGGCATTCAAGAAGGGTCTTCCAAAGATGGCATTGTAGCTACTGGGAGCATCAACGACTATAAATTTGACCAGCTTCACTATCCCCCCCAGAATCACAGAAAGAGTGACGAGCCCTTCTACTTCTTTCTTCTCTCCTGAAAAACCATAAAGGGGGCCTTCAGTTGAAAGGAGGCTTTTACCTGTCTTCAACGCCTCGAAGGCGGGTTTGAAGAGCACATTGACTGAACTTCCCGTGTCAATCAGAATCTTCTCTACTGTATAATTTTTAATTACAGCTTTGATGACGACCGCGTCGTCAAAAGGATTCGCGGTCTGAGGAAGGTCTTCGTCACCGAAAGTGACCGTTCCTCGGACCGGGGCTGAAGAGGTGGCAGCAACCTCTGATTGATAAACCCTTTTCAGACTCGCCTTCCTTGAAGATTCCGGACCTGCACCTCCGTGGATGCAGAAGAGATTGCCCAAGGCGCCTTCGTCATCAGCATCCACGCATTCATTGGGAAAGCCGATATTGAAAAGATGGCCAATATCGTCCACTTCTTCGCATTCCCAATGGACTTCCGCTACTTCCTTAGCCTTGGAGGTTGAGGCTTTGGAAGAATCATTCTTCTGGATAAGATCTCGAAGCTTACCCTCCTTCAGAAGCTTCTCTAAGAATAGGCGGAGAGCCCTACAATCCTCTGTCAAATGACCCCTATCTCTGTGATATTCACAATAGAGAGTTGGGTTTCTGGTTTTCGGGTCCGAATTTAGCGGAGCTGGCCTCTTAAAAAAGGGCTACTTCTGAAGTAGTTGAAGCACTTCATTCATAGAAATGCCAAAGTCCGTGAAGGACTCTTGGGATTCATGTAAAGTGAAGGAATGGGTAGAAGAGGAGGTTGAGCATGCTGGATCTGGTGGATGGGAGTGACTTGCGGAGAAGGAGTAGCGGGAGTTTGAAGAAATGAATTTTGAAGTGGGAAGGATTGATTACCTCGGTTGTTGCGGTAATTCTTACCTCTCGGAGCCGGAGGTGGGAGCTCTTATCGGGGCTTAGAGGAAGACGGAGCCGGATAAAATCCCGCAGATCCTTTCTGAGTGGCCCTGTTTGTCAAATTGCTCACATAGGTGGGGTTGTTGATCTCCCCTTCTATGTAGCGATTGGCAATGCTGATCAGCTCCTGATAGGAGCTAGGCTCCTTGGTTGTGACTTTGAATTTCAGAGGACCCTCCTGCAGGCCACTGATCAAAGCCACCATATAGAGCTCGGGATCCATGTCTCTGACCCCTAAGATCTCTTTTTGAAAACGGTCAACGAAATGCGCTGCAGTTTCGTTGTCCCCTTGCCTGATCTTGAAGAGGGTCGCAGGACCACTCTTCCTCTTCTTTGCGGTGGCGAACCTCAGGAGGAGCTCTTGCCTCAGGGCAGCAAAGCTTGGGATAGATTGACAAGGCAGCTTATAGAACCATTCCATGGCTGACCCATCGAAGGAGGTGACCATCAGCTTGCACCTCACTCCATCTGAAATGTTCCTGAGAGCCACAGCAGACTCGAAGGCTTGAAGATGACACATTGGGTCGGTTTCTCCTGTATACACTGGAAGGCGAGGTTCTCTGAATCCATGAGGAATCGGATCCCGACGAATCTCATCGGTAAAGGGGGAAGGCTCCCCAAAAACAGAAGGTCCTGGAGGAGGAAGAAAAGAGGCAGGAGGATCTTGAGGGTAAGCAAATCCTTCTTCAAAATTCAGGGTTTGGGCCGGAGGCCCCTGGGCTGCGGCTCGAAAAGAGTTACGACGGGCAGCGAACTCCTCATGCTGAGATCGTTGAGGAGCTGCGGGCTGGAAGACGGGGTGATCGCTCGGGTGACCGCCTGCCATGCGGTCTAGAGTGGCGACCTGAGAGGATTGGGGAAGGATCTTCTGGGAGATCGCGGCTAGAACCTGGTTCATAGCCTCAATCTGCTTCGCAGACTCCTGCTGAGCCCGGACGACTTCTTGCCGATCTCGAGCGGCCTCTTGCTGAGACCGCGCGATCTCCTGCTGAACAGAGGTGGCGTCCTGCCTAGCTCGGGCGGCCTCACGGAGAGCTTGTTCAACACGAAGCTCGAAGCGGCGTTCAAGCGCTTCTAACAGATTGTGATCGGAAGGGGGAATGCTGGGAGATCGCAAGGGACGACCTCTACAGCGATCAGCCATCTTGGAAGTCTATGGATTTCACCTGACACTTCGAAATCTGAAGGTCGCGTGTTCGTTCTATTGGTGCCAAAAATGGTACCTCCAAAATTAACACTAAAGGGGATGGGAGAAACTGCGAAGTGCAGGTTACTAAGGCAGAAGATGCTGGAACAAAGGGAAAACGATCACGAAATGGCGATCACGAAGAAATGAGACCGCTTACACAGGTTGTAAGCTGGAGCCTCGGAGCCAAAAGTGCTTTTCTGGTGCCCTACCCCTCTATTTATAGACGAGGGGGCTGCCCAAACGGGCAGAACTGAAAACTACGGGCTGCCCGGGGTACAGGAGAGCCGGGGCAGGGAAATGGGGTGCAAATAACAAAAATAAGAAAAACGGTCAGACCGCTTGAGCCGGCGATCTCACACTATCTTGACCGCTGGATACTTAGAAAACCTCGGTTGAGGAGGCATCCGACGATCTGGGCGATCACCTAATTTGAGACCGCTGAGACCGGGAAAAATGAACAATGAGAGGAGGTCGCGGGCTTTCTGGGCAAACAATCACACTCCTTCATCCATTCAAACTTAGCCCCTCCCCGGAGGGTTTTAAAGAAAGGAGCGCTTTTATCTCCGGATCGAGAGATAAAATGACTTAAACCTGCCATTCTCCCTCCTAATTGCTGAACTTCTTTAGGAGACTTAGGAGGTGACATTTCCAAGATGGCCTTCACCTTATCCGGATTAGGTTCTAACCCCTCCGGAGTAAGGAGATGACCAAGAAATTTCCCTTTACTTGCTCCAAAAACACATTTCAATGGATTCAACCACATATTAAAAGCTCAAAGAGTTGCAAATGTTTCTGTTAGATCACTAAGGTGAGAAGAGAATGATTTGATTTTTATTAAGAGTTCATCGACATAGACCTTAAGATTTCTTCCTTTTTGGCCTTTAAAAACAATATCCATCATATTTTGATACGTTGCTCCAGCATTTTTCAGCTCGAAAGGCATCACGAGATAACAAAAGAAACCGTCATTTGTGATAAAAGAAGTGTGTGGGATATCGAGCTTGTGCATTCTAATTTGGTGATATCCTGAGAATGCATCTAAAAAGCTCATACAAGAATACCCAACCGTGGAATCCACTAAAGAATCTATCCGAGGCAAGGGGTAGTAATCTTTCGGGCAAGCTTTATTAAGTTTCGTGAAGTCTACACACATTCTCCATTTCCCTCCAGACTTTTTGACCATTACAACATTAGACACCCATTCAGGGTACTGAATTTCCTGGACAAACTTGGCCTTCAGCAACTTCTCTACCTCCTCTCGAATTGGCTGAGCAAGGGTCATTTCTATAGACCTCTTCTTTTGCTTGATGGGAGTGGAGTTGGGATCAATGTTGAGATGGTGGCAGGCGATGTCTGGATCAACTCCTGGCATGTCATCTGCAGACCAAGCAAAGACATCCAGATTCTTCAGGAGATAAGAGATGAGCTGGCTCTTGTCGGCTTCAGGCAATTCAGCATTGATGGAGAGCATCTTACTCTCATCTTCCTCGCAGACGGGCACACCTTGAGTTTCTTGGGAAGGTTCCAAGTGAACCCCATCTCTTTCAACTTCTTTGGCTTCTTATGCAACTTCAATCTGGTCAGGAATTTGAGTCGATGAAGACATCACAGCTTCCTGGGGAGAAGAAGATATGATCACATTGACCGTTCTGACATAGCATTCCCTCAGTTTCTTCGGATTACTTCTGATCCAGTGTTGCTTACCATTCAAGGAAAATTTCACTGCTTGGTGGTAGTTTGATGATGAGTTCTGATCATATACACTTTTATGGACTCATCTGGGCCGTTTTTCTAGTCATTCCACTGCACTTTAGCCTGTTTTAGCTTATATTTGTTATTCCTTGCTATGTGCACTTCTAGGCCCGTTTTGGTGTTATTTCTTGTTTATCTTCATCATTAGCTTTCATGTATTGTTAAGTGCCACCTTCAGTGGCTAGATTAGTGGTTGTGCTGGAATAGGAGTCGTGCAGGTGTTCCCGGTGCAATTCTGCACAGGAACACTGCGCACGATCACCGGTTCTATGGCGCACGACCACTGGTCGTGCGCCACTGATCATGTGCACTTAACCCTTCTTATGAGTTCTGTTTGGTGCAGTGCGCACGACCATCTACGCTAGTGCGCACGACCACCGGTCGTGCGCCACTGCTCGTGCGCACTTACCATTTAATTTCCGAGTTCTGTTTGCTGTAGTGCGCACGACCATCAACTCCAGTGCGCACGACCACCGGTCGTGCGCCACTGGTCGTGCGAACATGTTATTTCATAATTTCTGTCTTTGCAGGTTCCGTCCAGGCAGAGCGCACGATCACCGAATTCTAGTGCGCACGACCACTGGTCGTGCGCCACTGACCGTGCGCACTGTTTAATTCCAGCGCCTATAAATTCCGCTGCTCGCGATTTAGGTCAGATCGATCGTTTTCTTCCGCCGTTTTCCGCCCGGTTCCGCCCAGATTCGCCCCTCCACCGTCGCCCACCATATGGAGGTGCTCCGGGCTTGCTCTTCACGCCAATCTTGAGTCGGAGTTTCCTCTCGGCCTCCTCCTTCATCCAAGAGCTCCAAAGGAAGACCTAGCCGCCATTACCATCAAGCAAGAGGAAGTTTGCAACCTCTACCGGATCGTGACACGAAGAAGACGGGTCCATTGGAGAGTCGTGACAGCTCTCTCTACCCCGGACGTAGTTGCGGACCGAGCTTGGAAGCGGATTGACAACCCGGCGATTCCAACCGTGAATCTACAACGAGACTTCGGATTCGGTCGATTTCTTGCCTTGTTCTCTTCTTATTGATGTATGTATGTAGTTAGATCTATGTATTTAGATGAAGTAGCACTTAAACTTGCTTTTATTTCTATATATTTCATGTCTATGTGAAATACCCTTTTTGTTTATTTGTGTGCTTGAGGAGCGCCCCATTCCATTTTCCACTCCACCACCGTGTCCGGTGCCGCCCTAGCAATTGCTAGTGGCGTGCTTGTCGAAGAGGTGCTTGCGACCCTCATTCCGCTAGCCTACTCGTCCACCCGCCTACCGAAGCGTGGCATAGCGGCCCGTGTATTCCATCCCGCCTAACGAAGCAGTGCGCTCAAGGCCTGCACAGTTCGATTCCGCTTGCCTACTCGTCCATCCGCCCTTTCGACGCAGCGCGCTCAAGGCCTGCCTAGTCTCCATCTCGCCAAGCGAAGCATTGCATAGCGGCATTGCATAGGAGTAGTTGATAGCTTTTATTTTATTTTCCAAAAGCCAACCCAACTCCCCCGCATTCCATCCGATTTAAGGACTTCAATCTCAAGTCCTTCCTCGAAACCTAACTCCACCTTACTGTGTTCCTCAAGAGACCGACACTCGGGGATTTTCCCCATTATTATTACTTGCGTGACCGGTGCACTTGCCAAACATCGCATCAGTTGACACTACCGCCTGATACCCATTCAGAAAGGGCCTCCCAAAAATTGCGTTGTAGCTGCTAGGAGATTCAATGAATATAAACTTTACGAGCCTCACGATGCCACCTAAAATCACCGAGAGGGTGATGATTCCTTCCACCTCCTTCTATTCTCCCGAGAAACCATAGAGAGGTCCCTCCGTGGAGAGAAGAGGCTTACCTGTCTTCAAAGCTTCGAAGACAGGCTTGAAGAGCACATTCACCGAGCTCCCCATATCGATTAGGATTTTATCCACCGTATAATTCTCTATAACCGCTTTGATGATGACCGCATCGTAGAAGGGATTGGAGATCGGGGGAATGTCCTCTTCTCCGAAGGTGACCATTCCCCGGACTGGAAATGAGGAAGTGGCTGCAACTTCTGATCGGTAGACTCTTTTAAGACTAGCCCTCCTAGAGGACTCCGGCCCCACCCCTCCGTGGATGCAAAAAAGGTTGCCCAGATCACCTTCATCATCTGCGTCCACACACACACTGGGAAAACCAATGTTGCCGAGGTGGCCAACATCATCTACCTCTTCACATTCCCAGTGAACTTCCACTACCTCCTTGCTCTTGGAGGTTGAAGCCTTAGAGTGATCACTTTTCTGAAGGAGATTTCAGAGCTTTCCCTCCTTCAGAAGCTTATCCACCACCATGCGAAGGGCTCTGCAATCCTCAGTCAGATGGCCTCTTTCTCTGTGATACTCACAGTAAAGAGCCAGATTCCGAGATTTGGGATCTGAGTTGAGCTGAGCGGGCTTTTTGAAGAAGGGCTACTTATGGAGAATCTGCACTACTTCACTCATAGAAACACCAAGGTCTGTAAAAGATTCTTGGGAGTCGTTGTAGAATGGCTGAGCAATCAGAAGAGGTGGCTGAAAATATTGGATTTGATGAACTTGGGTGATTTGCGGAGCTGGAGCGACAGAGGTTGGCAGCAGAGGCCCTTTAGGCTGGAACTACTGATTTCCTTGGTTGAAGCGGTTATTATGGAAGTTCCTTCCTCTCTTTGGAGCGGGAGAGGGGAAGCATTGATGCGACTTTGACGATGGCGAAGCCAGATTAAACCATGCGAAACCTTTCTGAATGGCCTTGCTAGTCAGATTAGAAACATAGGCGGGGTTGTTGATTTCCCCTTCTATGTAACAGTTGGCGATACTGATCAGCTCCTGATAAGAGCTGGGCTCTCTAGTGGTGACCTCAAACATGAGGGGACCTTCCTGCAAACCATTAATCAGTGCAGCCATATAAAGAGCGGGATCAACATCCCTGATTCCCAGAATTTCTTTTTGGAAATGATCAATAAAATGAGCCGTAGTCTCATTATCCCCCAGCTTAATCTTGAAGAGGGCCGCAGGACCACTCTTCCTTTTCTTTGCAGTTGCAAACTTCAAGAGGAGTTCATGCCTCAGGATGACAAAACTCGGGATGGATTGGGATGGCAGCTTGTAGAACCATGTTCTAGCAGGTCCATCAAAAGAGGTGATTTACAGCTTGCACCTCACAGCATCTGAGATAGTCCTAAGAGCGACGACGGACTCGAAGGCCTGAAGATGCGAACTAGGTCACTCTCCCCAGAGAACATAGGGAGTCGGGGCTCTCTGAAACCATGAGGAATGGGCTCCCAATGCACTTTTTCAGAGAAAAGAGAGGGCTCCTCCGCCTCAACTTCATCTGAAGGAGCAGAAAACAGAGCAGAAAAAAGGAGTAGGAAAAGGAGCTGGAGGGGCTGGAGGATAAACATAATCCTCTTGAAAGTTCAGGGTCTGGGCTGGAGGCCCCTAAGCTGCTACTCTAAAAGAACTATGACGGGCTACAAACTCCTCCTGCTGAGACCGCAGAGGATCAGCTGCAGGCTGAGGTGTCGCGCGGTCACAAGGCTGATCGCTAGCCAAGTGGTCAGGTGTGGCAAACTGACCTGCCTGAGGAAGGATCCTCTGGGAGATCACTGCCAGAACCTGACTCATCGCCTCAATCTACTTGGCAGACTCCTGCTGGGCACGAACGACCTCCTGGCGATCTTGAGCGGTCTCCTACTGAGATTGCGCGTTCTCCTGCTGAGATCGCGTGATCTCCTACTGAGCCTGGGCAACCTCTTGCCGAGCTCGAGCAGCCTCCTAGAGAGCCTGCTTGACACGCAGATCGAAATGATGCTCGAGGGCTTCTAAGGTATTCGAGTCGATGGTAGGATGACTGCTAGAAGACCGGCGAGCTCGCATCCTACAGTCTGCCTTCTCGATGTCTGATGAATTCACCTAAACACTCCTGATCTGAATGTCGCGTGTTCATTCTGTTGGTACCAAAAATGTACCTCCAAAACCTCACACTAAGGGAAGGAGAGAGGGGAAACTGTGGAGTGTAGGTTACTTGAGATGGGTGATGCAGAAGAGGAAAACGAGAAGAGAAAAGCTACTCGGGTTCACCTCCAAAGATGAGTACAGGGGAGACTAGAAACAGAGCAGGATCTGAGGTAGAAAAGTGAAGGAATTTGAGACCGCTTACACAGGTTGTAAGCTGGAGGCTCGAAGCAAAAGTCCCTTTTCAGGTACCCCTACCCCTCTATTTATAGATGCGGAGGCTGCCCGAACGGGCAGATCTGAAAATTACGGGCTGCCCGGGTACAGGAGAACTAGGGCAGAGGAAAAGAAGTGATAAAATAAAAAGGAGAAAAGGGGCCAGACCGCGCTGTTTGGCGATCTAACTGGAGCTTGACCGCGGAACACTTGGAATAATTTCTGAAACGAAGGGAGGTGGTCCGGGTGGTCTCGCAAATTTGAAACCGCTGAGAAAGGGTCACTAGCTAAGCAAACAGGAGCAATCTGGACGGTCTCGCAAATGTGAGACCGCTGGGAAGGTTCATCCTGGATGAAAAGAGAGGTCGCAAAATTCTAAGCAAAGAATGTTGAACAAAGAATTCAACTTGGCAAGCTTGATCCATTCCACTAGAAGACAATGATAATGCTAAACTCAGAATTTGACTTGATAAGCTTGATCATTCGACTAGAAGGCAGTGGTTGTCAAATATTATCTTATAGACTACAAGTATCATCGAGAAGAATCAAAATATCATCTAGACAATGTTAATATCGTCGTAAAGACAACAAGTATACATTTAACTAGACATCAAGAAGATTCGACCAGACTTCTATTCGAATTGCGGGAATAACCTGAATTCAAATTAAAGCATGATTGTGGCATTTCTCATTTAATGCCGCTGCAGATTGGGCCAATCAGAGTTGTCCTTAAAAGACTAAAAATCTCTATTATAAAAACAGTCCTAGGATTCAACCATTATTAAATGACCCTATAAAGGGGATGCGACCGAAAACAGCTAACGCTAATTTTCCAATCATTATATTCAAAATAAAAAGCTCTCCGCCATCATTGTGCAATTTTCTATCAAAAAGCTCAAGAGCAGAGGATAAATACTTTAAAGTCAATCGATCAATTCTCCTAAAGTAAAGAAAAATCATCTTGCTGATTCAAAAGGTTAATCATCTCCTTGGATGAAGATTTTAGAAGAAGCCACTTCTCCAATAGGCTTCAAGAAGGCTCACGCTATTTAAGATAAACCGTTTATAAGTCTATAGAATCTTTGTAATCAATTATCTCTTCTTCTCTAAGATATCTAGGAAATCTGAGTATAAGGTCTCTTGAGACCTGAGTGTAAGATCTTGTGTTTGAATCTGAGGTAGAGAGTATGGTGTAGTTCTTGAGTTAGGATTCAAGTTGAATCTGAGTTGTAGGAGTGTTAAACTATGATCCATAGGATCTTGTGTTTGGATCTAAGGTAAGAGATTTATTCTCAGAGTTGTAGGATCTGAGTTTTGGTAGAAGTTTGCTGATGCTAGCTCATTACTAGATTGGGGAAAGTGGACGTACCCAAATTGGGGAACCACTATAGTTGTCTTTGATTATGCTATGGATTTTTGGTGATCGCGTATTAGTTGCTTATGCTTTCATTATTTTGCATTAAGTTTGAAAAGGTGACAACACATATTCACCCCCCTCTAAAATCTTCATCCAAGGAGATGATTAACCTTTTGAATCAACAAGATGATTTGTCTTTACTTTAGGAGAATTGATCGATTGACTTTAAAGGTGACTACCTTAAACTTACAAGTGGTATCAGAGGAAAGTTGTTCAAGAAGGCATAACAACTTGAACAAGACCCACATCAAGTAAATATTGTTAATTCACCATGACTTCTGGAGAAAACTACAGGGAACTTAGTTCCATAAAGTTGCCTGTCTGTGGAAAAGAAAATTTTGGAATTTGGATGGAAAGGGTCCGAATGATCATGGAAGCCTCTAACCCAAGGATATTCATAATTGTTGAAGAAGTACCTTTCATTCCTATGAAAGTCTCCACTATTGATGCCAGTTTGCAAGTTCCAAACATATATACTAAAATCACCATAGATGAAGTAGTTCTAGCCACCATGGACAAAAGGGCCAAGAAGATAATTGTGAGTGCTAAAGATAACTCCACTTTCCAAAACTTGATTCACTACAAAACTATAAAGGAAATGTGGGATTCACTAATTGTCTATATGGAGGGCACTGAGGAGGTAAGAGATGATAGGAAATCTCTACTCAACCAAGAATATGAGGCCTTCAGGCATGGGAAGGACTCAATTGCTGACTGCTATGAGAAGTTCTTTATGATTGTCAGTGGAATAAAGAACTATGGGTGAGAGCTCTTCAATCAAGATCTCAATGACAAGTTTTAAGATCCCTTGGCAAGGAATGGTACATCAAGATCTGTGCAATAAGAGAGATGGGCAACTTAGCTAACATTCAACCTCAAAATATATATTGCAACCTGCTATCCTATAAATTACAGCTAAATACAAGAAAGGCTGAAGAAGAATCTTATAAATCCTATTCTAGGGAGAAATCTGTAACCTTGAAGGCCGAAAGCTCCAGGAGGAGTAGAGAATGTTGGGTCTTATGTCGCCCTTAGAGTGAGGGGGGTGAATAAGGGTTTTTATGGAGTTTCACACTAATTTAAATTTATCAGAATTTGCTACCAAAGTTTCAGAATATTTTATTAAAAATATATTATAATATCTCAGATAAGATTATATTGACGATTCCTTTTTAAAGAAGACGGAATTCAATTTTTCTCCACTACCACCAGCGCTAGTGCTAATGCCGGGTGTTAGTGACAGAAGTTGAATTCCATAAGTTAATGATCAAAATGAATCTTACAATATATTTTTTTAGTGCTTTGATGCACATATAATTTAAAACATTTTTGATGATAAAATAAAATCAATTGAATGAAACTTTAAAAGTCAAGATTTTATTTCATAAGAAATTGATTACACAAATGTTTGCTTTAGTGCTTTGATGAAAATAAAATTTAACACGTTCTTAAAGAGGAAATAAAATCAATTGAATGAAATGTTAAAAGACATGATTTTATTTCATAAGAAATTGATTATACAAATGTTTGATCTCTATAACGCTAGAAATCAAGGCGAGAATATGAAAACCCCTTTTTGCGATTCACTGGTCCTTCTCCCAATGACCGGTTGGCTATAGCCTATCTTACCCCAGATAAGGCCTCTAGCCACACCCTAGATCTAACCTCGACCTAGTCGCCTCTCACAAGGCGGTGAATCCTCCTAAACCTCAAAAGGCCTAGTCGACAACAATTGTGGCGAATTTCCCACGGAATCCTTCCCAAAATTCGATGTTCTCCCCGAATGATTTCTTCACATCAGTACAAAAGGAATACAATAAAAGATTACAAGATAAAAAATAAAGTAAGAGAAACTTCGCAAGAAATTCTTAAGGTGAATACGGAGGCGAAGTAGACGTTGGCGTTCTTGAAGCGTTCATCCTTCGTATAGAATATGAGTTATAGACCTTCTCCTTCAAAATCTTCTTTGGATCTTCAAGTTAGACAAATGGAGATCTCTCAATTATTGTAGACAATCCACTCTCAAAAGAATCAAAATTATGGCTTTAGAGGCAATGGAATGTTGTTTATAGAATGAGAGGAGCTGCTCTTTAAATAGGCCCGTGATCTAATGCCTAGCGTTAAGAGTTAATGCCAGCATTAGCTGCTCGTGTACATCATGGCTGAGATCGTTCAACCATCAAGATTAGGGTAGATCGTGGACTCAATGCATGCATTAGCTCCAACGCTGGTGTTGTCACTTGGTAGTCTACGATACTACTTCTCGACGTCATTCCTTTCTCGAGAACATCCCTTATCCACGATAAGTTAATGCGGGGCATTAACTCTAACGTGGGCGTTAACTCTCTTTTCAGAGAATCATCTTCATTCAGCATAGTACTTATAGGGATGTGTAGTTATAGTTCATGTACAACCTGCACACTATACACACAAAAAACACAAGATCAAATACAATACAGTATTTCTTATTATCAAACCAAGAGATGCGTAACATAGGCTAAAACAATCTCCCTTTTTTGATAATAACAAATACCTGTATGACAAATTAGTGAGATTAAGGCAATTTGTGTTTATAGATAAGTGTGGTAATAAGATATGCATGAATAACAGGTTAAAAGCGTGATAGAATTGAAAGCAATAATGCAGACTCTTTCTATATGAAGTCCACCCCTACATAAGTGTTCTCTTATAATTTATTCCACTAAATATCTATTTTACTAGATTTCTCAATTTATTATCCCCCTTTATTATTAGCAAAAGTGGGTAGGGTTAAGTGTATATCTACTAAGATTGATTAGGAAACACTTATTGAAGGATTGTCATGATCGAGCATAGGATAGTGTATGCACCTCCAATATGATTACTCCCCTACAAAGATAATATTTTGAGTTTGATATTATTATAATGCACTCCCCCTAAATATTAGATTTATGCAATTTATTCTCCCCTTTTGTTAGTAACTAAAGAGGGTTTAGGCGAGAGTATGCAATAAGGATTAATATGATTTATGTAGAGAAGGAAAATAGGATATAATCTTATGCTTATTGAATAATACTTGTTGAGAAAAATATAAGCATGATGGAACATAAAGTTGTAAGCAACATAGCTGAAATGATAAAGTAAGCATTCTTATTTTAAGATACCACTTGTTGAAAAAATAATAGTCATGAAAGAGCATAAGTAGTAAACTTAGCGGAAGAATATAATAAGCACTCTTAAACATAAAAATCATTTTAGAAGGTAAAATCATATAAAGGATAATGCATTTTAAATTTGAAAAGTTGATGTTTGAGTTAAGGATTGAAGAGATGCTATTCCATTAAGATAAAATTGCAAGCATGATTTTATAATATCGAGAAAAGATACAAAAAATGCAATGTAATAAATGCAATTCATGTAAACATAAACATTGTAGCGGTCATGCTTTGTTATCTAGTGCATTTACTTACGTTTGTAGAGAATATTGTAGATGAGAATTAGGATCCAATTCTCATGAGTAGAAGTTTTATGAAAGATAATGATGTGTACAAAATAGTGTTTTGATAAAGTATACAAGTGAATCAATCAAAAACACATTACATATATAATGAAATAACACAACATTATTAAAATACACAAATACTATTACCTCCACAATATTTCAATGCACATAAAGATATTTTTTTTTAAAAAGAAGTGGTGAAAATTTTGTTTGCACATGACACTTGACAATTTTTTGTAGAGGTTTCCTTGTCATCTATTTTTATTTGATTTTGATTTTTATGACCAGGGACTCAAAATTCACTTGTTTTTTGCAAATGTAGAAATTTTGTTTTATATACCACATTTCTCTAATCACAAGTGCATGAAAACAAAGAATTGAAATAACCAATTTAATGTTGTGTAGGTAATCTATTTATGCATTTTAATTATTTATGTTATTACACTACCCAATTATGCAAGAATAAGATTGTAAACACATGTAAGATATCCAAAATAAGTGAGTGAATAAATCATTATCAAACATAATACATTACTCATACTTAGAGGCATGCTAAGCGTTTATACATATGTTTATCTACAATCAATTTTATTGCACATAACAATATAATTTTTAAGGCATGACAAATACAAAACAATGTTTTTTAAGAAACTTGAAAGTTAATTAAACATTGTATTTAATCTTTAATTTATATATTTAATCATTCTTGACAATGGGAATGAATAACGATTAATTTTTTTTAAATTTTTTTGAATTTTTATATAAGTACAAAACAATAAACACACATAAAGAGAAAAACATATTTTTGTTCTTTGAAATTGTTTTGTAATTTTGTATTTGTTTTTAAATATTCAAATTCAAATATTTTCTGGAAAACATAGAAGTCTTTAACAGGCCTATCAGTAAATGATATTCTATGCTAGAGAAATAAACAAAAAATAATGCATGAGAAAATACCAGAATTTTTTCAAAAATAAATTTTGTGGAGCAAAGGGGATAACGCCAGACGTTAGCTCTTAATGCCAAAACAGAACTGCAATTTTTGATTTTTTTTGAATTTTTTTTTTCTTAATTCAGTTGTATTATAAAGAGGCCTTCATACTGTTGAAATTTCAGGCTTTTTAGAGATGATTTGAAGGCTCTTTTAAGCATATTATTGATGATTTTTCAAATACTTGTGTTTTATAAAATCATTAAAGCTCAAAATAATAAAATATGCAAACACAAGATGCAAAGGTAGAACAAAAATAATATGCATGATTTAAGTATAAAGAGTGAGATGATGTTCATGCAATGAGTATAAGTATATCTAAGATCAAGATACCTTAACTACATGACTACACTCTAGCCCCGTACTAAGTGATGGATGGGCATGAGGAGCTGCACACATGCCGTAGGTTGGGGTGTTAATCCCATATGCATATAAAAGATAATGCTCCACCAAGCACTCTTTACCCCCATTGTCTCGCAAGGCCCCACTGGAACCCTCCCCAGTTAAGGATAAGACATGACTTAGATGTTAAGTCTCTAATACACACAATCCTGCACCCTCGCTATTGTGAGACATATGTCATAGGTTAATGATTATGGACATACTATGCATTTTAGCTTAAGGATGGATTCATAAAATATTAGTTTGTTTTAGTTTTAGAATATATAGTAGATTTTTAAGCCTCATAGTAATCATGAATTTTAAAGTTAAATTTATCTACCTTTAATTTAGCATGTCATTATATTGATAAACCTAGCATAAACACTAATTTGAGCATCTACCAAAATGTGCAGCTAGGATAATAAATTTGGATGCAATATTATGCTAAATATGCTAAATTTATATTATTGGTTTGTATGTAATCAATCATAGAGTTTTGAATTTTCATAGACTTAGAATAAAGTGACAATTTTATTTGATTTCATCTTGTTGATATCAAGTTTATTCTTAGGTCTAAATATAATAAGATACATGCAAACAATACATCACACACACAAAACAAGATATGAAACTCTAATACCAATAGCCATCATATATTTCATAATTCCTAAGGTTGATAGAAATAGTTGATTTAAGATAATTCTTGATAGATCATGAATTATGATATATGATAATAGTGAATTTTAGCATAGGATATCAATAGATCATGGTGGAGTGTGTGAAACCATATTCATCATTTTGGTTATTTTTCAATTCCGATTTTTTTAGATCATGATTTTCCATTATAGGGGCTATCATATGCAACAAAGAAAGTAGACAATCACTCAAAAAGTTGCGCATTTAATTTATTAGCGTAAGAACCCTAAGAGCACATCTAAATCTATTTGTGAACATAATTTCATTAGTATTGATAATATGACTTACCAAATTTAGCATTCAATTTATAATGAAATATAAGACATATATAGGCAATGGATTTAAAAAGGATAAAACGTATAAAAAGACAAGATAGATCACTTGAAAACTTTATGACTTTTTATTTAATTTAATTCAATTTGATTTGATAAACATTATGCTTAAAATATCTAAGTCATATCCCATATAATATAAAGTGACCATAAACATGTTGGATAAAAATTACAATACAAATAAAAAAAAATAAAGCACATCATGAAGTAGAGTATTGTGTGTTTCATTTTGATTTATTTCTACTTCATGCATTTGATTGGATACTAATAAATAATAAATTTTGGTATCCAAAGAGGACCAAGTGTGATGGTTCCTTTGGGTACCCAAATGTAGCATGATATTTTTTGGGGAGACAATGATGAATGAGCCATTTCATGTGTTTCATTTTTAAGAATGGGTCTCCATTCATACCTTGGTTGATTATCTTTTAAATTCATATTATGATTATATGACATCATTTTATGGTGATAATTGGCTGAAAACAATTCATTTGAGAATTATGTTTATTGATATTGTTTTTTAAAGTAGATTGCTGTTGATAATCATAAAGCGTTTTAGAATAATCATTCTTAGAGAGTTTCTAAAAGTGATGGTCTTTCTTAAGAATTGAATGTTGGAAGAGTGAGTGTTTAGGTTATTAAATAAAAAGTTCTTATTATTTATTATTTTCATTTCCACTCTTTCCTTTAGACCAACTCTTATAATATGAAGTTAAGCTTTTGGACTTTTGATTTATTAATTAACTCGAGATAAGAGATTGTTTATTACTTGAGAAATTTTTAATAAACAATTTTGTGATTCTAGTTTACTAGTTAGAGCATCATTTTCTTTTATCAAGGTTTCATTATGCTATATTGAAGTTAAAAGACCTTTTTCCAAAACCTTTAGTTCTTCTTTAAAAGTATTATAATCAAAACAAGGTTTAGCATTTTTAATTAATGAGCATGAAAGTGAATTTGAAACATCAATATAAAATTCTAATTTAGCGTTTGATTTTAATGTTTTATATTCTAAACGTAATTTGGAATTAGCATTTTTCAACTTTAAAATTTTATGTTTAGCAATTTCAAGCATACGAGATGTAGAAATAGAATTTGTTACAAAAAGAGAAGATTTTGATTTTCTTACATTGCTATGGGATGAGGCAAGATTTGAACCAAAAATTCCTTTGACATCTTCTTCGCATTCCTCTTCCATAGTTGAATTTCTGTCTTCTCTTTTGCTTGATGTGTTGCCATCATTTGAGTCCTATATTGTGATGTTGCATTCTTCTCTCTTAGATAGATCTTCCTCCAAGCATGAGTCCTCATCAATTTCTTCTCTTGGATCCATAAGGAATTGCTCTTGATGATCATCTATGGAAGGAAGAATAAAAGTATTATCTAGAAATTTCCAAACTACAAAAGCAGTAGGAAGCGTATAAATAAGTTTGAAAATATTTTGATCTAGAGCATAATATAGACTATTCATAGATTTGGCATTTAAAAACTTTTCATTTTTATTTAAAATACTTGGGGGGCATTTTAATAGTAATATTCCAAACTTTAATATCCAAAGATTTAAGAAATTTTTCCATAATAGTTTTCCACCCATTATAATGTTCACCCATAAATAATGGTGGTGATAATGATTTTTTATTTTCATAAAAATTTTCCCTTCTAGAGGATACGAGATCATGAAGCGTCATTATTCCAGGTAGTGAAGCCGTTTTGGAATAACCTACCATCTGATACCATGTGTTGGTTCTTATGGCGCCCTTAGAGGTGGGGAAGGGGGGGGGGGGGGGGGGTGAATAAGGGTTTTATGGAATTTCATACTTACTTAAATTTATCAGAGTTTGCGACTGAAGTTTCAGAATATTTTATAAGAAAATATATTTTAATATCTCAGATAAGATTACATTGACGATTCCTTTTTAAAGAAGATGGAATTCAATTTTTCTCCACTACTACCAGTGCTAGTGCTAACACCTGGTGTTAGTGACAGAAGTTGAATTCCATAAGTTAATGATCAAAATGAATCTTACAATATATTTTGTTTTAGTGCTTTGATTTAAATATAATTTAAAACATTTTTGATGATGAAATAAAATCAATTGAATAAAACATTAAAAGATAATATTTTATTTCATAAGAAATTGATTACACAAATGTTTGCTTTAATGCTTTGATGAAAATATAATTTAACACATTATTAAAGAGGAAATAAAATCCATTGAATGAAATATTAAAGGACATGATTTTATTTCATAAGAAATTGACTATACAAATGTTTGATTTCTATAACGCTAGAAATTAAGGTGAGAATATGAAAAACCTTTTTTTTTGCGATTCACCGGTCCTTCTCCCAAGGACCAGTTGGCTATAGCCAACCTTACCCAAGATAAGGCCTCTAGCCACTCCTTAGATCTAACCCCGACCTATTCGCCATGCACAAGGCGGTGAATTCCCCATAAACCTTATAAGGCCTAGTCGTCAACAATTGCGATGAATTTCCCATGAAATCCTTCCAGAATCTGACATTCTCCCCAAACAATTTCTTCACACACATTACAAAAGGAATACAATAAAAGATTACAAGATAAAAATAAAGTAAAGAAACTCCCCAAGAAATTCTGAAGGAGAAGATGAAGGTGATGTAAACGTTGGCGTTTTTAAAGTGTTCGTCCTTCGTATAGATATGCATTGTTGTCCTTCACCTTCAAAATATTCTTTAGATCTTCATGTTTGCCCAGGGGAGATCTCTCAATTATTGTAGATGAGCCTCTCTCAAAAGAATCAGAATTCTGGCTTTAGAGGCAATTGAATGCTTGTTATAGAATGAGAGGAGCTACTCTTTAAATAGGCTCGGAAGCTAACCCCTGGCGTTAAGAGTTAACGCCAACGTTAACTGCTTGTGTACATCGTGGCTGAGATTGTGCATCCATAGAGATCATGGAAGATCGTTGACTCAACGCGTGCATTAGCTCCAATGCTGGTGTTGTCACTTGGTACTCGATAATACTTCTTCTCATTGTCATTCCCTTGTCGACAACATCCCTTATCGATAATAAGTTAGAGCGGGGCGTTAACTTTAATGCGAGCGTTAGCTCTCTTTACAGTGAATCATCTTCGTTCAGCATACAACTTATAGGGATGTGTAGCTATAGTTCCTGTACAACCTGCACACTATAAACACACAAAATACAAGATCAAATACAACACGGTATTTATTATTCTCAAACCTAGAGATGCGGAACATAGGCTCCAACATAGAAGAATCCCCTGCCCTCAATGAGAGAGATGCTGAAGAAGAAGAATCTGAGGAATGCTCCTCAGACTCAAGTCTTACAGATGGAGAACTGTCCTTATTCTCCAGGCAGTTCAAAATGCCGCTGAGCAAAAGGAGGCAGTGGAAAAATAGACCCCCCCTTCTCCTCCAACTTAAAGAAGAACTATAACAACAGTGACATGCCAAAGCATAATCCCAAAAAGGATATGTATGATCCTTAATAGAATAAATAGTTTACATCTGATATTGTTTGTTATTATTGCAACAGACCAGGTCATGTCATTGCTGACGGTTCTGATAAAAGAAAAAAAGGAAGGAGAGATGATGAGAAAAGGTCTCATAAAGGAAAGAAACCTTAGAAGAGCTTCATTGCCAAGAAGCCCAAGACCTTGAGTAAGAGTGAATCAAGCACATCTGAATCAGAGGAGGAAACCTGCATTGGGCTTACTACAATTTTAGAAGATGAGTGGGAGGCTGACTATCCTGCTACCAAGGTGTGCATAAGGGCCCCCGTATCACTATCAGATAGTGAATCAAAAGAAGAGATCAACTATGGGATAATGGTCATAACTGATAAAGAGAAGCATGATAATTCATATCCTGATAATGTACATATTAAATCCTCACTATCTAACTATGGATTTAACCTTGAGTCTGATGCTGGATCAGAAGCAAACTCGTCAGCTGATGATGAGATTGATTCTAAACTAGCAAATCAATATAAAGATCTCATAAGTAAGTATGGTGCTCTATTAAAAGCACTAAAAAAGAGCAAAACCTTGGTCAAAGCTCAGACTGAAGAAATAAAAATTCTTGAGTCATTCAAATCCCAAGTGGACGAGAAAACCAAAGAAATAATGAGTATGCCCTATGATCTTATGGTACTTCAAAAGAAGTATGAAGCTCATAGCAAAATGATAGTTCAAAAAGCTAGAGGCACCAAGGCTTTGGAGGACAAGCTTCTTATAGAAAGGAAGCTTGTGCCAAGCTTCTCTTAGCCAAAGATTATACTTCCTATTATAGATAGCTTCTCTCCTCCCTATAGAGGAGGGCTAGAATATAATAAGGAAAAGGAAGAGACCTCCAAAGATAAAATTATCTTCCAAAAAGTTATCTTGCCCTACAATACATATGACAATGATCTAACCTATGGATATCTCTCCAATAGATGCTCTGCTAATGGAACAAAGCCACATAATTAAAAGAATTGAGAAACATTAAACTAAGTGTCCTCAAGGCTCCTCATGAGGAGATCCAGATGAAAGATCATGGAGCATTTGTACTTGTCTCTACAACACCAACCACCAAAGGAAAGAGAAATGCTCTTCCTCAAAGGACTGTCCCTAAATTTAAACATGTGACTATGCAGCCAACTTTCAAACCTGTACGCAACCATAGAATTATCCTAAGAAATGCTAGAAATGTTGTAGCCCATTCTTATGATAATCAACATCACAATACTCAGAAGGTGACACAGAAGAGGAGGTATAATAAATTGAATGCTGGAGCTGTGGCAAGATTGCCCACTTTGCTATAGACTATTGGTACAATACAACAATGCCTATGGAAAAGAATGTGAAGCTTGCTATTAATTTAGTTATAAAGTATCCTGCAATCAAGGCTAACAGGAACCAAAGGCCCAAACTTATTTGGTTTCCTAAGGTGAACTAATTTAGTTTTTGTAGGTATGTCAAAAGACCAACAAAATGCCTATCAGATATTTGGACAGTTGATGTTCTAGGAACATGACTGGAACATGAAGCCTTTTGAAGAACATCACCCCTATAGAATATGGAGCCAAAGGAATATTTGGTGTATCTAATAATGGCATTATCAATGGCTATGGAACATGTTTGAATCTAAAAGAGATAAGACTAGAAGAGTCTACATTTCCAGACTTTATCATTGAAGATGGAGAACAAATCTAAGGAGAATCACAAAAAATAGTGCTTGGACAACCACCAGCTGTAATAAGAACATGCAAAAAATAAGGAGCACTACCTCCATCTTGGAGACACCTCAAAGATCACCCAATATGTTAAGTCATTGGAGATATAAACTAAGGAGTGAGAATAATAAGAAGTGCTCAAAATGAGGCTCCATATTTGTGCTTTCTATTACAAATTGAATCAAAGAAATTTGAATAAGCCAACTCAGTTCCCTCTTGGATCATGGCTATGCAAGAAGAACTAAGTAAGTTCAATAGGTGTAAAGTATGAAAACTAGTCCATAGATCCCAACATTAGAATGTTATTAGAACCAAGTGGGTCTATAGGAACAAGATGGATGAGAATGTTATCATCATTAAGAACAATGCAAGGCTAGTTGCAAAGGATATAGATAGGAAGAAGGGATTGATTTTGATCAAACCTTTGCACCAGTAGCCACACTTGATGCAATAAGGATGTTTCTAGCATATATAGCTCACAAAGGTTTCAAAGTATATCAAATTTATGTGAAGTTTGCCTTCCTAAATGGAGATCTCAAACTGGAAGAATATGTAGAGCAGCCTCTCGGTTTTGTTGTACCTAACCTAACTGATCATAATTATTTTTTAAGAAAAGCATTGTATGGGTTGAAATAAGCACCTAGTGTTGGAACAAGGTTTTTTGCATCCCTATGATTTGAGAATAACAAATCCTACTTATATTTGTTCTTGTTGCCATTGTGTTTTTAGCATGCAGGTTTGAACTATATTGATGCTAGGATGCTGCATTATTGGTCTGGACTTGCCCACAAGCTGAAATAATGAAAGTTGACTAACCCTAATCATTAGGACTTAACGCGAGTGTTGACACTCGACAAATATGGCATGGAGGGAAGCTACCGTGACTGCAGGAGCCTGTTAGGAATAATTTGACTTAACGCCAACGTTAGCCTCAATGCCAGCGTTAAGGTTGCCTAAATTGAATGTTTTGAAAGATGTAGTATTTCCTTCCTATTTTGAAGATCAGAGACATCAACTTCATTCTGTATTTGGTCAACGCCCGGCGTTAGCATTAACACCGGTGTTAGCTTCCAACCCTATAAAAAGGTGGCTTTTTTTTCTCTTCAACCACTGATTTGAGAGAGCCCTATTCCAACAATTCTAAAACTCTGTGAGGGCCATTTTTTCCAGACCACCATCTCCCACACAAATTCAAGAGATGAATTAGAAGGAGGATCAGATCAACGCTCACCCAACGCGAAGAATGCACGCTTCAACTTAGACGATATTCAGTGAGTCTTCGCCATCTCCAGAATTCTTCATAGGGAGTTTTACTTGTGTTTTATTTTTGTTGTAACTCTTTTATTATGATTGGTTAAATGAATTCGCCGCGGTTGTTGGCGACTAGGTCCATGTGCGGCTTAGGGGGAATTCACCACGGTTGTGGCGAGTAGGTCTAGGGAGTAGATTTAGGGGGTGCTCGAGGCCTTTTTGGAGAGCAGCTTGATGGCGTATCTAGGGAAAGATTGGCTAAAGCCAACCGGTTCTTAGGGAGAAGAGTCGGTATAGAAACTGAAAAGAGTATTTCATATTCGCCTTGATTCCTAGCATCATAGAAATCAAATTTTGTAATCATATATTATAAATGAGAACCATGTCTTTTCATGTTAATTAAAATTGATTTCAATTCTTATTTGTAGCTCTTTACTTTTGTTTCAATTTACTTATTAGAAAGTCACAAAAGTTTTTCCTAAAATCCAAAAGTTTTCTAAAACCCTTATTCACCCCCCCCCCTCTAAGGGCTCCTCAAGATCCAACAAGTGGTATCAGAGAAAGGTTATTCCAAAATGGCTTCACAACCGAGAATAATGGCGCTTCATGATCTCGCATCCACTAGAGGGGATGATTTTTTATTAAATGAAAAATGTTTAACACCACCTTTATTTATGGGCAAAAATTATAAAGGGTGGAAAATATTAAAGAAAATTTTTCTTAAAGCTCTAGATGAAAAAGTTTGGAATATTACTATTGAAAAGCCACCTAGTATATTAAATAGAAACGAAATGATTTTAAATGCAAAAGCTATAAATAGTCTATTTTGTGCGTTAGATCAAAATATCTTCAAACTTATCCATACTTTACCTACCACATATGAGATTTGGAATTTTCTTGAAAGAACTTATAATTCTCCTTCTGTAGGTGTGGAACAATCACAAGAACCGAAGAATATGTAAGCCTGCACAAGTATTCAAGAAAGCTCCTCACATGATGGATCCATGGAAGGCACATCAAGCGAAAGGGATGATGATAAGGCATCAATTGAAGAGGAAGAAGAAAATGTCAAAGGAACCTTATGTTCAAACCATTCCTCATCCAAAAGCACTGTAAGGAAATCAAATTCCCTTATTGTTTGAAATTCTATTTCTACTTTACAATTTTTACAAATTACAAAGCGCAAAATTAAGAAATTGAAAAATGTTAATTGCAAATTACGCTTAGAAAATAAAGGTTTAAAAGCAAAAGTTAATGTAGAATCAAATTCTAATTTATCTAGTTTTACCCATGTCTCTTTAGTTGAAAATATTACACTTTGTATAGAATTTAATGAATAAAAAGAAAAATACAAGGAACTTGAAAAAGAACTTATTTCAGTAAAAGAACATAATGAAAAATTGTCTTTAGAAAAATCATCTTTAAAAAGTGATTGTGCTATGTGCCAAAGTTATAAAATTGAAATTAAGGAGATGTATGAAAAATTTGAGGAATTAAGAAATAACTATCAAACTCACATTGAATCCATTGTCACCACTCTTAAAAATAGCATAATTGCATATAATTAAACTAGGCATAATCTTAAGATCAAGGATAATGAATTAAAAACAAAAATCAACTTGCTTAAGGAAATTAAGAATAAAAATTCACAACACATAAATCCACAACATCAAGCGATATCCAAAAGCAAGTTGAATATGAATATGAATATCTTGACTAAGCCTAATAATGGGAGTAAGAAACACAAAGTATTTGTAAATAAAAATCCAAATCACTATTATTTACAAAATCATGTTTCTCTCAACTTAAAGTTAGAATTACACAAATTTCTTATGAACGATACTTTTAATAATCATTACAATTATATTCTTCAAGATAAAGATAATCACAATGGAAATTTGATGCATAAGAATAACATTAAACTAAGGTTTGAATGGAGGCATAAAATTAAAGATGAAACATTAACTCCACCTGAAAGGGTTCCTTCGTTCTCATCTCTCCAAAAATTGTCTCGCTATATTTGGGTGCCCAAAGGAACCATTACACATGGTTCCCTTTGGACACCTAAATCTCTTATTCATTAGGTATCATCAAATTGCATGAAGTAGAATCTAATTCTAAATTTGTTATGAGTTATTTATCTAGATGAATTAAACAAATTTCTACTTCATGATATGCTTTAATGCCCTTTTGTTTTTCTTTTTGTTATCATGTCATGGTCATCATAAATATTATTGGAAATATGATTTTATCTCTTAAAGCTTAATGAGTTTAAAAATCAAATTGATCAAAATTCAATGTCATATTTTATTTTGGTGACCTATCTATCTTTCTTAAATTCATTGTCTAGATATATCTTATATTATCCATATAAATTTAATTCTAAATTTGTTATGAGATATTTATCTAGATTAATGAAATCATGAAGTTTAATTTTTCTCTTTCAAAAAATTTTGAGTCTATAAATTTTAAATATTAAGTATGGGTAGCAACTAATAACACTTAAATATCTTGAGAAAGGGAGGTTTGGGATGTCACCCCATCGTACCTCATAGTACCGCTGCGAGCCCTTCACTGGGTAGACCTCAGAAAGTCCAAGATCCACTATAAATTGCTAAGTCCAACTAAAGTCTAGCAAAGATCAAATTAATTATAGACTCTTACGTACTCTTGCAAAGACTGAAAAAGAAAACTATAATTATCTTGTACTTTCAGAAAATTATATATATTCAAAATTTGTAATTAAAAAGAAAATCACAAAAGACATATTGAAAGAATTAATTATCATAACTCGATAGAATGAATATTGAAGTCACACACGCCACCATGATCATGTGATATCCTATGCTAAAATTCTCTATAATCATATATCATAATTCATGATCTATCAAGAATTATGTTAAATCAACTACTATTATAATTCTACTCCACTTTCAGAAAAATAATGTTGGCCTTTGGTAACTTTTTCAAAAATATTAAAAAAATATATGCGAGATTTCGACCTAAACTTTAAACGATCATAACTTTTGATCTGCTTGTCAGAATTTTGCCCACAATAGCTTTTCAGAATGAGGCCGAGAAGATCTATGCAATAGCAAACAAGTTATGCTGGTTTGAGTTCATTTTGACCCCACAGATTGTCAAAATTCAACTCCATTTGGAAGTTATCTCAGCTTTTTCTTTTTCAGCAATATTTGTGTCTACAGATTTTACGTCACAGGCTCTTGGTTACCCTTCCAATGACTTAGAAATTCTTACTCTAGTTATCCTATACTGCCATGACATAAAATAGAAAATTTGAATGTTAAAATTCATAATAACAATGTTGCTTCATAATCATCTCTAATTAGAAATCAATATCTATGATAGTTATATCATGCAATGTTATGTTAAAGAAAAAATGGAATAAATTTTGAAAAATCAAGAAAAAAATATATATATATATACATGGTTTGTTAATATTTAAAAATGAAAGAGAAAATTTATAAAACCTTTCGAAGATAACTAAAAATATTTTCTCATTGTATTCATTATTCACCTTACAATCTTTTTCTTTAATATTTTGAAAATGATGAATATTAATTATTTTATATACATCACTTACATCATTATGAATAATTAATGCCTTAAATTTCTATGTGATAAAATTAATGATCATTTATAATAATTATGCAAAATCAAAAGATCTTTTAAGTTCAAATATTAAACATAACTACAAAAGATCATATTGCTTCCAATATATGGTTATGATCATTATCATTATTTCAATGTTTTATGACTTGCATGTATCTCATTTATATGTAGACCATAGAATCAATTTTATATCAAAAAGAATAAACCAAAGAGAATCATCACTTCATTCTATGTCTAAAAAAATTGAATAACTCTTTTTGAATATATGCAACATTGTCTCAATTAATCTTATGGCATATCATTGCATTCTAATTCATCACTCCAGCGTTATCAACTAATAAATATTATTATTCATGCTAGTTATCTCATATTTCCATAATGAATTAATTTTAAAGTAAAAAAAATTGAAAGATAAAATTCATAATAACTGTGTGACTTTGAAATCAAATATAATTAGAAATCAATCTCCAGTAAAAGCCATAGTTTAATAATTGATTCGATAGGACAAAATGCTTAAGATATCTATGATCATTCACCCATATTATGTGTCTCATAATAGCTAGGGCATAAGATTGCATGCATTAGAAGATCTAACCTCTAAGTCATGTCTTGTCCTTAACCGGGGAGGGTTCCAGTGGGGCCTTGCGAGTCCCTGGGGGAAAGAGTGCTAGGTTGAGCATTCTCTAGTGTATGCGTATGGGATTAACACCCTAACCTACGATATGAGTGCAGCTCCTCATGCCCATACATCACTTAGTACGGGGCTAATGTGTAGGCAAATAGTTTGGGTATTATAATCTAGGACATACCTATATCACATGTTTTGCATACACTCATTATGATTGCACTTTTTATGCATTCTTGTCTTGATCAAACATGCTTATCATGTGTTTTGCATATTTTATCATTTTGAGCTTTAATGATCTTATAAAACACAAGTATTTGAGAAAAAACAATAAAAATATAAAAACCATTTTTTAACAAACAAAAACATGTTTAATGAGCATTCTAAACATCTCCAAAATGTTTGAAATTTCTACAACAAGGTCTATATATATTAAATATAATCCAAAGAATTTTTTTCATCAAAAACCCAAGGAAATCATGTTCTGTTTGGGCATTAGGAGTCAATGCCCGACGTTAACTCCTTTGGCCCAATTTTCATTCTAGTTTTTCTACAAAAACTCTGATATTTTTCTCATGCATATTTTATGATTATTTTCTCTGACTTGGAATTTATTTTCTTTCCTTAATTTATTTTAATTCCAAAACATTCACAACAATAAAAGAATTCAAATAATCCAAAATGATGAAAAATGTGTTTTGTTCGCTTATATATTTACAATAATATGGTTTGATTATAAATACCTCACATGAGCAAAACATCATAGTATTTTCATTACAAATGGTCAAAATTGATAAGTCATACACTTAAAGATTTTCTTCATTGTTTAATTTTCATTTCAAGTTTCCTTAACATTATTTTATTTTGTCATGCCTTGACCTTAATCTTATTAGGTGCAATGAAATGGTCTATAGAAAATTGTGTAAGATTGCCAAGCCTGCCTCTAAGTATGAGTAATGTTTTATGTTAATCAATGATTAATTCACTAATTATTTTGGTAATCTACATGTGCTCATAATCTTAGTCTTGCATGATTGTGTAGTGTAATAGCTTTAAATTATTAAGTTGTGTGTCTATATTACCTACACCATCTTTCAAACAAAATATTTCTTGCACATATAGAAGTGCTATTTCAATATTGTTAGTGTTTGCAATAATAAGTGAATTCAGAGACCTTTGTCCCAAAATTAAAAATATGAAATAAAATGACAAAGATAACTCCACCAAGCACTACTCACCCTCCTAATAAGTCTTAATGAGCATTGTGAGGTTGAGCACCTTGGAAAGAATTATAAAGTGTCTTGTGCAAACACATTTTCTTTATGAATTCTATTTATACACCGGATCACTCAAAATAAAAATAATAAAAATTGCTTATGTGATCCCCCAAGCAATACTTCTCTCCCTGATAAGTCTTAATGAACATTGTGCGGGCGAAGCACCTTGGTAGTTGTACTATTTCATTGAGCTTTGAAATTTTATTCTAGAATTGATGTGTGAAAGTAATTATAAGAATACAATCTTAATATTATTTTACTATTTCATTACATATGCTATGTGTTTTGATTATTTCACTTGTGTACGCTTATCAAAACACTTTTATGCACACATCATTGATTTTCATAAAGATTCTGCTCATGAGAATTGGATACTAATGCAAATTTACATGATTATCTAAAAACTTAAGTAAAAGCACTAGATTGCAATTCATGATTTCTTCAATGTTTTCTTCACTTGAAATACGAATTACTTACATTAAAGATTTTATCTTTTTGAATATGTAAAATCATGCTTGCCTATTAGTTATGGAAAATTTTCAAAGTTAATGCTCAAATGTGAAAAGTCTAGACATAAGAGTCGAAATCAAAATATTCTTTACAAATTTATCAATCGTAGTAACTTTATTTTTGCTTTTTCGCATTATTTGATCATGTACTTTTATTATGCTTTATCATGCTTATTTTCCGTGGTCTCTTCTTCACTTGTATCTTTCAAAATCTTTTGTCCATTATTTTTTAACAAGTGGAAGAATGACTTGTTTAAATACATTAAAACATATTTCTCACGTTTATCATATTATTTTTCTACTGTTCTACTCTCTCTCTTTGCTCGATCATGACCTACTTTATACTTAAAACAAAAGTCTTATCTTCTCTTAGTATGTCCCATCTTTTGTCTTCTTTATTCTAGTTTTGTTTTCACTCCACCCACTTTTGCTAATAACAAAAGGGGGAGAATAACATGATAAATCTTAATGCTTAATGAAGTAGGATTCACTAGCTTAAGGGGGAGCATGAATCTAGTTTATGGGAGCATATACTAAGGGGGAGCACTTAAGTAGGTGGAGCATAATTTAACAAACTAAAATTATAACTCTTATCTATATGTTGCTTAGTGTCATATATCTATCTAAAAACACATCTCTTATTTATGATTCTGATTTATCACTATTGGATTTGTTATTATCAAAAGGGGGAGATTATTGGAACACGGTTTTCGGCATCCCTTTGATTTGAGAATAGCAAATCCTACTTATATTTGATCTTGTTGCCATTGTGTTTTTAGCATGCAGGTTTGAACTATATTGACACTCGTATGCTGCATTATTGGTCTGGACTTACCCGCAAGCTGAAATAATGAAAGCTGTCTAACGCCAGGCATTAGGAATTAACGCGGGCATTAACACTCGATGAATATGGCCTGGAGGGAAGCTGTCGTGATTGCAAGAGAAATTTAGGAATGATTTGACTTAATGCCAGCGTTAGCCTCAACGCTAGCGTTAAGGTTGCCTAAAATGAATGTTTCCAAAGATGCAATATTTCCTTCCTATTTTGAAGATCCGAGCCATCAAGTTCTTTCTATATTGGGTCAACGCCTGGCGTTAGCCTTAATGCCGACATTAGCTTCCAACCCTATAAAAAGGTGGCTTTCATTCTCTTCAACCACTGATTTGAGAGAGCTATATTCCAGCACTTCAGAAACTCTGTGAGGGCCGTATTTTCTAGACCACCATCACCCACACAAATTCAAGAGAAGAATTTGAAGGAGGATCAGATCAATGCTCACCCAACATGAAGAACGCACTCTTCGACTTCGATGATATTCAGCGAGTCTTCGCTAACTCCAGAATTCTTCATAGGGAGTTTTACATCAGTTTTATTTTTGTTGTAACTCTTTTATTATGATTGGTTATGTGAATTCACCGCGGTTGTTGGCGACTAGGTCTGTGCGTGGCTTAGGGGGAATTCACCACCATTGTGGTGACTAGGTTAAGGGAGTAGATCTAGGGGGTACTCAAGGCCTTTCTGGTTGAAAGGCTACACCGGCTTGAGGCCATATCTAGGGAAATATCGGCTAAAGCCAACCGGTTCTTAGTGAGAAGAGTCATTATAGAAAATGAAAAGAGTATTTCATATTCGCCTTGATTTCTATCGTCATAGAAATCAAAATTTGTAATTAAATTTTATAAATGATAATCATGTCTTTTCATGTTAATTAAAAATGATTTCAATTCTAATTTCTAGCTCTTTTGTTTCAATTTACTTATTAGAAAATCACAAAAGTTTTTCTTAAAATCCTAAAGTTTTCTAAACCCTTATTCACCCCCCCTCTAAGGTCGCCTTAAGATCTAACACCTAGGGCTTGGTATGAAACACTGTCTAGCTTCCTCATTGAAAATAAAGTTTCAAGGGTGAAGATAGATAAGACATTATTTCTAAGGGAAGTAAAGTGAAAAATCTTGGTAGTACAAATATATGTTGATGACGTAATATTTGGATTTAATGATGACAACCTTTGGAAGAACTTTGCAAACTTAATGCAAGGGAAGCTTGAAATGATCTCCATGGGAGAGCTAAAGTATTTCTTAGGTCTCCAAGTGAAAAAGTTTGTAGATGGAATCTTCATCTCTCAGGCCAAGTTCACTAAAGAGTTGATAAACAAATTTGGGATGGAAAGTGCCTCCACAATGAGAACTCCCATGGGATCCAATGTATCACTAGACAAGGATGAGAAAGGGATACCTTTTGATGAAACCAATTATAGATGCATCATTGGTTCCCTTCTCTACATAACTGCTTTTAGGCTTGATATTATGTTCTCTATACGTGTTTATGCCAGATATCAAACACATCCTAAGGAATCTCACTACTCTTCTACAAAAAAAAGAATCATGAGATACCTCAAGGGAACACCAAATCTTGACCTATGGTACCTAGAAGTAATGACTTTGAGCTAACATGCTATTCAGATGCAGACTTTGCAGGTTGCAAAGAAGATAAAAAAAACACATCAAGCACTTATCAATTCCTGGGGAAGAGGTTGATCTCATGGAGAAGCATGAAGCAAACAAGTGCAACAATTTCCACTGCTGAGTCAGAGTACATCTCAGATGGGAGTTGCTTTGCAC
This sequence comes from Dactylorhiza incarnata, assembly GCA_033032865.1. NCBI lineage: Eukaryota > Viridiplantae > Streptophyta > Magnoliopsida > Asparagales > Orchidaceae > Dactylorhiza > Dactylorhiza incarnata. Next base: position 8,520,613 of record JAWHQI010000010.1, on the reverse strand, counting down.
AACTGCTATGGATAAAACATCAGCTGGAAGACTGCAATATCTATTGGATCCTTAGGCTCCCTTAGAGGGGGTGGGGGGAGGGGGTGAATAAGGGTTATTGAAAACTTTAGGATTTAAAAAAAAACTTTTGATATTTTTCTATGAAGCAAGTTAAATAAAAAGTAAGGAGCAAGAAATCAATTTTATTCAATACGAAGAGGCATGATTATGATTTATAAAATTGAGTACAAAACTAGAATTCTATGATGCTAGAAATCAAAGGCGAATATAATAGACTCTTTGGTTTTCTATACAGACTCATCTCACTAAGAACCGATTGGCTTTAGCCGATCTATCCCCATATTCATCCACAAGCCACTCTAGCCCTTCTATCCCGAGAAAGGCCTCGAGCACCACTAGATCTAACTCCTAGACCAATTTGCCAGCAATCGCGGTTAATTCCCCCTAATCCGCGCATGAACTTAGTCACCAACAACTGCGACGAATTCACTTAAACCATTACAAAAGGTAAAGGTACAACAAAATATAAAAGACAAATTAAAAACTCCCGATGAAGAATTCTAGAGACGGTGAGGACTCACTGAATATTGTAGAAGTTGAAGCGTGCGTTCTT